>LR738714.1:380928722-380985413 GCA_902687465.1 Secale cereale | reverse complement strand
ATATATGGTTGCCCGCGGTTGAGGCGCCTATGGAGTGCTCTACTCGCGTCTCTCCGTGCGCGCTCTGCCAGCGGTTTGACCGGTTATCATGGTGGAATGCACACGATCACCTATGGGGCCATGGGCCCCTTGTGGTTCGGCAGGGGGAGATCACATTGCACAAAGAGCGGAGGTAGCGAGGCAGCACGACGATGAGGCTCTGGTGTTTACCCTGTTTCGGGCCGCTGAGAAGCATATTACCTACTCTTGCTTTGGTGGATTGGATGGAGGAACACGAAGACACGCATCTCTCAAACCTGGCACGGTGGCCTCGAGATGAGCTGCTACGCAAGTACAAGCAGTGTAAAAAGTCTGAATCCTTGCCTAGGTTGCCTTGGGCCTCCTTTTATAGCTCAAGGGGTAACCATAATGGCAAAACAATCATTATCTTGTGATTAGATAGCCAATAGTGCTATCATACCTAATTCTGGCACTTAGGTCAAAATGTCATAAGTGCTACCTTAGATGGTTTGCGGGATGCATTCCTGGCATGCCTTTACCACCGCTTAGCCAACTACTGCTTATTATCTTGACATGCCCCTAGACAGGTGTCAAATGGGTGTAATCTGTCTTCCAGCAAGCTGCCACGTGCCTAGCAAGGGCCACTGAATGGCCTGGGGGCTCGAAACTGCATCGATACGTGACTGGCGTTGTTGGATTCAGGGCTCCGCGGACCCAAGAAGGTTCGAACTCTGGGGCATGTGCGAAGAACTCAACCTCTCTTGTCTACTCAGTCGTCGATCTCACGGCCTAGCTAGATGAACAAGAAAGACAAGGGACGCAACAGTTTACCCAGGTTTGGGCCACCTTGTGGTGTAAGACCCTACTCGTGCTTCGTGGTGGATTAGCCTCACGGAGGGCTGAGGATGAACTAGTACAAGGGGAGGAACAACCTCGGGAGGTCTGCTCTTAGTGAGGGGCTACTATCTCTCTCCTCCTCTCTCTTCGAACCTCTCTCCCGATCCTCTCCTCCACTATGGTTTTGGACAGGCTGTATTTATAGTGGCCTCGGTCCTCTTCCATGAAAATGAAGGCGGGAAGGGATTCCACAACGGCCAATTTGAAAGGGGACAAGAAGTACATCTTATCCTAACGAAAGGTGGTCTTCGCCTGCAAAACTTCTGGTCGTGATGTCGTAATGAGCTCGGCAATGACATCCGTCCTACCGTCCTGACGGTCTTGGTCTTGTTGCACCGCAATGGAAACCTTTGGCTGATTGCTCGGGACTCCGCGACTGCGCTGGCTTCTTAGCACCAAAGTGGAAACTTCCATTCTACGCCCACTGGCGCCCACCTGGGCTAGGTCTTCATGGCTTGTGTCACTTGATCCTCGCGAGGTGGGCGCTTGCATAGGAAACTCCGCTCTTCAAGAGGCTGCCTAAGGAGGCTGCTTCCTTTGGAGGTCTTGGCTTGGCCCCTCGCGAGGGTCTTGCCTTGTAAATGCTAAAGATGGGCCATACCAGGCCGTTGGTGGAGCCATGCGGTGGGCCGCACGCAGGCAAGTCTGGGTACCCTGGTTCCCAGAACGCCGACAGTAGCCCCCGGGCCCAAGGCGCGCTTGGATTTGGCTTCGAGGCAAAGCCAAGAGGCGAGGACGAAGCGCCGCGGGACCCAATCGCCTGCGGACCGAGCCGACGTGTGGCGCTTGATGGGACGTGAGCGTCTCCACTTCCCCATGCTGCCTCAGCAACCGACCCAGGCTGACAAAAGAATCTGCTTCTGCTTCCGAGCCTTCATTGCCTTGTCTTCATTTTGCTCCAGATACCCTTTCCTTCCTGCCGCAAGCGCCACCAGATTTGTCGTACCTTTCCCCCGAGCTCTCCACCGGTGGTCACCAATAAGGCAAAGCCCACCGCGCCAGCCGTGCACTCGCCGGAGCCGACCCTCGGCGTATCCACCATCACTGAGGCGAAGCACCTTGCCGCCGTGCTCCAGCTGACGGCAGGAAATGACAACGAGGGGAGGGAGGCGGTGCTCCGGGTCGGCTGCACCAAGCGTGAGACCTTGGTAGGGACCTTCTACCCTGTCTTTCTTCACAGCGTCTTCGCGGTGCTCATCCCGCCTTTCTTTCATTTCTTCCACGCCATCATCAACCATTACCAGTTCCACACCCTGCATCTTCAGCCCAACTCCATCCTCCCTCTGTCTGTCTTTGCTTTATACTACGAGGCATTTGTGGGGGTAGCGCCCTGTGTTGCACTACTTCGCCACTTCCTCTACCTCCGGATCCGCAGCTCGACCCAATAATGCTCTTAGTGCGTCTGCCTCGTTGCCTCCCATGCCATCAACGCGCTCTCGAGGGCCGGGAAGAAGGTGGAGGACTACCGGCGCAAGTGGATCTTCTTAGATGCCAAGCGCCTCCACGTCGGGCTGGAGTTTCCCACCACAATGCCAGCGAAGCTGGACCGGTGGGCTCAAAAGAAGCTCATCGACCGTCGGGCAGCGCCGGTCCTGAAGAGGATGACAGTGGATCTGGAGTCCGACAAGCTGACAAGGGCCATGCTCATCAAGGAGTTCTTGGTGCAGCGCCTTGCTCTGCTCCAGGCGCATTCGCGCCCCATGTGGGCTCTCACGGACGCGGGGGCGACCTCCGGCTGCGCCTCGAGGACCTGACGGACAAGGAGCTGAGCAGGTCCATGCGCATCTTGCTCGAGAAGGACCCCGTCGGCCTCCCTGAGGCCTACCTCTCACTGTACCATCGTGGTGACGGTGCGGAGTTTGCCGCCGCCATGCCCGTCTTCAATGAGATGGGGCTCGTACCACCGAGGCTCCACAACTCCCCGGTGCAGGGGTCCTCCAGCGAGGACCCTGAAGAGAAGGAGGAGGGGGACTTGGAGGCGACAATGGACGAAGCGAAGGGGGTCCCCCCGTCGCAGAGCGAGCTCCTCTCGATCTTTCTGATGATGATGACGCTACCGAGTACTTGGGCGAGGGGTCCCTCCGCCCCACCGGGGTCGTCACGCGGTCAGGGGTACCCCTGTTTGGACGCTTTGCCAGACGACTCTGAAGAAGGATGAGGCGGCGCCGCTTCACGGTGGCGACTCCTACACCTCATCGCCGGTCACCATCATTTCGAAACAAACCGTCGTGCTCCCGACCACTCTCCAAGGCGCGACGAAGCCCGATCCCAAGAAGGCCGGAGGCATCGCATCCAGTAAATGAAAAGAGCGTACATCGCTGCCGATGAGTAAGTGTCATACATTGCATTTGTTTTCCATCCCTGGTGCCATTCCCGTGACACTCCTCTCTTGGCGACCATGCTCCAGCTCGTGACGAAGAAGAGGAAGGAGGAGGCTGAGGCCCCTGCGGCAACACCGCCTGCCACGGCCACGGCGACCTCGACGTGGGCGGAGGTGACCGCCGTGGGCCCTCTAGTGATGGAGCAGGCCCCTCGGAGATCGGGGCCGGAGCCTCAGGAGGATGCTGCTTCTGTGGCCCAGCAGCCCCCGAGGCCGTCTGTCACCTCGGTATCCGTGGGAGGTTCGGGGGCCCTGGAGCCCCCTGCTGCTAGGCGGCGCCAGTCCAGGCGCCCATACTACGTTCTCCCGAAGCTCAGGCGTCTGCGGGCCATGGTTCCTCGGCCTGGTCCGGAGCTCTGGACGAGGCCTACACCACGCTGGGCCAACTCTCGGCTGATCTTCGGGGTGCCGGCAGCTGCGTGATGATAGGGCGCCTAGGGGTGGTCACGGGGTGTGTGACACCCCGAGACCGGTGCGCCAGGTGTTAGCCAGTTATTCGTTGTCAGTGCCATGTCATCAGCTTGCGTGTGCATCCTTGCCTTGTCATCTTGTGTGTTGCATCAGCATGTTTTAAAACTTGCATCCGTCCGAGTCTCCTCGTCCTTTCCGTTGTCCGTTCTGAGCCCAGACACACTTGCATGCGCCCGCGGTGCCTCCGAATTTTTATTTTGTGAGTGGCCGAAAAATGTTCTCGGAATGAGTTGAAACTTGGCGTGTGGTCTTATTATAGTGTAGACAGACCGCCTACCAAATTTCATCGCATTCGGAGCTCGTTTGATAGCCCAACGGATATATATAGCGGCACTAGTCGCCGGTTTATTCGTCGGACGTTTTCGGTCTCCGAAAACCCCCGCGGGCCTCTTTCCCTCTCCTCTCACCTCAGCCCAACTACTTCTACACAGCCCACTAACCTCCTCTTGGCCCAACCTAACTCCCCTCGCGATCGGATCCGTTGGATCGCGATCGGAGGGCTCTAAAACCCCTCCAAACCCCCAAACCCTAGCCCTCGTACTATATATGGACACCCCTTCTCCATTTTGGGCAGCCTAGCCTTCCTCCACATCAAATTACGTGCCCTACCAACCTCCAGCACGTCACCAGCCGCGCCAGGCCTGCTACCTCCTCATCCGTTCGTGGGCCCAGCAGCTCCCAGGCTGTTGTTACTTCCTCTTCTTGGGCCGAGCCCTGGGTGAGCCACCCCTCTAAGCCTCGCCCCGAGCACCTTTTAGTTATTTTGCGCCCGCCTGTTTTGTCTAAAATCTGCTAAGTCCCTGCAATTGCTGTTTCTGATGCATACTTTGACTGCTAATAATTTTTTCTGTGCTTATCTGTTTTGAGTGAATGATATGTCAAAATGATCGTGATGATATGCTCTACACTTTGTTCCATTGTGCCATGCATGTTTGAATTCATCTAGATGTTTAAAAATCTGTTGCAAGAGTGCTACTTGTTATAAACTGCTGCTACTTATTGTTTTCATGCCAAGTTCGTGATATGATAACTTGGTGCATGTTTATCCAAATGATGCAAATGATATGTCCACATGTTCGTCTTGAGATGCTCTACATGTTGATTGCTTTAGCTTGCATGATAGATTTCATCTTGCCATGTTTATCTCCTTTGCAAAAGTGCATGTGGCTGTTATGTTGTTAAACTTGTTATGAGATGCTGATTTCAATTGCCCTTTGCTATTGTTGTGTTTGTCTCCATGTCACATGCTTAGATGTTTTGGACTCCCCATGATGTGTTCTATATTGTGGTGCTTTTACCTTTCCATTATATGCCTTGTGTTGACTTAAACTTTCTCACAAACATGCCATGATAAAACTGATGTTTTAACACTTAGTGAAATTTCACTAAGTCTGGAATCTGTAATATCCAGATGTCATGTTTGCTTGTTGTTCTAGGCCAATCCATGATAGTTTTGGGGTGACTATTGATGATTCCTTGTTGTATATATTGTTGGCTATCCATTCATGCTCTCACATGCTCTTTTGGATGGTTGTAGCATATTTAACTCTTGCTCCCAAGTTGCTATAAAATGTTGCTGCCAGGATTTTGTTGTCAAGTTCAATATGTCATAGCTTGTTGCTATTGATCCATGGCTCCTTTGGGGATGCTCCAATGGACTTGTTTGCTGTAGGATATGTCTAGTTTATGTCCATGCTTTTTTCCATGATGTTTGAGTGTTGTAGCTTATATTTATCATGCTCCAAAGTTGCTATGTGGCTGTTAATTTCAGCTTGTTGTTATATCTTGTTTCATGTGTATCGTTTAGCCCGTTGCTCCGTTTTGGGCAAGTCCTATATGAAACTTGTGTGTTTTTGCATGTAGATTCATATTATCCTATTGTTATCATGTTTTGAAGTATTTTGCTTGAATGCAAATTGCCATGCTCCTTGTGTTGTAACACTGTGCTTCCTATGTTGACTTTCTGTGCTTCCTAAGTGCATCTGTTATGATTCCGTAGTGCATCAGCCATGCTTCCTGTATATTTGTCTTGCATCATACCTTGCCATGTTGTGGTTCCTGTGTAGACTTTCTGTGCATCATAAGTAGACTTGTTTTGCATCATACTTGGTAGTGCATATTGTTATGTTCTTGAGTGGCTTGTTTACCGTATTGCTTGCTTCTTCTCGTTAGTGCTTGTTCCGTTGCGTTTGTGAGGATTCGATCATCTACTCGCGGTTCTTCTTCAAGGCTTCTTCTCCGTCTTCTTCACGGAACCGTTCTTCTTCCTTGCGGGATCTCACGCAAGATGACCATACCCTTGGATACCTTTACTATCATTGCCATGCTTATTGTCTCGATGCTATCATTACATGTCGCGCTACCCATCATTTATGTCAGCCCTCTCCTTGTTGCCATGAAACCTCTAACCTTTGAAACCTTCCTGGCAAAACCACTGTTTGTCTATGTTACCCGCTTGCTCAGCCCCTCTTATAGCGTTGTTAGTTGCAGGTGAACATGAAGATCGTTCTAGGTGGGAACTTGCTGTTGGAATATCACAATATGTTATAGATATATATATATAATAACACACCTATATACTGGGTATGGGTGGAAGGCTTGGCCTTTTGCTCGGTGTTTTGTTCCACTCATGCCACCTTAGGCGCCGATAAACCGGCATTATGTTCCTTGATTTTGCGTTCCTTACACGATGGGTGGATGGGGACCCCTTGACAGTTCGTCTTTGAATAAAACTCCTCCAGCAAGGCCCAACATTGGTTTTAATTTGCTCATAATAACAACTTAATTAATTAATTAAATTGCATAGGGAGTTAGCGCTACTCGAGGATTCTTTCTACATAGCAGGGGGGGACAGTGCTGATGGTGTTGGCCCCCCCTTGGAAACTTGGGGTTTGGCCGCTGTACGCTGTGCTCATCCGGTCGTGGCCTGAGACGAGATAAGCGCGGCTACTATCAGGGTGTCGGCACGCCGGGAGGTCTTGCTGGACTTGTTTTACCATTGTCGAAATGTCTTGTGCACCGGGAAGCCGAGCGTGGTCGGATTTCCCTAAGATAAGGAGTGATGCTATTATATTTATCACTTCAGCTAATCGTGAGAGCTTGTGATGGGCTAAGTTGGGACACCCCTGCAGGGTTATGATCTTTCGAAAGCCGTGCCCGCGGTTATGTGACAGATTGGAATTTGTTAATGTCCGGTTGTAGAAAACTTGACAGAGGATCCGAAGTAAAACACACAACTGTGTGAGTAACCGTGACTGTCTCTTTTCACTTTGAGAAGATAACACGGTGGGGTTATGTTTGAATCGTATGTAGTTCGGGATCTTTAGCGATCACTACTAGTTGCGACCGTTTGAGTAGATGCTCATCTTATTCTTGTACTCGTAAGTTAGCCACCATATTTGCTTAGCCGCTGCTGCAACCTCACCACTTTACCTCTTCCTACCTATTAAGCTTTGATAGTCTTGTTACCCATGGTTATGGGATTGCTGAGTCCTCGTGGCTCACAGATACTACAACAACAGTTGCAGGTGCAGCTTTCCGGTGTCTTGACGCGAGAGTGATGTCGTTGTTTGGAGTTCTTTCTTTCTTCTTCTTCTTCAGTCTTGGGTTTGGTTCCGGGTCGGCAGCCTGGGATAGCAGATGGATGTCTTGTGTTTTCTTGTTTATATCCGTAGTCGGATACTTGTATTGATGTTGTTGTATTCTTGAGATTTGTATGTTTTGTTGTATCCCCCATGTATGTATGTAATGGTACGCTGTAACGATATCCATCTTGCTAAGCACGCGAAATGCGGTTGTGCCCCAATCACGTAAGTGTCACGTGATCGGGATAGAATCGCATCTTGGGCCTGACAAGTTAGTATCAGAGCCTCGACCGACCATAGGAGCCCCCTTGAGTGATCGTAGTTTGGCCGTTGTTGAGTCTAGAAGAAAACTTTTTCGGAGTCTAGTTATATCGAAGAGTAGGAATTCTTTTTACTTCCCTGCCCCTTCGTCGCTCTGGTGAGGAATCATGACGTAGGTGTTTTGAATTACTCCTCTTCCCTTCAAAATTTTTTTTAGGAAGCGTGGTTAGTTTTCGTTCGTTGCGTCGTTAGTTCTTTCATCTGATGCATCTCTCGTCAAGTGGATTCAACCCTCTTCTTCTTTTGCAAGTTCATCCTCGGTTCCTTCCAACCGATGTTGTTTTCCCCATTCGATGTGGACTTTCTTTTTCCCACCCACCCACCCCTTTTTCTTCTCGGGACCGGAGTCCTTAATCGAGTATCTATCCTACTCGTGTGAATCCTTTGCATTCTTTCCTCAGTTACTTCAACTGGTGAATTCCTCTTCTAGTTCGTCATCATTCTTCTCATTTCTTCTCCGATGAGTTCTCCTCTCGTTTGATATCTTCACCTCTTCTTCATCGGCTCAATTGCTTCAGCCTGTTCGTTCATCTCTCGCCATTTAATTGTTCCGGTGTTCCAAAGAAATCTCAGGATATTCGTCTGTCTTCCAATTAATTCGAGGTTATCACCTCATTTGAGTCTTTTAATTGTTCCGGTGCATCATCTTCTTTTCGATTCTTTTCCAACGGTGGTTTTCTCTTCGGTGGGCCCTAACCCACATGTCTTTTCCCAGGATCTTACCTGACTCTTCTAATTTCCCGGAGTGTTCCGAAATTCTTTTCAAGTGTGACGTAAGTATGAATTTCATCAGTCATATGCCTTCCGAAGATCGCTTTTAATTCTTTCCATCGTTGGTCCAACCTTTCTTCATCCGGAGTAGTTCTGAAATTCTTTTCTTTGTGTCCCTCTGAAGGCCATCATTTCAGAAGATTTCTTCGTTCTCAGTTTTCAACTTCGTCCTCCAAATATTCTTCATTGATGTCTCTTCGTTCTTCTCACAATCGTCTGGTGCTTCATTTAAGTATTCTTTAATCAGTTCATGATCTCGTTGCTCTCGTCATTCAATTTTCCTCAAGTGCTTTATTCTTCCCGGAGATTCATTCTCTTGTGTTCACTCAATCTCAATTCTTCACGGTGGCTTGTCCTCTTGCATCGGTCAATTTCATTCCTTACGGTGGTCATTCTCGTTCTTCACTCGATTTTAATTCTTCTCGGTGGTTTGTTCCTTTTTCTTCACTCGGCTTCAATTCTTTACAGTGATTCGCTCAAGAGTTCTTTTACGTGCTATCATATCAATTCATTCGTTCTTTCCAATTCTACCGGTGTTTCATGAAGATTTTCGTAAGTTCGTGATATATCCCTCTTTAATCTTTTCAACGAGAATAAGTAGTATGCAAATCCATTGCTTCTCATCAATTTATTGGTGGAGGATAAGCATAACATAATTATTATTCCTTTTTCATCAAGTTGATTTAATTCCTTCGTTCGGAGCTTATTCTTAATGAATAAATTCTAGTTCCAAGTGTCTTGTCTTTTCTTTCCGGAGCTCAAGTTTTTTCTCGGCTATCTCATCGGAACCCCGTCTAATCATCGCAAGGCTTTAATCTTGTTCTTTTCATCCATCATTCTATATCATCATCCTTTCGTTACCGGAGTTCTTCATGATGGTTCTTCATCATTAAATTCATTCTTCTAAATTCATCTAATTCTTCTGGAGCAGATCAACCATTATTCTTTTGCCTCTCGAGTGCAAATAATTCTCCTTATTCTTTCGAAGTGGAGTTTTGCATTTCTTCCTTCATCTTAATTATCCTTCTTTTCGTTGCGGCGGTAATTCACCTCAAGTTTTGAGATGTTTTCAATAAGTCCACGACAAGCTTATTCTTTTGTTGTTAATTTTCTCAACAACTCCGTTCAAGTCTTCCTCTTTAAGATGTTCTTTCAATCCATTAGTGATGGAAGTTGTCATCTTCTTCCCCTTCTTCTCATTCCATCATTTCAATTCTTTCGGAGGTTTTGTCTTGTTCATTCCGTCATGTTTTCGTTCCATCTTCTCAAGTTCCCGTTCTATTCCATTCTTGTTCAACCGGTGTGCTATTTCTTTCAGCCGGAGTGCTGCCCGAATTCCTTCGTTTAGATTCCTTTTATATCTCTTTTACCGGAGTGGTTTCGAATTCATTCTTATTCCTTCAACCCGTGCTTCATATCCTTATCCTCTTGGTTCTCTTCTTATGCCTTGTTGCTTATTTTACCAGAGCTTTCAATCTCGTTCATCTCCGTTGTATCCTTCCTTTCAGTTGTTCATCCTCTCAAGATTCTTTTCTTTCACTCTTTTGTTCTCGAAGAACTTTGTTCTTCCTTTTTCCCTTCCGTCTCGTTCCTAAGATCTCGGGACGAGATCTCTTGTTAGTAGGGGAGTGTTGTGACACCCCGAGACCGGTGCGCCAGGTGTCAGCTAGTTATTCGTTGTTAGTGCCATGTCATCAGCTTGCGTGTGCATCCTTGCCTTGTCATCTTGTGTGTTGCATCAGCATTTTTAAAACTTGCATCCGTCCGAGTCTCCTCGTCCTTTCCGTTGTCCGTTCTGAGCCCAGACACACTTGCATGCGCCCGCGGTGCCTCCGAATTTTTATTTTGTGAGTGGCCGAAAAATGTTCTCGGAATGGGTTGAAACTTGGCGTGTGGTCTTATTATAGTGTAGACAGACCGCCTGCCAAATTTCATCGCATTCGGAGCTCGTTTGATAGCCCAACGGATATATATATATAGTGGCACTAGTTGCCGGTTTATTCGTCGGACGTTTCGGTCTCCGAAAACCCCCGCGGGCCTCTTTCCCTCTCCTCTCACCTCAGCCCAACTACTTCTACACAGCCCACTAACCTCCTCTTGGCCCAACCTAACTCCCCTCGCGATCGGATCCGTTGGATCGCGATCGGAGGACTCTAAAACCCCTCCAAACCCCCAAACCCTAGCCCTCGTACTATATATGGACACCCCTTGTCCATTTTGGGCAACCTAGCCTTCCTCCACATCAAATTCCGTGCCCTACCAACCTCCAGCACGTCACCAGCCGCGCCAGGCCTGCTACCTCCTCATCCGTTCGTGGGCCCAGCAGCTCCCAGGCTGCTGTTACTTCCTCTTCTTGGGCCGAGCCCTGGGTGAGCCACCCCTCTAAGCCTCGCCCCGAGCACCTTTTAGTTATTTTGCGCCCGCCTGTTTTGTCTAAAATCTGCTAAGTCCCTGCAATTGCTGTTTCTGATGCATACTTTGACTGCTAATAACTTTTTGTGTGCTTATCTGTTTTGAGTGAATGATATGTCAAAATGATCGTGGTGATATGCTCTACACTTTGTTCCATTGTGCCATGCATGTTTGAATTCATCTAGATGTTTAAAAATCTATTGCAAGAGTGCTACTTGTTATAAACTGCTGCTACTTATTGTTTTCATGCCATGTTCGTGATGTGATAACTTGGTGCATGTTTATCCAAATGATGCAAATGATGTGTCCACATGTTCGTCTTGAGATGCTCTACATGTTGATTGCTTTAGCTTGCATGATAGATTTCATCTTGCCATGTTTATCTCCTTTGCAAAAGTGCATGTGGCTGTTATGTTGTTAAACTTGTTATGAGATGCTGATTTCAATTGCCCTTTGCTATTGTTGTGTTTGTCTCCATGTCACATGCTTAGATGTTTTGGACTCCCCATGATGTGTTCTATGATGTGGTGCTTTTACCTTTCCATGTATGCCTTGTGTTGACTTAAACTTGCTCACAAACATGCCATGATAAAACTGATGTTTTAACACTTAGTGAAATTTCACTAAGTCTGGAATCTTTAATATCCGGATGCCATGTTTGCTTGTTGTTCTAGGCCAATCCATGATAGTTTTGGGGTGACTATTGATGATTCCTTGTTGTATATATTGTTGGCTATCCATTCATGCTCTCACATGCTCTTTTGGGTGGCTGTAGCATATTTAACTCTTGCTCCCAAGTTGCTATAAAATGTTGCTGCCAGGATTTTGTTGTCAAGTTCAATATGGCATAGCTTGTTGCTATTGATCCATGGCTCCTTTGGGGATGCTCCAATGGACTTGTTTGCTGTAGGATATGTCTAGTTTATGTCCATGCTTCTTGCCATGATGTTTGAGTGTTGTAGCTTATATTTATCATGCTCCAAAGTTGCTATGTGGCTGTTAATTTCAGCTTGTTGTTATATCTTGTTTCATGTGTATCTTTTAGCCCGTTGCTCCGTTTTGGGCAAGTCCTATATGAAACTTGTGTGTTTTTGCATGTAGATTCATATTATCCTATTGTTATCATGTTTTTAAGTATTTTGTTTGAATGCAAATCGCCATGCTCCTTGTGCTGTAACACTGTGCTTCCTATGTTGACTTTCTGTGCTTCCTAAGTGCATCTGTTATGCTTCCGTAGTGCATCAGCCATGCTTCCTGTATATTTGTCTTGCATCATACCTTGCCATGTTGTGGTTCCTGTGTAGACTTTCTGTGCATCATAAGTAGACTTGTTTTGCATCATACTTGGTAGTGCATATTGTTATGTTCTTGAGTGGCTTGTTTACCGTATTGCTTGCTTCTTCTCGTTAGTGCTTGTTCCGTTGCGTTCGTGAGGATTCGATCGTTTACTCGCGGTTCTTCTTCAAGGCTTCTTCTCCGTCTTCTTCATGAAACCATTCTTCTTCCTTGCGGGATCTCTGGCAAGATGACCATACCCTTGGATACCTTTACTATCATTGCCATGCTTAGTGTCTCGATGCTATCGTTACATGTCGCGCTACCCATCATTTATGTCAGCCCTCTCCTTGGTTCCATGAAACCTCTAACCTTTGAAACCTTCCTGGCAAAACCACTGTTTGTCTATGTTACCCGCTTGCTCAGCCCCTCTTATAGCGTTGTTAGTTGCAGGTGAAGATGAAGATCGTTCCAGGTGGGAACTTGTTGTTGGAATATCACAATATGTTATATATATAATAACACACCTATATACTGGGTATGGGTGGAAGGCTTGGCCTTTTGCTCGGTGTTTTGTTCCACTCATGCCACCTTAGGCGCCGATAAACCGGCATTATGTTCCTTGATTTTGCGTTCCTTACACGATGGGTGGATGGGGACCCCTTGACAGTTCGTCTTTGAATAAAACTCCTCCAGCAAGGCCCAACATTGTTTTTAATTTGCTCATAATAACAACTTAATTAATTAATTAAATTGCATAGGGAGTTAGCGCTACCCGAGGATTCTTTCTACATAGCAGGGGGGCCAGTGCTGATGGTGTTGGCCCCCCCTTGGAAACTTGGGGTTTGGCCGCTGTACGTTGTGCTCATCCGGTCGTGGCCTGAGACGAGATACGCGCGGCTACTATCAGGGTGTCGGCACGCCGGGAAGTCTTGCTGGACTTGTTTTACCATTGTCGAAATGTCTTGTGCACCGGGAAGCCGAGCCTGATCGGATTTCCCTAAGATAAGGAGTGATGCTATTATATTTATCACTTCGGCAAATCGTGAGAGCTTGTGATGGGCTAAGTTGGGACACCCCTGCAGGGTTATGATCTTTCGAAAGCCGTGCCCGCGGTTATGTGGCAGATTGGAATTTGTTAATGTCCGGTTGTAGAAAACTTGACAGAGGATCCGAAGTAAAACACACAACTGTGTGAGTAACCGTGACTGTCTCTTTTCACTTTGAGAAGAGAACACGGTGGGGTTATGTTTGACTCGTATGTAGTTCGGGATCTTTAGCGATCACTACTAGTTGCGACCGTTTGAGTAGATGCTCATCTTATTCTTGTACTCGTAAGTTAGCCACCATATTTGCTTAGCCGCTGCTGCAACCTCACCACTTTACCTCTTCCTACCTATTAAGCGTTGATAGTCTTGTTACCCATGGTTATGGGATTGCTGAGTCCTCGTGGCTCACAGATACTACAACAACAGTTGCAGGTGCAGGTTTCCGGTGTCTTGACGCGAGAGCGATGTCGTTGTTTGGAGTTCTTTCTTTCTTCTTCTTCTTCAGTCTTGGGTTTGGTTCCGGGTCGGTAGCCTGGGATAGCAGATGGATGTCTTGTGTTTTCTTGTTTGTATCCGTAGTCGGATACTTGTATTGATGTTGTTGTATTCTTGAGATTTGTATGTTTTGTTGTATCCCCCATGTATGTATGTAATGGTACGTTGTAATGATATCCATCTTGCTAAGCACCCGAAATGCGGTTGTGCCCCAATCACGTAAGTGTCACGTGATCGGGATAGAATCGCATCTTGGGCCTGACAGGGTGGCTCCAGGCTGACGCGTCCCTCAGGATGGCCTGGGCCAGGCCGAGGCTGCTACTGTGGAGGGCACGAGTGTGGCCAGTGAGTCCACGGCGGCTCGCGACGTGGCGTTGGCCGAGGTTGTGTCCGCCAAGGAGCGCCGCGGCGTGGCGGAGGCTGAGCTGAAGACCTTGTGCGAAGAGCAGGGCACCTGCGCCCGCCAGCTTCGAAAACTGGAAGACGAGCTCAAGGCCCAGAAGGCCACGCTTGCCGACCGCGATGCCGAGCTGGAGTAGGCGGTCCAGGATCAGGCCGCCGAGTCGAACCACCTGGATAAGCTGAAGGAGAAGGTGGACATGGCGCACGCGTCCCATGCCAAGCTTGTGTGATGCCCCAAGACCGACGCTCTAGAAGACTTCTATGTATTTTGTGATCACCGTGTGTTTCATTTTGCTTGCTCTATTTATTTTTGCATTGCATCATGTCATCATGGCATCATGTCATTTTTTTAACTCAAATAAATAAATTGCATAGATCTTTTGATCTATTTAAATCGAGGGAATTCACCTGGTGTTTTCTCTTTATAACATATCCTTCCAATATTTTAGGGAGCTACAATAAATATTCCATTTGTATGGAACCAACCCAAACAAACTTGCATTTTAATTCTCTCCCATTTCTAGATTCTGCAATTCTTATCTTTCTTCATAAATGTTTAGATTCTTCCCATAAATCATGCTATTGGGCAACCAATTAAAATCTCATCTCATTTGGTCTCTATTTAAATTGCTTCCAAATTCAAACAACTTGCGTTTTATTCAAACTTATTCGAATTGTATCTTCTAAAACCTTTCCAACCATTTTTATTAAACCCTCTATATTTTCTGTCTCTAGGAAAATATGTCACTTGTTGGAATTCGATCTCTATCCTTTCCTTTTGCCTTACTCTATTTTTGAAAGGGATAATTAGATTTATGCCCCTAGTTGTGTCCCACTCGTCTGTTTTACCCCTAATTTCCAGAAGTCACCAGTTCTGTCCAAGTCACTTTGATCCTCTTATGCTTTTGCCCTTTGACCATTTGACCGTCAGTTTGTAAAATTCATAACTAATTCATACTAAATCAAAAAAATGTAAATAAGATACCAAAATGTTCAGAAAAACATCGCCTATATGTCAGTGTCATTTGCATTCATGAAAATTGTGTTGGAAGGTGCACATCCGAGTTTTAGCTATTTTGATACCACCATGAATAGCAAAATAAAGAAAATTCAAAAAGAATTCCAAAAAAATATGGTGGCAAAGAACGACAAATGTTCTAAGTGCTTGCCAAGTTTCATAAGGGAACGACATTCGTCGAAGTTGTGGCAAAAAAAAAATTTTTTTGCCACAACTTCGACGAATGTCATTCCGTGATGAAACTTGGTAAGCACTTAGAACATTTGTCGTTCTTTGCCACCATATTTGTTTTTGATTTTTTTAATATTTTTTGATTTTGCTATTCATGGTGGTATCAAAAGTCCTAAAACTCGGATGCGCACTTTCCAACACTTTTTTCATGAATGCAAATGACACTCACATATAGGTCATGTTTTTCTGGACATTTTGGTAACCTATTTGCATTTTTCTGATTTAGTATGAATTAGTTATGAATTTTTCAAAATGACGGTCAAACGGTCTAAGGGAAAAGCATAAGAGGAGCAAAGTGAATTGGACAGAACCGGTGACTTTTGGAAATTAGGGGTAAAACAGACGAGTGGGACACAACTAGGGGCATAAATCTAATTATCCCTTTTTGAAAATGCGAAAACCGTTTTATTTGTCCAGTATGCTTCCTTGCTTGTTTTAGCTCTCCACTGGGCCGGCCTCCCAACACATTTGCAGCCTGCTAGCGCCACTCCTCTGGGCCTCCTTCCTGTCGGCCCACCTAAGCCCCTCTGTCTTAACCCTAACCCTCCTCTTGATCTCTTCTCTCGTCCCCCACTCTGTCGCCAACCACTTGTCCTGATCGAGATTGTCCTCGATCCCTATCTCCCTCCCAAGCGCATCGACCCAGAGAGAGAGTGACGCCGCGCCCCACCGGACCTCGCTCTCTCGCCCGCCACTCCGGCGAGCCAGACCGGCCCTCTGGCTCCCTTCCCTGCTCCTCATCTCCAGAGCGTAGCCTTTTGCACGTCCTCGCTCTCGACCCAGCGCCATGGCTGTAGCTACCGCGACCACCTCTCCTCCATCGCGCCTTCTGACCCGCCGATCGGAGCCGCCTCCTTGTCGTCCCCGTCGACCGAAGCCACCTGCCTCCTCTGCTTCGAATGAGCGCGCGCCTGCCTCCCTCGCATCACAAGCCTCGTCGCGGGTCAACCGTGCCGCTGCTCATGGCCTGCACCATCTCGTCCGCCGCTCCGGCAAGCCGGACCGCCCCTCCCGGCGGCCAGACGAGCAGTCAGAGCTCATGCCGGCCCTGTCCCCTACGTCCTTCTCCTTCATCCGCGCCAGCCACCGCAGCGATTTCCTATCGTCAAGATCGCCCACGCCCAACCGTGGCCATACCCTGTTCATAAAATCGACCGGGCCTTTTGCCACCAAGTCCCTGTTGGATTCGCAAGTACCCATGAGCCACCAACGCCTCTGGATTTGTCAAGTACCTCGACCACAAGTGTACAACTATATGTATTCGCCAAGTACACCACCGGCAAAACCGATGCCCGAACAACTACAGACCAAAACGCAAGTAACACGACGACTGTGTAAGACTACCGTTATCGAGGGCCGCCGAGTGAACAACTACCCTCGCCGTGGATCCGACAAGACCAAGTGTACCACTACCGTCCACCTCGGAGACCCGTGGACGTCAAGTTCCTAGTCGTGACCCCGAACATCTACGAATGTGTACAACTACTTCCACTACCATCGCGTGAATGACTACTTTCACTACGACCCGTGTACCACAACTTCCCTCGACGAACTCATTCCGCCCCAAAACGCACGCTTCAAAAGTATATCGCCGAGACGATCATCGTGAATGAATGCTTGTGTTGTATGAGATGCTCGCGTTTGCACCGTGTCCGAATTTGTCGCTTGCACTTTCCTCCTCGTTGCCATGTCGTAGTCTCGTGGGAACCTGGTAACCGGGATCACCCCACCATCATGCATGACACGCTCCCGTCATACTTCTTTTGCACGGTCTCTCAACGAGTTACCGGAACTGAAATGTTGTTGTGGCATCATTTTCGGATTCGCCACCATGGCATCCATTTCCTTCCACCACGGTGATGAAATACTCCATATCATCTTTATATCAAATTTTCATAAAATTTGCATAGAACTTGTTGATGTCATCCGCATCATGAGAACAACATTAAATTTTTTACATTTGTTGTTTGCATTAAAATTGCTAAATGACATGTGGGGATTTTCCAGAATTGTTGTTTGTTGTTTCTGGCCCCATTTAAATTGCTTAGATAGTGTAGTATTATTATGCTTCACCTCGTGCCATGTTATCTCTTACCATGTTAAACAAGATTTAAGCTTGTTGTGTACATAATCGAGATCAGACTAAATATGTGATTGTGGTGTTTTGTCAATATGCAACTCACTGCATATTGAGCTCCACTTAACTTGTAGTTTTGTTTGTGCACTTTTCCATGTCATACATATTTAAACCGGCCATGCATCATACTTGATTGTGCATCATGCCATGCTTATGCTTGTGTATTTACCATGTTGTTTGCATCTTTCCGGTTTGCTTCTCTCGTTAGCTTCGGTTTTGTTCCAGAGTTGTGAGGATTCGTTCGACTACGACCGTTTGTCTTCTTCATGGATTCGTTCTTCTTCCTTGCGGGATCACAGGCAAGATGACTGTTCCTTGATATCACCTCTATCTTTGCTTTGCTAGTTGTCTCGCTCTGTAGATATGTCTCGATGCCCATTCTTGTCTTGTCAGCCTCCTATGTTGCCATGAAACACTCTAACCGCCTTCCTAGCAAACCATTGATTGGCTATGTTACACTTTTGCTTAGCCCCTCTTATAGCATTGTTAGTTGCAGGTGAAGATGGAAGATGGAAGATGTTCCATGTTGGAACATGGATTCTTTGGGATAACATAATATATATCTTGATTAATGCACATATATACATGGCAATGGGTTGAAGGCTTGGCCTTTTCCTCGATGTTTTGTTCCAGTCATGCCGCATTAAGAACCGATAAATCGGTGTTATTTTCCTTGATTTTTTGTTCCTGACACGGTTGGGGTTCATTGTCCCCCCTCGACAGTTCGCTTTGAATAAAACTCCTCCAGCAAGGCCCAACTTTGGTTTTAATTTGCAACATAATAAAACTATTTTAATTAATTAATTTGCATAGGGGGTCGCGTCCCTGAGGATTCTTTTCCACATACAGGGGCCCGGTGTTGTTGTGTTGGTCCCAAATGGGCAGACTGCGGGGCCGCCTCTGGGAAACTCAAGGTATCTGGTATACCTGTAGGTTGACCTATCTGGACGTTGCCTGAGACAAGATACGCGCGGCTACTATCAGGGTGTCGGCACGCCGGGAGGTCTTGCTGGACTTGTTTTACCATTTGTCAAAATGTCTTGTGCACCGGCATTCCGAGTATGATCGGGTTGTCCCTAATATAAGAGGTTTTACCTCTGCTGATCGTGAGAGCTTGTGATGGGCTAAGTTGGGACACCCCTGCAGGGTTATGATCTTTTGAAAGCCGTGCTCGTGGCTATGTGGCAGATTGGAATTTGTTAATGTCCGGTTGTAGAGAACTTGACAGAGGATCCAAAATAAAATACACCAGCCGCGTGTGTAACTATGATCGTCTCTTTTCGAAGGGGTTCGGAAAGTGAACATGGTGGGGTTATGTATGAACCTAAGTAGACTGGATCACTTCTTGATCACTACTAGTTGCGATCGTTGGCATATATTCTCATCTCGCTCTGGCTTCGTAAGCTAGCCTCATATAATTCTTAGTGCTTGCTACAGCCACTTTATAACCTCTCCACACCTAAAAGCCTTGATAGTTTTGATACCCGGGAACAAGATTTCTAAGTCCTCGTGACTCACAGTTTACTACACAAACTAGATGCAAGTAACTCAGAGTTTGACGCAAGAGACATGCAAGAGCTTCAATGGGAGTTCGATGAAGGGCGTGGGTGTATGTACGTGACATACCCCGACAATTAGTAGTGGTTCCTACTATGACAGATTGGGATTAGACTGTGTGGTATCTTTTTCTTTGTTTGATTTTTCCCGTAATCGGACTCTATGTTCTATGGATGAATGTATGTTATTGTATTAATTGTGTGATGTGGCGAGTGTAAGCCAACTATTAAACTATATTTCATCATGTTCATTACATGGGTTTGAAGGAAATATGCCCTAGAGGCAATAATAAAGTTGTTATTTATATTTCCTTACATCATGATAAATGTTTATTATTCATGCTAGAATTGTATTAACAGGAAACTTAGTACATGTGTGAATACATAAACAAAACAGAGTGTCCCTAGTATGCCTCTGCTAGACTAGCTCATTGATCAAAGATGGTTATGTTTCCTAACCATAGACATGACTTGTCATTTGATCAACAGGATCATATCATTAGGAAAATGATGTGATGGACAAGACTGTCAGGACCGATTTTTCAGTAAAATAATTACCGAAAGATCGACCTTTTTATTGAACCAGCAAGGAAGAATACTTCTTGCTGATAGACAATTCCCTGATACAGAATTCCAGAATACTGAATATTATACAAGGTTGAGCTGAGGTTGCTCAACAATTTATTACAAGTGCGCCAATATAGTACATAAAGGCGGATATGACACAAAGGTAGGGTGGCATACTACTCACTCGTAATAAAAAGGTGATGGATATGTCACAGTGTAGTGGGTGACGTGACTCCAATATATTACAGTTCATCGAGTGTCGGAGTGAGACCCGATGAATTTATTTGGTGGTTGGCGGAAGCGGTTATATAACAGTGATCAACTCCAGGATCGCAAGAGACTGACTGGGACTCCACTAGACGTCGGACTCGCTATCGAACTCTTCATCCATGAGATCGCCTTAGTCCACATCTGGCCAAATCAACAAGCCAGGTGAGTACTTTGAATGTACTCGCAAGACAGTTCGGACTTAAGATATAATAAATGCAAACATGGTGCGTATGAGTATTCTAGCATAATGCAACCGGATAATAATATTTCTGTGCTGCATGTAAGAATAGAAGTCGGGCGATAATCCTCCTGAAATCCATAAGATAAATACTAGGAAACCAAATGAGTGTCTGAGTGACGCCTCGTGAGAATAAATAAATGGAAACATGCCACAGTCGGGCTTCTGAGCGACACCACATAAAGGGCTTATAAAGAAAATAAATGACAAGAATGCCTCAGTCGGACGTCTGGGCGACATCACATAAAGGGCTTATAATGAAGAAAATAAATGACAAGAATGCCACAGTCGGACGTCTGATCGACATCACATAAAGGGCTTATAAATAACAAAATTGCCACAGTCGGACGTCTGAGCAACATCACATAAAGGGCTTATAAATAACAATAATGCCATAGTCGGATGTCTGAGCGACATCACATAAAGGGCTTATAAATAACAATAATGCCACAGTCGGACGTCTGAGCGACATCACATAAAGGGCTTATAAATAACAATAATGCCACAGTCGGACGTCTGCGCGACATCATATAAAGGGCTTATAAATAACAATAATGCCACAGTCGGACGTCTGAGCGACATCACATAAAGGGCTTATATAAACAGTAGTATAACGGTGAAATATTCCAGGTAGTAAATCAATATAGAGATAATTGATTTGTTCATCTACCCAAAATGAACTTGACAAAATCACCACTCTTGTTATTATCAAGAATTTGCTAGAGACGGTCACCGGGATTGACACGAAGATTGACCCTAGGCCATAAACATGGCTACTCGGAAGATTTGACTCTGCAGAGCTTGTACTATTAAATCATAGCCAACGGTTTCTACTAGCCATAGGGACTAGTTCCGTCTACGGTGTTTTAGCAGAAACCCAACTGACCTGCTGTAACGCCCCGGACACACCCGCCGGTGGTCGTTACTCCTGGCGGGATCTAGACTGGCCTCACATATCAATACTAGTCTTTTCTGCGCACTTTGTCCTCACTCGTGCGCACCCGGGAGCAACTTCCCGGTCGGTCACCCATCCTGAAACTACTCCAAGCTGAGCACGCTTAACTTTGGAGTTCTATCCGAATGGGCTCCCGGAAAAGAAGGAATTCCTTATTGATATGAGTAGTCTATCATCCCTAATAAGCCAGGCCATCACATACACCCTCACTCAGAGGAACCGACGTCCTCGTCGGGCCACAGGAACGTTCCCTCTTGGCACAACCGTCTGTGCTTCCAGGACAGCACATGTGCCATGCTGTGTGCCACGACGGGTCACAAACGTCATGCACAACATGACTGCAAACTGTCCGCAAACATCCGTGTAACTGCGAGGGTCGGCTCTGATACCAACTTGTAATGCCCAGGATGGAGTTATACCTCCTACGTGTCGAGGCACGACTTAAAGGCATAAATCCATCCTAGAATGATCTAAGTTTGGTACTTTGACTTTTGGCTTTTGCCCTTAGAGGGTTGTGATGTTCTTAATGTATGATGTTTGAGACTTGTACTGTAATTCTGTGACGTGGCGAGTGTAAGCCAACTATTTTCTGTTTACTATCCCTCTTTTACATGAGTTGTGCAAAGATTACCAAACTTGAGATCATTCTAGGATTGATTTATGCCTTTAAGTCGTGCCTCGACACGTAGGAGGTATAACTCCATCCTGGGCATTACACCTGCACACACCCATTTCACATCCTGCTGTCCGGAATCACCCGTGACAACATTCACGAAAAACTTTAAGACGGGGAGGCTACAACCTCGAATAGCATGGGATCAAATTTATATATGCGCGCTCTAAGGGGTGCCCCCCTCTCGATCCCAACCGGAAACACCCATGCCCCCTGACTGGATGACGGGCTTTAATCCAGGGCCATGGAACCCTCATCCCGGCCCCTCTACTTGGTGTGTACTCGGAAAGTGGTTTGCAACTGACTAGACCGTAATCATAACAGACGGCATATGACAGTACCAAAAAGGAGATGAGCGGGATTATGACTTGATCCACGCTGATACTAAGTTAACCATCTACTCGCATGCTCCAACAATACCAGTACACCACCCATCATGTCACCACATGATCGAGGTGGTCCAACCATTATCATTCGGGGCTTACCCGAAGCTTGCTTGCATGAGGTATAACCATACACAAATTCTTATATGACCATGCTATGAAGAGAACTACTCGAGCAAACATGCAACACATCCATCATATCAAAGGTTCAAACATGCTTGCCTGGTTCGGAGTAGTCGGAGTCTAACTCGGTGAGGTTCGCGGCTCCGTCACGTCCTTCGGTATCTACGTATTCAAACAAAATGGATACTAACATAAATACCACGCGTGCAAAGAAAGTTGCTCCGAAAAATTTCACATAAATATGACAAAAAAACTAGACAGAAAACTAAAGAGGACAGAAAAAGAATCAACTCAAAATCATCTTTAGTTAAAAATATATTAGAATTTCTATCCAGGGACTCATATGTAATGAAACAGAAAGTTCCCAGGGGCTAGAATAGAAAACAGAAAAGCGAATTGGTACGCAGTACGCCAACTGAAGACGAAGATGTACTTTGCCCGAAGGCGCTTTCCAGAAAAATGTTTCGGGGGGGGAAACGAGAGGCTGACGAGGGGGTCCCACTCGTCGGGTTTAAACTCTGAAACAGAGTCGCGCCGGCACCAGAAGTTGTGGTGGTCGCCGGCGCCGATCCATGGCGAGGTAGGGGAAGGGAGAGGTACGTACAGCTACCTGTTGTTCTTCTGCATCGGTGGGTGGTGGAGTTGAGTGTCGGCATGCCCCACGTCGACGACGACCCTGTCTCCGGCGGACGGCGGCTCGGGTGGTCGTGGGCCTTGTCGGAGAGGATCTCTGGGGCCAAATTGGAGTGGGGGTTAGACTCAGATAGGTGCCAGGGTGTTACGCTCGAGTCCAGGGCGGCGGAGGAGTCCTCACCGGAGAGAACGTTGTTGGAGCCCGAGGCGGACGGAGTTGGCCGGAGCTGGGGAAGAAGGGCCTCTCGAGGCTCTTCTAGAGGCTAGGCGTGGTCTAGCGAGATGGTGGAGGTGTGCGGGCTCGAGAGCGAGCTCGGGGGCGCTTTATATAGCCGGCCCGAGGCGGTTGCCGTGAACGGGATAAGTCCGGCGAGCGATTACGGCGGCGCAGTGGCTGGACGGTGGGTTTAGGGGCTTGAGCATCGACTAGGAGATGTACTGGTTCCATTCCCGTGCCTAACTCAGCAGGGGAGGGGCGATTACGGGCTGCCCTCGACGGAACAGCCGTGCAGCACATCGGCGGCAGAGAACGCGCTCTGTGCATGCCAGGCCACGGCGACGGTGCTGCAGGCGTGCGCTGGCGGTGGAGTAGGCCACACGGAGCTCTCGGATGGTTTGGGCGGTGCCAAACGGCGTTGTGCCGCAGGATGCCTCCTGTCGGCCGCCACGGGAGGTTCTGCCGCCGCAAAAGATGCCGGCGTGGGCGGGCCAGGGTGCCACCGACGCCAAGAAGCAGACAAGCAAGCGTGCGGCGCGCTGGATAAGAGGGAGGTGCAGTGAGCATCGATCCAAGGCGAGTACTAGCGAGATTGACGCTGCGACACTGACGAAACTGATGAATTGCACTGTCGACTGTGATCTTCAGTTAGCAGTTTCTGAAACTGACAACACAGTGCATGCCAGGTGTTCGATGAAATGATTCTGGCATGTGGGAAATGTTTCTAGGGATGATATTTGGTGGAGTGGCCTCTTGATGCATCTAGAGGCTACCTGAATTTTCACAGAATTTTTGGAAGAAGAAAAATATGAATTTCACCAAAATTTGCAAATCTGGTCCAAACTTGCAGCATGTGAAATTTGAAAATTTTGAACTGTGGACCAGTGAAACAAGATGGATCTAGGTTGTGGGTACTAAGGACTATCCAGGGAAGTTAGTTTGGAATCAAATAACAAGGTGGACATGGTGGTTCCTTTGTAAATCACCAAGGTCCACTTTAATGGATAGAAATTGATTTAGGAGTAAAATAAATAGAGGAAAAAATCCAATAAGATTGAAACTCACTGGAATTAATGTGAGGCTAGTCCTAAGGTGAAAAGGAGGTCTTCGAGAGAATTATTTCTGTTGGGTGCTAAGGCCAGATGGAAGTTGGAGAGAAATATAAGCCCAAGGTTAAACCTAAGATGCTTAAATCAAGAAGGGAGAAGAATTAAACAAATCCCTATGGAAACAACCTGTGTTGAGTTAACACAAGAAGAAACTTTCAAAACCAAAAATCAAGCTAGAGAATAACACACAAACTTTGGCCAGAAGAGATTTTAGAAGGGTCTTAAGAGAAGATCAAACAACCCCCTTCCAAAAGACCAAAAGTTTGGAAGAAAAACCAAACCCAAAAATTTGGAGTGTTACAACACCTACCCCCTTAGGAAAAATCTCGTCCCCGAGATTTCAGCTGATCCTCAAATAGGTGAGGGTGTTCTGTCCGAAGGAAATCTTCCCTTTCCCACGTTGCCTCATCCTCTGTGTGATTACTCCATTGAACCTTGAGAAGTTTAATAGTCTTCTGACGGGTTCTCCTTTCAGGCTCCTCCAATATTTTTACTGGGTGTTCCCGGTAGGTGAGATCTGGTTGCACGTCAAGACTTTCATGCGACACATGCTTCTCTGGGTTGCTTACACACTTCCGTAGTTGCGAGACGTGGAACATGTCGTGGACGTCTGACAGTTCCTTGGGAAGGTCCAACTGGTGAGCCACTGTGCCTCTTCGTGCAACTATACGGAAGGGTCCGATGAATCGGGGTGCTAGTTTCCCTTTGACCTTGAATCGTTGCAGTCCCCTCATAGGAGATACACGTAAGTATACGTCTTCACCGGGCTCAAACTTATTTCCCGATGCTTTTGATCGTAATAGCTCTTCTGTCGGCTTTGGGCTGTTTTGAGTCGATCCCGTATTATTTTAACTCTTTCCTCAGCTTCTTTCAACATATCTGGGCCGAAGATACGACTGTCCCCTGTTTCTGACCAGTTTAATGGAGTACGGCATCTTCGTCTGTACAAGGCTTCGAACGGTTCCATCTACAGGCTGGCTTGGTAACTATTGTTGTATGCAAACTCGGCATATGGTAAGCTTGCCTCCCAACTGGTCCCATATGTGAGGACACATGCCCTTAGCATGTCTTCAAGTATTTGATTCACTCGTTCTGTTTGTCCTCCAGTCTGGGGGTGATAAGCTGTACTGAACGTTAGTTGCGTTCCGAGGGCTTGTTGCAACTGGTCCCAAAATTTGGAGACGAACTGAGTGCCTCTGTCGGATATTATAGTCTTTGGAACCCCATGTAGGCATACTATACGGGCGAGGTAAATCTTGGCAAGCTTTTGGGTGGTGTGGGTTGTCTTGACTGGAATGAAGTGTGCCACCTTGATCAGTCTATCTGTGATGACCCATATGGCATCATTTCCGTGCTGTGACCGTGGCAGTCCAACAATAAAATCCATCCCAATATCGTCCCATTTCCACTCTGGTATCTTGTTTGGTTGTAAGAGTCCTGTGGGTTTTTGGTGCTCGGCTTTAACGCGTTGACATGAATCACAGCATGCAATATATGTGGCTATATCCCTCTTCATGCCGTGCCAGCAAAATCTTTCCTGAATGTTCTTGTACATTTTAGTCCCTCCAGGGTGAATTGAGTATGGAGCGGTGTGGCTTTCTGCTAGAATTTGTTGTTTAAGGTCGTTGCTATTTGGTACGCAAAGCCTGTCTCCGAACCATAATATTCCCTCACTGTCTATGGTGAATTCTGAGGCCTTGCCCTGACTTACTTTTCTTTTTATACCTTCGATGCTGGGGTGTCCATGCTGAGCCTTCTTTATTTGTTCTATTAGTGTAGGTCGTATTTCCAGATTTGACACTTTGCCTTCAGTGACCATCATTAGGTTGAGTTTGGCGAATTCTCACTGAAATTCGGGTCTCGGGTTTTGTAGGTTGCCGTTGTCCGGGCTGGGGTTATAGCTGAGAGCATCTGCTACCACGTTTGCCTTTCCTGCGTGATAGTGGATGCCAACGTCATAATATTTTACCAGTTCCAGCCAGCGTCATTGTCGTAAATTGAGTTCTGGTTGCGTGAAAATATATTTGAGGCTCTTATGGTCAGTATATATTTCACAACGATTCCCATGCAGGAAGTGCCTCCACTCCTTGAGTGCATGAATGACTGCTGCCAATTCCAAATCGTGAGTAGGATAATTTTCTTCATGTTTTCGTAGTTGCCGGGAAGCGTAGGCGACTACATTGCCTTCTTGCATTAGTACGCATTTGAGACCTTTCCGGGATGCATCGCAATACACTTAAAAACTCTTGTGTATGTCTGGTACAACTAATACTGGGGTTGTTCTTAATTTCCTTTTGAGTTCCTGGAAGCCTTTCTCACATGCTTCGGTCCATACGAATTTCTTATCCTTCTTGAGTAAATGTGTCATTGGTTTGGCTATGGTGGAAAATCCTTCAATAAACCTTCTGTAATATCCAGCCATACCGAGGAAACTTCATATGTCCGTTACACTGGCCGGTGACTTCCAACCAAGTACAGCCTTGACTTTTTCCGGGTCCACGGCAACTCCTTCTTGTGCCAATACGTGTCCTAGAAAACCAACTTGCCTTAACCAAAATTCACATTTGCTGAATTTGGCGTAGAGTTGATGTTTCCTTAATTCTCCCAGTACAATACGTAGATGTTCAGCATGCTCTTCTGGTGTCTTTGAATATATCAATATATCATCAATAAATACTACCATAAATTTGTCCATGAATCTCATAAACACTTTGTTCATGAGGTGGACGAAATATGCGGGGGCGTTGGTCAGTCCAAACGGCATTACTGTAAATTCATAAAGTACGTATCTGGAGGTGAATGATGTCTTCGGGATATCCTCCGTCCGTACTTTTAATTGATGATAACCTGACCTCAAATCAACTTTTGAGAAAACCTTGGCTTGCGCGAGCTGGTCAAATAAATCATTTATCCGTGGCATCGGATATTTGTTCTTGATAGTGACCATGTTGAGCGCTCGGTAGTCTATACACAATCTCATAGTCCCATCCTTCTTTTTGGCAAATAATACCGACGGACCCCAAGGTGAGGAGCTGGCCCGTATAAATCCTTTGTCCAGCAATTCATTTATTTGCTTCTTTAGTTCAACCAACTCGGATGGTGCCATTCTGTATGGCTTCTTGTATATGGGGGTGGTTCCAGGCGCTAGTTCAATAATAAATTCTATTTCTCTGTCTGGTGGCATGCCTGGTAGTTCTTCGGGAAATATGTCCAGAAATTCACATACTACTAGAACTTTGCTTAACTCAGAAGTGTCTACATGGTTTAATTTTGGTTGCCGCAACACTGGTCTTTCTTGAGCTGCGACTCTTATTGTTTTTCCATGATGATGAGTAAGAATCACAGTCCGGTTGAAGCAGTCGATAAATCCTTTGTTGGTGGTTAGCCAGTCCATACCCAGGATAACATCCAGTCCCTTGTTTTCCAACACGATGAGGTTTGCAAGAAACTTTAATCCTTCAATTTCAATGGTTATACCTTGGCAGTAACTTTGAGTGATCTGCTTGTTTCCGGGGGACTTGATGGTCATTGACTTTCCCAAGGGAAGCATCGAAAAACCATGTTGCAAAGCAAAACTCTTCGAAATGAACGAATGAGAAGCTCCAGAATCAAACAAAACCGTGGCAGGTATTGTGTTGACAGGGAACGTACCGAGTACGATATCTGGGGCATCCTGTGCTTGCTCCTTGGTCACATGGTTCAGGTGGCCTTTCTTGTGATTGTTATTGGGGTTGAAGTTGTTACGCTTGGGCGCGGAATTGTTTCCGTTGCTATTTGCCTTCGGTGCTGAGTTTCTTGGCTTTGGGCACTGTTTAGCATAGTGTCCCTCTTCTCCACATGCGTAGCAAGTAACACCTGGGCGATACGTGAAATCCTTGTCCCTTGCATGAAAATTCTTCCTTGGACGTGTGTCACTTGTCATGGATTTGTTCGCCCCATTTTTCTGGAAATTTATTTTATTCCTGTTGTTGCGAGGGTGGTTGGTCTGATCCGTTTTTCTCTTGCGAATGTCTTCCAGACTGCGACGTTCATTTTCCAACGTAATAGCCTTGTCCACCAGTGTCTTGAAATCTGGAAAAGTGTGTACGACTAACTAGCATTTAAGTGCTGGTGCCAGTCCGTCCAGGAATTTTTCCATCTTCTTATTTTCAGTCATACGCTCTTCGTTGGCATAACGAGATAATTGCGCAAACTGGCTGTTGTACTCAGTTACTGTCATGCCCCTTTGCTTGAGGTCATCAAACTCTCTTTTCTTGATCTTCATAATGCTCTTAGGGATGTGCGCCCCACGAAAGCCTTCTTTGAAGTCTTCCCAGGTGATATCATTTATGTTGGGGTGCATATGCAGAAAATTCTCCCACCATGATGCGGTTGCTCCAGTAAGATAGTGTGGTGCATAAAGTACCTTTTCACGATCTGAGCATTGTGCCACAATTAATTTCATTTCAATGTCTCGAAGCCAATCATCGGCCTCAAGAGGTCTGTCTGTGTGAGAAAATGTTGGCGGACGAGTCTTCTGAAATTCAGATAATTTCGAATGCTGCTGGTTTGTCTCACGGTGATTTCCCATGTTAATGACATGGTTCATCATTTCCTGATGCTGCTGCTGAGTTTTCTCGTAAAGACGGCATACATGAGAAAATGTCGTTTCGCTGCCCTGCTGACTTGATTGCCCTTGTGTGAAATTGTTACCTGTCTGTATGCCATAATTTTCCTCTGGCGGACTTGGCATGGAGCGCGTCCAGGGACGAGTCGTTTCTTACTCTGGGGTATTATTGCAGAAATCATGAGAAGAACCGGGTAGCAAAAGAAACCAAGATTTGCAAAAGCAACAAAACACGAGCTCCAAAGAAATTCTAAATAAACAACTTGATTGCGCACGGAGAAGGACCGCTTTGTACATATCTTACATGCGGGTCATAATTATACATAAGCCACTCAGGATGCGAGTACACATTCCTGACATGTTATTTATGCTAGTGCACTCCTCCAAGATCCTACATGATGCGCAAACAGACTACTTCCATCAACCTATTTTACATATCACACATATCATACAAGCGAGCACAACGCGTCGCAGATAGACGCACTAGTCGGAGATGTTGAAGATTTCCCTTGGCCTGCCGAGGGTAAGGCCCAGTGGTGATGGAGACTCAACTTCCTCCTCACTAATAGGCTCCAGGCGCGGAGTATGGGTACGAGGTGTTGAAGCGGGTGCGGCAGGTGGTGCAGCTCTGACTGGGGTAGGAGCAATGACCTGGTCAAATTCCTTGGTGGTAGGTAGACGGCGAGCGGTGGCTAAGATGGAAGGTGCATAGGACACGGCGGACGAGAAAAATGTCAGTGGTGGCGCAGTATGGAGTAGCTCCCTCCTGTTGGCGGAGCCACTCTGGACCAAGTCCATACAAGCAGCCACCAAGTCGTCCACAAGATTTTCAAAGGCTGCCTCAAGTGCCTTGAGGTACTCAACCATTGATTCGATGGCTTCATCACGTTCCCCATTTGCGCAAGCAAACGCATAGTGGCACGTGTAGGGCACGTGGCATGGGAGGTAACGGTAGCGACGAGTCTTCATTGAAGGAAGGATGTCCCGGAGACGAGCTATCGCCTCACGGGCAGCCATTTGCATGGCATGCCTCTCTGTAGGCATGGCTCTGCCCACAAATCGGAGGCGGCGCGCTTCAGAACGCCCTCCCTTGAAGTGCACCACAGCCTGGTGCATTGACACGCTGTCGTTGAGCTTGTGACGGTAGAGTGTAAACTCTGGACTAGTTGATGGCCCAATCACGACCTTGGTAATGGCGAAGAGGAGCTTGACAAACCCCTCAGGAATGTTGGCGAATACTTGTGCATCACAGTCGTTGCTGGCCATCTACAAGAGTAGACAAAAATTCCAAATAGTCAAGTCATAAATTTATGATGACTAACAGAAAATTGCTACAGATGTAAAAAATGCTGAATAGCAATTATTACGCTAATAACCGATTAGCGATCGCACCTAGTGGCTTCCTACAGTCAGCCTGGCTCTGGTACCAAGGTTGTCAGGACCGATTTTTCAGTAAAATAATTACCGAAAGATCAACCTTTTTATTGAACCAGCAAGGAAGAATACTTCTTGCTGATAGACAATTCCTTGATACAGAATTCCAGAATACTGAATATTATACAAGGTTGAGCTGAGGTTGCTCAACAATTTATTACAAGTGCGCCAATATAGTACATAAAGGCGGATATGACACAAAGGTAGGGTGGCATACTACTAGCTCGTAATAAAAAGGTGATGGATATGTCACAGTGTAGTGGGTGACGTGAATCCAATATATTACAGTTCATCGAGTGTCGAAGTGAGACCCGATGAATTTATTTGGTGGTTGGCGAAAGCAGTTATATAGCAGTGATCAACTCCAGGATCGCAAGAGACTGACTGGGACTCCACTAGACGTCGGACTAGCTATCGAACACTTCATCCATGAGATCGCCTTCGTCCACATCTGGCCAAATCAACAAGCCAGGCGAGTACTTTGAATGTACACGCAAGACAGTTCGGACATAAGATATAATAAATGCAAACATGATGCGTACGAGTATTCTAGTAGAATGCAACCGGATAAAAATATTTCTGTGCTGCATGTAAGAATAGAAGTCGGGCGGTAATCCTCCCGAAATCCATAAGATAAATAAAAGGAAACCAAACGAGTGTCTGAGTGACGCCTCGTGAGAATAAATAAATGGAAACATGCCACAGTCGGGCGTCTGAGCGACACCACATAAAGGGCTTATAAAGAAAATAAATGACAAGAATACCTCAGTCGGACGTCTGGGCGACATCACATAAAGGGCTTATACTGAAGAAAATAAATGACAAGAATGCCACAGTCGGACGTCTGAGCGACATCACATAAAGGGCTTATAAATAACAAAATTGCCATAGTCGGACGTCTGAGCGACATCACATAAAGGGCTTATAAATAACAATAATGCCACAGTCGGACGTCTGAGCGACATCACATAAAGGGCTTATAAATAACAATAATGCCATAGTCGGACGTCTGAGCGACATCACATAAAGGGCTTATATAAACAGTAGTATAACGGTGAAATATTCCAGGTAGTAAGTCAATACAGAGATAACTGATTTGTTCATCTACCCAAAATGAACTTGACAAAATCACCACTCTTGTTATTATCAAGAATTTGCTAGAGACGGTCACCGGGATTGACACAAAGATTGACCCTAGGCCATAAACATGGCTACTCGGAAGATTTGACTCTGCAGAGCTTGTACTATTAAATCATAGCCAACGGTTTCTACTAGCCACAGGGACTAGTTCCGTCTACGGTGTTTTAGCAGAAACCCAACTGACGAGCACACACCCATTTCACATCCTGCTGTCCGGAATCACCCGTGACAACATTCACGAAAACCTTTAAGACGGGGAGGCTACAACCTAGAATAGCATGGGATCAAATTTAAATATGCGCGCTCTAAGGGGTGCCCCCCTCTCGGTCCCACCGGAAACACCCATGCCCCCTGACCGGATGATGGGCTTTAATCCAGGGCCATGGAACCCTCATCCCGGCCCCTCTACTTGGTGTGTACTCGGAAAGTGGTTTGCAACTGACTAGACCGTAATCATAATAGACGGCATATGACAGTACCAAAAAGGAGATGAGCGGGATTATGACTTGATCCACGCTGATACTAAGTTAACCATCTACTGGCATGCTCCAACAATACCAGTACACCACCCATCATGTCACCACATGATCGAGGTGGTCCAACCATTATCATTCGAGGCTTACCCGAAGCTTGCTTGCATGAGGTATAACCATACACAAATGCTTATATGACCATGCTATGAAAAGAACTACTCGAGAAAACATGCAACACATCCATCATATCAAAGGTTCAAACATGCTTGCCTGGTTCGGAGTAGTCGGAGTCTAACTCGGTGAGGTTTGCGGCTCCGTCACGTCCTTCGGTATCTACGTATTCAAACAAAACGGATACTAACATAAATACCGCGCATGCAAACAAAGTTGCTCCAAAAAAATTCACATAAATATGACAAAAAACTAGACAGAAAACTAAAGAGGACAGAAAAAGAATCAACTCAAAATCATCTTTAGTTAAAAAGATATTAGAGTTTCTGTCCAGGGACTCATCTGTAATGAAACAGAAAGTTTCCAGGGGCTAGAATAGAAAACAGAAAAGCGAATCGATACGCAGTACGCCAACTGAAGACGAAGACGTACTTTGCCCGAAGGCGCTTTCCAGCAAAATGTTTCGGGGGAAAACGAGAGGATGACGAGGGGGTCCCACTCGTCGGGTTTAAACTCTGAAACAGAGTCGCGCCGGCGCCAGAAGCTGCGGTGGTCGCCGGGGCCGATCCACGGCGAGGTAGGGGAAGGAAGAGGTATGTACAGCTTCCTGGTGTTCTTCCGCGTCGGTGGGTGGTGGTGTTGAGCGTCGGTGAACCCCACGTCGATGACGACCCTGTCTCCGGCGGACTGCGGCTCGGGTGGTCGTGGGCCTCGTCGGAGAGGATCTATGGGGTCAAATTGGAGTGGGGGTTAGACTCAGGTAGGTGCCAGGGTGTTACGCTCGAGTCTAGGGCGGCGAAGGAGTCCTCACCGGAGAGAACGTTGCTGGAGCCCGAGGCGGACGGAGTTGGCCGGAGCTGAGGAAGAAGGGCCTCTCGAGGCTCTTCCAGAGGCTAGGCGTGGTCTAGGGAGATGGTGGAGGTGTGCGGGCTCGAGAGCGAACTCGGGGGCACTTTATATAGCCGGCCCGAGGCGGTTGCCGTGAATGGGATAAGTCCGGCGAGCGATTACGGCAGCGCAGTGGCTGGACGGTGGGTTTAGGGGCTTGAGCATCGACTAGGAGATGTACTGGTTCCATTACCGTGCCTAACTCAGCAGGGGAGGGGCGATTACGGGCTGCCCTCGACGGAATGGCCGTGCGGCACGTCGGCGGCAGAGAACGCTCTCTATGCGCGCCAGGCCATGGCGATGGTGCTGCAGGCGTGCGCTGGCGGTGGAGTAGGCCACGCGGAGCTCTCGGATGGTTTGGGCGGTGCCAAACGGTGTTGTGCCGCAGGATGCCTCCTGTTGGCCGCCACGGGAGGTTCTGCCGCCGCAGAAGACGCTGGCGTGGGCGGGCCAGCCTGCCACCGACGCCAAGAAGCAGCCAAGCAAGCGTGCGGCGCGCTGGATAAGAGGGAGGTGCAGTGAGCATCGATCCAAGGCGAGTACTGGCGAAATTGACGCTGCGACACTGACGAAACTGACGAACTGCACTGTCGACTGTGATCTTCAGTTAGCAGTTTCTGAAACTGACAGCACAGTGCATGCCAGGTGTTCGATGAAATGATTCTGGCATGTGGGAAATGTTTCTGGGGCTGATATTTGGTGGAGTGGCCTCTTGATGCATCTAGAGGCTACCTGAATTTTCACAGAATTTTTGGAAAAAGAAAAATATGAATTTCACCAAAATTTGCAAATCTGGTCCAAACTTGCAGCAGGTGAAATTTGAAAATTTTGAACTATGGACCAGTGAAACAAGATGGATCTAGGTTGTGGGTACTAAGGACTATCAAGGGAAGTTAGTTTGGAATCAAATAACAAGGTGGACATGGTGGTTCCTTTGTAAATCACCAAGGTCCACATTAATGGACAGAAATGGATTTAGGAGTAAAATAAATAGAGGAAAAATTCCAATAAGATTGAAACTCACTGGAATTAATGTGAGGCTAGTCCTAAGGTGAAAAGGAGGACTTGGAGAGAATTATTTATGTTGGGTGCTAAGGCAAGATGGAAGTTGGAGAGAAATATAAGCCCAAGGTTAAACCTAAGATGCTTAAATCAAGAAGGGAGAAGAATTAAACAAATCCCTATGGAAACAACTTGTGTTGAGGTAACACAAGAAGAAACTTTCAAAACCAAAAATCAAGCTACAGAATAACACACAAACTTTGGCCAGAAGAGATTTTAGAAGGGTCTTAAGAGAAGATCAAACAACCCCCTTCCAAAAGACCAAAAGTTTGGAACAAAAACAAAACCCGAAAATTTGGAGTGTTACAAAGACCCATCCGTTAGCTTAGCACTATGATCGTTTAGTTTTACTGCTATTGCTTTATTCATGACTTATACATATTCCTATGACTATGAGATTATGTAACTCCGGAATACCGAAGGAACACCTTGTGTGCTATCAAACGTCACAACATAACTGGGTGATTATAAAGATGCTCTACAGGTGTCTCCGAAGGTGTTCGTGGTGTTGGCATAGATAAAGAATAGGATTTATCACTCCGAGTGTCGGAGAGGTATCTCTAGGCCCTCTCGGTAATGCACCTCATAATAAGCCTTCCAAGAAAATGACTAATGAGTTAGTTACGAGATGATGTATTGCGAAACGAGTAAAGAGACTTGACGGTAACGTGATTGAACTAGGTATTGAGATACCGATGATCGAATCTCGGGCAAGTAACATACCGATGACAAAGGGAACAACGTATGTTATTATGCGGTTCGACCGATAAAGATCTTCATAGAATATGTAGGAGCCAATATGGGCATCCAGGTTCCTCTATTGGTTATTGACCGGAGAGATGTCTCGGTCATGTCTACATAGTTCTCGAACCTATAGGGTCCGCATGCCTAAACGTTCATTGACGATATAGTATTTAATGAGTTATTTTTGTTGGCGACCAAATGTTATTCGGAGTCCCAGATGTGATCACGGACATGACGAGGAACTCCGGAATGGTCCGGAGATAAAGATTGATATATGGGATAATAGTTTGTAACCTCCGGAAGGGTTCCGGAATTCACCGGAAGGGGTTCCGGATGTTTCCCGAAATGTTTGGGTACGAGAACACTTTATTTGGGCCAAAGGGGAAAGCCCACAAGGTTTTTGGAAAGTGCAAAAGGAAGTTTTGCGGAGTCCAGGGGCCAGACGCCAGGGTCCCTGGCGTCTGGGTCTAGACGCCTAGAACCCTGGCGTTTGGCCCTGGAGTCCGAGAAGGACTCTTGCCTTTTGGGTGAAACCGGCTTTGTGGAGGCTTTTACTCCAAGTTTCGACCCCAAGGCTCAACATATAAATAGAGGGGTAGGGCTAGCACCCAAGACACATCAAGATACACCAAGCCGTGTGCCGGCAACCCCGACCCTCTAGTTTATCCTTCGTCTAGTTTCTATAGTGCTTGGCGAAGCCCTGCAGAGATTGTTCTTTATCAACAACCGTCACCACGCTGTCGTGCTGCCGGAACTCATCTACTACTTCGCCCATCTTGCTGGATCAAGAAGGCGAGGACGTCATCGAGCTGAACGTGTGCTGAGCACGGAGGTGCCGTACATTCGGTACTAGATCGGTACGGATCGTGAAGGTGTACGACTACATCAACCGCGTTGATAAACGCTTCCGCTTTCGGTCTACGAGGGTACGTAGACACACTCTCCCCTCTCGTTGCTATGCATCTAGTAGATAGGTCTTGCGTGATCGTAGGAAATTTTTGAAATACTATGTTCCCCAATAGTGGCATCATGACGCCAGGTCTATGAGTATATGGTATGCACGAGTAGAACACAAGTGAGTTGTGGACGATACTAGTCATACTGGTTACCAGCATGTCATACTTTGATTCGGCGGTATTGTTGGATGAAGCGGCCCGGACCGACATTACGTGCACACTTACGCGAGACTGGTTCTACCGACGTGCTTCGCACACAGGTGGCCGCGGGTGTCAGTTTCTCCAACTTTAGTTGAATCGAGTGTCGCTACGCCCGGTCCTTGTGAAGGTTAAAACAACACATACTTGACGAAAAATCGTTGTGGTTTTGTATGCGTAGGTTAAAAGGGTTCCCGTAGCAGCCACGTAAAACTTGCAACAACAAAGTAGAGGACGTCTAACTTGTTTTTGCAAGGCATGTTGTGATGTGATATGGTCAAGACATGAGGAGTTATACGTTATTGTATGAGATGATCATGTTTTGTTAAGTTATCGGAAACTAACAGGAGCCATATGGTTGTCGCTTTATTGTATGAAATACAATCGCCATGTAATTGTTTTACTTTATCACTAAGCGGTAGCGATAGTCGTGGAAGCAATAGTTGGCGAGACAACAACGATGCTATGATGGAGATCAATGTGTCGCGCCGGTGACGATGGTGATCATGACGGTGCCTTGGAGATGGAGATCAAAAGCACAAGATGATGATGGCCATATCATGTCATATATTTTGATTGCATGTGATGTTTATCTTATTATGCTTCTTATTTTGCTTAGTACGGCGGTAGCATTATAAGATGATCCCTTACAAAATTTCAAGGTACAAGTGTTCTCCATGAGTATGCACCGTTGCGAAAGTTCCTCGTGCCGAGACACCACATGATGATCGGGTGTGATAAGCTCTACGTTCACATACAATGGGCGCAAGCCAGTTTTGCACACGCAGAATAGTCGGGTTAAACTTGACGAGCCTAGCATATGCATATATGGCCTCGGAACACGGGAAACCAAAAGGTCGAGCGTGAATCATATAGTAGATATGATGAACATAAGATGTTCACCATTGAAAACTACTCCATCTCACGTGATGATCAGACATGGTTTAGTTGATTTCGATCACGTGATCATTTAGATGACTAGAGGGATGTCTATCTAAGTGGGAGTTCTTTAGTAATATGATTAATTGAACTGTAATTTATCATGAACTTAGTCCTGGTAGTATTAGCATATCTATGTTGTAGATCAATAGCTCGCATTATAGCTCCCCGTTCATTTATATGTTCCTAGAGAAATATAAATTGAAATATGTTAGTAGCAATGATGCGGACTTGGTCCGTGATCTGAGGATTTTTCCTCATTGCTACACAGAAGTATTATGTCCTTAATGCACGCAGATGTAGACGTTATGAATGTTTGACAAGCTCGGTATGATGACTACTTGATTGTAGTGCGCCATGCTTTACGGCTTATAACCGGGACTTCAAAAACGTTTTGAACGCCACAGACATATAAGATGTTCCAAGAGTTGAAATTAGTATTTCATACTCATGCCCGTGTCAAGAGGTATGAGACCTCTGACAGTACTTTGCCTACAAGATGGAGGAGAATAGCTCAACCGGTGAGCATGTGCTCAGATGGTGTGGGTACTACAAATTGCTTGAATCAAGTGGGAGTTAATCTTCCAGATAAGATAGTAATTGACAAAGTTCTCTAGTCACTATCACCAAGTTAGTAGAACTTCGTGATGAACTATAATATGCAAGGGATGACGAAAGTAATTCCCAAGCTCTTCGCGATGCTGAAATCGGCGAAGGTAGAAATCAAAAAAGAGCATCAAGTGTTGTTGGTTAACAAGACCACTAGTTTCAAGTAAAGGGCAAAGGGGTAGAAGGGGAACTTCAAGAAGAATGACAAGCAAGTTGTCACTCCCATGAAGAAACCAAAAGCTAAACTCAAGCCTGAAACTAAGTGCTTCTACTTCAAAGGAAATGGTCACTAGAAGTGGAACTGCCCTAGATACTTGGCGGATAAGAAGGATGGCAAAGTGAACAAAGGTATATTTCATATATAGATTATTGATGTGTACTTTACTAGTGTTCATAGCAACCCCTGGGTATTTGATACCAGTTCAGTTGCTAAAATTAGTAACTCGAAACGAGAGTTGCAGAAAGAATAGAGACTAGTTAAAGGTGAAGTGACGATGTGTGTTGGAAGTGGTTCCAAGATTGATATGATCATCATCACACACTCCCTATACTTTCGAGATTAGTGTAGAACCTAAATAAATGTTATTTGGCATTTGCGTTGAGCATGAATATGAATTGATCATGTTTGTTGCAATACGGTTATTCATTTAAAGTCATAGAATAATTGTTATTCTGTTTACATGAATAAAACCTTCGATGGTCATACACCCAATAAAAATAGTTTGTTGGATCTCGATCATAGTAATACACATATTTATAATATTGAAGCCAAAAGATGCAAAGTTGATAATGATAGTGCAACTTATTTGTGGCACTGCCGTTTAGGTCATATTGGTGTAAAGTGCATGAAGAAACTCCATGCTGATGGGCTTTTGGACTCACTTGATTATGAATCACTTGGTGCTTGCGAACCATGCCTCATGGGCAAGATGACTGAAACTCCGTTCTCCGGAACAATAGGAGTGAGCAATTGACTTGTTGGAAATCATACATACTGATGTATGTAGACCAATGAGTGTTGAGGCTCGCAGCGGGTATCATTATTTTCTGACCTTCACAGATGATATGAGCAGATATGGGTATATCTACTTGATGAAACACAAGTCTAAAATATTTGAAAGGTTCAAAGAAATTTCAGAGTGAAGTAGAGAATCATCGTAACAAGAAAATAAATTTTTCCACGATCTGATCACGGAGACGAATACTTGAAGTTACGAGTTTGGTCTTCATTTAAAACAATGTGGAATATTTTCACAGCTCACGCCACCCGGAACACCACAGCGTAATGGTGTGTCCGAACGTCGTAATCGTACATTATTAGATATGGTGCGATCTATGATGTTTCTTACCGATTTACCGTTTTTGGTTATGATTAGAGACAGCTGCATTCACGTTAAATAAGGGCACCATCTAAATCCATTGAGACGATGCCTTATGAACTATGGTTTGGCAAGAAACCAAAGTTGTCGTTTCTTAAAGTTTGGGGCTGCGATGCTTATGTGAAAAAGCTTCAAACTGATAAGCTCAAACCCAAGTCAGAGAAATGTGTCTTCATAGGATACCCAAAGGAGACTGTTGGGTACACATTCTATCACAGATCCGAAGGCAAGATATTCGTTGCTAAGAATGGATCCTTTCTAGAGAAGGAGTTTCTCTCGAAAGAAGTGAGTGGGAGGAAAGTGGAACTTGATGAGGTAATTGTACCTTCTCCCGAATTGGAAAGTAGTACAACACAAAAACTAGTTCCCGTGATTTCTACACCAATTAGTGAGGAAGCTAATGATGATGATCATCAAACTTCAGATCAAGTTACTGCTAAACCTCATAGGTGAACCAGAGTGCGTTCCGCGCCAGAGTGGTGCGGTAACCCAGTTCTGGAAGTCATGTTACTAGACCATGATGAACCTACAAACTATGAGGAAGTGATGATGAGCCTAGATTCCGCAAAATGGCTTGAGGCCATAAAATCTGAGATGTAATCCATGTATGAGAACAAAGTGTGGACTTTGGTTGACTGGCCCGATGATCGGCAAGCCATTGAAAATAAATGGATTTTTAAGAGGAAGACTGACGCCGATGGTAATTTTACTGTCTAAAAAGCTCGACTTGTTGTGAAAGGTTCTCGACAAGTTCAAGGTGTTGACAACGATGAGATTTTCTCACTTGTAGTGATGCTTAAGTTAGTCCGAATCATGTTAACAATTGCCGCATTTTATGAAATATGGCAAAAGGATAACAAAATTGCATTCCTTAATAAATTTATTAAATAAGAGTTCTATATGATGCAACTAGAATGTTTTGTCAATCCTAAAGGTGCTAAAAAAATATGCAAGCTCCAGCGATCCATCTATGGACTGGTGCAAGCATCTCGGAGTTGGAATATACGCTTTGATAAGTTGATCAAAGCATATAGTTTTATACAGACTTGCGATGAAGCCTGTATTTACAAGGAAGTGAGTGGGAGAACTACAGCCTTTTCTGATAAGTATATGTGAATGACATATTGTCGATCGGAAATGATGTAGAATTTTCTGGAAAGCATAAAGGAGTGTTTGAAAGGAGTTTTTTCAAAGAATGGCCTCAGTGAAGCTGCTTACATATTGAGCATCAAGATCTATAGAGATAGATCAAGATGTTTGATAAGTTTTTTCAATAAGTACATACATTGACATGTTTTTGAAGTAGTTCAAAATGGAACAATCAAAGAAAGAGTTCTTGACTGTGTTGTAAGGTATGAAGTTTAGTAAGACTCAAAACCCGACCATGGCAGAAGATAGAGAAAGACTGAAAGTCATTCCCTATGCCTCAGCCATAGGTTCTATAAAGAATGCCATGCTGTATACCAGTCCTATTGTATGCCCTGCTCTGAGTTTGGCAAGGGAGTACAATTTTGATCTAGGAGTAGATCACTAGACATCGGTCAAAATTATCCCTAGAGGACAAAGGAAATATTTCTTGGTTATGGAGGTGATAAAGAGTTCGTCGTAAAGAGTTACGTAGATGCAAGCTTCGACACCAATATGGATGACTCTGAGTCTCAATCTGGATACATATTGAAAGTGGGAGCATTTAGCTAGAGTAGCTCCGTGCAGAGCATTGTAACATAGAAATTTGCAAAATACATACGACTCTGAGTGTGACAGACCCACTAACTAAAGTTCTCCCACGAAGCAAAACATGATTACACCTTAGTACTCTTTGGGTGTTAATCACATGGTGATGTGAACTAGATTATTATCCCTAGTAAACCCTTTGGGTGTTGGTCACATGGCGATTTGAACTATGGGTGTTATTCACATAATGATGTGAATTCTCGGTATTAAATCACATGGCGATGTGAACTAGATTATTGACTCTAGTGCAAGTGGGAGACTGAAGGAAATATGCCCTAGAGGCAATAATAAAGTTGTTATTTATATTTCCTTATATCATGATAAATTTTTATTATTCATGCTAAAATTGTATTAACTGAAAACTTAGTACATGTGTGAATACATAGACAAAACAGAGTGTCCCTAGTATGCCTCTACTAGACTAGCTCATTGATCAAAGATGGTTATGTTTCCTAACCATAGACATGAGTTGTCATTTGATCAACGGGATCATATCATTAGGAGAATGATGTGATGGACAAGACCCATCCGTTAGCTTAGCACTATGATCGTTTAGTTTTACTGCTATTGCTTTCTTCTTGACTTATACATGTTCCTATGACTATGAGATTATGCAATTCCCGAATATCGGAGGAACACCTTGTGTGCTATCAAACATCACAACGTAACTGGGTGATCATAAAGATGCTCTACAGGTGTCTCCGAAGGTGTTCGTGGTGTTGGCATAGATCAAGAATAGGATTTGTCACTTCGAGTGTCGGAGAGGTATCTCTGGGCCCTCTTAGTAATGCACATCATAATAAGCCTTGCAAGCAAATGACTAATGAGTTAGTCACGAGATGATGTATTACGGAACAAGTAAAGAGACTTTCCGGTAACGAGATTGAACTAGGTATTGAGATACCGACGATTGAATCTCGGGAAAGTAACATACCGATGACAAAGGGAACAATGTATGTTGTTATGCAGTTCGACCGATAAAGATCTTCATAGAATATGTAGGAGCCAATATGGGCATCCAGGTTCCGCTAGTGGTTATTGACCGGAGAGATGTCTCGGTCATGTCTACATAGTTCTCGAAGCCGTAGGGTCCGCACGCTTAAACGTTCATTGACGATATAGTATTTAATGAGTTATGTATGTTGGTGACCGAATGTTATTCGGAGTCTCGGATGTGATCACAGACATGACGAGGAACTCCGGAATGGTCCGGAGATAAATATTGATATATGGGATAATAGTGTTTAACCTCCGAAAGGGTTCCAGAATTCACCGGAAGGGGTTCCGGATGTTTCCCGAAATGTTTGGGTATGAGAACACTTTATTTGGGCCAAAGGGGAAAGCCCACAAGGTTTTTGGAAAGCGCAAAAGGAAGTTTTGCGGAGTCCAGGGGCCAGATTCCAGGGTCCCTGGCGTGTGGGTCTAGACGCCGGAAACCCTGGCGTTTGGCCCTGGAGTCCGAGAGGGACTCTTGCCTTTCGGGTGTAACCGCCTTTGTGGAGGCTTTTACTCCAAGTTTCGACCCCAAGGCTCAACATATGAATAGAGGGGTAGGGCTAGCACCCAAGACACATCAAGATACACCAAGCCGTGTGCCGACAACCCCGACCCTCTAGTTTATCCTCCGTCTAGTCCCTGTAGTGCTTGGCGAAGCCCTACAGAGATTGTTCTTCATCAACAACCGTCACCACGCCGTCGTGCTGCTGGAACTCATCTACTACTTCGCCCATCCTACTGGATCAAGAAGGCGAGGACGTCATCGAGCTGAACGTGTGCTGAACATGGAGGTGCCGTACGTTCGGTAGTAGATCGAGACGGATCGTGAAGGTGTAGGACTACATGAACCGCGTTGATAAACGCTTTCGCTTTCGGTCTACGAGGGTACGTAGACGCACTCTCCCCTCTCGTTGCTATGCATCTAGTAGATAGATCTTGCATGATCGTAGGAAATTTTTGAAATACTACGTTCCCCAATAGGGTTGTGCAAAGATACCACGCTTGAGGCCATTCTAGAATGTGGTTATGACTCTAAGTCGTGCCTCGACAAGTAGGAGCTATAGAGGCATCATGGGCGTTACAAGTTGGTACTCATAGCTTTCCCCGACCTAGGAGCCCCTGCTTGATCAAACCGCTGCCGATGTTGAGTCTGGAAACAAAAAATGTTTTGAGTCTTAGAAATATGTATATCGGAGAGTAGGAATTCTTTTCCTCCTTATCCCCTTCGTTGCTCTGGTGAGGACTCCTGACGTAGAAGTTTTGACTTCCTCCCCTCTTTTTCTCTATTTTTTTAGGATCACACATGTATTGTTGGGATCGTTCTGATATCTTTGTGACGAGAATTCTTTCTTGATGCCTCCCGTATGTTTGGATTGGACCTGGGGAGTTGAGCTCTAAGGTCTTGTCATCACAATTGAATCGTTGCACTTCCAGAATACCAGAGGTGGTCGACATTGAAAACTCTTCTATGCGTGTCTGGTGGTGAGATAACCCAGACGTCACCCAGTACTGGGGGGATAGTTCGGGAGTATTGCCATAGCTAGTATAGCGGATGCTTTTCGAAGGTCCGAGGTACACAATTTCCGAAGGTGCCTGGTTATGTGTTGATGGATGGATACAGCTGGATGTAGGGCTTGTTAGTTGTGTGAGATATTGTTCTTCCCATGTATCCCCAACACCAGATTGCATAACCAGAAAGTTTCAGAAATTAATAGGTGGAAATTCAAGTAACTCTTAGGTAATCTTCCAACGAATGCATGATATGAGGTTGGGGTTCAACATCTAGTGATTCGCTTGTCACGGTCAATTTTACACTGGTTATGTTGCCATCTTAATGAATCCTTAGCTATGCTGATTCGGGGATGCAAAGTCCTTTGTAACTTCGTGCCCGGGAGGCCTCATCACGAAAATATTGGACGGAATCTCTATCATATGTTTGTTCCATGTTATTTTACAAGCCAAATCCTATGTTTTGTTTTGAGTTGTGGTATTTGATTTGCTTCAATGTCAAGTGTTGATTCCATACCTTTTACAATTGGTCTTCTCATATTTCTATGAGAGTGTTAATCCTTTTGATCATGCATAATGATCATGTCAATCCTTTTCCAACCGGCGTGCCTTCTCTTCAAGTTATACTATACGAGCATCGTTGAAAAGCCTGAGGATTTTTCTATCTCATTAATTGCAAGTTGTCTTTGTTTTCCCCACCCTCCCACCCTTTTTCTTTATGGAGCTAGAATTCTTAGTCAAGCATCCATTTTATTCCTGTGAAGTTCTTCATTATTTCCTTTAATGTTCGTAGCCAGTGATTTATCTTGAAGATGCCCAGGAAGCTTCAAGTTCATCATTCTTCGTTCTCTTTTTCTTCTCAAGTGGACTAAATCCAAGCTTTGGTGTTGATTATATCTTTCCTCTTGTTTCACATGTTTTCACATGTTGGAATTAATTATCCAAGCCTCTCTTGTTTATTCAACTTTCAATATCTCTTCTCCGGAGTGTTCAAGATATCTCAGAAGATTCATGTTTCCATTCTTAATCCGTTCAAGCTATGTCGAGGTTGTTATCTCATTGAAGTCATTTAATTCAACTGGTGCAATCTCTCTTTCAAGTAATCATTTCAACGGTGTTTCTTTTGAGTGGGCCCGAACCCATAGGTCTTTTCCCAGGATCTTACCTAACTTTCCTAATTTCTTTTCTGGATCTATTCTCAAATTCTTTTCAAGGTTTGATGTAAGAATGAATTTTCATCAGGCATATGCCTTCTCTAAGGTCGCTTTCACATTCTTTTCATCGTTGGTTCAACCTTTTAATTATTCATTCTCAATGTTCTACTCTTGTTCTCAAATTAATCCGGTGCATCATTCAAGTATTCTCTACTTTGCTCATGATCCCTTTGTTCTTTTGTATCTAAGTCTCCTCAAGTGCCTTGGTTCTTTTCTAATTCCTTCAGGCGATTCGTTCTCTTTTCTTCATTCGTTTTAATTCTTATGGTGGTTCATTTAACATTCCTCATCCTTTATTATCATATCATTTCAATCATTCTTTCCATCCTACCGGTGAGTCGTTCAAGACTTTTCTCAAGTTTGCGCTATATCTCTCTTTAATCATTTTCAACGCGAATAAGTAGTATGACAAATCCAATGCTTCTCATCAATTTAAATTGGTGAAGGATACGCGTAGCATAATTCTTATTCTTGTTTCATCCAAGTGATTAATCCCTTCCTTCGGAGTTTATTCAGGAGGAATAAATTCTTGGTTTCAAGTTGTTCGTCTTGTCTTCCGATGTTCTAAGCTCTCTCAATTTTGTTATCGCGAAGATTCAACTAAAGCATTGCAAGGCTTTAATCTTATTCTTTTCATCCTTCACTTCTCATCCTTTTGTTACCGGAGTTCTTCATGGTGGTTCATCATGATGTAATTCATCCTCGAAGTATTCTTCAAGATTCTTGTTGGATGAGCTCAAGTATTCTTCTTCTTGCATTCCAAAGTGCAATTCTTCCTATCTTATCTTTTGAGGTGGTGTTATGTCATTCTTGACAATTTTCTTCATGTTTCATGATTCACAAGTAATCAAGAATGAGATATTTCAACCCATCATTTTCTCTGTTCAGGAGATTCTATCAACCTTCAATTTCCTCGTTGGAGTTATCTTGGGTTATATTTCATCTAAAGCCTTCCCTAAAATATGTTGCTATTATGGTGCTTATAAATGACCCAAGTTCTCCTTTTATTCTCTCGGTGAAAGAAGTTTTTTGCGCCCTTGTTGCTCTCAGCAAAAACAATTGCTTTCGGCCACTGGCCGGTTGTCACCTCATAATTTTGAGATGTTTTCCATAAGCCCACAACAAGATTTTTCTTTAGTTGTTGATTTTATCAACAACTCTGTTCAATCCATCTTTGTAAGGTTGCTTTTCCAATTCGATTGTGGGAGAAGTTTTTATTTTCTTCTCCGTTCTTTTCTTGCATTAATCAAGCTTTTATTCGTTCATTCCGGTGGCATTGTGATATTGCTCTCGTTGACCATCATTTCGTTTTGTCAAGATAATGTTCTTTCCTTGATTGTCCATTTAACTGGAGTGTAGTGTCCTCTTTTCAAGTTCCCTCATCTTATCTAGTTGTGCCTCTCTTTTCAAACGGAGTGTTGTCTAAATCATTCTTAGCCCTTGTGCCATTCTTTCAATTATTCTGGAGGCGGTGTGTTGCTAATTTCATCAAGTATCATCCAATCTTCTCAAGTTCATGTTAAATAACTTCCATTTTGAGACGGAGTGCTGTTCAAATTCTTTCGTTCTTATTCCTTCTCTATCTTGTTTTAACCGGAGTGGTTTTTAAATTCTTTCGACATTCGTGAGCTCTTGTTCATGTCTTTCAACCTACAAGGTTCTCGTAATGTTCCTTGTTCCTCTTTGGTAACAGAGTGTTTGCAATCTGTTTCATCTCCATTGTATTCTTTCTTTCAAGTTGTTAAACCTCTTAAGGTTCATTGGTTTCACTCGTTTGTCGAAGAAGGAACTTTATTTTACCTCTTTTTATCCTCTTCTATCTGGTGCCATCCCTAGGATCTCGGGTCAAGATCCTCTGTTAGTGTGGGAGAGTTGTGACGCCCCAAGACCGACGCTCCAGAAGACTTCTATATATATTCCGTGATCACCGTGTGTTTCATTTTGCCTGCTCTATTTATTTTTGTATTGCATCATGTCATCATGCCATCATGTCATTTTTTCAAAAACCCAACTAAATAAATTGCATATATCTTTTGATGTATTTAAATCGAGGGAATTCACATGGTGTTTGCTCTTTATAACATATCCTCCCAATATTTTAGGGAGCTACAATGAATATTCCATTCGTATGGAATCAACCCAAACAAACTTGCATTTTAAATCTCCCCCGTTTCCAGATTCTACAATTCTTATATTTCTCCATAAATGTTCTAATTCTTCCCATAAATCATTCTATTGGGCTACCAATTAAAATCTCATGTCATTTGCTCTCTATTTAAATTGCTTCCAAATTCAAACAACTTGAGTTTTATTCAAACATATTCAAATTGTATCTTCTAAACCCTTTCCAACCATTTTTATTAAACCCTCTATATTTTTCCGTCTCCAGGAAAATATGTCACTTGTTGGAATTCCATCTCTATCCACTCCTTTTGCCTTTCTCTATTTTTGAAAATGTGAAAACCCTTTTATTTGTCCAGTAAGCCTCCTTGCTTGTTTTACCTCTCCACGGGCGGGCCTCCCAACGCATTTGCAGCCTGCTAGCGCCACTCTTCTGGGCCTCCTTCGTGCGGGCCCACCTAAGCCCCTCTGTCTTAACCCTAACCATCCTCTCGATCTCTTCTCTCGTTCCCCAGTCCGCCGCCAGCCACTTGTCCTGATCGGGATCGTCCTCAATCCCCATCTCCCTCCCAAGCGCATCGACCCAGAGAGACAGCAGCGCCGCGCCCCATCGGACCTCGCTCTGTCGCCCGCCACTCCGGTGAGCCAGACCGGCCCTCCGGCTCCCTTCCCTGCTCCTCATCTCCAGAGCGTAGCATGTTGCATGTCCTCGCTCTCGAGCCAGCGCTATGGCTGTAGCTGCCATGACCACCTCTCCTCCATCGTGCCTTCTGACCCGCCGACCGGAGCCACCTCCTTGTTGTCCCCGTCGACCGAAGCCACCTACCTCCTCTGCTTCATATGGGCGCGCGCCGGCCTCCCTCACCTGGCAAGCCTCGTCGCGGGTCAACTGCGCCGCAGCTCATGGCCTGCACCACCTCGTCCGCCGCTTCGGCGAGCCGGACCGCACCTCCCGGCGGCCAGACAAGCAGTCGAAGGTCGCGCCGGCCCTGTCCCCGCCATCCTCCTCCTACATCCACGCCAGCCACCGCAGCGATTTCCTGTCGTCAAGATCGCCCACGGCCAACCGTGGCCATCCCCTGTTCATGAAATCGACCAGGCATTTTGGCTTTTGCCACCCTATTGGATTCGCAAGTACCCATGAGCCACCAATGCCTCTGGATTCGCCAAGTACCTCGACCACAAGTGTACGACTACGCGGGTTCGCCAAGTACACCACCAGCATAACCGACGCCCAAACGGCAACAAACCAAAACACAAGTAATACAACGACCGTGTACGATTACCATCGCCGAAGGCCGTCGAGTGAACAACTATCCTCGTTGTGGATCCGACAAGACCAAGTGTACCACTACGGTCGACCTCGGAGACCCGTGGACGTCAAGTTCCTCGTCATGACCCCGAACATCTACGAACGTGTACAACTATTTCCACTACCGTTGCGTGAACGACTACTTCCACTACGACTCGTGTACCACTACTTTCCTCGACGAACTCGTTCCGGCCCAAAACGCATGCTTGAAAGGTATATCGCCGAGACGATCATCGTGAATGAATGCTTGTGTTGTATGAGAAGCCCGCGTTTGCACCGTGTCCGAATTTGTCGCTTGCACGTTCCTCCTCGTTGCCATGCCGTAATCTCATGGGAACCCGGTAACCGGGATCACCCCACCATCTTGCATGACACGCTCCCGTCATACTTCTTTTGCATGGTCTCTCAACGAGTTATCGGAACAGATATGTTGCCGTGGTATCATTTTCGAATTCGCCATCGTGGCACCCCTTTCCTTCCACCACTGTGACGAAATATTTCATATCATCTTTATGTCAACTTTTCATAAAATTTGAATAATACTTGTTTATTTCATCCGCATCATGATAACAACATTTAAAATGTTTAAATTTGTTGTTTGCATTAAAATTGCTAAATGACATGTGGGGATTTTTCGTAATTGTTGTTTGTTGTTTCCGGCCCCATTTAAATTGCTTAGATAATGTAATTTTATTATGCTTCACCTCTTGCCATGTTAATCAACATTTAAACTTGTTATGTACATAATCGAGATCAAACTAAATATGTGAATGTGGTTTTTGTCAATATGCAACTCATTGCATATTGAGCTCCAGTTAACTTGTAGTTTTGTTTGTGCACTTTGCCATGCCATACATATTTAAACCGGACATGCATCATACTTGATTGTGCATCATGCTATGCTTATGATTGTGTGTTTACCATGTTGTTTGCTTCTTTCCGGTTTGCTTCACTCGTTAGCTTCAGTTTCATTCTGGAGTTGTGAGGATTCGTTCGACTACGACCGTTTGTCTTCTTCATGGACTTGTGTTTCTTCCTTGCGGGATCCCAGGCAACATGACTGTTCCTCGATATCACCTCTATCTTTGCTTTGCTAGTCATCTCGCTCTATAGATATGTCTCGATGCCCATTCTTGTCTTGTCAGCCTCCTATGTTGCCATGAAACACTCTAACCGCCTTCGTAGCAAACCGTTGATTGGCTAAGTTACGCTTTTGCTCAGGCCCTCTTATAGCATTGTCAGTTGCAGGTGAAGATGGAAGATGGAAGATGTTCCATGTTGGAACATGGATTCTTTGGGATAACACAATATATATCTTAATTAGTGCATATATATACTTGGAAATGGGTGGAAGGCTTGGCCTTTTGCTCGGTGTTTTGTTCCACTTTTGCCACCTTAAGAACTGATAAATCGGTGTTATGTTCCTTGATTTTGCATTCCTAACACGGTTTGGGTTTATGGGCCCCCTCGACAGTTCGCTTTGAATAAAACTCCTCCGACAAGGCCCAACTTTGGTTTTAATTTGCAACATAATAAAACTATTAACTAATTAATTAATTTGCATAGGGGGTCACGTCCTCGAGGATTCTTTTCCACATACAAGGGGGCTAGTGCTGATGGTGTTGGTCCCAAATGGGCAGACTGTAGGGCCGCCTCGAGGAAACTCGAGGTATCTGGTATACCTATAGGCTGGCCTATCCGAACGTGGCCTATGACAAGATACGTGTGGCTACTATTAGGGTGTCGGCACGCCGGGAGGTCTTGTTGTACTTGTTTCACCATTGTCGAAATGTCTTACGCACCGGGCTTCCGAGTCTGATCGGGTTGTCCCTAAGATAAGTGGTTTTACCTCTGCTGATCGTGAGAGCTTGTGATGGGCTAAGTTGGGACACCCCTGCAGGGTTATGATCTTTCGAAAGCCGTGCCCACAGTTATGTGGCAGATTGGAATTTGTTAATGTTCGGTTGTAGAGAACTTGAAAGAGGATCCAAAATAAAATACACCAGCCACGTGTGTAACCGTGATCGTCTCTTTTCGAAGTGGTTCGGAAAGTGAACACCGTGGGGTTATGTATGAACGTAAGTAGACAGGATCACTTTTTGATCACTACTAGCTCCGATCAGTGGCATATATTCTCATATCGCTATGACTTCGTAAGCTAACCTCACATAATGCTTAGTGCTTGCTGCAACCACTTTATAACCTCTCCACACCTAAAAGCCTTGATATTTTTGATACCCGGGAACAAGATTGTTGAGTCCTCGTGACTCATAGTTTACGACACAAACCAGATGCAGGTACCTCAGAGTTTGACGCAGGAGACGTGCAAAGAGCTTCAGTGGGAGTTCGATGAAGAGCGTGGGCGTATGTACGCGACATACCCCAATGATCGGTAGTGGTTACTACTAGGACCGACCGGGATTAGCCTGTGTGATGCGGAGCATCCCGAGGTCATCCTCATGGACCCTCCTTCACCTCGTCAAGTGCCTCAAGGACCAATGACACGTGCTCGCGCTAGAGCTCTCGAGACCGAGGTGACGTCGCTCCTAGCCCTACTTCCATACGAATCTTGCGAGACATTGTTGCTACCTCAGACGGATGTGCTTTGTGTGCTCAGGTGTGAAGAAGACCACATTGGAGATGGGCGTGAAGGTGGACAAGTCCCTAAGTTCATGGACGAGGTTTTGCATCGAGAAGGGCAGAAGAAGGCTCCAGGCCCCGGACATCCGCCCCCCTGGCCCGGACATCCGGCCCCTGGACAATCATCTACAGAAGGCCACCAACGGTCGAAGCTACAGGGCCCGGACATCCGGCCAGGCCCCGTACATCCGGCCAGGCAAGGCCCGGACATCCGGCCTCGGTCCTGGAAATCCGGCGCCACTCTACAGAAGACACCCGAGACTCAACCCCTCCAGCCCGGACATCCGGCCCCTCGCCCCGGACATCCGGCGCCCCATGAAGCCCCGGACATCCGGCCCGTCGCCCGGACGTCCGGCCCCTGAATGCCTGCGCGCATCCCTTTGGGCCGAGGCCCGTATATCCCTTCGCTCCGTACACTATATATACTCCTTTCCCCACATCGTTTAGGGTTAGCTTTTGGATAGCTCATCATAGACCTCTGTGGATTCTCTTCTACGAGACCGCGGCCTATTCGAAGAAGATCCACCTCGGATGCAAGACCTCCACATCGGGGAAGATCCCAAGGGATATCCAAAACCTCCTCCGGGAGAAGACTACCTTTGTACCACCGTGATTTGACTATAGATCGTGTATCTCGATGTGTATCATGGATCTAGCACTTGTGTGATCATATTTGTGTTGATTTGAGTGTTTCCCCTCGTGTTTTCCTCCGTTTCCTCCTTGTGTTCTCCGTGTTCGTCGTGGGATATTCTCCAATCGTGAAAGATCTGCTGATTAGGGTTCCACCCTACATCATATATGGTATCATGAGCATAGGTTGATCACGAATTTGGAGCCCCACACCCGGTTTTCTAGCTTGTTTTTGTTGTGTTCTTCCCAATTTCGAAAATCCCCCACAAAAAGAGCCCCAATTTTTTTTTGTGATCTGTTGATTTGGCAAGATTTTGTCGAATTTGTTCCATGGATTTGCTGTGCCACGAGTGGATCTAGCTTTTCCTCCACTTTTCCCAATTTTTTCTCCGCAAAATCCGACAAATTTTGGCCCCAAAGTCATCATGTGCATGGAGTTCTTCGCGGCCTCGGGCACCCCGGACATCCGGCCCGTCCCCTGGACATCCGGCCTGGCCCGGACATCCGGCCTCCCGCAGCCAAAATCCCCCCCACTCCACCCCACCTTGCACTTTCCACAACCATTTTCATTCGGTATCCACCAAACCTTCCGCATACCGCCACCATTTTCGCAACCACCATCGCTTAACCGCTCCGAGTTTGAAAAGTTTGTCTCCTTTTGCCTTGGATACTTGAGTTGTGGTTTCACCGTTTCCTTGGATGTTTAGGCTACCATGGAACGGCAAGACTTCGACAACACCACCGCTCAACTTCGGCAAGGACGGTAACATCGACGACACTTTGTTCATTCTACCTTGCAATTGCATTGTCACCCTATGGACCATCTTTGTGTAGCTTTCCCATTGAGACTAGCCATCTGAGTATTGCAGGGCCACGACACTTGTGCACACTAGTGATAGTCATAGCTACTTCATACCATATCATCATATCTCCGTGTGACACAAGAGTGTCCCGCATACACAATAACTACCTTGATCCGAGAAGCATGCATAAGTGCCCAAAGAAAGAGCTCACAAGCTTTTAAGCAAAAGAGCCAACCAAAGCAAAAGGACAATAGCATCATACGCCTTGCATCAAAAGAGATCATATGAGATAGCAATACATCATCTTGTGCTCAAGCATCGGCACATCATACACTCATCGCATACTTGTGATAGATAGTCGTTACGTTTTGCCTCTTATAGGTCGTGCACAAGTGCGTATCCGCCTATTAAGCAATCAGTTAGTGTCTCTCTAGTGTTGTGCAACACGAGCATTTTCCGTGGTTTCCACATTTTCGCTCACCCTTGGTTGCACAACCACATTTATCTATCCGTGCGTGTGTTCCGTGTGCTACCTTGCTAGTGATCTACTTGTTGCATGAGCAAATTGTGAACCATTTTCAACATTCTTGAGTCACTTTGACGATTGCATTGAATTTATTGCCACCATCCTAACCAAACTCCTCTCAAAGCTTTATTTGTGTAGGTGTGAGAATCGACACGAAGTGGTACCAATAGTGCTATTTCCGGGTTACATTATCGAGTGATCATTGATCCATTTTCAACTTTGGTTAAGGTACTTTTGGTATTGTCTTCTCCTTTCTCCCACCCACATACTTGTTTGTGATGATGGATAGGCCAAGTACATCTACGAACCCGCCTTTAGACGATCCTCAAGAAGCGAACAACTACGTCACTAAACTACATCTCTTCGGTGTCCAACGAGCTCTACATCAAGAGAGTGAAGCTATGCGCGAGTACATTGGTCAAGTCGCCGAGGACGCGCGCCAATTTGAAGCAAGAACAAAAGAGCAATTCGACATCATCAACACCAACATGTCTACTCAATTCAACGAGCTCCGGACATTGATAGTCAACCGACGTTCTTCTTCCACAACCTTGCAAAGACGAAGCCGCTCAAGTCGACATTCCGACTCCACGCAAGACTCAAGTACCCCTACGTCCAACTCTCTTCGTCAAGCCGCACGTCAAGTTCGACATGACAACCGGTAGCCTCTTCATGACAAGAGTTCACAAGAGCTATTCGACGAGCAAGAAAGCTGACGTCGTCAAAACCAAGCTACACTTGAGCAAGCACAAGAACGACAACGACTACGCCAACAACAACAAGAGCGAGCACGTCAACACCAAGAAGAACTACATGCCGAGGCTAACCACCAAGCACAACAACGTCGAGAAGCTCAAGCTATGAAGGCGCAACGAGCGTTAGAAGATGCGCATCGCAATGTGGCAGCCCGCACTCGACACACTCGTCAAGAAGAGGATTTCCTTTGTGATGAGGTGCAAGAGAGACGCCACCAAGCAAGAATGCAACGAGAAGCTCCTCCTCAACAAGAACAACAAGCTCGACAAGCACACCATGATAATGGACATCTACTTCCACAAGAGCAACATGATATTGCAAACCGCCAAAATCAAGACCGCCCTCCCAATAGGCAAGGAAACAATGACGAGCATCGCTATGGCAAGCTCAAATTCACCATGCCAAAGTTTTCCGGAAGCATTGATCCCGAAGACTATCTCTCATGGGCATTGAAGGTTGACAAGATCTATCGCCTTCACAACTTCGATGAAGAGAAGAAGATCGCCATGGCATCCCTTCAGTTCCAAGACTATGTTCTCATTTGGTGGGAGCAAATCATAGAGAGAAGAGAAGCAAAACACGAACCTCCTATCACCACTTGGGCTCGAATGAAGGAATTCATGAGAGCACGCTTTGTGCCTACCCACTACAACCGTGACTTGTTCAAGAAGCTACAACTCCTCAAGCAAGGTACCAAGTCCGTTGAAGAGTACTACAAGGAGATGGAAATTGCCATGGTACGAGCAAACATCACGGAAGATGAAGAGCAAACAATGGCGAGATTCTTGAATGGACTCAACTATCCTATCAAGAAGATTGCGGACTTCCAACCATACAACAATCTCCTCGAGCTAGTACATCAAGCAACCAAAGCGGAGCGACAAGTTCAAGAGGACTACAAGTACTCCAAGTTCAACTCCAAGAACTTCGGCTCCTACAACCAAGCTTCAACGACTTCGGCTACTCCTCCTACCTCTACCAAGCCATCTACAAACTTCGGTGACAAGTCAAGCTACAAGAGTGCGACTACATCGAGTCGTCCACCTTCTACCAACAACTTCAAGCCAAGAGCTTCCTCAACTACAACTCCAACCGAAGACAACACCAAGACGTGCTCCATCAAATGCTTCAAGTGCCAAGGATGAGGCCACAAGTCATTTGAGTGCAAGACCGTTCGCACCATGATCATTAATGATGACGGATCTTATGACTCCATGAGCGATGATGAGATGGAAGCACTTGAGCATGTCGCTATGCATCGCCAAGTGAATGAAGAAGAAGACCATCAAGAGTTTTGCGACAATGACTCAAGCCCCAATCTTGTTGTCTCCAAAGTCTTGACACTCCAACACCAACAAGATGACGACCAACGATGTCACATTTTCCATACGAAGGCCGGCATTAACGGACGCTCCGTCAAGGTTATCATCGATGGAGGAAGTTGTCACAACTTGGCAAGCGAAGAGCTATGCGACAAGCTTCAATTGGTCAAAATGAAGCATCCTCACCCCTACAAGGTCCAGTGGCTCAACGACGCCGGAATTCTTCGAGTCGAGCACACCGTGCAAGTCTCGTTCAAGATAGGCGCCTATGAGGACACTCTTGAATGTGATGTGATCCCCATGTCCGTGTGCCACCTTATTCTTGGACGTCCATGCAATATGATCGTGGAGTCACACACAATGGACGGACAAATCACTATAGCTTCAAGATGAAGGGCAAGGAATTCGTGCTCCGACCAATGTCTCCAAGTCAAGTAGCCGCCGACAAGCTTTTACCTACCAACCATCATGGAGAGAATGGTGAGAGAGTGAGCCACCAAAAAGAGAGTGAGAGCCACAAGCCAAATATGAGCGACTCCACGATGAGCGACAAGAAGCAACTAGTCCTATTTACCACCAAAAGTGAGATGAGAAAGTGTGTGAGAACCCATCGAGTGTCTTCCACCTTGTGCTTTTATGCAAAGGGGAAGACAAACCTACTAACACTTCACCACCTCTACCTTTAGTGTTGTCTAATTTGTTGCAGGAATTCTCGGACGTCTTTCCCGATGAACTACCTCCGGGTCTACCTCCACTTCGCGGAATCGAACACCGCATCGACCTCATACCCGGCGCACCACTTCCAAACAAGGCTCCTTATCGCGTCAACCCCGAGGAAACCAAGGAGATACAACGGCAAGTGCAAAAACTCATCGACAAAGGTCATGTACGTGAAAGCTTAAGCCCTTGTGCCGTTCCGGTTATTCTCGTGCCTAAGAAAGATGGAAGTTTCCGCATGTGCTCCGATTGCCTTCCTATTAATGCTATCACCGTTAGATACCGTTACCCTATTCCACGCTTAGATGACATGCTTGATGAATTATGTGGTGCCACCATCTTTTCAAAAATTGATCTTAAAAGTGGTTACTACCAAATTCGCATTCAAGAGGGTGATGAGTGGAAAACGGCTTTCAAAACCAAATTTGGGTTATATGAGTGGCTTGTTATGCCAATGGGTTTATCGGAAGCACCCGGGTCATTTATGCGTCTTATGCATTTTTGTCTTCGACCCTACATAGGTGTCTTTGTAGTGGTTTACTTTGATGACATCCTCGTTTTTAGCAAGACGCTAGAGGACCACGTGACACACATCCGTTTGGTTTTACAAACCCTTCGGAAAGAGCGCTTATATGCTGCTAGGCTTCTCGCCCCTTGTTGGTTACCCCAAGTGGAAGGTGTGAGATGTAGTGTTGCGGAAGTTTTTCCCTTGGCAAAGATACCAAGGATCGAATCCCCAGAGACTCCTAGGTTCAACAAGAAGGTGTCAACTGCTACGGCGCTAGATATTAGCAATCAACGTGGACCTGCACACAGATACAAATAACTTTGCTCCCAACGAGTACAGAGAGGTTGTCAATCCCTCCGGCCTTGTAGTTCACAAAGGATTAAACGCAAGTGATAGTAGTGATAGATATAATTGCAATAGTAAATAAAAGCGAAAAGTAAATAGCGGATGTGATCAATGATGGTAATATGGACCGGAGTCTCATGATGTTCACTAGTGATGTCTCTCTCCCAAAAGACGATAAAACAGCTATGTGAGGTAAACGAATTACAGCTGGGCAATTGACAGGACCATGTGCGCAAACCAATGCTGACTACATTGCAAGAAAGGTTGAGGTTCAAAGCATGGGCGGTACGCCAAAGTAAGTAGACCGAAATCCATCAATATCTACTACTAATCATCCACCTTGAGATATCTATCCAGAACATCTCGCCGGTATTAAGTTACGAGTCCCACCCATAGTGTAAACTCAATGCAACAGACAACTGCATTAAAAGAACTTTGCGTAAAGTAAACAATCCTTGCACCCGCGGGCACAAGCACCGTTGTTTTCCCCCTTGTGGCAACATCACATCCCCTAGACTCATGTTTCTGTCACTCAAACTAGTCATCGAGGGGCATGAACCCACAATCAAGCATAACGTTCCCTCTTGGAGTCACTACCTATTACTTGGCCAAAGCAATAAATAACAACGGAGAACATGCAAGAATTACTTACGAACATAAATATAAAAGAGGTAGATCAAATATATTACTCAAGCACAATCTGAACATAATCTCATAATCCATCGGATCCCAGCAAACTCATCATAGCAACAGCATAAGGATTACATATGTGCCTCGATCATGTAGGGCAGC
>LR738714.1:380860536-380928708 GCA_902687465.1 Secale cereale | reverse complement strand
GGGGGGGGGGGGGCGCCGCCAGGGCGCCTGGAGCCCTGGTGGCCCCCCTCGGCTGTCCTTCGGGAGCACGGTAGTTTCCGGAACGCTGATTTTTTATATAATTTTTCTGGATTTTTCCTGGCAGTTCTCGTAACGTGAAAACCTGAAATACAAAAACAGCCGAAAACAGAAACTGGCACTGGGGTGCACTGAGTTAATAGGTTAGTCCAAATATGATCAATAGTGTATGGAAGTGTATAAATATCATAGAAATATCACCCAAAAGAGGCATGGAGCAAGCAGAAATTATAGATACGTTTTGGACGTATCAACATCCCCAAGCTTAATTCCTGCTCGTCCTCGAGTAGGTAAATGATAACAAGAATAATTTCTGTGGTGACATGCTATTAACCATATAGGACTTTTTCATAGTCATATGACAAAAGCTTACTGAGACAATGAATCTATAGTAATTAAGTTGCCTCATGAGAAAATCACAAAGGACTGAAAGTTTTACAATATGATACTGAAACATCAAATAGATTTTCAATGAACATGATGTGCAAATATGATAAAGTGATATCTAGCTTGCCCCCTTTAGTGAAGCGAAACATAAATGCAGGGGCACCTTCAAGGTTTAAGTGATGACTAGATACAATGATTTCAAAATAAACGATATCACAATCATGCAAAAGACAATGCTACTTTGGGACAATGCACATTACACTCAGAATGACAATCATGCTCTCAGTAGTTGGTGCTTTGAAGAAAGAAGGTGGAGACTCAGCATAAAAGTAATAGAATGGCCCTCCGCAGAGGGAAGCCGGGATTACTCATGTGCTAGAGCTTTTTATTTTGAAAACATAGAAACAATTTTGTCAACGGTAGTAGTACTTCATATGTGTTATGCATAAGACATCCTATAAGTTGCAAGCCTCATGCATCGAATACCAATAGTGCTCGCACCTTGTCCTAATTAGCTCGGATTTCCATGGATTGTCATTGCATTACATATGTTTCAACCAAGTGTCACAAAGGGGTACCTCTATGTCACCTGTACAAAGGTCCAAGGAGATAGATCGCATTTGATTTCTCGTTTTTGATAGATCTCAACTTGAGGACATCCATACCGGGACAACATAGAAAATAGATAACGGACTCCTCTTTAATGCTTAAGCATATTCTCATAAGAGATTGAGGATTAATGTACAAGCTAAAACTTCCACCATGATACATGGCTTTGGTTGGCGGCCCAATGTTCTTCTCTAACAATATGCATACTCAAACCATTCAACCCATGGCAAATCACCCTTACTTCAGACAAGACGAACATGCATAGCAACTCACATGATATTCAACAAAAGTGTAGCAGTTGATGGCGTCCCCAGAAACATGGTTACCGCTCAGCAAGCAACTTATAAGAAATAAGATACATAAGCAACATATTCTTTACCACAATAGTTTTTAAGCTACTTTCCCATGAGCTACGTATTGCAAAAACTGAAGGTTTTAAAGGTAGCACATGTAAATTTACTTGGAGTGGCGGTGAAATACCACATATAGGTAGGTATGGTGGACTCATATGGCATAACTGGTTTAAAAGGATGTGGATGCACAAGCAGTCAGTCCGCTTAGTACAGGTGGATGTTAGCAAAAGACTGGGAGCGACCAACTAAGAGAGCAATGACGGTCATAATCATGCAGAGCGACAAAGCAACATTGAATCAGGCATGGAAGTTATATCGCTACTCAGAAATAAAAGATCATCAAGGCTTGACAGACTTTCTTTACAGTCTTAAATATGCGTGAGCATACGCCAAGTCAATCAAAATAAATTCCTGAGGGAAGATATTACTAAACCATACCACATCATTGGCAAACAAATCATGTTGGTACTCCAATAACACATTGGGAACCCCCCAGCTATTTGAGACTAACCACAAGAAAACCTGAACTACTAAGCGCCATTATGCACGTAGCATCTTTATCATAGACATATTAACCAATGCAACGGAAGCAAACTCTCTTAATAAGATAAGCATGATAATTAAAGAGAGTTCAAGCAACCAACTAAACACAAGCTCTTTAAAAAGATAAGCATGAATACTAAGAGCAGAGCATGATAGTAGCTATTAAAAGACAAAGAACACACACAACAAGGATAGACATGAAAATTCTATGTTATGTTCTAGGTAGAAGTGGAGCGTGTTTCTCTCCCACATAAAGAAAGCTGAGTTCCGACTCGTTATGAAAAACTAAAGAAAACTAAAAGCAAGACGCTCCAAGCATAGCACATAACACATGAAGTGATTAAAATATAGTGGAACGAAAGACGAACTGATAATGTTGATGGAGAAGGGGATGCACGGGGGCATCCCCAAGCTTAGACGCTTGAGTCTCCTTGAATATTTCTTGGGGGTGCATGAGGGCATCCCCAAGCTTGAGCGCTTGACACTCCTGAATCTTTTTATCATCTTCCCTCGCACACTTGAAAACTCCCTTCATACATAACTCATCATAATCTGATTAGCGAGGTTAGTACCCATAATAAAATAATTATACCTTGCTGGAAATAAAGATATTCTTGAAGGTCTACTGTTTCTCAAGATTGCCAAAAGGTTTTTGCAAAGAAAAAGCAAGCTCTTGGTTTGCAAAATGAAGGAAAAGCAAAACAGGACAGAATCTGTGAAAAATAGAACAACATGTAGTAATTGATTTGTTCGGGGCACTTCTGCAACTCTAATAAAAAAACTCAGAACAGACGCACGAAAGACAATTATATAGAGCACGCTGTCGAAAAAATTAAGACCAAAAAGATGATCTGGTGATTTTATACGAATTGTTCTATCCAAGGACATAATCTGTTTCCTGGACAGCACCTCACAACTTTTGAACTTCCTAGCAATCAGAGGCTACACTTGGCACAAAATTGAAAAGCAAAGATACAATGATGATGCTACAGTAGTAACAACATCAAGACACAACTAAAGCAAAATAAATTTATTCATGTGGGCTGCCTCCAAAAAGCGCTTTCTTTTATGCCTTTAAGCTAGGCATAATGCATATAGATCAAGTTTTATCAAGAGTAAAAGAATAGCTAGCCCGTACAACGGACTCAAAAGGTAACTTGATCTTCTTTCGAGGGAAGTGTTCCATCCCTTTCTTGAGAGGAAACTGAAATTTTATATTCCCCTCTTTCATGTCAATGATAGCACCAACGGTGCGTAAAAAGGGACGTCCCAAAATAATTGGACAAGAAGGATCACATTCAATATCCATAATAGTAAAATCAACGGGAACATAATTATCATTGACAACGATAAGAACATCGTCGATCCCCCCCAAAGGTTTCTTTATGGAAGAATCAACGAGACGAACACCAAAAGAACAAGAATCATAAGGTTTCAATTTAAGCATATCATATATTCTTTTGGGCATAACAGAGGTACTAGCTCCAACATCACATAATGCATAGAAAGAGAAGTCATTCAATTTAATTTTTATCATAGGATCCCAACCATTTTCTAGCTTTCTAGGTATGGAGGCTTCTACTCTAAGTTTCTCCTCCCTAGCTTTGATGAGAGCATTAGTGATATGCTCAGTGAAGGCAAGGTTAAGCGTGCTAGTGCGGGGATCTCTAGACATCTTGTGAAGGAAATCAATAACTTCGGTAAGAGTGCAACTATCAAAATCAAGGTCACTAGCATCAAGTAAAGTGGCAGTGGTGTCCTTTAGGTTCACATGTTTGGTAGTTTCTATAGTCATAGCATCACCATCAATAGGTCCAATGGGACCAGGAGTACATTGGGTGCTAAGAGTTTGGATATCCTCAACAACTTGGATAGTAGCAACAGTGTGGTGGGTAGGAAGGCTCTTAATTCTATCCTCTTCCTCCCTTTCTCTAGCCCATCTTTCTTTAAGTTTAGCCATCATCCTAATATTTTCATTAATTTGCACTTGAGTAGCATTAATAGGAGTGACCTTCCTCTCCTCAAGAGGATAAGTTTTAATTTTAAGCAATTCTATCTCATTGGCTAAATGGTCTACCTTCAAAGAGAGATCATCTAGTTTATGTAGTTTTTCTTCTACACTCTTATTAAAGGCTTTTTGGGTAGTGATGAAATCTTTAAGCATAATCTCTAGTTCAGTATTGGAGTTCTTGGTACTAGGATAAGCACTGTTGTTCCCATAAGAATTAGAGGGGAACGGTCTATGATTGCTACCAAAATTACTCCTATAAGCATTGTTGTTAAAATTGTTTCTAGAGATAAAGTTCACATCTACTTGTTCTTGAGCAATCAAAGAATTTAAAGGAACATCACGAGGATCAACAGAGGATTGCTTCGAAAGTAGAGATATGATCAAGTCAACTTTTTCATTAAGGGAGGAAATTTCCTCGACAGAGTTTACCTTCCTACCTGTTGGAGCGCGTTCGGTGTGCCATTGGGAATAGTTGGTCATCATCTCATCGAGAAGCTTCGTGGCAGCACCAAGTGTAGTTGACATAAAGGTTCCTCCCGCGGCCGAATCTAACAAGTTCCGCGAGGTAAAGTTCAAGCCTGCATAAAAAGTTTGGATAACCATCCAAGTAGTCAAACCATGAGTAGGGCAGTTCTTGATAAGAGATTTCATACGTTCCCAAGCTTGGGCAACGTGTTCATTATCCAATTGTTTAAAATTCATTATGTTACTTCTCAGTTGGATAATTTTAGCAGGTGGATAGTATTTTCCAATAAAAGCATCTTTGCACTTGTCCCATGAATCTATGCTATTTCTAGGCAAAGACTGAAACCAAATTTTAGCTCCTCCTCTCAAGGAGAAAGGAAAAAGCTTAAGCTTAACAATATTACCATCTATTTCTTGGTACTTTTGCATATCACAAAGTTCAACAAAGTTGTTCAAGTGTAAAGCAGCATCATCTCCAGCACCGGAGAATTGATCTTTCATAACTAGATTCAGTAAAGCAGGTTTAATTTCATATGAAGGTGCTGAAGTGGCAGGTGTAGTGATAGGTGTGCTGATAAAGTCATCGTTGTTGTGACTACTGAAGTCACACAACTTGGTGTTCTCGGTGGAACCCATAGTAGCAAGCAAGCAAGATAACTATTTTTGTGATTTTCGATAAAAGATACTAAAGCAAAAACTGAAAGGTAAACTAACAAGACTAAAAGCAAAGGTAAAAGATAGCATGCAACTCCCCTATCTTGAAGAGTGGAGTCCCCGGCAACGGCGCTAGAAAAACTCTTGCTAGGCTTCTCGCCCCTCGTTGGTTACCCCAAGTGGAAGGTGTGAGATGTAGTGTTGCGAAAGTTTTTCCCTTGGCAAAGATACCAAGGATCGAATCCCTAGAGACTCCTAGGTTCAACAAGAAGGTGTCAACTACTACGGCGCCAGATATTAGCAATCAACATGGACCTGCACACAGATACAAATAACTTTGCTCCCAACGAGTACAAAGAGGTTGTCAATCCCTCCGGCCTTGTAGTTCACAAAGGATTAAACGCAAGTGATAGTAGTGATAGATATAATTGCAATAGTAAATAAAAGCGAAAAGTAAATAGCGGATGTGATCAATGATGGTAATATGGACCGGAGTCTCATGATGTTCACTAGTGATGTCTCTCTCCCAAAAGACGATAAAACAGCTATGTGAGGTAAACGAATTACAGCTGGGCAATTGACAGGACCATGTGCGCAAACCAATGCTGACTACATTGCAAGAAAGGTTGAGGTTCAAAGCATGGGCGGTACGCCAAAGTAAGTAGACCGAAATCCATCAATATCTACTACTAATCATCCACCTTGAGATATCTATGCAGAACATCTCGCCGGTATTAAGTTGCGAGTCCCACCCATAGTGTAAACTCAATGCAACAGACAACTGCATTAAAAGAACTTTGCGTAAAGTAAACAATCCTTGCACCCGCGGGCACAAGCACCGTTGTTTTCCCCCTTGTGGCAACAGCACATCCCCTAGACTCATGTTTCTGTCACTCAAACTAGTCATCGAGGGGCATGAACCCACAATCAAGCATAACGTTCCCTCTTGGAGTCACTACCTATTACTTGGCCAAAGCAATAAATAACAACGGAGAACATGCAAGAATTACTTACGAACATAAATATAAAAGAGGTAGATCAAATATATTACTCAAGCACAATCTGAACATAATCTCATAATCCATCGGATCCCAGCAAACTCATCATAGCAACAGCATAAGGATTACATATGTGCCTCGATCATGTAGGGCAGCTCACGAGGACTAATTAGTGAAGAATAAGAACGGGAGGAGAACATCACATAGCTACTGGTCATGGACTCATGGTCCAAGGGAGACTACTCACAACTCATCCGGGAGGCGTCCATGGTGGAGGAGAGGCTCCCGGTGGTGATCCTCCCCTCCGGCAGGGTGCCGGGAAGAGTTCTCCTGGTGCTCCCGATCTTGGAAGCGGCGGCGGCGGCGGAACAGAGATGAGATCGCGAAAAGGGTTCCTCCCTCGAGGGTTTCGGGAGACGCTTTAAATATATGCCAAAGGGGGGCATCGGAGGAGCCTCGGGGGGCCCAGGCGCCCCCCCCAGCGCGGCCCAGGGGGGGCGCCGCCAGGGCGTCTGGAGCCCTGGTGGCCCCCCCGGCTGTCCTCCGGGCGCACGATAGTTTCCGGAACGCTCATTTTTTATATATTTTTTCTGGATTTTTCCTGGTAGTTCTCGTAACGTGAAAACCTGAAATACAAAAACAGCCGAAAACAGAAACTGGCACTGGGGTGCACTGAGTTAATAGGTTAGTCCAAATATGATCAAAAGTGTATGGAAGTGTATAAATATCATAGCAATATCACCTAAAAGAGGCATGGAGCAAGCAGAAATTATAGATACGTTTTGGACGTATCATATGCTAATATGGAGAAATGCACTTTTGGCGTTGACAAGGTTGTCTTCCTAGGATTTGTCGTTTCTTCACAAGGTGTTCACGTTGATGAAACTAAAATTGAAGCAATTAAAACTTGGCCTCAACCAATGAATCTCATGCAAGTGCGTAGTTTCCTTGGTTTAGCCGGTTTCTACCGACGTTTTGTGAAGGACTTTAGCACCATTGCTATGCCTCTACACGCCTTGAGCAAGAAGAACGCACCCTTCATTTGGGGTCCTTCGCAAGACACCGCGTTCAATGAGCTAAAAAGCTTGCTTACCCATGCACCACTTCTAGCCCTACCAAACTTTGACAAACCGTTTGAGATTCATTGTGACGCTAGTGGTACCGGCATAGGTGGTGTGCTAATGCAAGAAAAGCGCCCAATTGCGTACTTTAGCGTGAAGCTATCCGGAGCGCAACTTAACTACCCCATTTACGACAAAGAGCTTTATGCCTTGGTGAGAGTTTTATGTGTTTGGGAACATTATCTTCGACCTCATGAATTCATTCTTCATACGGACCATGAGACTCTCAAGTATCTCAAAGGTCAAACTAAGTTGAACAAGCGTCATGCTAAATGGAGTGAGTTCATTGAGTCTTTTCCCTATGTCATCAAGTACATCAAAGGCAAAGAAAATGTTGTGGCGGACGCGCTTTCACGAAAATGCATGCTTGTAACACAACTTGAGTTGAATGTGATTGGCTTTGAGCACATAAAAGATTTATATGAGCATGATCCTTTCTTTGCAAATGCTTATGCTAAGTGCTTGACTCACACTTCTTGGGAACGTTACTACATCAAGGATGGATATCTCATGAGAGCTAACAAACTTTGCATTCCCGAGTCCTCGCTTCGTTTGCTCCTTTTGCAGGAATCGCATGGAGGAGGACTCATGGGACACTTTGGATGCGACAAGACATTTTCTACGCTCTCTAAGAACTATTTTTGGCCCAAGATGCTCCGTGACGTCTCACGCCTCACCAACCGATGTTCTACATGCCGCAAAGCTAAGTCCAAAGCTCAATCTCATGGTCTTTACATGCCTCTTCCTATTCCATACCATCCATGGGAAGACATAAGCATGGATTTTGTACTTGGATTGCCTAGGACTCAAAATGGCAAAAATTCCATGCTAGTTGTCGTGGATAGATTCTCTAAAATGGGTCATTTCATTCCTTGTAACAAGATAGACGATGCTTCACTTGTTGCAAATCTCTTTTGTAGGGAGGTCATTCGTCTACATGGCGTGCCCAAAACGGTCGTGTCGGACCGGGACGTCAAGTTCTTGAGCTACTTTTGGAAAACCCTATGCGCTAAGCTCGGAATCAAGCTACTATTCTCTTCGGCGTACCATCCACAAACGGACGGCCAAACGGAGGTGACGAACCGCACGCTTTCGACACTTGTTCGCGTGTTGATCAAGAAGAACATCAAGGAATGTGAGCAATGCTTGCCCATCGCCGAGTACGCCTACAACCGCGCAAGACATTCGACCACCGGCAAGTCCCCCTTCGAGGTCGTCTACGGTTTCAACCCGTTGTCCCCATTGGACATCCTACCTCTACCTCTCCAAGAGCGCACGAACATGGACGCAAGTGCACGAGCAAGCTATCTCAAGAAGGTGCACGAAGATACAAGAGCAATGATCGAGCGACAAGTACATCGTCTTGCCACCAAGCTCAACGTCAACAAGGCACCAATGGTGTTCCAATCGGGAGATCTTGTTTGGCTACATCTTCGCAAGGACCGTTTCCCACACGAGCGCAAGTCCAAACTACTACCTCGCGCCGACGGACCCTTCAAGGTGCTAGCACGCTACAACAACAACGCCTACAAGATCGACATTCCACGCGACAAGTACTCTGTGAGCGACACTTTCAACATCCAGGATCTATCTCCTTTCCATGGTGATTAAGATTTCGATCCGAGGTCGGATCTTTCCCAAGGGAGGGGAAATGATGCAGAGCATCCCGAGGTCATCCCCATGGACCCTCCTTCACCTCGTCAAGTGCCTCAAGGACCAATGACACGTGCTCGCGCTAGAGCTCTCGAGACCGAGGTGACGTCGCTCCTAGCCCTACTTCCATACGAATCTTGCGAGACATGGTTGCTACCTCAGACGGATGTGCTTTGTGTGCTCAGGTGTGAAGAAGACCACATTGGAGATGGGCGTGAAGGTGGACAAGTCCCCAAGTTCACGGACGAGGTTTTGCATCGAGAAGGGCAGAAGAAGGCTCCAGGCCCCGGACATCCGGCCCCCTGGCCCGGACATCCGGCCCCTGGACAATCATCTACAGAAGGCCACCAGCGGTCGAAGCTACAGGGCTCGGACATCCGGCCAGGCCCTGGACATCCGGCCAGGCAAGGCCCGGACATCCGGCCTCGGGCCCGGAAATCCGGCGCCACTCTAGAGAAGACACCCGAGACTCAACCCCTCCAGCCCGGACATCCGGCCCCTCACCCCGGACATCCGGCGCCCTGTGAAGCCCCGGACATCCGACCCGTCGCCCGGACGTCCGGCCCCTGAATGCCTGCGCGCATCCCTTTGGGCCGAGGGCCGTGTATCCCTTCGCTCCGTACACTATATATACTCCTTTCCCCACATCGTTTAGGGTTAGCTTTTGGATAGCTCATCATAGACCTCTGTGGATTCTCTCCTATGAGACCGCGACCTCTTCGGAGAAGATCCACCTCGGATTCAAGACCTCCACATCGGGGAAGATCCCAAGGGATATCCAAGACCTCCTCCGGGAGAAGACTACCTTTGTACCACCGTGATTTGACTACGGATCGTGTATCTCGATGTGTATCGTGGATCTAGCACTTGTGTGATCATATTTGTGTTGATTTGAGTGTTACCCCTCGTGTTTTCCTCCGTTTCCTCCTTGTGTTCTCTGTGTTCGTCGTGGGATATTCTCCAATCGTGAAAGATATGCTGATTAGGGTTCCACCCTACATCACTGTGTGATATCTTTTCTTTGTTTGATTTCGTTCGTAGTCGGACTGTGTGTTTTCTGGATGAATGTATGTTATTGTATTAATTGTGTGATGTGGCAAGTGTAATTCAACTATTAAACTCTATTTCATCATGTTCATTACATGGGTTGTGTAAAGATACCACGCTTGAGACCATTCCAGAATGCAGTTATGACTCTAAGTCGTGTCTCGACACGTAGGAGCTATAGCCGCATCCTGGGCGTTACAGCTTGTCTCCGAGGAGACGGCTCGGCTGGAGGCCAGGTTGAAGACCCTTGCCGTGGGGCGCGACACCTTCACCTCCCTTGAGCCGAGGTCCCGCATGGCGCTGTAGTCTCATTATGGAGCAGGGTATGAACAGCCGCTGGCGACCCTTGAGGAAGGCCTCGCCGGGCTGCTCCCCAAGCTTGTCGGGCTGCTCGAAGCTATCGGCCCTGGAGTAGACACCATGGTGGAAGGAGAGTGTCGCGTGCTCTTCACCTTAGACGTGCGTCTTTGGCCACCTTCATCTTTGGGACCCAACATCGAACTCGGTGATCTAATTGAGCTGGTCGCTCCTGAGTCCCGACATGCTGCTGTTGAGCCCGTGAAGAAGCCAGTGGAGGCCCTGCTGGAGAAGTTTCTCTGTGTCGACCCCGCAACCGTGTCGGCTGGAGCCGATGGTGAGGGTAGTGATGTTGTCGACAATGAGCCCTCTGCAGCTGGCGACACCAATGTCTGAGGTGACGTCTCTTCCTAGATTGATCCTACGGCATTTACCGTGCCTTGTGGAGGCATGAGAACTTTCGCTTTTAAAACTTGTGAGACATTATGCTTTGTGATAATTCGCTTCCTTGCATGCTCTATTTCCTTTCTACTTGCCCTGGCATTCTGCGTCGGCAGGGCCTAGTCCCGTGCATACCTCAGCCGCCATTGGCGCGTCCGGATCACTAGGACGAGCTCAAGGGGTGAGGGGCTACGTGACCGGTGAGGCCCTTGAGTCGCGATGCTCAGGGCTCCCCCATGACGTGTGAACAAGCTCGATGCTCTAAGAGTTAGATCATCATGAGGATGCTAATGCTCTACGTCGGCATGGCCCAGCCCCGTGCATACCTCATCCGCCGTTGGGGCATCCGGATCACCAGGACATGACCAAGGGGTGAGGGGCTACGGGGTTAGTGAGGCCCCTGAGTCACGATGCTCAGGGGTCCCCCTTGATGTACGAGTTGCCCTCGTGAGCTCCATACCTTTTTGCCCGTCAACCTTTGCCTGGGAGGGGCGCGCAAGGACCGGGTGCAAGGACCTGGCGAGGTGGCATGCGCTAGGTCAAGCCTGGGCGCAGCCCCCGGGTCCAGCCCCCGCGCGCTCATCTTAGGGGGAGGTTGATCGGTCGGCCGAGAGGCCATCCTGAGGTTGGTGCAGCCCGGAGGCACCCTCAGTTGTTTATCCCCATCGCGGAGCATAGGGCTTCCACTTGGTGTAGGCATAGCCGCTCCTCGACCGTGTCGTCCGCCAGCGTGGAGCATGGGGCTTCCACTGGATGCATGGGTGGGAGGTCCCTATGGGGGATCACCCCGAGCGTGTACAACCTAGTTAGAGGAGGTGTATATGGGCACGCGTCAGCCAGCGCGGGACTCACAAGGCCCTACCTCAAGGCGGGTTGCGCCTGGATTTTGAGTTCAAAACATTTGCGAGAGTCCTGCGAGATGGTTAGGTAGCCTGCACCGAGTGAATATCTAGAGGATATCGCATGAGAAGGCCAAACACCAACGACCGCAGGAGGTGGCGTGAACGGGGTCGGCCCGCCAGATAGAGCTCAATCGTTGGGTTTATCGATGCTGCAGGGATGGACCCAAGCATAGACGCCGTGCCCAAACTTCTCATGCGACGATTCTAAGGAAAGAGAACCCGCGCGAGGCTCCCGCGATGGCGAGGCACCGGTCGCGCGCCCTGACTCATCCAACCACGATTAGCTCAGGTGAGAACAAGGCACTAAGGGCCATGGGAGGTGACGTACATGAGGCAGGCCTGCGAGACAGAGCTCAACCACTTGGATTTAGCGACGCTGCAAGGACGAACTCGAGCACAGACGCCGTGCCAGTCCTTAATCATGAGGCGGTCGCGGGCGGGCTTGTGAGGGCGCACGACATTCATGATGGCGAGGCACCAGACAGGTAGGTGATAAAATGGAGTGAGAGACGAAAGGGTAAGACCAGTTCTGATATGTGCATAAAACGGTACATGTTGAAGGGACGGACCCGTCCAGCTTGAGGATAATGGAGCCCGTGGGGCACCCTCAATTGCACAAACCATAAAGTCACCTTGCACTGTTTCTGAAGAAGAGTTAAGGCAGCTGAAGATGCACGCCACAGATGTCTCCCCTCACGAGGTGCCTGGCTCCTGGGTCTCACGGGGCTCCTGAGGTCCAGGAGGCTCGCGAACGATCGATGGCTCCTCCATCAAGATCTCCTGGTGCCTAGCCTCGTGAGCTCCCAGGATGCCCCACATGTGGCGCTGGTGCAAGGCAGCCGCGTTCGCCAGGCCGAAAGGCATGCGAACGTAGCTGCGAGGGGGGACCCTCGCACTGGCCGATGTAGGATGGCTAGAAGAGCTCCTGGGATGCGGCTCTGTTGAACCCCGGGATGTTGACAAAGACGCGCAGCTCGCCACCCGCATCCGGGCGACAACTACACTGGGTTGCTCGGTGCGGCGCTGGCCGCGCATGGCCCGCACATCCTGAAGTTCTTTGATGGCCAGGGTGATGAACTCCCGAGTGCCCGAAGCCTTGCGCCCCACACCTTGCCCGCGGAAGCGTGCATCGAAGCACGCCTCAACGTGGTGCCCGAATGCCTCCCTCGTGACGTTGGCTAGGTCGAAGGCCCTTCAAAGGAGAGCCCCCGAGCCCAACTTGAGAGGGGTGCCGGGCGCGCCTTTCTATGCGAAGCAGGAAGGCGTCCTAGCACTGGGTGCAGGTCCTGAGGCATGATCATCGGACGCCCCACCCTCCTGAGATCCTAGGTGGAGTAGGTGCTTCTTCTTCTTCTTGGGGATGACCTTAGGGGGGAGGGTGGTGCCCTTGCCATCTGGGTTCTCGACCACCGCGGCTTGGTAGGCGCGCCCAAGGGATCACACCACATCCTTCTTGTGACAGGAGACCGTGATGATGCTGCTGCTCCCCGGCATCTTGAGGACGTTGAGTCACCGCCATGAACTTGGCCAGGGCCGGATACCCAAGGATGGCATTGTACATGAGACGAATGTGGGCAACGTCGAAGTCGATGAGCTTGATATGGTAGTTGTTGCACTGGTCGAACGTGACAGGGAGACGGATTTGCCCGATGGGGACCGTGGAGCCATTGGTCACTCCTGAGAAAGGCTTGGTTGGCTGGAGCTGGTCATATGGCACCTGGAGCTCGGTGTGTCAAACGTCTCGACGGAGAGGACGTTGAGACCCGCGCCACCATCGATTAGCGTCTTAGTGACGATGATGTTGCTGATGGTGGGAGAGCAAAGCATCGGGAGTGCCCCAGCGGTGGCCACTGTCGGATTCAGGGCTCCGCAAAACATTATTATATTTGAACACTTGGGTGTGTGCGAAGAACTCAACTTTCTCTATCCGCCTACTGACCGTTCTCATGATCTAGCTTGATGAGTAGGAAGGAAATGGGACAAAGCACTTTACCCAGGTTCGGGCCACCTCGTGGTCTAATACCCTACACCTGCTTTGTGGTGGATTACCTCGAGGTGGGCTGAGGAAGAACAAGTACAGGTGGAACGACCTCAGGAGGTGTGTTCATGCTTGTGGTGGTGAGGGTGATCTGAATGAATCGTCCCCTGCTACGGTGGTGGCTAAGCTATATTTATAGAGGCCTTGGTCCTGTTACCAAAATGTAGGCGGGAAGGGATCCCACAAAGGCCAAATTTGAAGGGAGACAACTAGTACATCTTATCCTGACGAAAGGTGATCTTCGCCTACAAAGCTTCCGGCCGTGACGCCATGGTGGGCTCGGCGATGACCTCTGTCCTATCGTCCTGGCAATCCTGGTCTTGTTGCATGGAAATGGAAACCTTTGGTTGATTCCTCGAGACTCCACGCCAGCGCTTGCTTCTTTTGCACCAGAGGGAAAACCTGATGTACTGCGCCTGCTGGCACCCGTCTGGCCTTGGTCGTCATGACTTGCTTCATCTGAACCTCACGAGGTGGGGGCTTGCGTGGAGATCTCTGCTCGTCAGGAGCGAGCCTAGTGAGACCGCTCCTTCCGAAAGCCTTGGCGTCGTCCGCCCTCGCGAGGCTTGGCCCCTCACGAAGGTCTTGAGTGTTGATGTTGAATATGGGCCATACCAGGCCGGTGAAGGGGCCATGCTGTGGGCCGCATGCACACAAGTATGGGTACCTTGGTTCCCATGATGCTGACTGTAGCCCCCGGGCCCAAGGCGCGCTCGGACTTGGCTTTGAGGCGAAGCCAAGGGGAAAGGGCGAAGCGCCGCAGGCCCCAATCGCCTGTGGACTTGGCTGACGCATGGCGCCTGATGGGACGTGGGCATCTCCACTTCCCCACGCCACCTCGGCAACCGTTCAACTGGACAGGAGCATGCTGCATGCAAAGATATCATTATTACCTGCAATCGTGGGGGCTGACAGTTTACATCCCTCTTGCTATAAATAAGGAGGGGGAAAGCCCCCTGATCATCTTCATCTCCTTGCCGCTCGTTCCTTCCTCTTCCTCCTTGCCCCGCCATCTTGCCGAAATGTACATGGCACCGACGAGGAGGTTCTTCGACGTGCAGAAAGGGAAGACCCCCAAGGAGGGGCTGGGCACAACATCACCCAAGAGAGGCCGTGGACGCCCCCGCAAGCATGTCGCGACCCCAGTGGTGAATACTCAAGAGCGTAGGCACGCCTCCTTGGGGGCAGGCGTCGCCTCAGGGAGACGCGGTGGCATTTCCTCGTGTGGTGGGAGTCGCCGAGGACGGGCAGCTCCTGCGATGGGGAAAGGCACGCCATGGTTGTTTGGCCTTTACGGTCGCGCACTCGCTTAGTAGATGCCTTCCCGGCGTTCATCATGTGGTCGGAGAGGCCTGCCGGCACTTGGCTTCCGCTCCCACGCTTCTTCACGGCCGCGCTTCTTCACGGCCGGCCTCGACGGCCCCTAGCTATAGGCAGACGGTTGCTGCAGCAAGGCCTCATGGGTGGGGCTCGAGGTCGCTGCAACGTGCAGCGTGTCCTGACCCATGGTTGGCAGCCGTTCGCTTGTGCGCGGGGCTTGAACGGGAGGTGAACCATCCACTTCAAGTACGACGGCCTCGCAACCCTCAATGTGAGGGTGTATGGAGAAGACGACCAACATGCGGGGTGCTAGCCGGAGGAAGGCAGCGATGATGATGAGCTCGCCCTTGGTGGCGTAGACGCCTCCTCCAGCGGCGATGGATCCTCCTCCAGGGAGAGCGCGAGCGGCGATGGCTATGATGAGCCACCACACCGCCATGCTCGGATCGGAGAAGATGACGAGGCGCGTCACCGTCACGCCCTAGTGAAGCGGGAGGAAGGCTCGGACTGAGCCCCTGTGCTGCAAGGGCCGGGCCTTGAGAACTGCTCTAGCTTCTTGTTCCACTTTTCTTTTTCCTGCATTTTCCAAAAAGGTAGAGGGCCCCTCCAGGGTGTGTATGGACCATGGCGCTTGCGCCACTATGTTATGCCACTATGTTAAACTAGTTATTCATACCATGCAATGGCACCCATGTTTCTACTAGGTGCGGTTTAGGTAACTTAGCTTGGCATGTTTGTGGTAGACTCCCACATCTTGAGGGCATGAATTCCGGAGGTACCTTCTAGGGGCTTCCTCCTTGACGGCTCGGGAGCCGTTGTGCCTCCGGAGACATTGCTTTGCTGCACAGTAAAGAAATTACATGGGGCGTCTCGTCCTTCCTCGCGTAACACCTAAGCATGGGCTGGTTGTGGCTGATACACCTCGTCGCGATGCCCAGAAGCGCGGACTTAAAAGGGTGCGCCTGCCCATGAGTTCATTTTGAGCGTGTCTCACGAGGATTGAGGACGTCGATGCTCTGGGATGACCAGGCTTCGGCGTGGTGTGATCATGGCCGAGCCCAAGCATACACACCTACCTATCCCCCACACGCGAGACGTGCGTGGAGGAACGACGGGCAACTGCCGCTCTTCCTAGGGCAAAGCTGGAAAATAGAATAAGAATATAAGTGATTCAAACAATCGAGCATGAAAAGCACGAAACCTGCAAATTTCATTCCAGGAAAAGCAAACCAGCTACATAAAGCGAACAAAAGAACAGCCGCGTCCGGCACCTAAACTACTCTTTGTCTTCTCACCAGCGTGGAGCTAAGTGCTCCCACTGAGACGTGGGTGGGAGCCCCCATGAGGCCCAAGGGCCGCACTCAGGAGACTCTGGGGCATGTACAACCCCAACTCATTATTATGTGAGAGTGTCACGAGCGGAGACCTTCACAGGCGCAGGGCCTTGCTTCATGGGTAGAACTTCCGGAGGTGCTGGATGTTCCAGGCGTTCGGGATAGGGATCCCGTCCTGCGTCTCCAGGTGCGCGGCGCCTGGCCTGGAGATACGGGCGATCCTGAATGGGCCCTCCCACATGGGAGAGAGCTTATGCAGCCCCTCCTCGGAGAGCACCTGCCTCAGGACGAGGTCACACACCTCGAGCATCTTGGAGAGGACACTGCGGTAGTGGTACCGCTGCAACGCCTGCTGGTACCTCACTGCTCGGAGCGAGGCCTGGCGACGACACTCCTCCCCCAGCACGAGGTGCATCCCCCGCGGGGCATCCTAGCGTGCCTCATCAAACGCCAAGACCCGCGCGAAGCGATGCCTGACCTCGTGGGTGAGAACTGCTTCAGCTCCATGGACGAGGAAGAATGGAGTCTCTCCCGTCGGCTTGGTTGCGGTGGTGCGGATGGACCACATCACGATCTGGAGCTCATCGAGCCAGCCCCTGCCGCAGGAATTGAGTTTCTTCTTGAAGGTCCTTGTCTTGAGGTCCCTCGGTACCTCTGGGTTGGTGCGCTCGGCCTGGCCGTTTCTTTGTGGGTTTGCAACCGAAGTGTAGCATATCTGCGTTCCAAGGTTAGCACAGTAAATTTTGAAAAGGTTGCTAGTGAACTGCGAACCGTTGTCGGTGATGATGCAATTTGGGACTCTAAAATGGCTCACGAGGCCCTTAATGAACTTGACGGCCGAGCCGTCCAGGATGGTGCGGATGGCTTCCACTTCCGCCGACTTGGTGAATTTGTCGATTGCGACGTAGAGGTAGCGATAGCCCTGGGGAGCTCGGGGAAACGGGCCCAAGATGTCCAGCACCCAGAACGCAAATGGCCAGGATAATGGAATGGTCTGGAGGCCTTGAGCGGGCTGGTGGATCTGCTTTGCATGGAATTGGCAAGCGTCACAAGACCTTACCAGCTCGGTGGCGTCATTGAGCGCCGTGGGCAAGTAGAATCCGCTATGGAACGCCTTGCTCATGACGGTGCATGGGGAGGAGTGATGCCCGTAGTCCCCACCATGTATGTTGGCCAATAGCTCGTACCCCTATTCCTTGGAGATGCATCGCAGAGAGACATCATTTGGCCGTCTTCGGTAGAGCTCACCATCTTGGATGCAGTATGCGCTGGCCTGTCGGACCACACGCTCTGCGTCTTCTTCCTTTTTTGGCAAGGTTCCTCGGAGGAGGCACGCCTTGAACTCCTCATTCCAGCACCCCTCCTGAGGTTCCAGCACGAGGAGTAGGCGGGCTCCTGAGGGAGGACTGCAAGCTGGGGTGCCTGAGGTGGGTGCTGGGGGAAGCTCCTCCTGAGGCGACGCCAGTCCGATAGTAGGAGGAGCTGCCGACGGCCTGAAAATCCATTCTTCAAAGATGCCAGGCGCTTGAGGCAAGCGCCAAGATGCCCTCTTAGCGATGTTGTCCGCCTCCTTGTTCGTGCCACGCGGTACATGCTGCAATTCCAAGCCCGATAATCATTTCTCAGTTTTACGTACCTCCTCGAGGTATCCCTCCATGTGCTCGTTCTTTGGTGTGTATGCCTTGTTGGAGAAGTTGACTAGGAGCTGGGAGTCGCCCTTGATGGTAAGGCACCTCACCCCTAGCGCCACCGCGGCCTTGAGGCCAGCAATCAGGCGCTCGTACTATGCAATGTTGTTGGAGACCTTTTCGCCATTCTGGAAGCATAATTGCACGGTGTAGTAGAGCTCGTCCTTGGTGGGCGAGATGAGCACAGCTCTAGCCCCCGTGCCCTGACGCGCGAAGACACCATCGAAGTACATGAACCAACCATCCGGGGCTTCATCTCTAGGGGCGAGGGAGCGGTCTTTGCTCACCCCTTGGTCAGGGATATCAATCTGTTCTACCACGAAATCGGCGAGGGCCGCTCCTGTCAGCGTTCTGGGAATGGGGGTACACAGACTTGCCTGCCTAAAGCCCAGAGCGTGGCTCATCTAGTGGCCTGGTTCGGCCCATCTTCATCAACAAACCACTCAAGACCCTCGCGAGGGACCAAGCCTCGCTAGGCGGATGACACAAGACCTCCCCTGGGGCAGCCTCACTAGGCTGGCTCCCGACGAGCGGAGATATCAAGGCAAGGGACACCTCACGAGGCTCGCTTGACGTGAGCCATGACGACCAAGGCCATGCAGGCACCAGTGGGCGCAGGAAGCCAGTTTCCTCTTTGGTGCTAAAGGGGCAAGCGCAGGCGAGGAGTACCGAGGCGTCAGGCAAAGGTTTCCATATCGGTGCAACGAGACCAAGACCCGCAGGACGGCAGGGCGAAGGTCACCATGGAGCCCACAATGACGTCACCATCAGAGCCTTTGGCAGGCGAAGACCACCTTTTGTCAGGATAGCTTGTACTAGTTGCCCCCTTCAAACTTGACCGTCGTGGGATCCCTTCCTGCTCAATATTTGGGAAGAGGACCCATGCGTCTATAAATTGGACTAGCCACCACCATAGAGGGAAGAGAATGATCCAGACCACCCTTACACCCACTAGCTCACCGATCACAAGAACACCTCTCCTTAGGAGGCTGTTCTTCCCGTGTACTTGTTCATCCACAGCCTACAAGGCAATCCACCACACCACACTGGAGTAGGGTATTACACCACAACAGTGGCCCGAACCAGTATAAATCCTCGTGTCTCTTGTTATTTGGGTTCGACGAGCTAGGCCTAGGAATCGGTACGAGAGCGAACTAGAGAGGAAAGGAGAGATCTTCATGCACACCCCAGTGTTCGAACCTCAAGGGTTTGCCGGAACCCACGATCCGACGGCTCCTTTGATGATCTGAGTCGTGCTGAATTCCAACTCAAACGCCTGCAGCTCAATGTTCCATTCGGTGACTCTTCCTACTACATTAGGGCTCCGGAGAACCCTCTCAAAGGGGTAAGCTGAAACGACCTTGATCGGGTGGCCTTGGAAGTAGTGGCACAGCTTACGAGAGGTGACAAGGAGCGCCGGCAGGAGCTTCTGCGGCATGGGGTAGCTTGCCCGCGCGTCACGCAACAGTGTGCTGACAAAATACACTGGGTGCTCCTGGGGCTGAGGGTCTTTGGGAGCCTTGTAAGCTGCCAAGACAATGAGGCTCCCGAGGGCGGCGTCCCCGAGGCCATGGCTGTCTTGAGGGTCGGCCAAGGCCCAGGAGCATCATTGACTGGCGAGGCGACCGCGGCCTCACGAGCACCTCCCGAAGTTCGCGGCCCCCTGTCCGGGCACGAGGTGCTTCGTTTCTGGGGCCCCTTGGTCGGGCGCTCTTCCCGGACCACCACTAGTGCCGCGTTGGCAGAGTGAGGCATGGTAGCCAGGTAGAGCAGCAAAGGTTAACGCAGGCGCTGCGCTACCATCACTGGCGGGCTGGTGAGGTATATGTTGAGGTCTTCGAAAGCTGCGTCAGCCTCTGGAGTCCATTCGAATGGACCTTTCCTTTTCATCGGCTTGAAGAAGGGGAGGGCGCATTTCCCCAGCTTGGAGATGAAACTCTCGAGCGACGTCACACAGCCTGCCAACTTCTGCATCTCCTTGACGGTCTTTTGCAGACTCATTTTCTCTATGGCCTTAACCTTCTCGGGGTTAGCCTCAATCCCTCTGTGCGATACCAGGAAACCTAGCAGCTTGCTTGATGGAATGCCGAGAATACATTTTTCCGCATTGAGCTGCAGGTCCACTTTATGCAGGCTGGTGAATATGTTCTCCAATTCATCAATGAGAGTTCTTGCCTCCCGAGATTTCACCACTATGTCATCGACGTATGCTTCTGCGTTCCTCCCGAGCTGTTCCCCCAGGGCGATGTGCATCAACGGTTGGAAGGTTGCTCCCGCGTTGCGCAGCCCGAAAGACATACAAGTGTAGCGGTATACCCCGCATGGGGTCAGGAAGGCCGTGTTCTCAACATCTTGTACCGCCATCTTGATTTCATGATAGCCCGAGAAAGCGTCCAAGAAACACAGGAAATCGCACTCGATGGTGGAGTAAACGATTTGGTCGATGCGCGGGAGAGGGAAAGGATCTTGATGGTAGGCCTTGTTAAGGTTGGTGAAGTCGACGCCATACGCTCTTTCCCGCCTTTCTTAGGGACAATGACCAGTTTCGCGAGACAGTTTGGGTGCCGCACTTCTGGAATGACGCCCACCTCCAGTAGCTTGCGGGTCTCCTAGGTGATGAACGACTGCTTCTCTGGAGCTTGCCACCATGCCTTCTGCTTTACTGGGTGCGCGTTCGGGCACACCATCAAGTGATGCTCGATTACTCCTCGTGGAACTCTGACCAGATCCGCTGCTTCCCACACAAACACCTCCTTGTTCGCGCGTAGGAAGCAGACTAGAGCCTCATCTTGGTCTGGGGGAGGCCGGCACCTATGTTGAAGGTGTAGCCTAACCTTCCGTCTTCGTCCACTAGCTCCTGCTTTGTTTCTGCCCGATCTTGAGAGAACAACTTCTTCTTTGTCAGTGCAGCGCCCGGGGCCTCTGGGACTCCTTCTTTGCCTGATCGTGTGGCTGTCGCGGATCTAAAAGCGAGCTTGAGGGCCAAGAGTGCGTCCTTCGTGTCCCCCGACACGGAGAGGACGCCGCTGCTCCCCAGCATCTTCATGAGGTTATAGGTAGGATGAGTCTCCGCCATGAACTTGGCCAGCGCCGGGTAGCCGAGGATGGCATTGTACAGCAGGTTGATGCGGGCGATGTCGAAGTCGATGAGCTCGGTGCGGTAGTTGTAGCGCGTGACGAAGGTGACTGGGAGGTGGATCTTCCCCAGGGGGCGGGTGGAGCCATCAGCGACCCCAGAGAAGGGCTTGGTGGGGAGGAGCCAGCCGTAGGGCACATGGAGGAGGCCAAACGCCTCTACAGAAAGGACATTCAGGCAGGCTCCATCGTCGATGAGGGTCTTGGTGACGACCATGTTGCATATGGTGGGGGTGTAGAGCATAGGGAGCGCACCCATGCTGGTCGTGGTCGCAGGGTGGTCACTTGAGTCGAAGGTGAGGTTGGACTCAGGGGCCGCCCAGCCTGGGGGCGACTGCGCAACTCCCGCATGTCGGATGAACTGCTTGATTTGGCGACCGACACCGGTGCCCGTGAACCACCGAGGAGTGCCGCGACCGCGTTGGGTGCCGGCTCCGCAAAGCATGTGACGAACAAGTCGCGCAACTCTTCCCAGGAGGCCACCGAAGATTCCGGTAAGCTGAGAAACCAGGCGTGCGGCTCCCCCACGACGGCCATGGGGAGCCAGTTCGCCATCACCTTGCCGCCGCCGGCAGCTGCCTAGACGACCTTTGCATAGGCCTGGAGGAACCCCATGGGGTCGGCTGCGCCTTTGCACCGCGGTGGCAGCGCCGGCCTGAACCTTGGTAGCCACTGCACCTATAGTAGAGCGTGGGAGAGGGCCCTGGGGCCCGCGCCACCTCTGAGCACGGCCCGCGGCCCGGCGGGTAATGTGACGCCTGCCATGGATGGAAACTAGGCGGCGAGGATAGAGCATGACGACGGAGAAGGTGGTTCCTCTATACGCACCCCGACCTGGCGCGCCAAATGTCGGCTTTAGGGCTCTACAAAACCCTTGTTAGATTTGGATATTGGGATGCGTGCGAAGAACTAAACTTCTCCTGTCTGCCTACTCACTTTTCTCACGATCTAGCTCGATGAGTAGGAAGGAAATGGGACAAAGTAGTTTACCCAGGTTCGGGCCACGTTGTGGTGTAACACCCTACTCCTGCTTTGTCCTGGATTGCCTCGAGGTGGGCCGAGGAAGAACTAGTACAGTGGTGGAACGACCTCAGGAGGTGTGTTCATGCTTGTGGTGGTGAGGGCGATCTGAATGATCCGTCCCCGGCTAAGGTGGTGGCTAAGCTATATTTATAGAGGCCTTGGTCCTCTTTGCAAAATGATGGGGGGAAGGAATCCCACAACGGCCAAATTTGAAGGGAGACAACTAGTACATCTTATCCTGACGAAAGGTGGTCTTCGCCTGCAAAGCTTCTGGCCGTGACGCCATGGTGGGATCGGCGATGACCTCCGTCCTGCCGTCCTGGCGATCCTGGTCTTGTTGCATGGAAATAAAAACCTTTGGTTGATTCCTTGGGACTCTGCTCCTACGCTTGCTTCTTTAGCACCAAAGGGGAAACCTGATGTACTGCGCCTGCTGGCGCCCGCCTGGCCTTGGTCATCATGGCTTTAGTCATCTTAACCTCACGTGGTGGGGGCTTGCATAGAGATCTTCGCTTCTCAAGAGCCAGCCTAGTGAAACTGCTCCTTCCGAAAGCCTTCGTGCCATCCGCCTCGCGAGGCTTGGCCCCTCGCAAAGGTCTTGAGTGTTGATGCTGAAGATGGGCCGTACCAGGCTGGTGAAGGGGCCACGTTGTGGGCCGCAGGAAGGCAAGTCTGGGTACCCTGGTTCCTACGACGCTGCCAGCCGTGCACTTGAGCTGGTCAGTAGAGTTGAAGGTTATAGCGTACTTAGACCTTTTGAGGGGACACAATGCCTCGAGCTTGGGGAGGCTCGCGCTCACCTCACGAGCAAACTGCTTGAAGACGCGATGAGAGGCAAGGGCCTGAGCGCCTCCTGCTACTTCTCAAGCTTGCATTGTATTCCCTCAAAGAGGAAAGGGTGATGCAGCACAGTAGCGTAAGTATTTCCCTTAGTATTTGAGAACCAAGGTATCATTCCAGTAGGAGACCACGCGCGAGTTCCTCGCACTTGCACAAACAAATAAGAACCTCACAGCCAACACGATAAGGGGTTGTCAATCCCTTCATGGTCACTTACGAGAGTGAGATCTGATAGATACGATAAGATAGTATTTTTGGTATTTTTGGTGTAGAAACAGAAAGCTAATAAAGCAAATAAACAACGGCGACATAAATTGGCTAGTTGACGGGAAAGTAATATGATAAAGATAGACCCGGGGGCCATAGGTTCCACTAGTGGCTTCTCTCATGATAGCAGAATTCTACGATGGGTGAACAAATTACTGTCAAGCAATTGATAGAAAAGCGCATAGTTATGAGAATATCTAGGCATGATCAATATATATAGGCATCACGTTCGTGACAAGTAGACCGAAACGATTCTGCATCTACTACTATTACTCCACACATCGACCGCTGTCCAACATGCATCTAGAGTATTAAGTTCATAAGATTAGAGTAACGCCTTAAGCAAGATGGCATGATGTAGAGGGATAAACTCAAGCAATATGATATAAACCCCATCTTTTTATCCTCGATGGCAACAATACTATATGTGCCTTGCTGCCCCTACTATCACTGGGAAAGGACACCGCAAGATTGAACCCAAAGCCAAGCACTTCTCCCATTGCAAGAACTATAGATCTAGTAGGCCAAACCAAACAAATAATTCGAAGAGACTTGCAAGGATATTATAATCATACATAAAATATTTCAGAAAAGAATCCAATATTGTTCATAGATAATCTTGATCATAAACCCACAATTCATGGAGATTACATCGAATAGATCTCCTCGAAGATCGAGAAGAACTTTGTATTGAGATCCAAAGAGAGAGAAGAAGCCATCTAGCTAATAACTATGGACCCGAAGGTCTATGGTAAACTACTCACAACTCATCGGGGGAGCTATGGTGTTGATGTAGAAGCCCTCTGTGATCGATGCCCCCTCCGGCGGAGCTCCGGAACAGGCCCCAACATGGGATCTCACGAGAACAGAAGGTCACGGCGGTGGAATTAGGTTTTCTTCGTGCTCCTCGATGTTTTCAGGGTATATGGGTATATATAGGAAGAAAAAGTATGTCGGCGGAGCAACGTGGGCCCCACGAGGGTGGGGGCGCGCCCTGCCCCCTCGTGGGCACCTCGTTTCTTCTCTGACTTGTACTCCAAGTCTCTAGAGAAGATATCATTCCAAAAATAACTCTCCCGAAGGTTTCATTCTGTTTGGAATCCGTTTGATATTCCTTTTTCGTGAAACACTGAAATAGGCAAAAAACAACAATTTGCACTGGGCCTTGGGTTAGTAGGTTACTCCCAAAAATAATATAAAAGTGTATAATGAAGCCCATTAGACATCCAAAACAGAATATATAATAGCATGGAACAATAAAAAATTATAGATACATTGGAGACGTATCAAGCATCCCCAAGCTTAATTCCTGCTCGTCCTCGAGTAGGTAAATGATAGAAACATTTTTTTTGATGTGGAATGCTAACCAACATAATTCTCAATGTAATTTCCTTTATTGTGGCATGAATGTTCAGATCCGAAAGATTCAAGAAAAAAGTCTATATTGACATAAGAATAATAATACTTCAAGCATACTAACAAAGCAATGATGTCTTCTCAAAATAACATGGCCAAAGAAAGTTATCCTTACAAAATCATATAGTCTAGCTATGCTCTATCTTCATCACACAAAATATTTAAATCATGCACAACCCCGGTTTCAGCCAAGCAATTGTTTCACACTTTAAATCTTTCAAGCCTTTCAACTTTCACGCAATACATGAGCGTGAGCCATGGATATAACACTATGTGGAATAGAGTGGTGGTTGTGGAGAAGACAAAAGAATAAGATAGTCTCACATCAACTAGGCGTATCAATGGGCTATGGAGATCCCCATCAATAGATATCAATGTGAGTGAGCAGGGATTTCCATGCAACGGATGCACCTGAGCTATAAGTGTATGAATGCTCAACAAAAGAAACTAAGTGGGTGTGCATCAACTTGCGTGCTCACAAAGACCTAGGGCATTTGAGGAAGCCCATCATTGGAATATACAAGCCAAGTTCTATAATGAGAATTCCCACTAGTATATGAAAGTGAAAAAACAAGAGACTCTCTATCATGAAGATCATGGTGCTACTTTGAAGCACAAGTGTGGAAAAAGGATAGTAACATTGTCCCTTCTCTCTTTTTCTCTCATTTTTTTCTTTTTTCCCTTGGACCTTCTGTTTTTTTTCTTATGGCCTCTTTTTTTTCTTCCTCTTTTTTTCGTTTTTTCGTCCGGAGTATCATCCCGACTTGTGCGGGAATCATAGTCTCCATCATCCTTTCCTCACTGGGAGAATGCTCTAATAATGATGATCATCACACTTTTATTTACTTACAACTCAAAGCTAGAACAAAATATGACTCTATGTGAATGATAATGATGAAGCATGTCATATGCACGAAACGGTGGAAAGTTGCATGGCAATATATCTCGGAATGGCTATGGAAATGCAATGATAGGTAGGTATGGTGGATTTTTTGAGGAACGTATATGGTGGGTGTATGGTACCGGCTAAAGTTGTGCGGTACAAGAGAGGCTAGCAATGGTGGAAGGGTGAGAGTGCGTATAATCCATGGACTCAACATTAGTCATAAAGAACTCATATACTTATTGCAAAAATATACGAGTCATCAAAACAAAGTATTCAACGCATGCTCCTAGGGGAAGGGTTGGTAGGAGTTAACCATCGCGCGATCCCGACCTCCACACAAAGGATGACACTCAATAAATAAATCATGCTCCAACTTCATCACATAACGGTTCACCATACGTTTATGCTACGGGAATCACAAACTGTAACACAAGTGTTTCTCAAATTCACAAATACTCTACTAGCATGACTCTAATATCACCATCCTCATATCTCAAAACAATCATCAAGTATCAAACTTCTCATAATATTCAATGCACTAGTATGAAAGTTTTTACTATACTCATCTTGGATGCCTATCATATTAGGACTAGTTTTATAACCAAAGCACATTACCATGCTTTTCTAAAAGACTCTCAAATAGATATGAGTGAAGCATGAGAGATCAATAATTTCTACAAAATGAAACCACCACCGTCCTCTAAAAGAAATAAATGAAGCATTAGAGCAAAACTATCTAGCTCAAAAGATATAAGTGAAGCACATAGAGTATTCTAATAAGTTCTAAATTATATTTATCTCTCTCAAAAGGTGTGTCCAGCAAGGATGATTGTGACAAACAAAAAGCAAAGACTCAAATCATACATGACTCTCCAAGCAAAACACATATCATGTCGTGAATAAAAATATAGTCTCAAGTAAAGTTACCGATAGACGAAGACAAAAGAGGGGATGCCTTCCCGGGGCATCCCCAAGCTTAGGCTTTTGGTTATCCTTGAATTTTACCTTGGGGTTCCTTGGGCATCCCCAAGCTTAGGCTCTTTCCACTCTTTGTTCCATTTTCCATCAAATCCATACTCAAAACTTGAAAACTTAACAACACAAAACTTAGCCAAAAATCTCGCGAGCTCAGTTAGTATAAGAAAACAAACCACCACTCAAAGGTACTGTAATGAACTCATTCTTTGTTTATATTGGGGTTAAACCTACTGTATTCCAACTTCTCCAAGATTCATACCCCTGACACTACTCATAGATTTATCAAAATAAGCAAACAACACATGAAAAACAGAATCTGTCAAAAACAGAATAGTCTATAGTAATCTATAACTTTCGAATACTTCTGTAACTCTAAAAAATTGAAATAAATTGGTGGTCATGAGTAATTTGTGTAGTAATCACCTGCTAAAATAATCAACTAAAAATCTCTCTCTAGTACAAAATGACAGCCAATCTCGTGAGCGCTAAAGTTTCTGTTTTCTACATCATGATCGCATAAACTTCACACAAGTCTTCCCAAAGGATCTACTTACAAAACCACATCTAAACAGAAGCTGGATGAAATATTTATTCCTAAACAGAAGCAAAGACAAAGAAAATAAAATTCAGTTGCCTCCCAACAAGCACTATCGTTTAACGCCCCTAGCTAGGCACGATACAAGAATAGATCTAGGTATTGCCATTTTGATAGGAAATTCTTTGATTAAGCACTTATAATTCTTAGGAACTTCTTCATTCCTATTGATAATCAAAATTCTAGGCAAGAAATCAAGAAATTCATTTGTAGCAAAAGGTTCCCTTAAGAAAGTGAGAAAGTTGGGATGAACACTTATGGATTTGAGATCCGTAGTTTCCTTACTAGATGATTCACCCTTATTTTTAGGAACATACATAAGCTTGGCCAATTTAGTGATAGAGGGATTTGAAGTATTTTTCACAGCAGAAAAAGCAGACCCTACATTAGTGATCATATCCTCAAGTTTATCAATTCTAGTGGAATCTTGATCTATCCTCTCTTTAACTATAAGTTCTTTTTGTTTAAAAAAATCAGAATAACTCCTAATTTAGATCCATATAGGGTAATTTGGTTATGGATCTTTTTATCCAAACTCTCAACCAACTCTATAGTGGCAACTTTGTTTCAATAATTTCAAGCCTTTGTATAACATGTTCTAAAGTCAAAACAGTTCCATTAACCAGAAGAGGTGGTGGGCAAAACAATTCTATCATAGCATTATAAGAATCAAAAGTATGGCTTCCCAAGAAATTCCCTCCGGTAATGGTATCAAGAATATATCTATTCCACGGAGTGATGCCAACATAAAAATTGCGAAGACGCACGGAAGTGGAAAGCTTCCTAGTAGATCTATTTTGAGCACTGCAAATTCTATAACAAGCATATTTTAGATTTTCTTCCTCCCTTTGTTTAAAATTAAGAACCTCGCTCTCGGGAGTATTGATAATGATAGGCGTGCTAGCCATGACGGCATGGAAAAGCGAACGGTAAAACACACGGAAAAAGAAGGTCGAATAAAACAGTAAGGGTGAGGTGGGGGAGAGGAAACGAGGGGCAAATAATGTAGTGTGAGGGATAAGGGTTTGTGATAGGTACTTGGTATTTGAGTTTTGCGTAGATCTCCCCAGCAACGGTGCCAGAAATTCTTCTTGCTATTTCTCGAGCAAGATTGAACCTAAAGCCAAGCACTTCTCCCATTGCAAGAACTACAGATCTAGTAGGCCAAACCAAACCCATAATTCGAAGAGACTTGCAAGGATATTATAATCATACATAAAAGATTTCCGAAAAGAATCCAATATTGTTCATAGATAATCTTGATCATAAACCCACAATTCATCGGATCTCGACAAACACCGCAAACAGATTACATCGAATCGATCTCCTCGAAGATCGAGAAGAACTTTGTATTGAGATCCAAAGAGAGAGAAGAAGCCATCTAGCTAATAACTATGGACCCGAAGGTCTATGGTAAACTACTCACAACTCATCGGAGGAGCTATGGTGTTGATGTAGAAGCCCTCCGTGATCGATGCCCCCTCCGGCGGAGCTCCGGAGCTGGCCCCAAGATGGGATCTCATGGGAACAGAAGGTTACGGCGGTGGAATTAGGGTTTCTTCGTGCTCCTCGATGTTTTCAGGGTATATGGGTATATATACACGGGCCTGGGCCACACACGGTGCCGAGCGCTGTTGGGCCAGGCCCAAAACAGTGCACGGGCACACGCGGCCCACGGCACGCCGTATCTCCTTCCGTATCCGCCGCGCCTCTCCCTAACGGCACGCGTCGATTGCGGCGTCGTGGGAGAGATCGTGGCCTCGTTCTTTAATGGGAAATGCGGAGCGTCTCCCACTTCCCCCTTAAAAGCAGAGGAAGCAGGGGGAGTTTCCCTCCTTCGTCTTCATTGCGTCTTCATCCTCCAGAAATCCTCCGCTGCTCTTTACCTCCACCCCTCCTCCGCTGTCTTCCGCATCCGCGGCGCCGTCGAGCTCCTCGCCTCTTCCCTCGCCGCCTCCGCCATGGCTCCGAAGAGCGAGAAGGCGAAAGCGGACAAGGCTAAGAAGGAGAAATCCGAGCAGGCGGCGAAACTTGCCGCCCTGCGGAAGAGGAACGTGGTCTTCGCGCCGAGGCTCAGCGCGAAGGAGCTGCGGAACAAGTACTACCTCTTCTGGTCCGGGGAGACCAAAGCTCATCCCCGCACCAGAGCCTTCCCTGCCTTCGCCAGAGATTTGTTCCCCGGCGGGTATTTCTTCTTCGCTGCTTTCTTTCACTGTGGATTGTGCCCTCCGTACTCGAAGTTTTTCTGTGACATTATGAACACATATGGCCTCCACCTCCTAGACTTTACCCCAACGCCATCCTTACGATGGCTGTTTTCGCACACCTGTGCGAAAACTATGTTGGGATCCATCCAAACGTAGCCCTCTTTCGCCATTTCTTTATGCCTAGAGTAGAGGCTGGCGCTCCCCTTTCCGGCGGCATCTCCTGGATCTTCCGGTTGAACAAGAAGGATTCATACCTGAAGGGAGAACTCCGCGGCAAGTGGGAAGAATGGCGTGCAGATTGGTGCTGGGTAGTAGAGGACAAGCCAGAGCCTTTCACTGCGCCGCGCACAACAGCCATAGTGCGCGGTAGGAATTGGAGCGAATTAGCCCCGGAGGACAACAGACTCAGTATTGCCCTCGTCAGGATCATACGTATCCGGGTAGCTAATCTGACCATCGAAGAGGTTGGGGCAGATTTCCTCCACCGCCGCATTGCCCCTTTACAAGAGAGGAAAAGGCCCGCCTGGGAATTTGGCAATGCGGCGGATATCATGAGGCTGCGCCCAGGATTAAACTTCAATTTCACCGCTTTGGAGCTGAAAGGAATGGTCCGAGAGCTCTTCAAGCACGACCCGGCCCATCCAGAGTGGTTTAGACCCGCCAAGGGAGTAGTGCCACTGTGCAATAGCACCGCCTGCGACTCCTTGCGCGCAATGATGCCGGAGTGCGACTCCCACGGCATCGTCCCCACCTGGATCCAGCCTCCGACAGATACAGTGCTGAGCTTCTTCGACAATCTGGTCGAGGTGCCCAAGAACCCCGAGGAGAACAGGGGCCTTACCCGGGCCACTACGGCCCGGGATATAGCTTATATTGCTTCCCGGATGGAAGAGGCCGCCGCAGCTCCAGCGGCGGGAGATTTCGGATTCACCGTTGACGAGGCGCATGCCGCGGACGAAGCGTGCCAAGCAGAGGAGGCAGAGATCCGCAGGCTGCTCAAGCTTCCGCCCGAGGAGTTTCCCGGGGTCCCCTTCCTGAGGCTTTCCGAGATACCCGGGGTTGTGAGCGAGGTCGCCGCAGGGAGCGAGGCTGCCGGAGGGAGCGGAGCCGCCGGGCAAAGTGCTGGGCCCAGCGGGCCTGCCGGGGAGGAGGAGGAGGAGGACGTCGAGGCCGATGAAGACACCGGCGGATCTCTGGGACTTGATGACGACGCCTCCTCGTCCTCAGAGAACTCCCCGCCTCCGGCAAGTCCTAAGCAAACACCGAGGAAGCGCCTCCGCAAGGCGGCTACAGCGACGAGGACGCAGGCGCCCTGACAGCAGCCTGCTCGCCGGGCGACGCGCGCCACCAGGGCGAGCCAAACTGCGACGGAGGCGCCCCGCGCACCAGCGCCAAGCGGAGGAGGATCCTCCCGGAGCGAAGCGGCCGCTCCGCCTGCTCCTCGGGCCTCGGCGTCAACGGAGGCTGGGTCTTCGCAGCCCCCAGCCCCGGAGACCGCCAAGCGCCCGAGGGAGCCTTCTCCTCCTGCTCCTCGCGCGGGAGCATCTCAGGTGGAGTTTGACTTCTCCGCCCTCAGCTCCGACGACGACGAGGAAGAGGAGTAAGTACTTGCTGCTTGTAACTTCTTCGATTTTGACTTGGTATCTCTTGATGATTCTAATCTTGTTCTTGCTTTGCTTTCAGGACCCTGGCCCAGCGGACGGCGAAGAGGGCCAAGATCCCCGTGGTTGAGGTCGAAGACGACTCGCCCGTCGCGGCGACAGGGGACGCGCCGGCGACGAACTTGCCGGATCAACCCGCTGCTCCGAGGAGCAGCCCCCAGCGCAGCCCCCAGCGTAAGTCTGGTCTTGAGCTTTCTGCTCGTCGGGCGCGCTTGAGGTTTTTGCTTGTACAAATATCTTGTTGCCTTGTTTGTCTTGTTTGTCTTGTTTAGAAGTGGAGCCGCAGCCGCAGGAGCGCCCGGAGACTGCCTCTGACGAGCCGCAGGTTCCACCCTCCCCGCCAAGGGCGAGCTCCCCGGCGAGGGAGAGTGCTCCGCCAAGGACGGGCACCCCGCCGAGGGCGGGCACCCCGACAAGGGTGATCAGCCCAACAAGGGTGGCCACCCCGCCAAGGGAGGGCGCGGGCGGCCCTCCGCCAGCAGGGGCCACCGCTCCACCGCCAAGGGAGGACTCCCCGGCGAGGGAGCCTGTCGTCGAAGAAGTCCGTGAAGGTGAGTCTTGCAACTTCATCTCTTTAAACTTGTCTTTTTGGATATTTGCTTGATCGTTTCTTTCCTTCTTCTTCTGCTAGATCCTCCTGCACCGGAGCGGGTGGAGACAGAGACCACCGTTGAGGAGGGCGCGCAAGGCGACGGCGGCAACGCCACTGCCGCTGAGGGCATGGCTGGAGCCGACGAGCCTGCCGCTGAGGAGACCGCCCCGACCGCAGACGCCGTGGCTGGGGAAGGGGGCGGCGACCACACTGCTGGCCCGGAGGCAGCAGGAGCGTCAAGTGCTGCACCAGCCACCGACCCCTCCGCCGCCACGGAGCAGCCAGGCATCTATCTTGAGGCCCCCAACGGAGTCTTCATACAAGTCCCGTGGGGGTCTTCGTCGCGAGCCCCCGTGGAGGGAGAGACCTATGACGGAGAGGTCCTCGCCTCCGCGGGGTTGAAGGTCGTTGAAGCACTTGGCGGTGGAGACGAGCCCGAAGAGGAGAAGCTCCTCCGCCGGCTCCTGGCCCTTTACCGGGCCAGGCAGGCGAAACTGGACTCCCGGGAAGCTCTTGCCGCCAAGGCTGGAGTTGACTTGGAGAAGCGCGCCGCGGAGCTCCGCGCCGCCAACCAGGCGGCCCTCCGCAACTTGGCGGAGGAGCGCGAAAGGCTTGCCGAGGAGCAGCAAGAGTTTCTCCTTGAGAAGGCTGAGGCCGAGGAGCAGCAGCGCTTGGCTGGTGAAGAGCTGTCCCGGCGAGAAGGAGCGCTGAACCAGCGGAAGGTTGACCTCGACGCCCACGAGGACGACCTTACCGCCCGGGAGGAGGCCATTGGCGGAGCCTTGAAGGAAGCAAAGGATGCCGCTGCCGCCGCGGAGACCGCCAAGAGGAACCTGGAGCTCAAGGTGGAACAGCTGGAGCAGTACCTGAAAGCAAGTGAGGACAGAGTCACCGCGCTCAACGTGGAGCGGGAGAAGGATGCCCACACAAACTCCGACTTGCAGGTACGACTCTCCAAGAAGGGCGACGAGCTCACTGCCGCCAAAGATTCAATCGCTGACTTGGAGTTGAAGGTCTCCACTTTGACCGATTCGCTGGACGCCGCCCGGGATCGCGAGACGAAACTGAAGGACGAGCTCCGCAAGGAACGAGGCCTGGTGGAGAGGGCCGCCGTCTCAGCGAACAACTTCAGCCGGGCGGTGGAGCAATGGACTGACGATCTGGTCGCTTCCGCTGCGAACATTGACAAGGAGCTCATGGCGCTGAGGGTGGAGCACCTTGTGTACTCTCCGGACGAGAATCTCCCCCACAGCGCCAAGTTAAGTCTCTTCTTCAGGGGAATTGCGCCGGCGCTTGCACGGCTGCAGGAGAAGCTCCCCGCGCAGCTGGCCGACGAGTCGCGTCAGCTCTGCGCGGGCACTCTGGAGCGCGTCTTGACAAAGATCGTCTACCGCAACCCCGGCATCAACCTCACCAACGTCCTCCGCTCCATGCCGGACGACGTTGACCAGGAGGCGCTGAAGGCGCAGGTCGCCCACATCGTCGCCAAGGTGAACAAGATCTCGAGGCGTGAAGGCGACCGCGTAGATTAGGTTTCTTCTTTTCTGTTTCTTTTGCCGCTGCAAATCATGTTATGGACATGAATCGATTAGTTATTGCGGTAAGTTATCCTTGTAATATGCAGTCTTATTTTGATCAATCAATGCAGTGTTATCTCCCTTGCTTTGGTCCTTTACTTTGTATGCTTTTTACCCTACGCTTTTAGGGGACTTGCCGGCAAGGGGCCCTTGCCGCGAGCGCTGAGTGCTGGACTCTCAGCAGCCTGCTGGCAAAGGACCTTGTCGGCAAGCAACCTTGCCGCAGCTAGTCGCAACACGCTTAGCTTGCTGAGTGAACTCGAAAACGAGGTAAGGGCGCGACACTTGTCGCAGCTCTCTTAAGTCGTTGAGCATGCTCGGAAACAAAGTAAGGGTGCGGCTAGCCACGGGTAGGTTCCTCCGCGCACAGGTTTTCCATACAAAGTGTGGTTGTTCAAGGAAGACAACTAAAATTTAAAAATTTGAACTGCTCAAATTCTAGTAACTTAGCTTTCATAGTTCGTCCATTCCCCGGCAAGCTTCTCTTTCTTGAACAGCACTTGGTTCATCCTCCACCTCCTCCCCCCGGCAAACTTGTGCGCGAGGAACGTTCCTTCTGCTTAAGAGGGAAAGAAAAAGAGAAGGGGAAAACAAGTATAGGGCTTCTTGGCCCATTAATGCTTACCGGAGATGTAGGTTGCACAAGATGCCAAACAATGCATGCAAATAACAAAGAAAAGCATGGAAAGGGCAAATAGTGCGAAACACAAAAGCTTTACTGATGCACGGGATCTGCGCCCGGCTTTGTACAAAGGTTTACATGCAACAGCGGCAAGACTCGTACAAAAGGTGGTTGCCGAAGCGGATCACGGCAACCGCGCCTTATGGGTGAAACTTGCGAAGATGCTCTATGTTCCAGGAATTGCTCACCGGTAAGCCTTCTTCTGTCTCAAGGCGGACAGCGCCGGGCCTTGTGACTTGTCTCACCCGATAAGGGCCTTCCCACTTCGGCGTCAACTTGTTGGAATTCTTGGCGGACTGAACACGCTGAAGAACAAGGTCGCCTTCCTCGAGACTCCTGGCCTTAACCTTGCGGCTATGGTAGCGGCGCAAGGCTTGCTGGTATCGAGCAGCTCGTACAGCAGCCTGGAGACATTCCTCCTCAAGGAGCAATGCATCATCTTGTCGCAGTTGCTCTTGCTCAAGCTCATCATAAGCGAGCACTCGAGGAGATCCGTATACGAGTTCCGTGGGGAGAACTGCTTCTGCTCCATAGACAAGAGCAAAGGGCGTCTGTCCGGTGGCTCGACTTGGTGTCGTTCTGATTGACCAAAGAGCCGCCGGCAACTCCTCTATCCAGTTTCTTCCGCACTTGCGCAGCCTGTCGAAGGTTCTTGTCTTGAGTCCGCGCAGCACTTCAGCATTGGCCCTCTCCGCTTGACCATTGCTCCTCGGGTGAGCAACAGAAGTGAAACAGACCTTGGCGCCAAGGTCTTGGACGGACTGCATGAAGGTGCGACTAGTAAACTGTGTGCCATTGTCGGTGATGATCCTGTTAGGGATTCCGAAACGGCAAACAATTGACCTGAAGAACCTGACTGCTGACTGTGCTGTCACCTTTCTCACTGGTTCCACTTCTGGCCACTTTGTGAACTTGTCGATCGCAACGTACAAGTACTCAAAGCCCCCGACAGCGCGGGGGAAGGGGCCGAGGATATCGAGCCCCCAGACCGAGAAGGGCCAGGACAAAGGGATCGTCTGGAGAGCTTGAGCTGGCTGATGAATTTGCTTGGCATGGAACTGGCACGCTTCACACTTGGTTACTTGTGCAGTTGCATCTTGGAGGGCTTCTTGCCAAAAGAACCCTTGCCGGAATGCCTTCCCGGCAAGTGCCCTTGCACCAATGTGGTGGCCACATATGCCTCCATGTATTTCTGCCAACAGCTTCTGTCCATCTTCTCTGGAAATGCACTTCAACCTGACACCATTGAGCCTTCTTCTGTACAGTTCGTTGTCAACGAACTGGTACATACTTGACTGCCTGGTTATTTTCTCTATCTCTTCCGGGTCGTCGGGAAGTTCTCCAGTTTGCAGAAAACGGACGATCTGCTGCGCCCATGCCGGAGCTCGGGGCTCAACGGCAAGGACTAAAGGCATGAGGGCCGCTGCGGGAACCCCAGCTTCTATGGCAAGAACCTCCGGTTCTGCCGGAGCTGATGGTCCCCCGGCAAGCCTGCCGGGGCAAGGCTTGTCGGGAACGCTTGCTTCAACTGTACAGACCCTTGGATCTGCAGGAGCAAACTGTTCCTCAGTGTTCTGATTGTTGACCTTGGGGACCTTGGCGGCGGCCTCAGGGAGATCCGCCGGCAAGTAGTCGCCGGAGACCAACTTTCTCTTCTTGTTCTGCCCAACTGATAGTGTAACGGATGGCTGAGTTAGCTTGAGCAGGAAGGTCCCTTGTTCCACAGGTAACTTCATCGCAGCGCACTTTGAAAGGCCATCCGCAATATCATTCTGAGCTCTCGGGACGTGCTCCATTTGCAGACCTTCAAAGTGCTCTTCAAGCTTCCTCACTTCATCTACATAAGCTTCCATCAAAGGGCTCTGGTAACTCTTATTTACTTGTCGGACCACCAACTATGAATCTCCCCGCACAATCAATTTCTTGATCCCAAGCTCGTCTGCAACCTTGAGGCCGGCAAGCAAGCCTTCATACTCTGCAGTATTGTTTGTCGCTTGTTCCTTGGGAAAGTGCATCTGGACAACATACTTGAGGTGCTCTCCGGTGGGCGCTATGAGTACCACGCCGGCACCGGCGCCTTGCAGCGAGAAAGCACCATCAAAGTACATTAACCATTCACTGGTCGCTTCTTGTACAGGGACGCTTGTCTCTGGAACTTCTTCATCCGGCGTTGGGGTCCATTCGGCTATGAATTCTGCCAAAGCTCTGCTTTGTATGGTTGAAGTACTCTCAAATTTGAGACCAAAGCTTGACAGCTCCAGTGCCCACTCGACGATCCTGCCTGTTGCTTCTGGATTCTGCAATATCCTCTTCAACGGAAAGCGAGTGACCACTGTTATCTCGTGTGCTTGGAAGTAATGGCGCAGCTTTCTCGAGGCCATGAGGAGACCGAAAAGCAACTTCTGCACCCCAGAGTATCTTGATCTAGCCCCCTGCAAGAGGGAACTTACGAAATACACTGGGCGCTGCACCATCTTCCTTCGCACTTCTCCTTGTTCCTGCGCAGAGTTGTCCTTGTCGGGGCCAGAGCTTGCCGGTGGAGCCCCCTGCTTGTCGCTGGATTCGCTTGCCGGAGGTGTGGGCTCTTCCTCTGCCTCCCTTTCCGCTACCAACGCAGCACTAACCACTTGATTGGTTGCCGCTAAGTATAGCAGCAACTTCTCTTGTGGTTTAGGTGTGACAAGTATTGGAGTGGAGGACAGGTATCCTTTCAAATCCTGCAGCGCTGCCTCCGCTTCCGGAGTCCATTTCATAGGACCTGCCTTATTCAAAATTTTAAAGAAAGGCAAGGCGCGTTCTGCGGATTTTGAAATGAACCTGCTGAGGGCAGCCACACAACCAGCAAGTCTCCTTACGTCCTTGACGCGCTTTGGGGCTTCAATCTGCTCGATGGCTTTTATCTTGTCGGGATTGGCTTCAATCCCCCTCTGGGACACGAAGAACCCGAGAAGCTTGCCGGAGGGGACTCCGAAGACGCACTTCTCGGGGTTCAACTTAAGCTGGATCTTGCGCAGATTTGCAAATGTTTCTTCCAAGTCTTGGATCAGGGTATCTTTGTTCTTGCTCTTGACCACTATGTCATCCATGTAAGCTTCTACATTTCTGTGGATCTGTGGCTCAAAAGCAGTGTGCACCACCCTTGCAAATGTTGATCCTGCATTCTTCAATCCAAAGGGCATGCGTATGAAGCAATATGTGCTGCATGGAGTAATGAATGCAGTCTTCTCTTCATCTTCCTTGGCCATAAAAATCTGCTGGTAGCCTGAGTACGCATCAAGGAAGGAGAGCAGCTCACATCCAGCGGTTGAGTCAACAATCTGGTCAATGCGCGGCAAGGGAAATGGATCCTTGGGACATGCTTTATTCACATCAGTGAAGTCTATACACAGTCTCCACTTCCCGTTGGCCTTACGCACGACAACTGGATTTGCTAACCACGTGGGATGGATCACGCCTCTAACCAGGCCTGCTGCTTCTAGCTTCTTTATCTCTTCGGCGATGAATTCCTGGCGCTCCACGGCTTGCTTCCTGACCTTCTGCTTGACGGGCCGCGCATGAGGACAAACAGCAAGCTTGTGCTCAATTATCTTCCTGGGAATGCCGGGGATGTCAGATGGTTGCCACGCAAACACATCGACATTCGCCCGCAGGAAGGCAACGAGCGCGCTTTCCTATTTGTTGTCAAGTGTAGCACTGATGGTAAAGGTACCACCAGTGCCGTCCTCCTTGGCGGACACCTTCTTGGTTGCTGGTGGAGCGGCCATCCCTTTCTTGCACTTGCCGGTGGAGCTCGATGGAACGTCCTCGACGGCAGCGCAGCACTCCGAAGAGGTGCGTTTGCCGGAGTGGGCCCCAGAGCTCTTGCCGGGCTTGGTCTTGGTCTTCCCCCCGGGAGCTTCAGCGGCAAGTGCGTTGCTTTCTGCTGCGGCTGCTGCATCCCGGTATATCTTGTCGGCGCAGATAAGCGCGTCCTTCTTGTCGCCAGGGACAAAGATGACGCTTATCGGCCCCGACATCTTGAGTACGTTGTAGGCATAGTGGGAAGCTACCATGAACTTGGCGAGGGCAGGACGTCCAAGTATCCCATTGTATGGCAATGGGATATCGGCAACATCGAAGGTTATCCTCTCCGTCCTGAAGTTGAGCTCCCCGCCAAAGGTCACTGGCAGAGTAATCTTCCCCTTTGGCTTGCTCCTCCCCGGGTTTATTCCTTGGAACGACCCGGTTTCTTCGAGCTCGCCGTCTGGGATCTGGAGTTTCTTGATCACAGCCGAGGAGATCAAGTTCAGGCCGGCCCCGCCGTCAACCAACATTTTGGTGACCTTGAGGTTGCGGATAGTTGGTGAGACCAACATCGGCAAGCACCCGACCGCCGTTGTGCGGTCAGGGTGATCCTCAAGATCAAAAATGATGGGCGTGCTGGACCACTTCAGCAGCCTGCGTGACTCGACAGGCGGCTCAGCTGCGTTCACTTCCCGCACCCACTGCTTGAGTTGGCGGTGGGAAGTATGCAGAGAGGCGCCTCCGTCGACACACAGAACTTCTGTGGCCTTCTGGAACTCCTGCTCGCTGTTATCTCCTTCCTTCATGTCGTCGTCGTCGTCTTCTTCCTCATCCTTGTCGCGGCCCCGGGGAGGTCGATCACCTTGCCGCTGCTTGGCCTTGTCGCGGCGTCCTCCCCGGCCATTGAATGGCCGCTTCTTGCTTGGCTCTCCTCCGCCACCTTGGGCCTTCTCCTTGTCGCGCCGCTCGTATTCAGCTTTCTGCTGCTCTACGAGGTACTCGACTCGTTTACAGTTCGAAAGGTCGTGGCCCTTGGTGTGGTGGATCTTGCAGTATTGCTTGTCGGAGCCGTCCTGCTTGTCGGCTGCCGCTACAGGGGCAGGCTCCTTGCCGGAGCCGCCAGCATGTGCCTTCTTGGCGGGAGCCTCCTTGCCGGACTGCTCGACGACCAGCACTTCCTTGCTCTTCTTCTTTCTATTGTTCCGCCGTCGGCTCTTCCTTGCCGGGGCGGCATCCTCGCTGTCGCTTCCCCCTGCGCCAGCATCCTCTCCGGGGAGTTTCCTCCCCTCTTCGGCGCGCGCGCACTTGTCAGCTAGAGCGTAGAGCTCGCTGACATCCCGTATCTTCGTCATGGCCATCTCTTCCCGCATACGATGGTTACGCATGTTCTGGTGGAACGCGCTAATAACCGCGGCGGGGTGGACGTCGGGGATATTGTGCTGTACGCGGCTGAATCGTTGAATGTACTTGCGCAGGGGTTCTCCTTCCTTCTGGGCCAAGATGTGGAGATCACTCTCCTGGCCGTGGGGTTTGTGGCCGCCCGTGAAGGCGCCAACAAACTGGTGGCACAAATCTGCCCACGAAGAAATGGAGCCCTCCGGCAAGTGCATAAGCCAAGAACGGACGTTTGGCTTAAGCACCAGCGGGAAGTAGTTGGCCAATATCTTCTCGTCGCGTCCCCCGGCAGCTTGCACCGCGATGGTGTAGATGCTGAGGAACTCCGAGGGGTGCGTCTTGCCGTCGTACTTCTCGGGTACGTCGGGCTTGAAGTTTTTCATGCTGGGCCACTGGACGCGCCGCAGCTCACGGGTGAACGCAGGGCAACCTACCGCGTACGGCAAGTCGCCTGGTTCACCGGGCGCGTGCGTGTCGACAGCGGTCCCAGCGCGCTGATCCGATTGTCGCCGGGCTTCTCGTCGGCGCTCGATTGTCGTCCGAGCATCTTCTTGTCGCCCATCGTCAAGGACTTGGCGCTGGTCCCGACGAGCCCGCGGATCCGACGACGCCGTGGAGTCGTCGTCGACGTTGATCCGGCGGGGAGGCGTCTTCTGCTTCCGCGGCGGGGAGTGCACGGTGGTTGCACCCCCGGCGGTCTTGTCGCCATCGGCCTTCGTCTGGTCGACTTGCCGCGGCCGCGATGTTGCCGGCTGCTGCGGCGTGTCGTTGTTGGCGAAGGCGATGAGGCTTTGGATCGTCGCCCTCCAGTCCTCGGCCTTGTCTGCCGCTGGAGGGAAATCGAGCAGCAGTTGCGCTCTTGCGAGAGCTTCTGCTGGAGAGGAGGGGAGCGGCGGCGAGTGGTGTGAGGAGCGAGATATGCTCGGACTTCTAACAGGGTTAGAAGGAGCAGTCTCTCGCCCCGGCGACCGCGCCTTGCTCGTGCCAGGACGATGGCCTTGAGCGTCCCGCGATCCTCCGGTTTGTCCTTGCCCCAGCAAGCGGATGGTACCTCCTGTACCACGGCGCTGCTGGCCTGTCGTCTGCTGAGATGGACGTGGTGCATCCACGGACACCGAGGCTTTGGAATTTGCCCGGTCGTCCGTCTTGTCCTTGGACTTGGTGGCGCCGTGAGTTTCCTCGCCGGCGACCACCCTTCCGCCAGCATCTCCTCCACCAACCGTTGGTTCTGGTAGTGGAGGGATCGATGCAGACGGGCCTGCGACCTCCGAAGCCTTCTTCTTCGGAGCCATGTTGTTGCAGCTGATCAAGTTGATGAAGCTGGAGAGGTTGATGAAGAATGCGCCCGTGTGAGCGCCGGATCAGGTTCGCACAACCTCGACGCCCCCTACCTGGCGCGCCAAAGATGTCGGGGGAAACTGTCCACCACGTACACCTATGGGACCGGAGCCCCTTCTACGTTGCGGTAAGGGAGCGGAGGGAGCACGAAGAGCAGATCGAGGAGCACACGCGGGCAGTTTACCCAGGTTCGGGCCGCGCGGACACGTAAAACCCTACTCCTGCTTGGATTGTATTGAGTTCTTGAGCTCGGGAGCTTAAAGAGCTAGCTACACCGAGCCAAAGAGCTGTCTAGGTTCCGAACCCTTTCTACATTGTGCATGGGCCTCCTTTTATAGCTCAAGGGGTCACCGACAGGTGTCAACGTAGAGGAGGGTAAAAATGTAATTTTGGTGGTAGTTGTAACAGTGCGGGAACAGTGCATGAACAGTGGATGAACAGCGGTCTTCACCTAACTTTGACAGTGGGGGACAAGGGCCTTAAATGCCCGTCACCGTCGACCCCAAAAGCGCCCGTCCATGCGTCTCCGTTCGCCACGGCGGTAGCCTCGTCACCGTGGCGCGCCACCGAGTCCCCCAGGCTGCACAGCCATCCGCCACGCGTCCCTGGAAGGGCCCCAGGACGACGCGTGGGCCGATGAGCTGGAGCGCGGGCACACAGCGCAGGCTTCCCCCGGCAAGCACCTTGCCGGGGTCTCGATCTTGCCGGGCCCGGAAGCTTGTCGCTCCCCGGGTCCTGCCGGGGCGCAGGGCGCGCCGAGGCATGTCTTCTGGTCTTCCTGGCAAGCTCCTCTTGCCAGGGTCTTGTGTTAATGTGATAATCTTGAGCCTGGGACGGCCTTCCCGGCAAGCTCCACTTGCCGGGGTCTTGATCTTCTGTCTTGTATACTTTGTTTTTGAATGGCTTCATAGGGACCGAGAAGGTTTCCTGCGAGCACGTGGTGAGCCCTGCAGCGGGAAGCTGCTACTGCCCGTGCACAAGTTGGGGTACTAAGGTACCCCTATCTTAGTACACCGACACATGTAATCAAATCCCCAAACATCAAAAGGATCAACAACAAGTGAATAATTCATAGGCATTTCTTGACGCCTACCGATATTACCTATTCATTGGCATTCATCACAAGATAAGACAAACTTACGAGCATCCTTGAAGAGAGTAGGCCAATAAAAGCCAGACTGCAATACCTTGTGAGCAGTTCTGTCTCCCGCATGATGTCCTCCGTAAGCCTCAGAGTGACATTTACGTAGGATTTGTTCATGTTCATGATCAGTTACACAACATCTAATAATACCGTCTACTCCTTCTTTATAAAGATGTGGGTCATCCCAAAAGTAGTGTCTTAAAACATCGAAGAATTTTTTTTTGTTGATAAGTAAAGCTAGGGGTATGTATTTAGCAACAATATAATTAGCATAGTCAGCATACCAAGATGTGTTGTTAGAAACATTTATTGCAGCTAATTGCTCATCAGGAAAACAATCATCAATAGGTAGTGGGTTATCAAGAACATTCTCCAACCTAGACAAGTTGTCAGCTACGAGGTTCTCAGCTCCCTTCCTATCAGTGAAACGAAAATCAAATTATTGTAGCAAAAGAACCCATCTAATAAGCCTAGGTTTGGCATCTTTCTTTTCCATGAGATATTTTATTGCAGCATGATCAGTGTGAACTATTACTTTCGAGTCTACAATATAGAATATAAATTCATCACAAGCAAACACAGCTGCTAGAAATTCTTTTTCAGTGGTAGCATAGTTTCTTTGTGCATTGTCTAGAGTTTTACTTGCATAGTGAATAACCTTCAATTTATTATCAAGTATTTGCCCTAGAATAGAACCAACAACATAATCACTAGCATCACACATAATTTCAAAAGGCAAGTTCCAATCATGTGGTTGAACAATAGGTGCAGAAATTTAAACTTTCTTGAGTGTTTTGAGGCTTCTACACAATCATCATCAAAGACAAAAGGAATATCATTTTGAAAAAGATTTGTAAGAGGCCTAGAAATTTTAGAAAAGTCTTTGATAAATCTCCTATAGAAACCAACATGACCAAGGAAACTACGAATACGTTTGATATCTTTAGGACATGGCATTTTCTCAATTGCATCAACCTTAGCTTTGTCCACCACAATACCTCTTTTAGAAATTTTACGGCCCAAAACAATACCTTCGTTAACCATAAAGTGGCACTTCTCCGAATTCAAGAAAATATTAGTTTGCTCACATCTCTGCAAAACTCGATCAAGATTGCTTAAACAATCATCAAAGGACTTCCCATAAATGGAAAAGTCATCCATGAAAACCTCAACAATCTTTTTCCAAAAATAAGAGAATACAGCAGTCATACATGTTTGAAAGGTAGTAGGTGCATTACATAAGCCAAAAGGCATACGTCTATAAGCAGAAGTTACAAAAGGACAAGTGAAAGTGGTCTTTTCTTGATCAGGTTGCAAAATAGGTATTTGTGAGAAACCAGAATATCCATCAAGGAAACAAAAGTGTGTGTGCTTGGATAATCTTTCTAGCATTTGATCAATAAAAGGTAAAGGTAATGATCTTTTCTAGTTGCATTGTTTAATTTTCTAAAATCAATTAACATTCTATAGCCTGTAACAATTCTTTGTGGGATGAGTTCATTCTTATCATTAGGAACAACAGTAATACCTCCTTTCTTAGGGACATAATGAACATGACTTACCCATCTACTATCAGCTATAGGATAGATTATACCTACTTCCAGAAGTTTTAGTATTTCCATTCTTACCACTTCTTTCATCTTCGGATTTAACCGCCGTTGGTGATCAACAACGGGTTTAGCATCAGGTTCCATATTAATTTTGTGCTGGCATAGAGTGGGACTAATGCCCTTATAAGATCAGCAAGAGTATATCCAATAGCAGCTATGTGCTTCCTCAGAATTTTGAATAATCTTTCTTCTTCATGTTCAGAAAGGTTAGCACTAATAATAACAGGATATATCTTTTTCTCATCGAGATAAGCATGTTTCAAAGTGTTTGGTAGTTGTTTTAATTCAAACACAGGATCACCTTTAGGTGGTGGAGGACCTCCTAAAGTTTGAATAGGAAAATTGTGTTTAAGTAGAGGTTATTGTTCAAACAGGATTCTATCTATTTCATTTCCTTCATGCATATGCAAATCATTTTCGTGGTCTAGCAGATATTGCTCTAAAGTATCAGTAGGAGGCACAACAATAGAAGCAAGACCAACAATTACTTCCTTACTAGGTAAATCTTTTTTGTGAGTTTTTCTACTAAACTTAGAAAAAATGAATTAATGAGACTCATGACCAAAACTAACACCGATAGCTTGTTTAGCACAATCTATTGTAGCATTGATGGTGGCCAAGAAAGGTCTACCAAATATTATTGGACAAAAGTCATCTTGTAGGGAACCATGGACTAGAAAATCAGTAGGGTAATTTTTTTCACACACAAGACTTCAACATCTCTAACAATCCCAAGTGGTGTGATGGTATCTCTATTAGCAAGTTTGATAGTAACATCTATGTCTTCTATTTTAGCTGGTGCTATGTCATTCATAATTTCTTGGTACAAAGTAAAAGGAATATCACTTATGCTAGAACCTATATCACATAAACCATGATAACAGTGATCTCCTATTTTAACTGAGACGACATGCATGCCAACTACGGGTCTGGGTTTATCTTTCCCTTCAGGTTTGGCTATTCTGGCTGCTTCACGAACTAAATAAATAACATGCCCATCGATGTTATCAGCCAAGAGATCTTTAACCATAGCAACACTAGGTTCTACTTTGATTTTCTCAGGAGGTTTAGGTTCTTTGATATTACTTCTACGGTGTAGACAATAGTTTCTTCTTTAGCAACTACTGGTTCTTTAATTTCTTCTTTAATAGGGGGATGATATTTAAACTACTTCTCTTTAGGGAGATCAACATGAGTAGCAAAGGATTCATAGAAAGAGGCTACTATTTCAGAATCAAGTCCACATTTAGTGCTAAACTTTTGAAAAGCATATGTATTCATAAAAGATTTAACACAATCAAACTTAAGCTTAATACCCGACTCTTTACCTAGTTCCCAATCTCCAGAGTTGGGTTTAATTCTTTCCAACATATCCCACGTGAATTCAATAGTCTTCTTCATAAAAGAACCGGCACAAGAAGTATCAAGCATGGATTGATCATTACGAGAAAGTCGAGCATAGAAGTTTTGAATGATAATTTTTCTTGAGAGCTCATGATTGGGGCATGAATATAACATTGAATTGAGCCTCCCCCATGCTAGAGCGATAATTTATCATTCACGAGGCCAAAAATTATATATATAATACCGATCACAATGAACTAGATGCATAGGATATTTCTTTGATGGAATTCCATTTTCAAACGATTCCAATTCCAGGATCCAATATCATCACATAGCCTATACCACGTCAATGGTTTTCCCGTCAAAGATAAAGGGAAGACCTTCTTCTTAGCTTCATCTCCGGGTAAACCTGCAAGCTTAAATAATCCACAAATTTCATCCATATATATCAAATTCATATCAGAATGTGCGATTCCATCTCCTGCACAAGGATTAGCTAGCAGTTGTTCTATCACACCCGAAGGAATTTCATATTCAGTATTTTCAGTAGGTGTAGTAAGTTGAGGGGCAACAAATTGTTGTTCGGGTCGAGGTGAAGATACTCCGAACAAACCCCTCAAAGGACTGTTTTCCATAGTGACAAGTGACAAGAAATTACAGCATGTAGTAATAATATTTCCTTACCAAGTGTGCTTCACTTCCTAGCAACAGCGCCAGAAAAGAGTCTTGATGACCCACAAGTATAGGGGATCAATCATAGTCCTTTTGATAAGTAAGAGTGTCAAACCCAACAAGGATCAGAAGGAAATGACAAGTTGTTTTCAGCAAGGTAATGTCTGCAAGCACTGAAATTGTAAGTAGCCGATAGTTTTGTAGCAAGATAACTCATAACAAGAAAGTAATGGTAATGGCAAATAATATGCAGCAGGATAGACCAATCCTTTTGTGGAAAAGGATAGGCCAAGACCATTTCTTATAATGAGCAAAGTGTTCTTGAGGGCACACGGGAATTACATCTAGTCACTTTAACTATATTGGCTTGATTCATGTTCGCTACTTTGATAATTTGATATGTGGGTGAATCGGTGCTTAGGTGATGTTCTTACTTGAGAAAACCTCCTACTTATGATTAACCCTCTCGCAAGCATCCGCAACTACGAGAAAAGTATTAAGATAAAACCTAATCATGACATTAAACTTTTGGATCCAAATCGGTATGTTACGAAGTAGCGCATAAACTAGGGTTTAAGCTTCTATCGCTCTAGCAACCCATCATCAAATAACTACTCCACAATGCATTCCCTTAGACCCAAATATGGTGAATTGTCATGTAGTCTACGTTCACACGACACCACTAAGGGAATCACGACATGCATACTATCAGAATATCTAACACATATCAAGTTCACATGATTACTTGCAACATGATTTCTCCCGTGACCTCAAGAACAAAAGTAACTAATCACAAATGAAAAACATGTTCATGCTAAGAGGGATATTAAATGGCATAACAAATTTGAACATATAATCTTCCACCAAATAAACCATATAGTAATCAACTACAAGATGTAATCAACACTACTAGTTAGCCACAAGCACCAATCTTAGGTTCCGGTACAAAGATTGAACACGAGAGATGAACTAGTGTTTGAGAGGAGATGGTGTTGTTGAAGGTGTTGATGGGGATTGCCTTCCCCAAGATGGGAGAGTTGTTGGTGATGATGATGACGATGATTTCCCCCTCCGGGATGGAAGTTCCCCCGGCGGAATCGCTCCACCGGAGGGCAAAAGTGCTCCTGCCCAAGTTCCGCCTCGAGACGGCGGCGCTCCGTCCCAAAAGTCCTCTACTTATTTTTTCTAGGTAAAAATGACTTAGATACCAGAAGAGGGGCACTCGAGGTGGGCCGAGGAGGGCACAACCCACCAAGGCGCGCCTGGGCGCCCTGGCGCGCCCAGGTGGGTTGTGCCCACCTCGTGGGCCCCCTCTAGCGGTTATCAGCTCCAACATTTCTTATTTATTCAATGAAAAATCCTCGTGAAGTTTCAGCCCATTTGGAGTTGTGCATAATAGGTAGCCTGACGTTGCTTTTTCAGGTCCAGATTTCTAGCTGCCAGTGTTCTCCCTCTTGATACAAACCTTGCATATTATGAGAGAAAAGACATTAGAACTACTCCAAAAGGCATTATTATGCATGAAAACAACATAAATAAACAGTGGGAAAGCATGATGCAAAATGGACGTATTAGCTGTTATCGTTAATTACACTGTTGGGCACTACAAAATGGCACACCAATCCTTTCAAGAACTTGATAGGTGATTGCGCGGTCACCTTCCACACTGGTTCCACCTCAGGCCACTTTGTAAACTTGTCGATTGCCATGTACAAGAATCCGAAGCCCCCGACAGCATAGGTAAAGGGGCCCAAAATATCGAGACCTCAAACCCAGAATGGCGAGGATAATGGGATTGTCTGAAGAGCATGCACTGGTTGATGAATGTTTTTGGAATGAAACTGGCAGGCCTAACACTTAGTGACTTGCTCAGTTGCATCCTAGAGGGCTATGGGACAATAGAAACACTACAGGAAAGGTTTTCCGACCAGGGCTCTTGATCCAATGTGAGATCCACACACTCCTTCGTGTATCTCTGCCAACGGCATTAGCCCATCTTCTCAGCAAATACACCTCAATTTCACATCGTTTGATCCTTTCCTGTACAACGTGTCATCGACAAACTGGTACATGCTAGACTAGCGGTCTACTTTTTGGGCTTCTTCTTGGTCTTCGGGAAGCTTTCCTATTTGAAGAAAATGGACTATGTGTTTCACCCAAGTTGGAGCCTGTGGCTCGATAACAAGGACTAAAGGCGCCTCTTCATTCATGGGAGCGCTCACCTAGACCGCAAGAACCCTGGGTACTGCAGAGGGTGCTACTCGCCAACTGAAGCAAGGTTGTCCCCGACAGTCTCTCTACCAACAGCTTTAGGAAGTCCTGCCGGGAAATGATTGCTGGAGTTCAACTTTCTCTTTTTGCTAGTCATCGTTGAAGGGGAGACTGGCGGCTGAGTGAGATCAAGGAAAAAAGTCCCTGGTTCCACTGGAAGCTTTTGTGCGGCGAACTTTGATAAGTAATCAGTGATGCTGTTCTCCGCAGGTGGCATGTGCTCTGCTTATAATCCATCAAAGCACCATTCCAGCTTTCTCACCTCCTCCAGATATGCCTCCATCAAAGGACTCTGATACTCTTTGTTAACTTGTTTCACCACGAGTTGAGAATCTCCACGAAAAAGCAGTTTCTTGATTCCCAACTCCACTGCAATTCCGAGTCCGACAAGAAGCCCCTCATATTCAGCAGTGTTATTAATGGCCTTCTCCTGAGGAAAGTGCATTTGAACCACATACTTGATATGCTCTCTTGTGGGCGCGATAAGAAATACACCTGCTCCAGCGCCCTACAGCAAGAAAGCACCATCAAAATACATGATCCACTCCTTAGGCGCTTTTTTTGCCGGGGAGAATAGTCTCTGGTACCTCTTAGTCAGGCGTGGGTGTCCATTCTGCAATGAACTCTGCCAACGCCCTGCTCTGAATTGTTGAAGTGCTCTCATATTTCGAACCAAAGCTTGACAATTCTAGTGCTCATTCGACTATTCTGCCGGCGGCTTCGGGGTTCCTCAATATGCATTGCAATGGGAAACGGGTAGCAACTGTGATCTCATGGGCCTGGTAGTAGTGGCGCAGCTTCCTTGAGGCCATGATAAGGCCGAAGATCAGCTTTTGTACTCCAATGTACCCCAATCTGGCTCCTTGTAACAGGGAACTGACAAAGTACACTAGCCGTTGCACCACTTTCTTCTTTGCCCCTGCCATGGGATCACCTTTGCCTGCTTGTCTTCCCTTCCCCTAGTTTGAGTCAAGCCTGACCACAAGTGCTTCGGTTCCACCTCCGGAGGGATCAGTTGCGGCAGTTGCTTCTTCTTCCACTTCTCGGTGCTCTACTAGTGTTGCACTAACCACTTGATTCGTCGTACGCAAATATAGCAACAACGGTTCTTGTGTCTTAGGCACGACTAAGGTGGGAGCAGAGGAAAGGTGAGCTTTTAGATCTTGCAGTGCTTCTTCTGCTTTCGGGGTTCACTTTGTCGGGCCAGCCTTTTTTAGGATCTTAAAGAAAGGGAAGGCGTGCTCAACAGACTTAGAGATGAATCTACTCAGCGCGACAATGCACCCAGCCAAGCGTCTTACGTCTTTGATAGTCCGGTGCTTGTATGTGCTCAATTGCTTTGATCTTGTCGGTACTAGCCTCAATTCCCCTTTGGGACACAAAGAAACCAAGGAGCTTGCCGGATGGGACACCAAACACACACTTATCAGGCTTGAGTTTCAAATTGATCTTGCGCAAATTTGCGAAAGTTTCTTCCAAGTCCTGAATGAGGGTTGATCTCTCCCAGGTTTTGACCACTATGTCATCCATGTAGGCCTTTGCGTTTCAGTGTAGCTGAGGCTCAAAACTGATCTATACAGCTCTCGCAAAAGTAGAACCAGCGCTCTTTAATCCGAAGGGCATACGCACAAAGCAGTACATGCCACATAGAGTTAAGGACGTGGTTTTCTCTTCATCTTCCTTGTCCATGAATATCTGATGGTACCCGCAGTATGCATCCAAGAAGGAAAGCAAATCACATCCAGAAGTGGAATCAACAATCCGATCGATGTACGGCAAGGGAAAATGGCCCTTCGGGCATGCCTTATTTAGGTGAGTGAAATCAATGCAAAGCCTCCATTTCCCATTCGCCTTGCGCACCACCACCGGGTTTGCTAACCAAGTTGGATGCAACACTCCCCTGACCAAACCAACTGCTTCAAGTTTCTAGATTTCCTTGGCAATGAACCAATGTCGCACCAAGGCTTGCTTTCTAACCCTTTGCTTGATGGGCCTAGCCTGAGGGCACACAACAAGGTGGTGCTCGAAACCTCCCTGGGAACACTGGGGATGTCAGATGGTTGCCAAGCAAACACATCGACATTCGCCCACAGGAAGGCAAAGAGCGCTCTTTCCTATTTGTCATCAAGGGTGGCACTGATGGTAAACGTACCATCATCGCCATCCTGCCCTGCCGGAACCTTCTTTGTCGTAGGGGAAGCAATCTTGGACCTTTTGCTAGTGGAACTCCCCGGCAGGTCATCGAAAGGCGCGACGCACTTCGGAGAGGCACGCTTCCCGGAGTCCTTGCCGGCGTCCCTGCTAGACTTCTTTCCTCTCTTTGTTTCCTTGGTGGGAGCTAGGGGTTTCAATAGCCTCAGCTGCTACCATGTCTCTGTACATCTTGTCCACACATATAACCACATCTTTCTTATCGGGTGGAAAGGAAATGATACCCAGGGGTCCTGGCATCTTCAAGGTGTTGTAGGCATAGTGAGATTCTGCCATGAATTTTGCCAGGGCAGGGCGACCAAGAATTCCATTGTACGGCAAAGGAAGTTCATCAACATCAAACATGACTTTCTCGGTCTGGTAGTTCAGTTCCTCGCCAAACATCACAGGCAGTATAATCTTCCCCTTGGGTCGACTCCTACCGAGGTTAATTCCTTGGAACATGCCCGTACCTTTGAGCTCTTCATCAGGGATCTGTAGCTTTTCAACCACCCTAGGGGATATCAAGTTCAACCCAGCCCCACTATCAACTAGCATTTTTGTTACCTTGAGGTTGCGAATTGTTGGGGAGACCAACAACAACAAACACTCGACCATAGTGGTACGGTCAGGGTGATCCTTTTCGTCAAAGATGATAGGTGTGCGAGACCATTTAAGCGACCTTCGGGACTCTACAGCTGGCTTGATGGCATTGACTTCACGCGCCCACTGCTTGAGTCGGCGATGAGAGGAGTGCAAGGATGCACCTCCATCAACACACATGACTTCAGTTGCCTTTTGGAATTCTCGCTCGTTGGTTTCTTCCTCGTCTTCTTCATCACTCACATCGTCTCCTTCTTTCTTCTCACGGCCTCTAGCAGGTTTTTCCTTCTGCTGCGGGGCTGATACGTCTCCAACGTATCTATAATTTTTGATTGTTCCATGCTATTATTTATGAAGTCTTGGATGTTTAATGGGCTTTATCATTCACTTTTATATCATTTTTGGGACTAACCTACTAACCCAAAGGCCCAGTCCAGATTGTTGTTTTTTGCCTATTCAGGGTTTTGTAGAAAAAGAATATCAAACGGAGTCCAAACGGAATGAAACCTTCGCGAGAGATATTTTTGGAGGAAATCACGCACAGGAAACTTCAGGACCAAGTCAGGGGACACAGGGGCTGCCCTCGAGGGTGGGGGGCGCGCCCCCCTGCGTCGAGGCTGCCTCGTGTGGCCCCTGGTGCCCTCCTTCTTCCTATATATATCCACGTACCCCAGAAACTCCATACACAGAGAGAAAACCCTAATTCCACTGCCGTAGCTTCTGTTCCCATGGAGATCCCATCTTGGAGCCTGTTCCGGAGCTCCACCGGAGGGGGATCCATCACGGAGGCCTTCATCATCATCATCATCGCCCTCACCATGAGTTGTGAGTAGTTTACCACAGACCTTCGGGTCCATAGCTAGTATCTAGATGGCTTCATCTCTCTCTCCGGATCTCAATACAAAGTTCTCCTTGGTCTTCGAGGAGATCTCTTCGATGTATGTGTTTGTCGAGATCCGATGAATTGTGGTTTATGATCAAAGTTATCTATGAAAGATATTTGGTTCTTATCTGAACTTTTTATGTGTGCTCATAATATGCTTGAAAGTCTCTTCGAATTATCGGTTTGGTTTGGCCTACTAGATCTATAGTTCTTGCAATGGGAGAAGTTCTTGGCTTTGTGTTCAATCTTGCGGTGTCCTTTCCCAGTGACAGTAGGGGCGGCAAGGCATGTATTGTATTGTTGCCATCGAGGATAAAAAGATGGGGATTACATCATATTGCTTGACTTTATCTCTCTACATCATGTCATCTTGCTTAAGGCGTTACTCTGTTCGTATGAACTCAATACACTAGATGCATGCTAGATAGCGGTCGATGTGTGGAGTAATAGTAGTAGATGCAGGCAGGAGTCGGTCTACTTGTCTCGTACGTGATGCCGATATACAATGATCATGCCTAGATAGTCTCATAATTATTCGCTTTTCTATCAATTGCTCGAAAGTAATTTGTTTACACTCCGTAGAATATCGCTATCATGAGAGAAGCCACTAGAGAAAACTATGGCCCCCGGGTCCATTCTCAACATATCAATCTACATCTACTTTAATTTTACCGCTTTTATTTGCTGTTTTATTAAACCAAAAATACCAAAAATATAAACTATCATCTCTATCAGATCTCACTCTCGTAAGTGACCGTAATGGGATTGACAACCCCTTATGAGTTGAATAGTTTTTGCTCTAGCGCTTCACTTATATCTTTTAGAGCACGGTGGTGGTAATATTTTGTAGAAATTTTTGAACTCTCATGCTTCACTTGTATCTATTTGAGAGTCTATTAAAATAGCATGGTAATGTGTTTAGGCTAAAGAAACTAGTCTTCACATGTTAGACATCCAATGTCAATGTAGTAAAAAAAATCACACCAAGTGCATTGAATAGAATGAGATGTTGGATGCTTGATAATTGTTTTGAGACATGAGGATAGTGATATTAGAGTCATGCTAGTGGAGTTATTATGAAAATGTGAAATACTTGTGTTAAGGTTAGTGATTCCCGTATCATGCACGTATGGTGAACCGCTATGTGACGAAGTTAGAGCATGAGGTATTTGTAGAGTGCCAACCTTTGTGTGGAGGTCGGGGGCGCGCGATGGTTAACTCCTACCAACCCCCCCCCCCTAGGAGCATGCGCTCATTTCTTTGTTTTGATGACTCGTAGATTTTTGCAATAAGTATATGAGTTCTTATGACTAATGTTGAGTCCATGGATTATACGCACTCTCACCCTTCCACCATTGCTAGCCTCTCTTGTACCGTGCAACTTTCGTCGGTACCATAAACCCACTATATATCCTTCCTCAAAACAGCCACCATATTGTTCCTCAGAACAGCCACCATACCTACCTATCATGGCATTTCCATAGCCATTCCGAGATATATTGCCATGCAACTTTCCACCGTTCCGTTCATATGACACGCATCATATTGTCATATTGCCATGGATGATCTTGTAGTTGACATCGTATTTGTGGCAAAGCCACCATGCATAATATTTTCATACATGTCACTCTTGTTTCATTGCACATAGCGGTACACCGCCGGAGGCATTCATATAGAGTCATACTTTGTTGTAGTATCGAGTTGTAATTTTGTGTTGTAATGAAAGTGTGATGATCATAATTATTAGAGCATTGTCCCACAGGAGGAAAGGCTGAATTTATAAAGCCCCTCCGAAAAAAAGAAAGGCCAGAGATAAAAAAATAAGAAAGGCCCAAAAAGAAAAAGGGGGGCGGGGACAATTGCTACTATCTTTTTCCACACTTGTGCTTTAAAGTAGCACCATGTTCTTCATTGTAGAGAGTCTCATGCTTAGTCACTTTCATATACTAGTGGGAATTTTCATTAGAGAACTTGGCTTGTATATTCCAACGATGGGCTTCCTCAAATGCCCTAGGTCTTCGTGATCAAGCAAGTTGGATGCACACCCACTAGTTTCTTTTGTTGAGCTTTCATTCATATTTAGCTCTAGTGCATCCGTTGCATGGCAATCCCTACTCACTCACAATTATATCTATTGATGGGCATCTCCATAGCCCGTTGATATGCCTAGTCGATGTGAGACTATATCCCTCCTTTTTGTCTTCTCCACAACCACCTCTATTCCACCCATAGTGATATATCCATGGCTCACGCTCATGTATTGCGTGAAAGTTGAAAAGTTTGAAAAGATAGAGTATGAAAACAAATGCTTGGCTGAAATCGGGGTTGTGCATGATATGAATATTTTGTGTGATGAAGAGGGAGCATAGCCAGACTATATGATTTTGTAGGGATAACTTTCTTTAGCCATAGTATTTTGAGAAGACATGATTGCTTTGTTAGTATTGCTTGAAGTATTGTTATTTCTTATGTCAATATAGACTTTTATCTTGAATCTTTCAGATATAAACATTCAAGCCACAATTAAGAGAATTACATTGAAAACTATATTGGTTAGCATTCCGCATCAAAAATTCTTTCTTTATCATTTACCTACTCGAGGACGAGCAGGAATTAAGCTTGGGGATGCTTAATACGTCTCCAACGTATCTATAATTTTTTATTGTTCCATGCTATTATTTATGAAGTCTTGGATGTTTAATGGGCTTTATCCTTCACTTTTATATCATTTTTGGGACTAACCTACTAACCCAAAGGCCCAGTCCAGATTGCTATTTTTTTTTTCCTATTTCAGGGTTTTGCTGAAAAAGAATATCAAATGGAGTCCAAACGGAATGAAACCTTCGCGAGAGATATTTTTGGAGGAAATCACGCACAGGAAATTTCAGGACTAAGTCAGGGGACAGAGGGGCTGCCCTCGAGGGTGGGGGGCGCGCCCCCCTTCCCAGGGCGTGCCCCCCTGCCTCGAGGCTGCCTCGTGTGGCCCGCGGTGCCCTCATTCTTCCTATATATATCCACATACCTGAGAAACTCCATACGCAGAGAGAAAACCCTAATTCCACCACCTTAGCTTCTGTTCCTTTGGAGATCCCATCTTGGAGCCTGTTCCGGAGCTCCATCGGAGGGGGATCCATCACGGAGGCCTTCATCATCATCATCATTGCCCCCACCAAGAGTTGTGATTAGTTTACCACAGACCTTCGGGTCCATAGCTAGTATCTAGATGGCTTCTTATCTCTCTCCGGATCTCAATACAAAGTTCTCCTCGGTTTTCGAGGAGATCTATTCGATGTAATCTCTTTTTGCGGTGTGTTTGTCAAGATCCGATGAATTGTGAGTTTATGATCAAGGTTATCTATGAAAGATATTTGGTTCTTCTCTGAACTTTTTATGTGTGCTCATAATATCCTTGCAAGTCTCTTTGAATTATCGATTTGGTTTGGCCTACTAGATCTATAGTTCTTGCAATGGGAGAAGTGCTTGGCTTTGGGTTCAATCTTGCGGTGTCCTTTCCCAGTGACAGTAGGGCAGCAAGGCACGTATTGTATTGTTGCCATCGAGGATAAAAATATGGGGTTTACATCATATTGCTTGAGTTTATCCCTCAACATCGTGTCATCTTGCCTAAGGCGTTACTATGTTCGTATAAACTCAATACACTAGATGCATGCTGGATATCGGTCGATGTGTGGAGTAATAGTAGTAGATGCGGGCATGAGTCGGTCTACTTGTCTCGGTCGTGATGCCTATATACAATGATCATGCGTAGATAGTCTCATAATTATTCGCTTTTCTATCAATTGCTCGACATTAATTTGTTTACCCGCCATAGAATATCGCTATCATGAGAGAAGCCACTAGAGAAAACTATGGCCCCCGGGTCTATTCTCAACATATCAATCTACACCTACTTTACTTTTACCGCTTTTATTTGATGTTTTATTAAACCAAAAATTCCAAAAATATAAACTATCATCTCTATCAGATCTTACTCTCGTAAGTGATCGTAAAGGGATTGACAACCCCTTATCGCGTTGGCTGCGAAGTTCTTATTTGTTTGTGCAGGTGCGAGGGACTAGCGCGTGGTCTCCTACTAGATTGATACCTTGGTTCTCAAAAACAGAGGGAAATACTTACGCTATTGTGCTGCATCTCTCTTTCCTCTTTGAGGGAATACAACGCAAGCTGAAGAAGTAGCAGGGGCCCTGGGGCGACAGCCTCCTCTACCACCACGATTCTCCCCGACAACACCCTCTTGGCCTCTCTCCTTGTTACGCTTCTCATATTCAGCCTTCTGTTTCTCAGCAAGCTGCTCAACTTGGCGACGCTCTTGGAGATCGTGACCTTTGGTGCGGTGGATTTTTCAGTATGGCCCGTCGGACTTTCCGTTTTCTCTATCGCCGCAGCCTCCCGGCAATCAGCGGTGCAAAACGTTTTCGATGACGGATGCATCAAATAAGGTCAGATTTTAATAAAAAATATCTACAACATCAGACACAGTTGTTTTCTAGGAACCGTCTGCGATGAAAATATCTGGGTCTATTCAAGTCTCCCTCCTTAAGCTTCGCCGGCTCGTTTGCTCCAGTACCGGCAACCCCCGAATCCACAAATCACGATCCACATTCCCGCACCCCCTTCTTGCAAAGATGATGCCGTGGGAACACTTAGTGAAGGACCGTACGATGGCCGCCCCCCCTCCCGAGCGCCGCCGCCTACGCCGAGAGCGCAGCCGCCTACGTCGAGAGTGTCGCCGCATCCGCATTGAGTGCGGCCGCTTCCGCCGAGAGGGCGTCTGCGGCAGCCGACAGTGCAGCTGCAATAGCCGATACGGCTGTAGCTGCTGCTGTGACGGAGGCTGCAAACGCCAAGAGCGCTCGAGCTGCCGTCTATGCCGCCGATGTCACCCTGGCTCGGGTCGAGGCCATCCACGCTAAGATCGAGGATGCACATGCCAAGATATTCCAGGCCACCTCAGACTCCAGCATGCAACCCACGTCTGAAAAGGCGGCGGTGGCCATGGAGCACCTGCTTCCTCATGAGGTCGCCGGGCGGGATCAAGAGATTCAGGAGGTGGCAGAGATCGAGGAGCACCGGGAGGAGGAGTAGCGCATGGCCGAAGTCGAGGAAGAGAAGTGTCTGTCCATCAAGGAATCGACAGTGGAGTACCAGCGCGAGCTCTGGTGCAGCCACTACTACGAGTACAAAAATCTTGAGGGCGGCGTCGAGGACGAGGACGAGGATGCGGTCTACTTCAGCAGGGGGGAAGCGGAGTCCACCAACGGCGGCATGTCGCCAGGACAAGTCATCGACGTCTCATCTCACACCGGCGACCCATAGGCCGGCGCAGCGGTGGATTTGTTAAAATTATGCGTACTTAGCCTTTGTTTTTAATGCTAGTCTTTTGTTAGAGCAATGTTTAGGTCAGCTGGCTCTGTTTAATTACTCAAATTCTCGATTCAGTAAGTGTGGTATGTCTGTTGTACGCTCTTATGTGTGCCCATATTAGCAAGTGATGTTAAATTATGCAATGACATACTCGGGGAAATTTCCACCAAAATTTGAATTATCAAACTCATCCCATGCGCGTAAAGAAGAAGAATCATTTGCGATGCACACAATCGTTCAAAGTGAATGGTCTGGTGGCACCGCACGCAAAGTTTCCCTCCACATTTCCAAAATTTTGGCATACCGCCTAAATATCTACCCCCGCCCCCCCTTCCCCACCCCCTTTTCTCCACGACCACAAGTCACATTTCTCCTGTTTCCTCCTTCCTTCCTTCCTTCGTAAGTGATACGTCTCCAACGTATCTATAATTTTTTATTGTTCCATGCTATTATTTATGATGTTTTGGATGTTTAATGGGCTTTGTCATACACTTTTATATTATTTTTGGGACTAACCTACTAACCCAAAGGCCCAGTCCAGATTGCTATTTTTTGCCTATATCAGGGTTTTACAGAAAAGGAATATCAAACGGAGTCCAAACGGAATGAAACCTTCGGGAGAGATATTTTTTGGAGAAAATCACGCACGGGAGACTTGAGAACCACAGAGTAGGGCACACGTGGCGTCCACGAGGGTGGGGGCGCCCCCCCCTATAGGGCACGCCACCCTGCCTCGTGGGCCCCACGTTTGGCCCCAGGTGCCCTCCTTCCTCCTATATGTACCTGCGTACCCCGAAACCAGCAGAACAACAGAGAATACCCTAGTTCTACTGCCGCAACCTTCTGTTCCCGTGAGATCCCATCTTGGGGCCTGTTCCGGAGCTCCGCCGGAGGGGGATCTTCCACGGAGTGCTTCTACATCATCATCATCGCCTCACCATGAGTTGTGAGTAGTTTACCATAGACATTCGGGTCCATAGCTAGTATCTAGATGGCTTCTTCTCTCTCTTTGGATCTTAATACAAAGTTCTCCTCGATCTTCGAGGAGATCTATTCGATTTAATCTATTTTTGCGATGTGTTTGTCGAGATCCGATGAATTGTGGGTTTATGATCAAGATTATCTATGAGAAATATTTGGTTCTTCTCTGAACTCTTTATGTATGATTATAATATCCTTGCAAGTCTCTTCGAATTATTGGTTTGTTTTGGCATACTAGATCTATAGTTCTTGCAATGGGAGAAGTGCTTGGCTTTGGGTTCAATCTTGCGGTGTCCTTTCCCAGTGACAGTAGGGGAAGCAAGGCACGTATTGTATTGTTTCCATCGAGGATAAAAAGATGGGGTTTATATCACTAAGTTTTTGTTTATCCCTCTACATCATGTCATCTTGCTTAAGGCGTTACTCTGTTCTTATGAGCTTAATACACTAGATGCATTCTGGAGAGCGGTCAATGTGTGGAGTAATAGTAGTAGATGCAGAATCGTTTCGGTCTACTTGTCTCGGACGTGATGCCTATATATAATGATCATGCCTAGATAGTCTCATAATTATTCGGTTTTCTATCAATTGCTCGACATTAATTTGTTTACCCGCCGTGGAATATCGCTATCATGAGAGAAGCCACTAGAGAAAACTATGCCCCCCGGGACTATTCTCAACATATCAATCTACAATCTACTTTACTTTTCTGCTTTTACTTTCTGTTCTTATAATCAAAAATACCAAAAATATCAAACTATCATCTCTATCAGATCTCATTTTCGTAAGTGACCGTAAAGGGATTGACAACCCCTTATCGCGTTGGCTGCGAAGTTCTTATTTGTTTGTGCAGGTGCGAGGGACTCGCGCGTGGTCTCCTACTGGATTGATACCTTGGTTGTCAAAAACTGAGGGAAATACTTACGCTACTGTGCTGCATCTACCTTTCCTCTTCGAGGGAATACAACGCAAGCTCGAGAAGTAGCAAGAATAATTTCTGGCGCCGTTGCCGGGGAGGCTTACGCAAAAGTCATATACCAAGTACATATCACAAACCCATATCCTTCGCATTACATTTTTTTGTCTCTCGTTTTCCTCTCGCCCACTTCACCCTTGCCGTTTTATTTGCCCTTCTTCTGCCGTGTGTTTATCGTTCGCTTGCCCTCATGTCTGATTTTATCGAGAAGGGTAGTAATGTCGAGGGCAATGTCTATGTTGACCCCCCCCGGATGAAACTACCACTTCACATATTAAGAAGTTACGGGTTGGTAGTGGTAATATTATGGGAAAAGGAGTTCTTCAAGACTTCGTTACTTGTGCCAGTGCTTTGCCCACTATGGGTGACTCTATTCTTCACAGAACTAGTAGCCTCACGGATGCTGTATCTATGCTTAGAGTTGAAATTGAAAGGCAATTTATCCATATGCATCCCTGTATTCAGAGAATCTTTTTGGAGTTCTCCGACATTGAGCATTCTTCTGTTAAGCATGCAGGTACTATATTTTTGGCTCATGAATTTATATTTATCATGAAAGAGGCCAAAGAAATCTTTGCTAATTACGGGGTAGATGCCGGCCGACCTCCCGTAGAGGCTATCTTATTTAATCAAGAAGACATAATGCGGTTGCGATCTCCTGATCATGTTGCTTTTAATAAAAACCTTAGAAAAAAGGTTCCTACCGATGTCTTGGTTGATAGAATTTCTGAGTTGAATGATGATTTTGCTATTCAAAACAATGGGTTAGGCTTCTCCCTTGAGCGAAGGCTTATGACCTTCTGCCAAAAGAATGCCTATAATGATGAATTGGTTGTTCACTACAAAGGGCCAAAAGAGGAGCCTATTCCTCCTGAGATTGATATGGGGGACTTTTGTCCCATTAAATTTAGCCCTTTTGATTACTTTTGCTTGCCACAAAGGAAACTTGCTGCTGAACGTAGGGAATATGAGATGAGTTTTCGCGATATATCGTATCATTATGGCGTTCGCTAGATCTATCCATGTATCGTGCCCAGCTAGGGGCGTAAAACGATAGCGCTTGTTGGGAGGCAACCCGATTTTTTTTGTTTTTCCTTATGTTTAGGAATAAATATTGCATATATCTTCTGTTTAGATGTGGTTTTGTGTTTAGTTTAGTGTTTGTGCCAAGTAGAACCTTTGGGAAGACTTGTGTGAAGTTTATATGATCTTGCTGTGAAAAATAGAATCCTTAGCGCTCGCTAGAATGGTCACAAGATTTTACTGGAGCATGCTATTTAGTTGATTCTTTTTGGAGATTATTAATAGACAAATCCCTCACGTTTACTAATTTAGTTTGAATTTTTTGGAGTTACAGAAGTATGCAAAAACTGCAGATTACTACAGACTGTTCTGTTTTTGACAGATTCTGTTTTTCGTGTGTTGTTTGCTTATTTCAATGCATCTATAAGTAGTATTGGGAAGTATGAATCATATAGAAGTTGGAATACAGTAGGTTTAACAACAATATAAACAAAGAATGAATTCATTGCAGTACCTTTGAGTAGTGGTTTGCTTTCTTATACTAACGGAGCTCACGAGATTTTTGTCTAAGTTTTGTGTTGTGAAGTTTTCAAGTTTTGAGTATTGCTTTGATGGACTATGGAACAAAGAGTGGCAAGAGCCTAAGCTTGGGGATGCCCATGGCACCCCAAGGTAAAATTCAAGGACAACCAAAATCCTAAGCTTGGGGATGCCCCGGGAAGGCATCCCCTCTTTCGTCTTCATCCATCGGTAACTATACTCGAAGCTATATTTTTATTCACCACATGATATGTGTTTTACTTGGAGTGTCATGTATCATTTGAGTCTTTGCTTGTTAGTTTGCCACAATTATCCTTACTGGAAACACCTATTTGAGAGTTAAATATGGCCTAGGAATTGATAGAACACTCTATGTGCTTCACTTATATCTTTTGAGTTGAATAGTTTTTGCTCTAGTGCTTCACTTATATCTTTTAGAGCACGGTGGTGATAATATTTTGAAGAAATTGTTGATCTCTCATGCTTCACTTATATCCTTTTGAGAGTCTATTAAAACAGCATGGTAATGTCCTTAGGCTATAAAACTAGTCTTCACATGATAGACATCCAATATCAATGTAGTAAAAACTTTCACACTCAGTGCATTGAATATGATGAGAAGTTGGATGCTTGATAATTGTTTTGAGATATGAGGATAGTGATATTAGAGTCATGCTAATGGAGTTATCATGAAATTTAGAAATGCTTGTGTTAAGGTTAGTGATTCCCGTAGCATGCACGTATGGTGAACCACTATGTGACGAAGTTAGAGCATGAGGTATTTGTAAAGTGTCAACCTTTGTGTGGAGGTCGGTGGCGCGTGATGGTTAACTCCTACCAACCTCCCCCCTAGAAGCATGCATTGATTGCTTTGTTTTGATGATTCGTAGATTTTTGCAATAAGTATATGAGTTCTTTATGACTAATGTTGAGTCCATTGATTATACGCACTCTCACCCTTCCACCATTGCTAGCCTCTCTTGTATCGCGCAAATTTCGCCGGTACCATACACCCACTATATATCGTTCCTCAAAATAACCACCATATATATTCCTCAAAACAGCCACAATACCTACTTATCATGGCATTTCCATAGCTATTCCGAGATATATTGCCATGCAACTTTCCACCATTCCCTTCATATGACACGCTTCATATTGTCATATTGCCATACATGATCATGTAGTTGACATCGTATTTGTGGCAAAGCCACCAGGCATAATTTTTCATACATGTCACTCTTGATTCATTGCACATCCCGGTACACAGCCGGAGGCATTCATATAGAGTCATACTTTGTTCTAGTATCAAGTTGTAATTCAATGAAAGTGTGATGATCATCATTATTAGAGCATTGTCCCATGTGAGAAAAGGCTAAATCAATAAAGCCCCTCCAAAAAAGAAAAAAAAAAGGAAAAAAAGGCAAAAGAAAGAAAGAAAAAGGGACAATTGCTACTATCTTTTTCCACACTCGTGCTTCAAAGTAGCACGATGTTCTTCATGATAGAGAGTCTCATGTTTAGTCACTTTCATATACTAGTGGGAATTTTCATTATAGAACTTGGCTTGTATATTCCAACGATGGGCTTCCTCAAATGCCCTAGGTCTTCATGACCAAGTAAGTTGGATGCACACCCACTAGTTTCTTTTGTTAAGCTTTCATACATTTTTAGCTCTAGTGCATCCGTTGCATGGCAATCCCTCGTCACTCACATTGATATCTATTGATGCGCCTAGTCGATGTGAGACTATCTCTCTCCTTTTTGTCTTCTCCACAACCACCTCTCTATTCCACCCATAGTGCTATGTCCATGGCTCACGCTCATGTATTGCGTGAAAGTTAAACGGTATGAAAGAATAGAGTATGAAAACAAGTGCTTGGCTGAAATCGGGGTTGTGCATGATATGAATATTTTGTGTGATGAAGAGGGAGCATAGCCAGACTATGTGATTTTGTAGGGATAACTTTCTTTAGCCATAGTATTGTGAGAAGACATGATTGCTTTGTTAGTATGCTTGAAGTATTATTATTTCTTATGTCAATATAGACCTTTGTCTGGAATCTTTCAGATGTGAACATTCATGCCACAATTAAGAGAATTACATTGAAAAACTATGTTGGTTAGCATTCCACATTAAAAATTCTGTTTTTATCATTTACCTACTCGAGGACGAGCAGGAATTAAGCTTGGGGATGCTTGATACATCTCCAACGTATCTATAATTTTTGATTGTTCCATGCTATTATTTATTATGTTTTGGATGTTTAATGGGCTTTGTTATACACTTTTACATTATTTTTGTGACTAACCTACTAACCCAAAGGCCTAGTCCAGATTGCAGTTTTTTGCCTATTTCAGGGTTTTACAGAAAAGGAATATCAAAAGGAGTCCAAACGGAATGGAACCTTCGGGACATATAATTTTGGAGAAAATCACGCACGGGAGACTTGAGAACCACGGAGTAGGGCACACGTGGCACCCACGAGGGTGGGGGGCGCGCCCCTGCCTCGCGGGCCCCACGTTTGGCCCCGGTGCCCTCCTTCCTCCTATATATACCTACGTACCTTGAAATGAACAGAACAACAGAGAAACCCCTAGTTCCACCGCCGCAACCTTCTGTTCCCGTGAGATCCCATCTTGGGGCCTGTTCCGGAGCTCCGCCGGAGGGGGGATCTTCCACGGAGTGCTTCTACATCATCATCATCGCCTCACCATGAGTTGTGAGTAGTTTACCACAGACCTTCGGGTCCATAGCTAGTATCTAGATGGCTTCTTCTCTCTCTTTGGATCTCAATACAAAATTCTCCTCGATCTTCGAGGAGATATATTCGATGTAATCTCTTTTTGCGGTGTGTTTGTCGAGATCTGATGAATTGTGGGTTTATGATCAAGATTATCTATGAGAAATATTTGGTTCTTCTCTGAACTCTTTATGTATGATTGTAATATCCTTGCAAGTCTCTTCGAATTATTGGTTTGGTTTGGCCTACTAGATCTATAGTTCTTGCAATGGGAGAAGTGCTTGGCTTTGGGTTCAATCTTGCGGTGTCCTTTCCCAGTGACAGTAGGGGCAGCAAGGCATGTATTGTAGTGTTGCCATCGAGGATAAAAAGATGGGGTTTATATCACTAAGTTTGAGTTTATCCCTCTACATCATGTCATCCTGCTTAAGGCGTTGCACTGTTCTTATGAGCTTAATACACTAGATGCATGCTGGATAGCGGTCGATGTGTGGAGTAATAGTAGTAGATGCAGAATCGTTTCGGTCTACTTGTCTCGGACGTGATGCCTATATATAATGATCATGCCTAGATAGTCTCATAATTATTCGCTTTTCTATCAATTGCTCGACAGTAATTTGTTTACCCGCCGTAGAATATCGCTATCATGAGAGAAGCCACTAGAGAACACTATGCCCCCCGGGTCTATTCTCAGCATATCAATCTACAATCTACTTTACTTTTCCGCTTTTAATTTCTGTTCTTATAATAAAAAATACCAAAAATATCAAACTATCATCTCTATCAGATCCCATTTTCGTAAGTGACCGTAAAGGGATTGACAACCCCTTATCGCATTGGCTGCGAAGTTCTTATTTGTTTGTGCAGGTGCGAGGGACTCGCGCTTGGTCTCCTACTGGATTGGTACCTTGGTTCTCATAAACTGAGGGAAATTATTATGCTACTGTGCTGCATCTCCCTTTCCTCTTCGAGGGAATACAACGCAATCTCGAGAAGTAGCAGTAAGCTATAGCCGCTTCCTCGCTCTCGCCGTTATGCATCCTACCGCCAGGATCGCCATGGTCTTCTTCCAAGACCTCTCGAGCGACTCCTCCTCAGGCGACGACTCCTTCACCACCCGGGTATGAATCTCTTCTCTCTCTCGGGCTATGTCTTGGAATGAAGGATTTTTACCCGGCGGTCGATTTGAGTCATTTCTTCCTCTTGTAGCTCCCTAGGACCATCAGTGGCAACGAATGGAGCGGGGTGGCTGAAGATCTATCTGCTCGTTGTTACCATCAATCTCCATGCATGAAGCTAGTTACGTTTGTATCTGTGGACAGTGGGAGGAAGTTTCTAGCATGTGCAGAGAAGGTTAGACCCTCTTTAGTTGTTACAAATCATTTGTTAGATGTGATTCAGACACTGTCACGGTCCCAACCCATTCATGCCACACCTTCAACCAAACGCATCCTAAGACAATGTCACAGTTTGTACCTAGTATTTGAAATTTTTGCCATCTCATCAGCGGTGCCATTAGAAAAAAATTTGGCACCGCTTCAACACTTTGTGCAGCCAACTTTGGTCCACATATTCGAGCAGCCAAGCAGTAAAATACTAAATCTTTATGGCACGAAGGGAACTGGGCATCGGAGCAACTACGTGCTCCGGAGTCCGGGTCCCTAATTGTTTTACGCTGCATCGGCTCGCTAGTGCAGGGCACCGTTGCGAGATGTAGCAGCAGTTGTCTTTACACCACTTTTGGCATACATAGTGGACGACCTTAGTGCTATTAGTTCTATGTTACAAAATTTGTGCATGTACACACATGTTAGTATCAATTTGTTGTCATCCAAACACTGTCACTATGATGTTGCAGTTATATTTACCTTCCTCATAAAATGTTCAATTTGGTATTTATTGTACATGAGTAAGAACTTCTAGCGTTGTTGTAGTTAATTATAGCTTTTGATGTTCTAGAATTTGGTTGTTGTCTAAGTAGCAATTAATTCATTTGCACATTGATCTTTTTGAGAAGATATGTCATAATTAACATGTTTCCTCAGTTTTTCAAAACAAGCATTGGTGATTTTCTATGTTGCTATAAACCCATTTCCCCTACAATTGTTACTGATCTAGTCTTAAATATTATAGGATGAACAGAAGTGTTCTTACTTGGAGTGGGTTGATCAAGAGTGGCCACGGTCTTAGAAGATGTGCCTAGCAAAGCTCCGAGGCATGTATGAGGAAGAGAACAGACGTAGGCTTAGAGAAACTGTTATAAACCCGTATTTGAAGATGCGGGATAAAAAGTGGAAGATGGAGAATGAGCTCAGATTTTTTAAATCAGACTTTGCTAAGATGGTGTTGGCGAACGAGGAGGCACTTTCCCAGTTGGCCTATGCAAAACAGTTTCTTACTGAACTAAAAGCATAGGTGGAAAAGACGAGCCAGGATGATCTTGATTAGGGAAATGAATATATTGTTCTAATATTGTTCTTATGAAGTTGAACTAGCTATATGTTGTACTGTGTTGTTTTCATGTATCTATCGTGCTGTGATGTTATAATATATTTATGTGCTGATATGAAATTGATAAACAGCTGTTCGATATGAAATGTGAATTTGCGTAATACTGGAATTATTAATTGTAAACTAATACACCTGCTAAATGTGTCATGGATCTTTGCAAACGGTTCTAGGAGTAAAAACGCTTGTGATGGATAGCTCAATGCCACACAAGTTTCTTCATCAAATCGTGTATGATGTAGTTGATAAAAACAAACAGTTAACCAAGGCAGAGCATGTGTGATAGTTACACCTTTCACACACGAGCCTAAAACTGTGTGGGATGTACATACGAACGGAAATGTTTTCCCTGGATTGACTGTGTGGGTTGTACATAAGAACAGAAACCTATTCCTTGGATTGACTATGTGTGACATACATATGAATGGAAAAGTTTTCCCTGGATTGACTGTGTGGGATGTACATAAGAACGGAAACGTAATCCTTGGATTGACTGTGTGTGATATACATACCTACGAAAATGTTTTTATAGGATTCACCATGTGGGATGTTGTGGGGACCCCGACTTAGAAGTCGAGATCACCGTATGCACGTGTACAGTGATCCCAGAGATCAATGCTCACTGAACACACAGAAGCTGAATAACAAGAGTCTTACATCCATACATATCGTCTTACACAAATTATGGCCATTATGGCCAAGTCTTACATAGATAAAGCCTCAAGGGCTGAATAGCAACTAACTCAAATAGCGGAAGTCTTCGATAATAGGTAGAACCCATGCATCTGCCTTAACCCTACAGGCATTCTGACTGGGATAGCGTCCTAGTTCGCATGTTCATCTCCAAAGAACTCTTCATCATATTCCTGTCCCTCCATGCCTGGCCAATTAAATAACCAGTGGCAAGCCAATGAGTACTTTGAATGTACTCGCAAGCAACCCATGATGTGGTTCAAAGTAACAATGCAAACTGAACAATAATGAGCAATCTAGCAATGGGCTAGAATAAATATTCTACCATCAAGTTTATGCATCAATAAACTCGCGTAACCTCGAAGGCAGGTTACCGATATCAACATGAATACGATTCAACTCATCGAGTCAAGTCACCACCTTGACTCATCACACACATACTTTCACCGATGAAGTAAAATTCTGGACATAGTTTAAGTAGCACCACCCAACTGTCCATGACCGTGGACACGGCTATTCGAATAGTTTTACACTCTGCAGAGGTTGCGCACTTTACCCACAAGATCCGGGGAACTTCCGTGTCATCCACGACCCGCGGTACCTCAAGTACCCGGGGTAAGAACCCGGTCATTATCTTTCCTTAGACGACACTAACATAGAGTCCACTCGTTGGTACACGGCCCTCGAGTACAAACAATAGATCACGGGACTTGCCCTAATTTCAATGTCACGCGTACCCGAAGGGACCAACGATGTGTCCGGTGCCCTGTAAAAATAGTCATGGCCGTCTATCCAGGCACGACCCCGTCCCGGGAAAGACCTCAAGTCTTCCCGTCACTAGTAATGCGGGCACCATGCTAGTATCGACCTAAGTAATCAATAAAGCCCCGTCCCATAAGGGGTAGTGTGGTTGCACTTTTTTGGTTGGGATGGTAGTCACACATAAATCTAATCCATTATTTCACCCGTGCACTAGATTTACCGGCACATCACTTCTTCCTCAAGTGATGACCTAACTCAACATCACCCTCGGGCATTAGGGGCACCCGATGGATTCATGCAAAGATTTCAACCACGAAGTTTCATGTCACACATGCATCACTAAACATCACTACTAACTATTTGCATGTTATCTAGCACATAGCAAGATCAAGATCATGGCATGCATCATGTGGTGGTTCAACTAGGTCACCATCGTAACCCTATCATCATGCATCGGAAACAAACGGGTTCCGAAGAACAAGTGTATCATGGTCAAAGGGCTGCTTGCCTGGATTGGCTTGGTCTTCAAAGTCTTCAAATCCTTCTCCTTCTCCTTCTTCAGCAACTTCGTCAAATACGGTATCTATACGTCGCATTATAACAACGGAAAAATAAGACCACAAATAAAACAGAAAAATCAAAGTGCTCAGAAATATGTCAACTTATTTTTGTTAAATACTAGAGGGAAATCTAAGATGGGGAAAATTCTTAGTTGGACTTTTGGAGTTACAGAATGGAATCTAGGGATTTTTGAATAGGAGTTTTATTGCTCAAATTTGAATTTAAATTTGAACAGAACAGAAAAGTTTCATGGATGTGTGTGAAAGTGACACCATTAAATAGGTTGGAATATTACAAGAATTTAGGAGTTGGAATTATTTCATTTGGACCAATATTCATTTCTGTAAAAATGTTTGAAATAATTACAGAAAATAAAAGAAGAAAATGCCCTGTGCAACTGGGCCAGAAGGTCCACAGTGCACGGCCCAGGGCATCCAGCCCGGCCGCTCGGGCGCCAGCGCGCGCACGTCAGGTTTTCAAACCTGACGGGCGGGGCCCGGCGGTCAGCGGCTGTGAGGAGAGGGAGAGAGGGGTGAGGATGACAGGCGGGGCCCGCCTGTCATCTCCAACCTCACGGCCACGGCGATGGCGAGCTCACCGGCGTTGATTCCGGCCACGGCGACGGCAACGGAGGGTAGGGTCGGGTTCAGCGTCGAGTTGCGGAGGCAGTGGTGGTGGTGCGTCACGCCGGGGAGGTCGGGTTCGCCGGCGACGAGGTGGGACGTCGGAGGATCGTCGGGAACCTTCTGGCCAGCTCGTTTCCGGCAGCTGCAGAAGGGGAAAAAGGAGGGAAACGCATCAGTGATGCATGGCGGTTATAGATCGGGCAAAAGGAGGGGCGGAGGAGGCCCGTACTGCGAGATCACCGGCGGCCCGACACGGCGGAGCTCCGGTCGATCCCGAGCACTGGGGCTCTCTGGGGAAGAACGGGTGGTGCTGGAGTGATGCTGGGGATGAGGAGAAGCTGCTGGTGCTGAGAGGAGGGCTTG
>LR738714.1:380841595-380860447 GCA_902687465.1 Secale cereale | reverse complement strand
TGGACCTGTGCGCCGGCGAGCTCCTGCTCGATGCTACAGCGCACGGGAGGCGACGGGGGCGAGTCTACGGCGTTGCCGGACGAGCCCTACGTCCATTTGAGGAGAGAGGAGGAGCGGGGAGGCTTCCAGACCGTGCGCGCGTGCGAGCCCGAGGAGTGGGCGTTGCGGGCGGCCGGCGCGCGTGTGGCAACGGCCACTGGAGGGCGCATGAGGAGGGGGACAGCGCCGGTGGAGGCTGCGGACGTCGAGGGGCATCGACTGGCGCGAGGGGGGAGCCCGAGGCTGTCGGGGGCAGACGATTGGCCGAAGCTACAGTGCATGGGCGCACTGTAGCGCGCTCTGGAGCGCCCTTATCGCATGCCACGGCATGCCATTGGGCCTCTGGACGCGTCCACCGTGTCTGGGGGGTCCAGGGTGATGCAAGCACTACGGTTGTAGCTTTGGATGGTCTGGAGATGCTGTGAGAGAGAGGAGAAGCTGGTGACTTGGTAAGAAATGGATGTTCAGCAGGGTGAACTAGGGTTTTTACCCCTCAATCATGCAGCTGGGGACTTGGGGAAGTTACTGGAGGTAGCTAGTAACCAGATGAACGTGTGGTAGAAAGTTGAGGCCAAGGTAAAAGGTAAAAGTGATCAAGAAGAGGGTTTTGGTAATTCTGCAGAAGGTGTTTGATCAGTGTTTGGTCAAGCAAATGATCTCCACTTGCTATGACACTTAACATGATTGAATGACATGTGAAAATAGGGTGCTTCACCAAATTTGGGCTCATTGGAAGAAACTAGCCAATGTAACTTTGGTGAACCCTAGATATCAACAGAAATGGCTTCATCTTGTTTGAGTCAAGCTAATCATCTCACCTTGATGCACCACTTGGTGTAGTTTCATCATTTGGGGTATTGATCATGCCCACCAAGTTTGAAGCTCCAGGTAAAAAGTTGGTAATGTAAAGTTGTTCAAATTTGCATTTGAACAGAAAGGGTTTTGGGGTGTTCTGATCAAGTTACTCTATTCTAAAACTTGTGCCATTTGGTCTAGATGCCTTATTAGGCATTTCTAGCATGTGCACCAAGTTTGAGAGCATTTGGACAAGTTTGGCAATGTAAAGTTGCTCAAACTTCAAATATGGACATAATGGTTATGAAGGGTTTTGAGGATGTTTTCTTGCTTCCCAAGGCATGGGACTTGGCAAGATCATCAAATATGTCATATATGACATGATAGAATTTCCCATAGAATTTTTGGAGAATATATCCTTTGTAAATATTTCAAAAGCTTGAAATATCCAGAAAGGGTTTTAGAGGGATTAGCCCATTATTTTGAACATGACCAAGTGTTGAAACTCTTATATATGGACAATATATGTCCTATGAGTCTCCCTGAATTTTGGCAAATATTTTTGAAATAGTTAAATAATTTTTCCCTATTAAAGACCATTTCTGGCCTTAAGAAAAAGCTTTTAAATAAAATAGGAAAATAACTTTTAAAATTATACTTTTGTGGTTTCTGGGAGTCCTATGACTACTAGGTTTCAAATGTACTTTTTGAAATAATTTTCTCACCCTAAATCAAGCACTTGCAGTGCAAATTTCAATTCAGGAGTTTTTGGAAAACTAAATTTATAAAATACATTTTGGCCAAATTAATTTTGTAAGAAAATACTATACTGATATATAACACTTGGCATGATCATTGGGCAGAAGTTTTGGGTATGGAGATGAATTCTACAAGAGTTAATAGTTGACTTTATTGAGCACATGAAAAAGCACATGAAGAAAAATTCAATTCCAAATAAAAACCAAATGATGCCAAAAAAATTGCTGGTCCAAATTTTCATGCTTCATTGATGCAAATAACATGTTACAAAATGCAGGGTGTGACAGACCTACCCCCCTTACAAGAATCTCGTCCTCGAGATTCCTAAACTAGGTCTTAAAAGAGATCGGGAAACTCGGATCTAAGATAGTCTTCACGTTCCCAGGTTGCTTCTGCTTCGGTGTGGTTGCTCCACTGGACCTTGAAGTACTTGATGGTACGGCTTCGCGTCCGTCGCTCTGCTTCGTCCAGAATGCGAATGGGCTTCTCGCGGTAGGTCAAATCAGGCTGCAGATCAATGGCTTGGTGATCAACATCCTTGTAGAGATTGGGCTTGTGTGGAACTTGGAGGCATTTCCGGAGTTGTGACACATGGAATACATTGTGCACATAGGATAGCTCAGATGGTAGTTCCAACTGGTAAGCCACTTCTCCTCGTCGTGCAGTGATCTCAAAGGGTCCGATGAACCTTGGCGCGAGCTTCCCCTTGACGTGGAAACGCTTGGTTCCCTTTGGAGGGGTTACCCGCAGGTACACATGATCCCCGACATGGAAACTCATGTTCCGATGGTGAGTGTCAGCATAGCTCTTTTGCCTTGACTTGGCTACCTTCAAACGCTCTCTGACTAGTTGGACTTGCTCTTCTGCTGCACGGAGAATATCCAGTCCAAAGACTAGTCCTTCTCCAGTCTCTGACCAGTTGAGGGGTGTGCGGCATCTGCGTCCGTACAACACCTCAAATGGTGCCATCTGAAGGCTCGACTGGTAACTTTTGTTATAGGAGAACTCGGCAAAAGGGAGACAATCTTCCCACTTGGCTCCATATGCCAAGACACAGGCTCAGAGCATATCTTCGAGAATCTGATTGACTCGTTCTGTCTGACCTCCGGTCTGTGGGTGGAAAGCCGTGCTGAAAGATAACTTGGTTCCCAAGGCTTCTTGGAACTTCTTCCAGAACCTTGAGGTGAACTGGGTTCCTCGATCTGACACAATCTCCTTGGGAACGCTGTGAAGACTTACGATTCTGTCGATGTAGACAGCTGCCAGCCGGTTGCCATCATAAGTGGTCTTGACAGGAATGAAATGGGCCACCTTGGTCAAATGATCGACTATGACCCAGATAGAGTCACGTCCTTTATTCGACCTTGGTAATCCAGTGATGAAGTCCATTCCGACTTTATCCCACTTCCACTCAGGAACTTTGAGTGGTTGAAGCAATCCATCAGGTCGCTGATATTCAGCCTTGACCCTTTGGCACACATCACACTTTGCAACATAGGTTTCAATCTCTCTTTTCATCCCGTGCCACCAGAATCGTGCCTTCAAGTCTTGATACATCTTGGTTCCTCCAGGGTGGATGGAATACGGAGTGTCGTGGGCTTCTTGCAGGATCAGGTTCTTCAGCTCTGTGTTGTTTGGTATGCGGATGCGGCCTTTGTACCAAACAATCCCGTGCTCGTCTTCGGAGAATCCTGGGGCCTTGCCTAGCTTCATCTTCTTCTTGATGCCTTCAATGCTTGCATGTCCATCTTGTGCCTTCTTGACTTCGTCCATCAGGGTCGGTCTGACTTCCAAATGATCCGGAAATCCAGGGGTGACCAATTCCAAACTGAATTGTTCGAGTTCCTTAAACAAGGCTGGCTGCCTTTCTTGAATAACGACATTCAAAGAGCAAGCCTTCCTGCTTAAGGCATCGGCCACCACGTTAGCTTTCCCGGGGTGATATTGAACACTGAGGTCATAGTCTTTTATGAGTTCCAACCATCTCCGCTGCCTCATGTTCAATTCCTTTTGGGTGAAAATGTACTTCAGACTTTTGTGGTCTGTGTAGATCTCACACCGTTTCCCTAGGAGGTAATGCCGCCATGTCTTCAAGGCATGAACTACTGCCGCTAGCTCAAGATCGTGAGTAGCGTAGTTCTCCTCATGGGGTCGTAGCTGCCTGGAGAGGTATGCTATGACTCGGCCTTCTTTCATCAGAACGCTTCCCAATCCGGTTCGAGAGGCATCACAATATATCACGAACTCCTTGTGAATATCAGGTGTTGCCAGAACTTGGGCGGTGGTCAATCTCTTCTTGAGCTCTTGGAAGCTCTCTTCGCATTTTGGCGTCCACTCGAACTTCTTGTCCTTCTTGAGGAGCTGAGTCATTGGCTGTGCAATGCTAGAGAATCCTTCCACAAATTTGCGGTAATACCCCGCAAGTCCGAGGAAGCTTCTGACTTCCTTGACGGTCGTTGGAGATTGCCATTGATTCACAGCTTCGATCTTTGCGGGATCAACTGATAATCCTTCTTCGGTCAAGACGTGACCTAAGAATCCAACTTTATGCAGCCAGAACTCACACTTGCTGAATTTGGCATACAGTTGGTGCTCCCGAAGCTTGTCTAGGACCATCCTCAGATGCTGCTCGTGCTCTTCCTCCGACTTCGAGAAGACAAGAATGTCATCGATGAAGACAACAACGAACTTGTCCAAATATTCCATGAAGACTTTATTCATGAGATACATGAAGTAAGCTGGAGCATTGGTTAACCCAAAGGACATGACCGTGCACTCGTACAAGCCATATCTGGTTACGAATGCCGTCTTCGGAATATCTTGGGGTCTGATCTTCAGCTGGTAGTACCCAGATCTGAGGTCGATCTTGGAGAACACCTTGGCTCCGCTGAGTTGATCAAACAGATCTTCGATCTTGGGAAGTGGATATTTGTTCTTGATTGTAACTTCATTGAGGGAACGATAGCCAATGCATAAGTGGATGGTACCGACCCTCTTTGACACAAACAGAACAGGAGATCCCCAAGGGGAGGCACTTGGGCGGATAAATCCCTTCCTTAGCTGCTCTTCCAGCTGCTTCTTCAACTCGGCTAATTCTTCCGTCCCCATTCTATAAGGCTTCTTATAGATGGGTCCTGCTCCGGGCACGAGCTCGATGATGAACTCAATGTCACGGTTAGGGGGCATTCCCGGTAGTTCATCCGGAAAGACATCAGGATACTCACATACCACCGGTACTTGCTCTAGCCCAACTTCAGATAGACAGTTGACTTGAGCGGCTTGAGAGGAAGAGGAGTTGGAAGCAAACTTGACTTCGACTCCCTGGTCATTGGTCACAGTGACTGTCTGATTGGCACAGTCTAACAAGCCTTGGTGCTGGCTGAGCCAATTCATGCCTAGGATCACATCCAAGCCTTGTGATTTCAGGACGATGAAGTCTGCTAGGAAATCTACACCGTTAATGGTAATACTGACTCCCTTACAGCCTATCTTGGCTCTCATCTCTGCTCCGGGGGTTTGTACCACCATAGGGTATTTCAGGGGTGTAGGGGTCATGCCACTTTTTAATGCAAATCTTTGAGTGACAAATGAATGCGTTGCTCCAGAATCAAACAAGACAGTTGCAGGTGCTGAGTTGACAAGGAACGTACCCAGCACGACGTCCGGGTCTTCCTGGGCTTCTTCAGAAGTGACGTGATTCACACGCCCCTTCCCATGGTTAGGTGGATTGCGAGGAGCTGGGTTCCTTGGTGGCATCCCGCGGCCTTGTCCCTGGTTCTGCGCATTGGGCGCGGCGCATCAGGCTTCTTGTTGGGGCACACCCTTGAGATGTGTCCGGACTGACCACATCCAAAGCAAGTGACTTGGTTTGGAGTGTTGATCTTGTTACCACCACCGGTATTGGGGTTGAAAGCTGGCCTTGGGTTGGCATACTGCTGAGGCTGAGGGTTGGTACGAGGTGCAGGAGCTCTTGGTTGCTGATAGGTTGGCTTGGCCGGGGCTGACTGCCACGGACGAGGCTTCTGGTTGCTGGAACTTCCCTTACTGACCAACTTGCGCTTGCGAGTGTCTTCCAAAGCACGCCGCTTGTCTTCAAGCATAAGTGCTTTGTTCACCAGGTCAGGGAAGGATGGGCAGTCGCACACGACAATCAAGTATTGCAGAGTCTGATTGAGGCCTTCCATGAAGCGCTCCCTTTTTGCAGCATCAGTGCTGACATCTTCAGGGGCATACCTTGACAGAACACTAAACTTCTGCATGTACTCCTTGACAGTGCCACTTCCTTGCTTCAGGGCTCGGAACTCACGCTTTTTGATAGCCATGATTCCGGAAGGAATGTGGGCCTTGCGGAATTCTGCCTTGAAGTTGACCCAAGTGATGTCTTGTTCAGCATGCATGACCTTGAATCCATCCCACCAAGCTCTAGCAGTCCCCCCGAGGCAGTGGGCTTCATAAGCCACCTTCTCGCGGTCTTCGGTGCATCCGACTAGTTCCAGTATTTCCTCAATGGAGCGGATCCAGTCGTCTGCATCCAGGGGTTCAGCAGTCTCGATAAAGGTTGGCGGTGCATGCTTCTTGAACTCTGCCAACGTGGAACGTCCATTGCCATTCCCCGCCGACTGCCGGTTGTTGGTGACAGCTTGAGCAATCAGCTGAAGGGCTGCAGTGTTGGCTTGGCGTTCCTCTCGAAAGGCTTGGAGAAGCTGAGCCATGTCCATGTTCAGAGGAGGTGGTGGTGGAGCTTGGTCGTTGGTTTGGTCGTGGCCTGCCTCTGACTGAGCGGATGCTCCGGCTTCAGGCTGCTGGGTAGAGGTACCAGTACGAGTTACAACAGGCATCCTGTTGGAGCGGTAAAAGGTCTCATGACTTGGAAGAGGGAAGCAAGATAGATGGGTGCCTAGTAAGGGGGTGGGTGTGACACTAATCAAATCATGCAAGGGCCGAAAGGCCAAACACATTCATTAAAATCCAAATGGGTGATGTAGTCGTTTACACATTCCCGAAGGAAGAATACGACATACATCCAGACACAACAAAAGCAAATACTAGATGTTTTCATATGAACCATACAAGGACTCGACTGCGCATAGGGGTTACACGACCTATCCTACCGTAGAGGTCACAACTGGCATATCCGAGTAACGAATAATGCCTAAGCAGCGGAATGCTCGGTCGCGTATTCCGGCTCTTCTGGGTCTTCCTGCTTGTCTTCGTCTGTCTGGGCCCCCTTGTCACTTGAGGGTGTGGGGGAGTGGAGGAGTTGGATACGACGGTGCTTCGTCGGAGGTGCAGGGAAAAGCTTGCGATATTCCCTGGCCGTCATCCGGCGTCGCCGAGGTGGTTCTTCATTCTTGGAAGATACATCCTCGGAGGGCCTTCCGCCTCGATATGCGTTAGCGGACTGTCCAGAAGGTGCTCCTTCCTTCTTGATCCTATTAGTCTTCTCTTGAGCTCGACGAAGAAGTGCCTTGGTCTTGTGAAGTTCTTCCCGAAGCTTCATTGATTCCGAGGCCAAGTATTGTGCCAAGCTGTCGGCACATAGACTGAAGTAGGTCTGGAACCGAAGCAAGAGTCCTTCCTTCAGTGGAGGGGCTAGTGCACTGCTTTCCTCGTCACCTTCCTTCCAGTAAGGTAAGAAGCGAGTTGTCATCTTGGCTGCCATCTTCGGAAAAAGCTCGCGGAGACGGGTTAGTGCCTTGAGTGCAGCAGCCTCGACAGCGAGAGGTAGTGTTGCCATCTGGGGTCCCTCGAAGAACCAACTTATGGGAGGATTGTTTGCCTTCACGATCACTTCCACATGGTATTCCACCTCAGTGTCGCTAACCCAATGCTCAAGGTAGGTGAGGATGGGCGCTCGGTGGAACTGACACTCCTGGAGGCTATCCTCGAGAAGCAAGGGAAACCCAGTGGTCAGGTGCTCTTCGGGTACATCGGCCATCTATAAGGTGGAATAGGAGGGGTTAATAAGCTGATGAAATGTCAGGTTTAGAAAAGAAGAGAGGTTCAGAAGGTTTTTGAAAAAGGGTCTCATCTAACTAACGCCCATGCTAACTAAGGCTTCCTACAGTCAGGATGGCTCTGATACCAGCTCTGTGGGGACCCCGACTTAGAAGTCGAGATCACCGAATGCACGTGTACAGTGATCCCAGAGATCAATGCTCACTGAACACACAGAAGCTGAATAACAAGAGTCTTACATCCATACATATCGTCTTACACAAATTATGGCCATTATGGCCAAGTCTTACATAGATAAAGCCTCAAGGGCTGAATAGCAACTAACTCAAATAGCGGAAGTCTTCGATAATAGGTAGAACCCATGCCATCTGCCTTAACCCTACAGGTATTCTGACTGGGATAGCGTCCTAGTTCGCATGTTCGTCTCCAAAGAACTCTTCATCATATTCCTGTTCCTCCATGCCTGGCCAATTAAATAACCAGTGGCAAGCCAATGAGTACTTTGAATGTACTCGCAAGCAACCCATGATGTGGTTCAAAGTGACAATGCAAACTGAACAATAATGAGCAATCTAGCAATGGGCTAGAATAAATATTCTACCATCAAGTTTATGCATCAATAAACTCGCGTAACCTCGAAGGCAGGTTACCGATATCAACATGAATACGATTCAACTCATCGAGTCAAGTCACCACCTTGACTCATCACACACATACTTTCACCGATGAAGTAAAATTCTGGACATAGTTTAAGTAGCACCACCCAACTGTCCATGACCGTGGACACGGCTATTCGAATAGTTTTACACTCTGCAGAGGTTGCGCACTTTACCCACAAGATCCGAGGAACTTCCGTGTCATCCACGACCCGCGGTACCTCAAGTACCCGGGGTAAGCACCCGGTCATTATTTTTCCTTAGACGACACTAACATAGAGTCCACTCGTTGGTACACGACCCTCGAGTACAAACAATAGATCATGGGACTTGCCCTAATTTCAATGTCACGCGTACCCGAAGGGACCAACGATGTGTCCGGTGGCCTGTAAAAACAGTCATGGCCGTCTATCCAAGCACGACCCCGTCCCGGGAAAGACCTCAAGTCTTCCCGTCACTAGTAATGCGGGCACCATGCTAGTATCGACCTAAGTAATCAATAAAGCCCCGTCCCATAAGGGGTAGTGTGGTTGCACATGTTTGGTTGGGACGGTAGTCACACATAAATCTAATCCATTATTTCACCCATGCACAAGATTTACCGGCACATCACTTCTTCCTCAAGTGATGACCTAACTCAACATCACCCTCGGGCATTAGGGGCACCCGATGGGTTCATGCAAAGATTTCAACCACGAAGGTTCATGTCACACATGCTTCACTAAACATCACTACTAACTATTTGCATGTTATCTAGCACATAGCAAGATCAAGATCATGGCATGCATCATGTGGTGGTTCAACTAGGTCACCATCGTAACCCTATCATCATGCATCGAAAACAAACGGGTTCCGAAGAACAAGTGTATCATGGTCAAAGGGCTGCTTGCCTGGATTGGCTTGGTCTTCAAAGTCTTCAAATCCTTCTCCTTCTCCTTCTTCAGCAACTTCGTCAAATACGGTATCTATACGTCGCATTATAACAACGGAAAAATAAGACCACAAATAAAACAGAAAAATCAAAGTGCTCAGAAAAATGTCAACTTATTTTTGTTAAATACTAGAGGGAAATCTAAGATGGGGAAAATTCTTAGTTGGACTTTTGGAGTTACAGAATGGAATCTAGGGATTTTTGAACAGTAGTTTTATTGCTCAAATTTGAATTTAAATTTGAACAGAACATGAAAGTTTCATGGATGTGTGTGAAAGTGACACCATTAAATAGGTTGGAATATTACAAGAATTTAGGAGTTGGAATTATTTCATTTGGACCAATATTCATTTCTGTAAAAATGTTTGAAATAATCACAGAAAAGAAAAGAAGAAAATGCCCTGTGCAACTGGGCCAGAAGGGCCACAGTGCACGGCCCAGGGCATCCAGCCCGGCCGCTCGGGCGCCAGCGCGCGCATGTCAGGTTTTCAAACCTGACGGGCGGGGCCCGGCGGTCAGCGGCTGTGAGGAGAGGGAGAGAGGAGTGAGGATGACAGGTGGAGCCCGCCTGTCATCTCCAACCTCACGGCCACGGCGACGGCGAGCTCACCGGCGTTGATTCTGGCCACGACGACGGCAACGGAGGGCAGGGTCGGGTTCAGCGTCGAGTTGCGGAGGCAGTGGTGGTGGTGCGGCACGCCGGGGAGGTCGGGTTCGCCGGCGGCGAGGTGGGACGGCGGAGGATCATCGGGAACCTTCTGTCCAGCTCGTTTCCGGCAGCTGCAGAAGGGGAAAAAGGAGGGAAACGCATCAGTGATGCATGGCGGTTCTAGATCGGGCAAAAGGAGGGGCGGAGGAGGCCCGTACTGCGAGATCACCGGCGGCCCGACGCGGCGGAACTCCGGTCGATCCCGAGCACTGGGTTCTCTGGGGAAGAACGGGTGGTGCTGGAGTGATGCTGGGGATGAGGAGAAGCTGCTGGTGCTGAGAGGAGGGCTCGGGGGGGGGGTCCTATTTATAGGGGAACGGCGGGGTCCCGTGGACCTGTGCGCCGGCGAGCTCCTGCTCGATGCTACAACGCACGGGAGGCGACGGGGGCGAGTCTACGGCGTTGCTGGACGAGCCCTACGTCCATTTGAGGAGAGAGGAGGAGCGGGGAGGCTTCCAGACCGTGCGCGCGTGCGAGCCCGAGGAGTGGGCGTTGCGGGCGACCGGCGCGCGTGTGGCAACGGCCACTGCAGGGCGCAGGAGGAGGGGGACAACGCCAGTGGAGGCTGCGGACGTCGAGGGGCATCGACTCGCGCGAGGGGGGAGCCCGAGGCTGTCGGGGGCAGACGATTGGCCGAAGCTACAGTGCGTGGGCGCACTGTAGCGCGCTCTGGAGCGCCCTTATCGCATGCCACGGCATGCCATTGGGCCTCTGGACGCGTCCACCGTGTCTGGGGGGTCCAGGGTGATGCAAGCACTACGGTTGTAGCTTTGGATGCTCTGGAGATGCTGTGAGAGAGAGGAGAAGCTGGTGACTTGGTAAGAAATGGATGTCCAGCAGGGTGAACTAGGGTTTTTACCCCTCAATCATGGAGCTGGGGACTTGGGGAAGTTACTGGAGGTAGCTAGTAACCAAATGACGTGTGGTGGAAAGTTGAGGCCAAGGTAAAAGGTAAAAGTGATCAAGAAGAGGGTTTTGGTAATTCTACAGAAGGTGTTTGATCAGTGTTTGGTCAAGCAAATGATCTCCACTTGCCATGACACTTCACAGGATTGAATGACATGTGAAAATAGGGTGCTTCACCAAATTTGGGCTCATTTGAAGAAACTAGCCAATGTAACTTTGGTGAACCCTAGAAATCAACAGAAATGGCTTCATCTTGTTTGAGTCAAGCTAATCATCTCCCCTTGATGCACCACTTGGTGTAGTTTCATCATTTGTGGTATTGATCATGCCCACCAAGTTTGAAGCTCCAGGTAAAAAGTTGGTAATGTAAAGTTGTTCAAATTTGCATTTGAACAGAAAGGGTTTTGGGGTGTTCTGATCAAGTTGCTCTATTTTAAAACTTGTGCCATTTGGTCTAGATGCCTTATTAGGCATTTCTAGCATGTGCACCAAGTTTGAGAGCATTTGGACAAGTTTGGCAATGTAAAGTTGCTCAAACTTCAAATATGGACAGAATGGTTATGAAGGGTTTTGAGGATGTTTTCTTGCTTCCCAAGGCATGGGACTTGGCAAGATCATCAAATATGTCATATATGACATGATATAATTTCCCTAGAATTTTTGGAGAATATATCCTTTGTAAATATTTCAAAAGCTTGAAATATCCAGAAAGGGTTTTAGAGAGATTAGCCCATTATTTTGAACATGACCAAGTGTTGAAACTCTTATATATGGACAATATATGTCCTATGAGTCTCCCTGAATTTTGGCAAATATTTTTGAAATAGTTAAATAATTTTTCCCTATTAAAGACCATTTCTGGCCTTAAGAAAAAGCTTTTAAATAAAATAGGAAAATAACTTTTAAAATTATACTTTTGTGGTTTCTGGGAGTCCTATGACTACTAGGTTTCAAATGTACTTTTTGAAATAATTTTCTCACCCTAAATCAAGCACTTGCAGTGCAAATCTCAATTCAGGGGTTTTTGGAAAACTAAATTTATAAAATACATTTTGGCCAAATTAATTTTGTAAGAAAATACTATACTGATAGATAACACTTGGCATGATCATTGGGCAGAAGTTTTGGGTATGGAGATGAATTCTACAAGAGTTAATAGTTGACTTTATTGACTACATGAAAAAGCACATGAAGAAAAATTCAATTCCAAATAAAAACCAAATGATGCCAAAAAAATTGCTGGTCCAAATTTTCATGCTTCATTGATGCAAATAACATGTTACAAAATGCAGGGTGTGACAGATGTACATACCTACGAAAATGTTTTGCTGGGATTCACCGTGTGGGATGTACATACCTATGGAAATGATTGGGTTTCGATGCCTCACCCGATCGCACACGAGCTCATTTGGTGTCCGAGGAGGGCCTATCCTTCACGATTTCTGGGTTGTGTGGGAAGGACCCCCCTATCGCCCACACTCACTAGGCGACGGTTCCAAATGCCGTCGTGGAAAGGGGTTAAGAACCGTTTGTATAGCACCGACGCGTACCAGTGATATGGATCCAAAAGCAACCCCTTAGAAGCAACACATAAACTAGGGTTTAAGCTTTTGTTACTCTAGCAATCCATAATCTACTTATTACTTCCCAATGACTACCCCTAGGCCCAAATAATGGTGAAGTTCATGTAGTTGACGTTCATATAACACCACTAGAGGAAAGACAAATTACATCTCATCAAAATATTGAACGAATACCAAATTCACATGATTACTTATAACAAGACTTATTCCATGTCCACAGTGTAGGATCGAAGAAGTAGGTCTAGAGGGGGGGTGATTAGACTACTTGACAAGTTAATTTTTTTTTTGCCTTTTGATTATGCAAAGATTTAGGCAGTTTCACAATTAAGATCAAGTCAAGTAACTCACTACACATGCAATTCTAGAGTATGGGCAGCAGAAAGTAAATTGCATATATAGTAAAGAGAGGTGGAGAAGATCAAACGCAGTTTGGTGACACGGAGATTTTTGTCGTGGTTCCGATAGGTGGTGCTATCGTACATCCACGTTGATGGAGACTTCAACCCACGGAGGGTAACGGCTGCGCGAGTCCACGGAGGGCTCCACCCACGAAGGGTCCACGAAGAAGCAACCTTGTCTATTCCATCACGGCCTACGCCCACGGTGGACTAGCCTTACTCGGGGTAGATCTTCACGAAGTAGGCGATCTCCTTGCCCTTACAAACTTCTTGGTTCAACTCCACATCTCAACGACGGAGGCTCCCAAGCGACACCTAACCAATCTAGGAGGCACCACCCTCCAAAAGGTAATAGACGGTGTTGGTGGTGATGAACTTCTTGCTCTTGTGCTTCAAGTGATAATCTCCCCAACACTCAACTCTCCTCACTGATATGGCTGTGGTGGAAGAAAGATTTGAGTGGAAAGCAACTTGGGAAGGCTAGAGATCAAGTTTCATATGGTAGGAATGGAATGGCTTGATCTCAACACAAGGGTAGGTGGTTCACTTCTCAGAAAGTGTATGGTAGAAGTGGTGGTACTTTCTGATGGCTCTCCTCACGAATGAAGAGGGGGTGGAGGGGTATATATATAGCCTCCACACAAAATCCAACCGTTACACACACATTTGACCAATCTCGGTGAGACCGAAGTTAAAACTCGGTCAGACCGAAAGTTCAAATATAGTGAACGTTGGGATTTTCGGTGGGACCGAAAATACCATCTCGGTGGGACCGAAAGTGTATCTGATATGAACGTTGGAGATTTCGGTGAGACCGAGAAAGAAAACTCGGTTGGACCGATTTGAGAAAGAGCAGGAACATACCAAAATCGGTTAGACCGAAAATGAATTATCGGTGAGACCGATTTGAGCCAAGACAGAAGCTTGCCCATATCGGTGAGACCGATAATACAAACTCGGTCATTCCGAAATGATGTGAAATGGTTACAGAAGGTTGGCAGTTCAGTTTCGGTGAGACCGATCTCAAACTCGGTAAGACCGATTTTTCTAGGGTTTGGAATATGGCTGAAGTGGTTCATCTCGGTGGGACTGAGTTGGAAGAATCGGTTTGTCCGAGATTACTTATGAGTGTGTTTGATAGTGAAAGGTGCTGATAGTTGAAGGAGCTAAATCACTAAGCACTTGAGCAACCAGATCATCAACACAACCTCATCCCCTTTTAATAGTATTGGCTTTTCCTATGGACTCAATGTGATCTTTGATCACTAAACCAGAAATGGAGTCTTGAGCTTTTGCCAATGCTTGCCTTAGCATTTGAGGGGTCCACTTCTTCAATCATCTTGCCATACCAATGTGATTGGGTTTCCTGAAACATACTTGATAAAAGTATTAGTCCAACCACAAAGTATGTTGTCATTAATTACCAAAACCACCCGGAGAGCAAATGTGCTTTCACACAGGAACAAAAGTAACTACTCACAAAGCATGTTCATGTTCATGAGTCAGAGGTGTATTGAATAGCATTAAGGATCTGAACATCTGATCTTCCACCAAATAAACAAACTAGCATCAACTACAAGGAGTAAACAACACTACTAGCAACCCACAGGTACCAATCTGAGGTTTTGAGACAAAGATCGGATACAAGAGATGAACTAGGGTTTGAGAGGAGATGGTGCCGATGAAGATGTTGATGGAGATTGACCCCCTCTCGATGAGAGGATCGTTGGTGATCATGATGGCTTCGATTTCTCCCTCTCGGAGGGAAGTATCCCTGGCAGAACAACCCTGTCAGACCTCTAGATTGGTTTCGCCTCGGTTCCGCCTTGAGACGGCGGCGCTTCGTCCCGAAAACCTCCTTATTTTTTTCCAGGTCCAAACACGTTGATATATGATACGTCCATTCTGCATCATGTTTTCTTGTTGTTATTTATGTTGTTATTATGCATAATAATGCTTTTTGGAGTAATTCTAATGCCTTTTCTATCATAATTTGCAAGGAATGCACCAAGGGGGAGAATTTCGGCAGCTGGAAATCTGGACCTGAAAAAGCTACGTCAGGCCACCTATTATGCACAACACCAAACATGCTGAAACTTCACGGGGTTTTTTATGGAATATATGAAAAATACTGGAACTGATAACCACCAGAGGGGGCCCACCAGGTGGGCACAACCCACATGGGCGCGCTAGGCCCCCCGAGCGTGCCTTGGTGGGTTATGCTCACCCAGGCCCATCTCCAGTGCCCATCTTCTGGTATATAAGACATTCTGACCTAAAAAAAATAAGGAGGAGACTTTCGGGATGGAGCGCCGCCGTCCCGAGGTGGAACTTGGGTAGTAGCACTATTGCCCTCCGGCTGAGAGATTCCGTCGGGAGAACTTCCTTCTCGGAGGGGGAAATCATCGTCATCATCATCACCAACAACTCTCCCATCTTGGGGAGGGCTATCTTCATCAACATCTTCAACATCGCCATCTCATCTCAAACCCTAGTTCAACTCTTTTGTTCAATCTTGTTACCGAAACTATAGATTGGTGCTTGTGGGTGACTAGTAGTGTTGATTACATCTTGTAGTTGATTACTATATGGTTTATTTGATGGAATATTATATGTTTAGATCCATTATGCTATTTAACACTCCTCTGATCTTGAGCATGTTCATCATTTATGAGTAGTTACATTTGTTCTTGAGGTCACGGGAGAAATCATGTTGCAAGTAATCATGTGAATTTTATATGTGTTCGATATTTTGATAGTATGTATGTTGTGATTCACTTAGTGGTGTCATTTGAACATTGACTACATGACACTTCACCATATTTGGGCCTAAGGGAATGCATTGCGGAGTAGTAATTAGATGGTGGGTTGCGAAAGTGACAGAAGGTTAAACCCTAGTTTATGCGCTATTCCGTAAGGGACCGATTGGATCCAAAAGTATAATGCCATGGTTAGAATTTATTCTTAGTACTTTTCTTGTAGTTGCGGATGCTTGCGGGAGGGTTAATCATAAGTATGAGGTTTGTTCAAGTGAGAACAACACCTAAGCACCGATCCACCCACATATCAAATTATCAAAGTAGCGAACACGAATTGAACCAACATGATGAAGGAGACTAGATGAAATACCCGTGTATCCTCAAGAATGCTTTGCTTATTATAAGATACCATCTTGGCATGTCCTTTACCTCAAAAGGATTGGGCTATCTTGCTGCACTTTTTCTACTACTATCGTTACTTGCTCGTTACAAAATTATCTTGCCATCAAACTACTCTCCTACTTACAATTTCAGCACTTGCAGATTGATACGTCTCCAACATATCCATAATTTTTTATTGTTCCATGCTATTATATTATCCATATAGGATGTTTTATATGCTATTTTATATGATTTTTGGGACTAACCTATTAACCCAGAGGCGAGTGCGAGTTACTGTTTTTTCCTTGTTTTTGAGTATCGCAGAAAAGGAATACCAAACGGAGTGCAATTGACCTGAAATTGCTCAGAAGTTGTTTTTGGACCAGAAGAAGCCCACGGAGTATCGTAGATGGACCAGAAGAGTCCCGAGGCCACCACGAGGGTGGGGTGGGGGTGCGCCGTACCCCCTGGGCGCGCTCCCTATCTCGTGGCCACTTCGGGGACCCCATGACTTGTTCCCGACTCCAACACCTCTTATATATACCCAAACTTTCAGAACATAACCTAGATCGGGAGTTCCGCCGCCGCAAGCCTCCGTAGCCATGGAAAACCAATCTAGACCCATTTCGGCACCCTGCCGGAGGGGGAATCCCTCTCCGGTAGCCATCTCCATCATCTCGGAGCTCTCCGTGACGAGGAGGGAGTAGTTCACCCTCGGGGCTGAGGGTATGTACCAGTAGCTATGTGTTTGATCTCTCTCTCTCTCTCTCTCTCTCTCTCTCTCTCTCTCTCTCTCTCTCTCTCTCTCTCTCGTGTTCATGAGATGGCATGATCTTGATGTATCGCGAGCTTTGCTCCTATAGTTGGATCTTATGATGTTTTCCCCCCTCTACCTTCTTGTAATGGATTGAGTTTTCCCTTTGAAGTTATCTTATCTGGTTGAGTCTTTAAGGATTTGAGAACACTTGATGTATGTCCTGCGTGGGATACCCGTGGTGACAATGGGGTATTCTATTGATTCACTTGATGTATGTTTTGGTGATCAACTTGCGGGTTCCGTGACCTTGGGAATCTATGCATAGGGGTTGGCACACGTTTTCATCTTGACTCCCTGATAGAAACTTTGGGGCACTCTTTGAAGTTCTTTGTGTTGGTTGAATAGATGAATCTGAAATTGTGTGATGCATATCGTATAATCATGCCCACGGATACTTGAGGTGACAATGGAGTATCTAGGTGATATTAGGGTTTTGATTGATGTGTGTCTTAAGGTGTTATTCTAGTACAAACTCTAGGATAGATTGAACGGAAAGAATAGCAACATGTTATTTTACTATGGAATATTGAATAGATCGATCAGAAAGAATAACTTTGAGGTGGTTTCATACCCTACAATAATCTCTTCGTTTGTTCTCCGCTATTAGTGACTTTGGAGTGACTCTTTGTTGCATGCTGAGGGATTGTTATATGATCTAATTATGTTATCCTTGTTGAGAGAACTTGCACTAGTGAAAGTATGAACCCTAGGCCTTGTTTCCTAGCATTGCAATACCATTTACGCTCACTTTTATCATTAGTTACCTTGCTGTTTTTATATTTTCATATTACAAAATCTATATCAACCATCCATATTGCACTTGTATCACCATCTCTTCGCCGAACTAGTGCACCTATACAATTTACCATTGTATTGGGTGTGTTGGGGACACAAGAGACTCTTTGTTATTTGGTTGCAGGGTTGTTTGAGAATGACCATCTTCATCCTACGCCTCCCACGGATTGATAAACCTTAGGTCATCCACTTGAGGGTAATTTGCTATTGTCCTACAAACCTCTGCACTTGGAGGCCCAACAACGTCTACAAGAAGAAGGTTGCGTAGTAGATATCAACCTCTTTTCTGGCGCCGTTGCGGGGGAGGTGAGTGCTTGAAGGTATATCTTTAGATCTTGCAATCGACTCTTTTAGTTTCTTGTTTTATCACTTGTTTAGTTTATAAAAGAAAACTAACAAAAAATGGAATTGATGCTGCCTCATATGCTTCATCTTTTTAATATCTTTCGTGAAAATGATGGGAAGGAAAATTGTGCCGAAGTGCTAAAAGAAGAATGCATTAAAATGTTTGGAACTAAATACTTGAATGATGAGTATGATTGCACTGTTGTTAGTGTGAATTCTTCGAATATCCATAGTACTAATGATGATTGCACTAGTCATGATGAAAATATCTCATATAAGCATGTCAATTTTTGTGGAGTGCATAGAGTTTGAAAGTACACACTAAATAGGGAAGATAGATTTTGCAAGAGGCATAAGTGTTTAGAAACTAAATGGTTGCAAGAAAGACTAGATGTTTGTGCTGAAAATTTAAATTTTCTTAGTCATCTTTGTGAACTTTGCAATGAACGTGGTCATTTAAGTATCCAATGCAAATTGTTTCATGATCAAATCGTGTCCAAAAATTGTGATGACTTGATTTCCCTTGCACATCATAATGAACTTAGTTTTCTTATGGGTTATGAAGAAATGAAACATATAACTATGAATACTAGTCGTCAACCCGTGCGTCCGCACGGGATAGCATACAGAGAATGTTAATTGCCTACAATTGTAAACAAACAATAAAACTAAGTTGTTATTAGTCAACAACGGTTTTTCTGTCAATCATATTATTGCATGGGCAAACATGTTTTTTTCACAGAAGACACGACACGGTTTTCGTTTATGCATTTTTTCGCTACACATATCAGTGGATTTAGATCCTTCCTAAAAATATGTCATACAATTTGAAAACGGGTGGCTTAAGTTATTCCATATCAGGGCAACAATGCTTGAAATGCTTACATTTAGTGTATAATATTAACTCAGGCGGAGTTCTAATAGATATTATTAACTTTATGTGTTTGAGAAAATAATATTTTGCTTGTGTGACGATTGCTTGTTGTTTTGTTCGTTGGGGAGGAGAGGGGGGGGGGGGGGG
>LR738714.1:380820559-380841502 GCA_902687465.1 Secale cereale | reverse complement strand
AAAATCATTTTCCAATCCCAAACATTTCCATTTCTATACAATTGTTGTATCAATTTTTCCTGGACAACTTTTACTTCTCCTCTGTAGGTTCACTTCGTGCCTTGCTCATTTACAACCAATTATAGAATATCTTGCCAAGCTCTTGTGACTGATGCATATGATGGTTCATCTTTGACATGGCCTAAACAGTAAAATAGTAGATGGAGTTTAATTTCATTCTTACTTCTCTTGAACTGCCTCCGTTCAATAATGTAATGCCATGACAATGATTTGAAACCTAGTATAAATAGTAGATAGAGTTTAATTTAATTTTCATTTTTTATCTCCAAAAATATATATAATATCAAACTGCATCTTATGTTGAATCTAATGATATATGTTTGGCATTCTAAATGTAAATATTTTTCTCCATAAACTTGGCAAATGTTTGTGAGGTTTGACTTTTCAAAAATATATACACACTACATTTTTGAACACAGCGAGTATATGTTAACTGTATTTGTATTTAATATATACTGCATACAAAACAATTGGCTTTTTTTATGATTTATAATTCATGCCATAGCATGTGTACCCAGACTGGTGCATTACATCTGTTGCATAATAGATTTTTGCGTGAGAGATGAAACCATTTAAAAATTTATATATTGGTTGTACATGTTCTTTGGTAGTTAACTCAAGCTTATACATGTACTTTCTTACATATAGTTTTAATATATATTTTTAAAATTTGGCTATAGAGATTTTTGCATTTTTATTAGTAACCAAGGTGCCGCGTTTACTGAGAGTTGGGTTACGTTTTTAATTGGCTTATTAAAAGAAACTATGTTTTCTTATTTAAAACTCATTTTTGTGAGTTGTGAGGTTGGCAAGGACACAACTTATCCATCTGGTGAAAAAAGGAAGCATCATCTAATACTTTTAGTACGCATCATCTAACCTCTGGTCCTGTGTGTACGAACATGCACGTGGTCAAACTACGCTCTCTGCCTAATTAGTCAGATATTCACTTCTGTGGAATCTTTCTTATTGCTAATTGTGTTAAGTGTATCACACCCCATTAATTGTTTCAGACCTTGAATTGCAAGAAACAAATGAAATAGAACTTTAATATTGTTAAAGGAGAAATCTTTATGACATAAAGGAAAATAATTTTTTGAAGATTATTCAAGACCAATGAAAAAAATAGCGTCCTACAACAAAATAGTGTGTCCCTTAAAATATGTTATTTGTGTCCTATATCACGCTATAGTATGCTATTAGTGAGACATTGTACACTGATTTATTTAGTGAGGCCTCGCTTAGAACGCCACAACGTGCTATTAGCAACGCTATAGCGTGCTATTTTTTTCACTGTTTAAGATGCAAATTAGAAAGAATCCAGAAGAAAAAGGTGTAGTAGCAAAACTATATTGTGTAACAGTGTGATTCAAAAATGGTTAAAAATCGATTGAGTTTTCCTTTTTGGCAAGAACACACTTATCTAACCTGGGTAGTGATAGCAGCTGACCGGAAACAACCTTTACACCCAGCCGGAGAAGCTTGACCGGCGACGATTCTAAGAACTGACGAACAACATACTGATCTTTGATGTTGATGTTGATCAGCTGATGGACATAGTTGTGCTTCTGACCCAATATCCATGAGGTGTAAAAATATTGTACATGAGAAGAATCTCTTGAGAGAGAAAAAATACCAAACTTGCAATGAAGAAACACCTGATTAGGATGGACTTTGCACAACACGATCAGATGATGCGATCAATAAAATGTAATCAAATATAAAAAGTCAAGAAAACAACTTCTAAATTTTTTTGCACAACACAATCAGATTATGTGATTAATAAAATGTTATCAATTATAAAAAGTCAAGAAAACAAATTCTAGAAGAATAATGTGCAGCGAAAACAAACGTGATCCACATGAGAAAAATCCTTTTGTCGATATAAGCTATTTGACCACATGGGAATCCATGCGCCAACTTCTAGTCATGAGTTTGAGACATATAATAGATCTGTTTTCCATGGGTGGCGAGGGTAGAGATCTCATACCGCGCAATTGACTTTTTTTACTAAGAGAGGAATAGAGTCAGGAGACAGGGAATTGTAGATAGATTAGTGTCTTGTCTATAACCGTGGCGAATACTGTTTGCATGTATGCATCATAAATATATTAAATTGCTATAAGAGCTTGTTTGCTAGGCCATGACAATGTCATTACTGCTAGTGTTTAATCAATCACGTACCTTGTACATGTGGCACCAGCAGGAGGCGACATGGTTGATGCCTTGAGGTTGCAGCCACAACAACCAAGGATGAGCAGCGGCAAGTTGAATCTTCAAAATTACTTGAGGCAGTTCGTGTGGCTGCATGTCCACTTGATTAGACCGATGAACGGTCGAAGGAGAGGGAGTCGGCACCGCACTGTTGCACTGCAGCATGAGACGCGAGTAGCCATAGAGACATGTATTGCATGCCTTTCCAACGACCTGATTGAACAACCATGGCGGCGTGTGCATGGAATAGAATGGATAGAAGCTTTACATAGGGAGAGAAAGAATCGGGGTCGTATTAGTCTAGGGCTCTAGGCTACCGAATCAAGAGCCGCCGGCATGCCCTTTGCAATGATTGGGTTAGAGAAAAAAGATTGAGATTGATCCCTGAAAGAAAAAAAGATGGAGATTCAGATGATTTTTTCTCCTTATGTTTTTAGGTTGATCTACACTGTAATAATTCGGTCCCACAATATTAACGGCTCATAAATTCTAATTAACGTGGGATTTTATAGGGAGTCTAGGATTAGTATATAATAGATTCTAGAGTTTTCCCTTGAGGGAGTTCTTGATTTTAATCTAGAAGAAATATTTATGTATTGTGCGGTGAATTGCACTGAAACTCCTTATATTGCTAATTACATAAAGACAATAAAAAAATAGAAGATGAAGAGAATACTAATGAAAGGAAAGAGATTTCCCAATATCCTCCTATTCTTTCTTATGATGAATCAGGTAACGAGGAGGAGCCTTCCATTCAACCAATCTCATTAATAAGGAGCTCCAAAAAGAGGATTAAACCCACACATGATGCGAACAAGAAAAAGAAAAGACGGAGAAGCGAAGGTAAAAAGGTATCCCTTCCAAATGATGTTGCTCCTATTACTCATTGTGATGATGATAACTGCTATACTATCGGTGCTATCCATACTATTAATGATGAGAGTGATTATTCTTATGATATGAAAATGCCCAAGATTGGCGGTGTTATGTTTGATGAGAATGACATGCTTGAGAATTTATTTGCTGCAATTAATGTTTGTCCCAAGCTTGGGGATGTTATGTTTGATGAAGATGATACTTTTAGCCTCCCAAGTTTTGATATGAAAATTTATTATGATAATAGCATGCCTCCTATTGATGATGATTATATTGATGAAAGTGGATTTGGAGAGGTCATGACTTTATTTAGTAATGATTCCACTATCTTGGAAGAGGTTTAAATTGATTATGATGAGAACAAAGTTGCTACTTATGATGATTATTGTGATGCCACTTATGCTATAAAAAGTAGTGATGATTATATTTATAAAACTTGTCATGATTATGGTTACCATTTTTCTGACCATTACTCTTTTAATGTGGAAACAATCTATAGTATTCAAGTTTCTTATGATACTCCCACTATTCCAAATGAGAAGAATTCGCTTATGTGGAGAGTAATAAAATTTATATGCTTGGGGATCATGAAAATAATGCTTTATGTGATAACTATATTGTTGAATTCATTCATGATGCTACTGAAAATTATTATGAGGGAGGAATATATGCTTGTAGGAGTTGCAATAATATCAAGTTTCCTCCCTATGTGTTAAAAATCTTGAAGCTATGCTTGTTTTGCTTTCCTATGCTAGTTGATTATTGTTGCCATAAGTTGTTTTCTCACAAAATTCCTATGCATAGGAAGTGGGTTAGGCTTAAATGTGTTAGTCATAGTCTTCATGATGCTCCCGTTGTGTTTCATTCTTATCTTTTATGCGAGCATCATTGAAATCATCATGCCTAGCTAAAAGGCATTAAAGAAAAGCGCTTGTTGGGAGACAACCCAATATTTACCCTTACTGTTTTTGTGTGTTCACATGATTAAGCTACTGTAGTAATCATGTTTTATAGCTTTTGTTTCAATAAAGTGCCAAGTAGAACCTTTGGGAAGACTTGGGTGAATGTTAATGTGATCTTGCTGTAAAAAACAGAAACTTTGCGCTCATGAGATTAGCTGCCATTTTGTACAGAAGAGTGCTTTTGAGTTCATTCTTTTTGCAGATGATTAATAGACAATGTTCTCACATCCACAAATTTATTTCAGAATTTTTAGAGTTACATAAGTGTTTGAAAGTTACAAATTGCTACACATTGTTCTGTTTTTGATAGATTCTGTTTTTCGTCTGTTGTTTGCTTATTTTGACGAATCTATGAGTAGTATCGGAGGGTACGAACCATAGAGAAGTTGGAATAAGTAGATATTACACCAATATGAATAAAGAATGAGTTCACAACAGTAACTAAGTGGTGATTTTATTTTCTTATACTAACGGAGCTTGCGAGTTTTCTGTTGTGAAGTTTTCAAGTTTTGGGTAAAGATTTGATGGACTATGGAATAAGGAGTGGTAAGAGCCTAAGCTTGGGGATAACCAAGGCACCCCATGGTAATATTCAAGGACAACCAAGAGCCTAAGCTTGGGGATGCCTCGGAAGGAATCCCCTCTTTCGTCTTCGTCTATCAGTAACTTTACATGAGGCTATATTTTTATTCACCACATGATATCTGTCTTGCTTGGAGCGTCATTTTGTTTTATTTTGTTTTTCTTGGTGTTTGAATAATATCCCAAGATCTGAAATTCTTAAATGTTAGAGATTCTTTACATAGTTACATAATTATTCAACTACTCATTGATCTTCACTTATATCTTTTGGAGTAGTTTTTCGTTTGCTCTAGTGCTTCACTTATATCTTTTTAGAGCACGACGGTGGTTTTATTTTGAACAAATAGATGAACACTCATGCTTTACTTATATTATTTCGAGAGTCTTTTAGAACAACATGGTAATTTGCTTAGGTTATGAATTTAGTCCTAATATGATGGGTATCCATGAGGGATATAATAAAAAGTTTCATATAAAGTGCATTGAATACTATGAGAAGTTTGATGCTTGATGATTGTTTTGAGATATGATGATGGTGATATTAGAGTCATGCTAGTAGAGTAGTTGTGAATTTGAGAAATACTTGTGTTGAGGTTTGCAAGTCCCATAGCATGCACGTATGGTAACCGTTGTGTAACAAATTTGAAGGATGAGGTATTTCTTTGATTGTCATCCTTTGTGTGGAGGTCGGGATCACGCGATGGTTAACTCCTACCAACCTTTCCCATAGGAGCATGCGTGTAGTACTTTGTTTTGATGACTGGTAGATTTTTCAATAAGTATGTGAGTTCTTTATGACTAATGTTGAGTCCATGGATTATACGCACTCTCACCCTTCCACCATTGCTAGCCTCCCTAGTACCGCGCAACTTTCGCCGGTACCATAAACCCACCGTATACCTTCCTCAAAACAGCCACCATACCTACCTATCATGGCATTTCCATAGCCATTCCGAGATATATTGCCATGCAACTTTCCACCGTTCCGTTTATTATGACACGCTTCATCATTGTCATATTGACACGCTTCATCATTGTCATATTGCCACGCATGATCATGTAGTAGAGATCGTATTTGTAGCAAGGCCACCATGCATAATTTTTCATTCATGTTACTCTTGATTCATTGCACATCCCGGTACACCGCCGGAGGCATTCATATAGAGTTATATTTTGTTCTAGTATCGAGTTGTAATCTTTGAGTTGTAAATGAATAGAAGTGTGATGATCATCATTATTAGAGCATTGTCCCGAAAAACAAGAAAAAAAGAAAGGCCAAAAAAAGAGAGGCCAAACAAAAAAAAGAAAGAAAGGCCAAATAAAAAAAGGGGAGGCCCAAAAAAAAGGGGACAATGCTACTATCTTTTTTCCACAGTTGTGCTTCAAAGTAGCACCATGATCTTCATGATAGAGAGTCTCTTGTTTTGTCACTTTCATATGCTAGTGGGAATTTTCATTATAGAACTTGGCTTGTATATTTCAACGATGGGCTTCGTCAAATGCCCTAGGTCTTCGTGAGCAAGCAAGTTGGATGCACACCCATTTAGTTTCTTTTGTTGAGCTTTCATACATTTATAGCTCTAGTGCATCCGTTGCTTGGCAATCCCTACTCACTCACATTCATATCTATTGATGGGCATCTCCATAGCCCATTGATACGACTAGTTGATGTGAGACCATCTTCCTCCTTTTTGTCTTCTCCACAACCACCACTCTATTCCACCTATAGTGCTATGTCCATGGCTCACGCTCATGTATTGCGTGAAAGTTGAAAAAGTTTGAGAATACTAAAGTATGAAACAACTGCTTGGCTGAAACCGGGGTTGTGCATGATTTGGGTATTTTGTGTGACGACGATGAAGCGTAGCCAAACTATACGATTTTGTAGGGATGAACTTTCTTTGGCCATGTTATTCTAAGAAGACATAATTGCTATGTTAGTATGCTTGAAGTATTATTATTTTCATGTCAATATCAAACTTTTGTCTTCAATCTTTCGGATTTGAACATTCATGCCACAATAAAGAAAAATGCATTGAAAATTATGTTAGGTAGCATTCCACATCAAAAATTCTGTTTTTATCATTTACCTACTGGAGGACGAGAAGGAATTAAGCTTGGGGATGCTTGATACGTCTCCAACGAATCTATAATTTTTGATTGTTCCATGCTATTATACTATCCATCTAGGATGTTTTATATGCATTTATATGCTATTTTATATGATTTTTGGGACTAACCTATTAACCCAGAGCCCAGTGCCAGTTTTTGTTTTTTCCTTGTTTTTGAGTATCGCAGAAAAGGAATACCAAACGGAGTCCAATTGACCTGAAATTGCTCGGAGGTTGTTTTTGGACCAGAAGAAGCCCACGGAGTACCGGAGATGGACCAGAAGAGTCCCAAGGCCACCACGAGGGAGGGGGCGCGCCCTACCCCCCTAGCCACGCCCCTATCTCGTGGCCGCCTCGGGGACCCCCCTGACTTGTTCCCGACTCCAACACCTCTTATATATACACAAACTTCCAGAACATAACCTAGATCGGGAGTTTCGCCACTTCAAGCCTCTGTAGACACCAAAAACCAATCTAGACCCATTCCAGCACCCTGCCGGAGGGGGAATCCTTCTCCGGTGGCCATCTTCACCATCCCGGTGCTCTCCATGATGAGGAGGGAGTAGTTCACTCTCGGGGCTGAGGGTATGTACCAGTAGCTATGTGTTTGATATCTCTCTCTCGTGTTCTTCAGATGGCACGATCTACATGTATTGCAATCTTTGCTACTATAGTTGGATCTTATGATGTTTCTCCCCCTCTACCTTCTTGTAATGGATTGAGTTTTTCCTTTGAAGTTATCTTATCGGATTGAGTCTTTAAGGATTTGAAAACACTTGTTGTATGTCTTGCGTGGGATACCCATGGTGACAATGGGGTATTCTATAGATTAACTTGATGTATGTTTTGGTGATCAACTTGCCTGTTCCGTGACCTTGGGAATCTATGCATAGGGGTTGGCACACGTTTTCGTCTTGACTCTCCGATAGAAACTTTGGGGCACTCTTTTAAGTTCTTTGTGTTTGTTGAATAGATGAATATGAGATTGTGTGATGCATATCGTATAATCATGCCCACAGATACTTGAGGTGACAATGGTGTATCTAGGTGACATTAGGGTTTTGATTTATGTGTGTCTTAAGGTGTTATCTAGTACGATCTCTAGGATAGATTGAACGGAAATAATAGCTTCGTGTTATTTGACGACGGACTGTTGAATAGATCGATCAGAATGAATAACTTTGAGGTGGTTTCGTACCCTACAATAATCTCTTCATTTTTTCTCCACTATTAGTGACTTTGGAGTGACTCTTTGTTGCATGTTGAGGGATTGTTATATGATCTAATTATGTTATCCTTGTTGAGAGAACTTGCACTAATGAAAGTATGAACCCTAGGCCTTGTTTCCTATCATTGCAATACCGTTTACCCTCACTTTTATCATTAGTTACCTTGCTGTTTTTATATTTTCATATTACAAAAACCTATATCTACCATCCATACTGCACTTGTATCACCATCTCTTCGCCTAACTAGTGCACCTATACAATATACCATTGTATTGGGTGTGTTGGGGACACAAGAGACTCTTTGTTATTTGGTTCCAGGGTTGTTTGAGAGAGACCATCTTCATTCTATGCCTCCCATGGATTGATAAACCTCAGGTCATCCACTTGAGGGAAATTTTCTACTATCCTACAAACCTCTACACTTGGAGGCCCAACAGCGTCTACAAGAAGAAGGTTGCGTAGTAGACATCACAGATATTACCTTACTGAAAAACACTTGTCATTTCCTTCTGCTCCTTGTTGGGTTCGACAGGAGCTATAATTGATCCCATATACTTTTGGGTCATGAAGGCAATTTTCTAGCGCCGTTGCCGGGTAGTGAAGCGCTTCTGGTAACTGGTAATTGGTAAGGAAACAATCATATAGTGTGCTGAAATTTATTGTCACTTGTTACTATGGAGAACAATCCTTTGAGGGGTTTGTTTGGGGTATCTTCACCTCGACCGGAACCACAATTAGCTACCCCTCAACCTGCTGCAGCTACTGAAAATATTGAATATGAAATCCTTCGAGTATGATAGAACAACTGCTAGCTAATCCTTATGCAGGAGATGGAACCGAATATCTTCATATGCACTTGATATATGTGGAACAAATTTGTGGATTGTTTAAGCTTGCAGGTTTACCCGGAGATCAAGTTATGAAGAAGGTTTTTCCTTTATCTTTGAAGGTAAAAGCATTATCATGGTATAGGCTATGCGATGATATTTGATCTTGGAACTGGAACCGATTGAAAATGGAGTTTCACCAAAACAAAATCATATGCATCTAGTTCATCGTGATCGGAATTACATATACAATTTTTGGCCTCGTGGAGGAGGAAGTATCGCTCAAGCTTGGGGGAGGATTAAGTCAATGTTATATTCATGCCCCAATCATGAGCTCTCAAGATAAATTATTATTCATAATTTTTATGCTCGGCTTTCTCATAATGATCAATCCATGCTTGATACTTCTTGTGCTGGTTCTTTTATGAAGAAGACTATTGAATTCCGGTGGGACCTTTTGGAAATAGTTAAATGCAACTCTGAAGATTGGGAACTCGGCGAAGGTAACGAGTGAGGTATTAAGCTTAAGTATGATTGTGTTAAATCTTTTATGAATACTGATGCTTTTTCAAAGTTTAGCACTAAATATGGACTTGACTCTGAGATAGTAGCCTCCTTTTGTGAATATTTTGCTACTCATGTTGATCTCCCTAAAGAGAAGTGGTTTAAATATCACCCACCTATTAAAGAAGAAATTAAAGAATCGGTACCAGTTAAAGAAGAAACTATACTTTATAATGTTGATCCAGTTGTTCCTACTGCTTATATTAAAAAAAACTTTTCCTGTTAGGATAAAGGAACATGCTAAAGTTTCAACTGTGGTTAACAAAAAGTTATATCAGAACATCTAAACCAGATGAAAAAATTAAAGTAGAACCTAATATTCCTATGGCCAAATATCTCTTGGAAGAAAATGTAGACGGGCATGTTATTTACTTTAATGAAGAGGCGGATAGAATTGCCAAGCCTGATAAAAAGGATAAACACAGACCAGTTGTTGGCATGCCCGTTGTCTCAGTCAAAATAGGAGTTCACTACTATCATGGTTTATGTGACATAGGTGCTAGCGTGAGTGCTATTCCCTACTCTTTATACCAAGAAATTATGAATGACATAGCACCCGCAGTGATAGAAGACATTGATGTCACTGTTAACCTTGCTAATAGAGACACTATATCACCATTTGGGATTGTTAGAGATGTTGAAGTCTTGTGTGGGAAAATAAAATACCCTACTTATTTTCTTGTTCTTGGTTCCCCACAAGATGACTTCTATCCCATTATCTTTGGTAGACCTTCCTTGAACACCGTTAATGCTAAAATAGCTTGTAAGAAACGAACTGTCGGTGTTAGTTTTGGTGAGTCTCGTGAATTTAATTTTTTCCAAGTTTAATAGAAAGTTTCATGAAAAATAATTGCCTAGTAAAGATGAAATTATTGGGCTTGCTTCTATTGATGTGCCTCCTACTGATCCTCTAGAACAATATTTGCCAAACCATGAAAATGATTTACATATGCATGAAAGAAATAAAATAGATGATATTTTAATTTAGCAACGTCCTCTGCTTAAACACAATCTACCTATTGAAACTCTGGGAGGTCCTCCTCCACCTAAAGGTGATCCAATGTTTGAATTAAAACAATTTCCTAACACTTTGAAATATGCTTATCTTGATGAAAAGAAGATATATCCTATTATTATCAGTGCTAACCTTTCAGAACATGAAGAAGAAAGAATATTGAAAGTTCTAAGGAAGCACCGAGATGCTATTGGATATACTCTTGACGATTTAAAGGGCATCATTCCCACTCTATGTCAGCATAAGATTAATATGGAACCTGATCCTAAACCCGTTGTTGAGCATCAATGTCGGTTAAATCCGAAAATGAAAGAAGTGGGAAGAACATAAATATTAAAACTTCTGGAAGCAGTTATAATCTATCCTATAGCTGATAGTAGATGGGTAAGTCCCATTCATTGTGTTCCTAAGAAAGAAGGTATTACTGTTGTTCCTAATGGTAAGAATTAACTTATTCTGTAAAGAATTGTTACAGGCTATAGAATGGTAAGTAATTTATAGGAAATTAAATAGAGCAACTAGAAAAGATCATTTCCCTCTACCTTTTATTGATCAAATGCTAGAAATATTATCAAAGCACACACACTTTTGCTTCCTTGATGGATACTCTGGTTTTTCACAAATACATGTTTCTCAACCTGATCAAGAAAATACTACTTTTACTAGTTCCTTTGGAACTTATACTTATAGACGTATGCCTTTTGGTTTATGGAATGCACCTGCTACCTTTGAATGATGTATGACTGCTTTATTCTCTGACTTTTGTGAAAACATTGTAGAGGTTTTCATGGATGATTTCTCTATCTATTGGAAGTCTTTTGATGATTGTTTAAGCAATCTTGATCGAGTTTTGCAGAGATGTGAACAAATAAGTCTTGTCTTGAATTGGGAGAAATACCACTTTATGGTTAATGAAGGTATTGTCTTGGGCCATAAGATTTCTGAAAAGGGTATTGAAGTGGACAAAGCTAAGGTTGATGCAATTGAGAAAATACCATGTCCTAAGGATATCAAAGGTATTCGTAGTTTCTTAGGTCATGCTGGTCTCTATAGGAGATTTATCAAAGACTTTTCTAGGCCTCTCACTAACCTTTTACAAAAGGATGTTCCTTTTGTTTTTGATGATGATTTCTTTGAAGCCTTTGAAACACTTACGAAAGCCTTAATTTCTACACCTATAGTTCAACCACGTGATTGGAACTTACCTTTTGGAATTATGTGTGATGCTAGTGATTATGCGGTTGGTGCTGTTCTAGGACAAAGAATTGATAAAAAGCTAAATGTCATTATGCTAGTAAAACTCTAGACAATGCTCAAAAGAATTATGTTACCACTAAAAAAGAATTATTAGCAGTTGTGTTTGCTTGTGACAAATTTGTTCACACTGACGATGCTGCTATTAAATATCTTATGGAAAAGAAAGATGCTAAACCTAGACTTATTCAGTGGGTTCTCTTGCTACAAGAATTTGATTTGCATATCACTGATAAAAAAGGAGTTGAGAACCCCGTAGCTGATAACTTGTCTAGACTTGAAAATGTACTTGATGACCCACTACCTATTGATGATAGTTTTCCTGATGAGCAGTTAGCTGCAATAAATATTACTAATAGTACTCATTTGTATGCTGACTATGCTAATTACATTGTTGCTAAATATATACCACCTAGTTTTACTTACCAACAAAAGAAAAAGTTCTTTTATGATTTAAGACATTACTTTTGGGATGACCCACATCTTTATAAAGAACACTACAAAAAAATACACTTCCATGATGATATGTGTTTGTCACAGTAGGTCACATTTTCTGACATGCATGTACATCCATGACAAATTTATGACAGAATCAAGATAGTCATACATGTGCTGTCGTAGAAGTGTTCCATGACATTACCAAAATTATCATCACGGAAGTGTCCACTTCCATGACCATAAATCACGCGTCACAGAAGTGCTTTCGTCAAGGGTGACCGACACGTGCCATCCACCGTAACGGAACGTCGTTAAGCTATCGGGTCCGGTTTTGGATCCGATAACCCATTAACAACCCCGACCAATGGAGATTTTCCACGTGTAAAATCATCATTAGCTGGAGGGAACACGCGTCGGCTCGCCGTTGGGACAGATGTCATCCATTCATTGGACCCAAAGCGCCTATGATACGTCGACACGTGGCACGGCCCAACAGAGGCCCATTCATGTGAACATGTCGGCCCGTTTGACGTGGTCAAAAGGTGACGGGCCGTCCAACGGCAAGCCTGTTAACGGCATGTTCGCATATAGCCCATTTACAGCCCGCTAACCCAGGGCCCGTTTACGGCCTATCCAAATTAGGCCCAGTAGCGTCATCTGGGCCGTCCAATATAATTCCAGCCCGTTTTAACTTCCAGCCCATGTATGGACCATGATGTCTTTCGGCCCATATGAGGCCCTTAGTAACCCTTGGCCCATTAACGGCCCATGGTAAAACTGGCCCGTAATGAACAGTGCCCAATAGAGGCCCATTCCTATGAAAACACCGGCCCATTTGACTAGGTCAAAAGGTGGCGGGCCGGCCCATGGCAAGCCTGTTAACAGCCTGTTCGCATATAGCCCATTTACAACCCGCTAACCCAGGGCCCGTTTACGGCCAATCCGAATTAGGCCCAGTAGCGTCATCTGGGCCATCCAATATAATTACAACCCGTTTTAACTTCTGGCCCATGACGTCTTTTGGCCCATATGAGGCCCTTAGTAACCCTCGGCCCATTAATGGCCCGTGTTAAAACTGGCTCATAATGAATAGTGTATCACTTTATACCCATTAATTGCCCATTATTCCGTTGGGCCGTTTGCAGCCCATGTTATCTTTCGGCCTTCTCAGCGCCCATTTATTCTTGGGCTCATTTCCAGCATTCGTTTACTTTCAGCCCGTTACTGTCATTTTCTGCTTGTGGGCCAAATACAGCCCGTGGTTACAGTCGGCCCGTTTGTGGCCCGTTAATACATTGGGTCATTTTCATAGCGTCATCAAATACGGCCTATTAACGACGACCCGTTATGGTCGGCCAATGAACGGATGATTTCAACTCTAGCCCATTTACAACCATAATGTGGTCTGTTATTGGCCCATGTTTGGCCAACCGATCATACGACCGGTAGAAGGCCCATTGTGTCTATGCCTCGTAGAAGGCCCATTGTTTCTATGGCCCTTAGAAGGCCCATTGTTTCTACGACACGTAGGAGGCCCATGTTAACTACAGTAAATATGTAGCCCATTGTTAATGTGGCCTAGTTTTAAAAAATAGGTTATTTTGGCCAGTAGCAAACCGCGGAAAAAGAACTGCACTGACTACAAGAAAACAAATAAACAAGACAACGGAAATAAATAAGCAAGCAACTTATGCTAGGCTATCACGTCTATTACACATATTACATCCACTGGGCATCAAAGTTCGCCAGAAGTGCAAATATAGGGAACAAAGCAGCATATAAACGCCGCAGCAAAACAAGTCCAGAACTGAAACCACTTCAGAAGAGCTCAAGAAACAATATCCTGGGTACCCATAATGCTGGCAAAATGCTTAGCAAGCTTATTAACTTTCTCTTGTTCGGCGCTTAAATCCTCCAGCACTTGCTGTTGCACCAGAAAGTATGCATCTAAATTCTGCAGGGACTTCCTCAGTCCTTCGGCTTCCTGTCACATAACATCTGATCGATGTCTTTCAACTTGAAGTTGAGACTTAAGAAGCCGAACTGATTCAGGCAGCGAGTTTAAAGAGCTGGTGCCAGCAGTAGTAGACAGTAACTCAAACACTACATCAAGACAGGACTTTGGGGTTGTCTCATTGTCTTGAATATAGTTTTTATCAGCTTTCTTGGAGAACAATAGGGATGTCTCACTATCTTGAACCTGATCTACATTACTTCTTTTACCATTGCATAACGGGGTACTCTTCTCCAATATTTTATCCGCGTTCTAAAGGAGAAACAAACAAACACAACACAAGTTTACAATGTAGTATATGAAACTCATTTTGGTAAACCAGTTCAGCAGTAAGGTGGACAGGATAACAACATGAAACAAACATGTATCTATGTAGTATGGTCACTGTATGGTCTATATCATTCTAGTTTATGTTGCCAAATCAAGATAGATACAATTCGAATCATATCTATTTAAGACAAAGCAGCATAGACATAATATAAGTGTGGGAAACTACACAACAATAACAACACTTGTAATGTGCATGGCATGAGAACATAACTGTTTATTCAATTGAAACTAAAATCAATATAGAGCAAGTTACAACAGAAAACACATTAAAGAAACAAGTTTAAAACATGCATGTTGCGCCATTGGAGTTTCAATTGCATCCTTCAAATTTAAAATTAGTTGGTATGAGTAAATACAGGGATGCAAGAGCAAAGTAGTATGAACCATAGCTACGGAACCTGACCTAAGAACAATTCTTATTCTGCTTTAAGCGTTGACTTGGGGTTTGGAGTGGTGGTCCTCGTGCTTTGGGCACTGCTGTTGCCTTACTAACTGCTCGTGTTTGGGTGCTCTGTGGTGGAGACGGTGATGTGTCAAAGGGTACTGGGTTACTATTTGCTCGGGTTGGGTTTAGAAGGGGTGTAGCTGGTTCTCTGTCCAACTAGGTAGGGGTACAATCTGCGTGAGTCTGGATTATGTGTGGTGGGGATGGTTCTTGGGCAAGTACAACCGTGGTTCTCTCTCCATCGACAGATAGCACAATCTTTTCTAAAGACCGTGTTTTTACTCCCACAGATACTACCATCACCCCCTCCAATTGAAATGGCCAATAAACAAGAAAAGTAATTGAATGTACAGACATTGTAAGATAGACAGGTGCAATGGATAGCAGGCAAGAAAATAGGGCATGAAATAATTCACATTTATGTTGTCTAACCAAACAGGATAGCAAGACATAATTTCAAATATATGATGGCTAATTAAACATGATAGCATGACACAATTTCACATGTATGATGGCTAACTAAACAGGATAGAATGACATACTTCAAAATATGATGACTATGTAAATAGGATGACATGATATAACTATATGATGTGTCTATTAAAGTGGTTGGCATGCCATAAATCACAAACATGCCGTCGATGGAAACATGATGGCATGATAATTCACGGATAGAATGACATAATTAAAAATATGATGACTATGTGAACATCATGAGATGATATAACTATATTATGTCTTTAGAAAATGGGTTGGCATGCCATAATTCAGATACATGATGTCTTTGTAAGCATCATGGCATGATATAATTCAAATATATGATTTATATACTAAGGAAGTGAGCAGAGGGCAATTGCGTATATGATGTGTCAACTAAGGAGATGACATTCAATATCGTGTATATGATGTAAAACCTAAGCATTGCAATACAACATATGCATGATATGAGTAATATAACCCTGCCAGGTTTGAGCATACACCTCAGGGGGATAATAGGACTGGTCATCTGCCTCTGAATCCTCCTCTGAAGAGCTATCTGTAACCAGCAACATATCTGCTTCACCAGGTAGCATTGTCTGCTCTGAAGACCTTGTTTTCACTCCAAATTTCTCCATCACCAATTCAAATGGCTGATGCACAGGAATAGAAGTTGAATATACAAACATTGTCGACAAAAGCAATGAGAAATACAAAAAATGGATAACATGATATAATTCACATATATGACGCTTGGCTAAACAGCATGGCATCGCATAATTCACATATATAATGTCTTGCAACAAGATAGCATTGCATAATTCACATATATAATGGCTTGCAAAAAGATGGCATTGCATAATTCACATATATGGTAATTAGATACTAAACAGGTGGCATTCTCACAAATCATATCTAAACTAAGCAAATGACATAGCAACGCAAGATACCATACGCACGATATGAGCAACATAACCCTGCCAAGTTAGAGCATGCACCTCAGGGGGGATAGGACTGGTCATCTATCTCTGAATCCTCCTCTGAGGAGTTATCTTCCTCTTGATTACGATCCGAAATGGGTGGAGGGGGGCTGCCTTTGCGCCCACTATGGAGCGACGTCAGCATGAAATTTTATTGCCACACAAGGCTCGTCTCTTTTGCTCTACATGTTCAGTTCCATTGTGTACAATAACTGACATGCATAGGAATAAAACATAGTGAGATTATATATGTAAGGAGTGCATGCACAAATCCAGAGTGAAGGTAGCAAACTGTGGATAGACCCAAAACCAATGATAGCAAGCAGATAATAGCTTTAGTTAAAAAATACAGATAATGACTCCTTTAATGTTTGTTTGCACCCAACATGAAACTCATAGTAGACACCCGAGATTAACTAGATAGTAGACATATAGTACTAATTGTTGCCCCAATATGTACCCCACAACCATTTAAAACTCAAGTTTCAGCATAAGTTTGGACCTGAGTTGGAGTCTAATAGGTGAACACGACGATAAAGTAGCATGTCATCATATTAAGCAATGCATAACGTAAGCAGACACGGAAGAGTGCGACCTCTCTTGCGGACCCGTGTAGTCCTCAAGGTCATTTGCTCAGTTGATGATGGTAATGTAGTTGTCGTGGCTGCCGGCGGCAGGGAAGAAGATCTGAGGCGGCGAAAGACAGTCTGGAGAGTGGATCCCTGCTGTGGTGAACCCTTCCGTCGTTGGAGCAGCTGAGCTGGGGTGGAACACAGTACCACAGGAGCAGGACAAACCACACAAGGTTTTCTTTGACACATATCTGTAGCAGAAGTAATTGTGTAAGGGCTTGTTTGAGTTTGAGGATTGCAACAATGCAGGGATAGGAAATAAATAGGAATAGGATAGGAATGCACGTGCAAAACAGAGAATTTTAAAACAGAGGATTTCTGCCAATTTGGGTGTTTGGTTCACAAGAATTGGAAGATCACAAGATGCAAAGAAGCATGGTGAGATTAAGTCAAACCACAAGAAGTGTACAACCTCTTTGTCAAAGCCATGTCGATCTCAGCGTGATTGGGTTGGCCGGTGAAGATGCTCCGGCTGACTCGGCTGTCGGAGGAGGGGAAGAAGATCTTAGGCGTCTGCAGATGGAGCCCGAGGTATTGCCAAGTTGTGATGGAGGGTTTCGTCATTGGAGCAGCTCCGGTGAGTTGTACGACGCCGAGGCTAAAGCGGGACAAGAGAGACAACGTTAACCTGAGTGGAATTCTAATAGAATCTCTATTAGATGACGTAAAATACATAACCACAAAGTGCTAGATGTATACATCAGCCGCTCATCTCTGAACTTAACTGTCGAAACTGAATTTAACTATCAAAATTGAACTTAACTGTCGAAACTGAATTTTGCTGTCGAAACTGAACGCACTAGAGGTGAGGCTACAAGTCAGTCGACTGACTTTTTCATCTCTGGTCAATCGATTTTGCAGCCGCTGGATACGAAATCAAGGGCCTGCAGTTCATCTTCAACCACCACCCCCTGAGCCGCCAGCCACCACCGGCCAAACAGCCGCCCCCACCGTCCGCGGCCGACGGGCCCCAAAAACACTCCCCACCGCCGGTCCGCCACCGCCCCGGCCATCCGTGTAGGCCCCCCGTGCCGAGATTTTTCTCCGGCGATCCCCACGCCATCGCCCCACCACCGCCGGCGACCACCGCCCCACCCTGAACCCTAAGATAGATAGTCGGGTACCTCTCCGGTGAGCCCCCTCCCCGCTGCACATGGTTCTTCCTTAACTCAACCGAGCCCTCCCCCCCACCCCCTGAAAATCGACTGACCCAAATGTCGATTTAGTCGACTGAAGTGTAGCTAAATCAGAGCAGCATCGCAAGCAAGAGCAAGAGCGGGAGCAGCAGTGCGAGCAAGAGCAAGAGCAAGAGCAGACCAGGCAGGGGACTGAGAGCAAGAGCAGAGCAACAGCGCGGGCGAGAGCTAAAGCAGCAATAGCTCCTACTGATGTGGACGTCACCGTCGAGGGAGCGATGCCATGGAGGAAGTGGCCGGCGACGCCGCTATGGATGGAACCACGCCGTGTCGGCTCGGGACCGAGCGCTGGCAGCACCATGAGATCGAATCAAGAAGAAAATGCAGCGATTAATGTACAACCTCTTTGGTGGCGCCGATTAGGCCGCAACTTCATCTGATGAAACTGTGATGATGATGCTCTTCCGGTGGTGCAGGTGAAGACGGTGGTGTGGGAATGGAGGAGGCGCGAAAGATGAGGGGAACATCGAGGCAGCTCCTTGGAGGTGGAGGACGGGGTTGCTGAACCGGCAGGACGACCAAATCGATGACGGATCCTCATCCGGTACGGTGGATGAGGGACGTCGAGTTGTTGCTGTGGACGACATCGTCGGGGAAGAGGCTCCGCCTGGGTGGCGGACGAAGAGGGTGTGGGGATTCGCGGGTTTTGCCGGCCTCGGTGTACGAATGGGTGGGCGGATGGGATGGGAGTGGGGAACCATGGCTTAGGGACGCGCTTGTCCAAAATGTGGGGTAAGTTACGAAAGTACCCCCACCGATTTGAGGTGGTTCTTTTGGTTCAGGGGTATCACGGGCATTTCGCGTGTCGGGATTTCACAGGAGGTGGGAGTTTTCACACGCGTTGTAATTTTGGAATAGCAAGGCCCGGGTTGAGATGGAGGGAGTTGTCGGAGCACAACGAGACAAATATATATCTTAAATATTTCGGGCTAACAAGGCGCGGGTTGAAATTTCCGGACAAGCCTAACGTGTACTATACCAAATCAATTAGCACTACAAATGTCATTCAAAACTTTGAATTCATGTTATGTTCAATTAAAATATTTCGCTACGTGTATAATGTATGCAACCTAGTACTCAAATGAACGTTTTAGTGCATTCCAAACGTATATACTACCGCTTCAATATGAACTAAATTTGAATTATTTTCTTTATTTGAATAAGATCTGCAATAATGATTGTTGTGAAGTCAAAGCATTTGAATTTGTTTCTCTGTTTTAATAAGATCTACAATCATCATTATTGTCATGTTCAACCATCGTTTGTGTATTATCTGCACAGCACACCACATGATTAGTCTCGAGTTACATACGAACTATGTGCAGTATATGAACTCGAACTCGATTTTTTGAATCCACTTTATGTTGATTTCAAATCATAGTACATTTCAAGCTCTAGCTAGATCTTCACAAACTAAACAATGTCTCATATGTATAATAAGTTTATCACATTATGTATGGTGCCCCGCCCCCTACGCCTACAAGTATTTAGATGTGAGTTGCAAACACCACACATTACCACAAATTCAAATAAAATGTGAGAATGTTCGACATATAGTATTGTTTAGATTGTTTGATATTTAGTTGTAAGCTGCAAACGCCACACATTATCACAAATTCAAATAAAATGTGAGATTGTCCGATGTATAGTATGGTTTAGATTGTTTGACATTTAGATGTGAGTTGCAAACGCCATGCATTATCACAGTATGGTATAACATGTGCAAAACCACAACACGCGTATCACCGCTATATTCATGCATGCATATGTTTAAAACACTATGATCTCCTATTCAAATATATGAATCCACTTTCATATCAAATTATGAGCTTTGTTAGTCTCTTACACCCACACAATCCTCTAAACTTTGTAGCTACCATTAACTTTTTCTCGTGCATGCACACGCCCTCCTCGCCCTCCCCCTACCTCAACATTCTATCCATCGCGCAAATTCATTTTGTTTTCTTTAGGTCGTTCTCCCACTGTCTCCACAACTCCTTTCCGACACACACCGATCGTTGAACCTCTCCAGCGATGTCTGCCTACAACATACACACGCACCTTCAATATCGTCCTTTATGTGTCCTTGCCTCGTGTCTCTCATACGGTCCCACACACGTGTAAACTCTTGCCCCTCTTTTCAACGATCTCACAACCGCACACTCCTTCCCTATCTAGCTAGTAGTTGGGCCTCTCGCACGACCTCCTAGCTCCATTCTCTCTGTCTATTCATCTCGTCGTGCCTTATTTGCCTCTAACAAATGGTCGTACACCGTCTGATCTCCCGCTATACATATGGCTAGCTAGGTCCTTATAACTCGTTTTTCCCACGCGTCGATCGATCTACTTAGTTATGTCTCTCCCTTCCTCCGACAAACAACAATTGATCTACCGATCTAGTTAGGTTTTCTTACCAAACACATGGTTCCCCTTCATCATCCATGGATGTGTCCCGACAGATCTATCACACACAGGCACACACAGAAACACATCCCCACTCTTATTGATAATATTGCAGCTCCACCCTTAGTTTGTCTAGTAGGCCCCTCCCACCATCTTCGAGAAGCAACTCCATCACCCATCCAGCACTCTACCCCTCTCCCTCCCTCTCTCTCTCCTCTCTCTCTCTCTATCCCATCCTATTTCCCGTCCTTCAGTTATGTATGGATCTCGACCGATCTCCCTCAAGACATAGTTGGGTCTCTCCTTCTCAACACATATACGAGTCATTCTACCT
>LR738714.1:380681849-380820523 GCA_902687465.1 Secale cereale | reverse complement strand
CCCCCACCCACACACCCACCGATACATCGAGCGCTCTAGTCATGTCTCCCTGCCACACACAAACTTGACCTGTTCCCTCTGACGTTCCGATAGCTAGGTCAGTCGCCCTATATCTTTGACTTGCACACACACACAATTTCGATGGCTCTCTTCATCGATCTTGCACCCACCTACTTGATCCTCTCTTCGACTCTATCGATATCTATGACCCCTCCCTCTCTTCTCGTGGATCGCCCGACCCTCTATATATGATATGGATAGGCCTCCATTTCGCATACATCGCATGCAAAATTTTATTTGAGATGTCATCCACACATATTCCCACAAATACATTCATGAAATCAACCTCCGCCCCAAAACAAAAAACACTCACGAACGCACAAGCCATTTGTCTAGGTTTTTATCTCTCACACACACCCACGTAGGTGGGGGGACGTGCATGAAGAGAAGAGGTGCACGCACGGCGCACATACTCCCATCTCTTTCCCAACCACACCCGCGCGGGTACACGGTGGAGCTCATTTCTGTATGAAAAGGCAGCCCACGTGGTAACTTGAAACGTGTACCGGTTGTCCACTAGATGGAGGGAGGATCGTCTACCACGGGTGAACAAATAAATTGCGACTTGACACGTTATGTTGAAAAAGAGGCAAACCATGTGGGGCCTACCTTAGAGGCAAGGTTCTATACACTGGAGTAGTTTTGATGTGTCCCATCAACTCACAGAACAAGGAGAAGCTTGCTTAGTACACCGTCTCCCCCGCCCACGGGCGCGGTGGCTCGCAGGATGAGGTGAAGCTTGCTTACTACGCCTTACGCCCGCTCCCTCGCCCACGCGTGCGGTGGCTCGCGGGACGAGGAGATGGTTTTACTACTCCCTCCGTTTACTCATCATCCCTACTACCTTGGTTAGAGAGATTACCATATTGTTTGGAATATATTTGTCCTTTAGTAGATTTCAATATGAACTACTAGTACATACTCCAAACACTGATGTATATAGAAGTATTTTAGAGTGTAGATTCACTCATTTTGCTCCGTATGTAGCATAAAGTTGAGACACTTATTTTGGAACAGAGGGAGTACATATTCTCTATGATCTGTCAATCATTGAGATGCAATAGCATGCATGTTAGTATCCTTTGTATTTGATGAAATGTTGCAACGGGCAACCTTGGACGCAGGATACATGTAACAGAAGCTGGAAGCTTCATAGCATTGTACTATCTTGGTGATAAATTACAGTGCGTACTATACAAGTACTTCCTCCGTTCCTAAATATAAGTCTTTGTAGAGATTTCACCATGAACCACATACGGATGTATATAGATGCATTTTAAGTGTAGATTCATTCATTTTGTTTCGTATGTAGTCCACCTAGTGGAATCTCTACAAAGACTTATATTTAGGAATGGAGGGAGTACTATGTAAAGAGTTAGGTGTCGCACGATGTCCAGAAAATATGGTGATAGTGTGAGGTGGGCCAAGTAATCACTGAGCCTGCATGTTTTCACTTCTCTTGCACTCCTCCGCCGTAAGAATGGAGAAAATTGTAATGTAGTAGTACCTCCTTTCACCGAAAGCGTGGGACATCCAGCAGTCCTACCACCTCAGTAATAATGACCAATGAGCCGTAAAATCACATAGACCCAGCAGTAAGTTGGATGGACGAAGCAACCATAACTCTTGAATCCGCTTCTCCCTTCAACACGGGCGACAGTGAGAGGTTGCATCCGCTCTGCCCGGGCATGAATGCGGCATCGATTCTTTGGAGCGGTGCTGACCGTTTCGGGCAGGACGAGCGCGCGGGCGATGGAGGGGCTTTGGGTGGGCCATGCTGGTTAGGAGCGGGTGTGCCAGCTGTCCGCCTGTCCCTACCGGACGCCCAGAAACGAGAGGATGCACCAACTCTCGAGGCTAACGTACACTACACGCCATCTCTCTGTAGGAGTAGTTCGATCTGTCGCGCTCTCTAACACATACATGTTGTTAAACACACACGCACACACAGGTTCATAGAATAGGAAAATCATGCAAGTGCGAAGCCACATGAAGTGAGATACAAATGGAGTAGTACAAGAAGAGAAGAGGTGACGAATATTCCATCAAACCTGGACTGAGGAGTAGTACTCCGTCCGTCTATGTGTTAAGTCATCCTACGGAAATCAGATATTCCCAAAATGCTTAGGCGCCGTCCATTAACTTCGCATCTCAATCCCCTCCTGGCCTCGTTGCTAGCGAGCATTGTTACTTAGGGAGCGTTTGGATCCTTAGCAAGAATAGCTTATAGCATAGCCGGGCAAGGTTAGGCGTTTGGAACTGTTAACATATTTTAGCTTTTGTGGGCCAGCTAGCTTGGGTGGGCTAGAAAAACCTTGTTAGCTCAGGAGAGCTAGATCTGCTCGCTTCCGACGGCAAACTTTTCGTAGTAGTAACATATACTAGTAACATATGCATGTTGTACTAGTCCAAGTAACTCAGCACTATGACCAGCCTAAGCAATGTAACCAAACGCTCCTTACTCCGTCTTGTTATCTCCCTCGGAAACCCAATGCATGGAGCGCAACTACGCGTTGATCGGTAAAGAAATCAAAGTCGTCTTGCATGCGAGTTAATACGTGGCCCTGCATGGTAGCTAAAACGGCATCTCTTAGTTGTTTGGATTAATTGTTGCGTTTAGTGATAGAAATCAGGGCTTTGATTGGAGGAATGACCGGTCAAGTTTCTCCTTCTCCTCCAATATGGTTGCACCTTGGTCCCGCTGCACCTTCTAACGTGACTTATTACACCTAGACGGAGGGAGTCGTACGAGATACGGTGGCACACTGACTTAGGTCGAATACAAGTGCCCAAAATTGTGTGCATGTTATAATAAGGATTCACTTAAAATTGTACGTGAGCGAACAGAGGGATCAATTGGACAGTGGTCCCGAGCAGTCGCGAGATGTGTGAGGTAAGATACACTGCTGGCGCTTTTAATTTTTCTTATTAATTTGTTTGTTTCACCCTCTGACTGGTGGTACCCAATGTGCTACATGGAGAGACATAAGGTGACTAAGGCTGCATTATTTTTGCACCACTGTTGATAGTCTTACCACCAAAGCCACATGACACGATTATGATTTAAATCGCAATGACTCCCACACACACACAAAATACGGCATGCTTGTCACACGAATGCAGGAATGTATAAAAGGTTATTTTCCCCTCGTTGAACATAACGGGAGGGTTGTGTAGCTGGTTAGCATGTTCGCTCATCAAACTTGAGGTCTCGGGTTCGATAACTACAGTTGAGCATAATTCATGCCAGGAGGATTCTTTGATTGGTCAAAATGGATGGATACAGAGCTATACGATCTCGTAGTGGCCGTATAATCACCTTATCACGTGTAAGCTGCAGCCTCAGCGCTTGTTTTCTAGGGTTTGCACTCTTCACACCCTCTCTAGTGTATATATATACACGCTGGAGCCTCAGCGCTTGTAGTTGCTCTCTTCACACTCTCTCACCCTCTCCAGATCTAAACAAGACTTCGTTGGCCTCTCTCTCTCCCCTCACTGCTGGTCTGCTTGTAGTTGCTCCCTTCACACTCTCTTACCCTCTCCAGATCTAAACAAGACTTCGTTGGCCTCTCTCTCTCCCCTCACTGCTGGTCAAAGAGCCGGCAAGATCCGTCCGCCAGGAAGGTAAGGAGGCTTAACGTTGTCGCCGTCGGCGAGGGAGGGAATCCACTATCGGCGCAGGTGTTCACTTTCGCCCAGCGGCGGCGCGGGAGGGCCTCCGACCCCTTCTTCCTCGCCGCCGTACATAGTGTGGGTCGAACGGCCTCCGGTCACCCACCGAACCACACCCGAAGAACCTTAAGGTATAATTTACTTATTCCACATGCATTGCTCTAGCTGCATGTGGACCTTTTCCGCTTCTCCACTCGAATCTAGGTGTTGGATCAAATAGGAAAGTACCAGGGAAAGTTGTATACCATGAATCTAGGACGTGGTTCAAAGAGGAAAGAAATGGGGGAAAATAGTGGGAAAAGTTGTATAGCGTGAATCTAAGACGTGGTTCAAAAAGGAAAGGAAGGGGGAAAGTAGAGGGGAAAGTTGTATCGCATGAATCTAAGACGTGGTTCAAAGAGGACATGAATGGGGGAAAGTAGTGGGGAAAGTTGTATAGCATAAATCTAGGACGTGGTTCATAGAGGAAATGAAGTGGGGAAAGTACTAGTACAGACTGGCTATCCAGCACCTACGTTGGTTGAGAAGGGAAAACAATGACAAATGCAGTACGTACATCTGTAATGAACTGACTTTTGTTTTGGGGGACAAGGCTGTAGAGTTTCAGCATGACTAGATTTGCTGCGCTCACATAGGGAAAGGTGTCTAAAGATAACAAAACTGGGACCAACACAAATATGCTCCTTGGTTTTTTGTTCTTTGTTGCAACAGACTGTGTATCACCCCAGTACATCAGTAGATGCACATGGTGCTGGTGCGTCCACTGTCCCGTGCAACTCTTTAGCTGTTGTTAATCTAAGGCCCTGTTTGGTAAAAAAACTCCCTAGTCCCTACCTGCTTGGTTCTAGGGACTAAACATGGACTAGAGGTTATTAAATGACATGCTAAAAGACCATGTTACCCCTAGTAATGAACTAATAGAGACAATGTGCGATGCGTGGCAGGGGCAACTGTTGGAAAAAGTCCCAAAAAGACTCTCCCTCGGGGTCTTCTTTCTTTAGTACCAAATGCCCACTTTTAGTCCCTAAAAGTCCCTCATGTTTGGTTTAGATGGGACTGACACGAAGTTTTTTTAGTCCCTCCACCAAAATGTCCCTATAAACAAGCACCCTCTAATAATGCCACTGGAAAATTGATGTAATGCCACAGTTAAAAGCAAATTACATGTTTAACGAATTTTATTGTTAATATAATCTCTCTGTTAATATTAATCAATGCCACCTTTTGAGAAATGCTACTGTGTTGCTTTCTTTCCCATTTAGATAAGGTAGATGCTTCTTTTTGTTGGCTTCTGTGTCATCCACCGTTATAGACCACTAGTTGTTTCCTTTGCACCTCTGTGTAAATAGGGTTATCTACTTCACCTCGTTGCCATTGTGACCTTTTGTTGCACTGCACAAAACACTTTTGTTTTAATAGTGTTTTGTGCAGTTCAACCAAAATGTCACACCGACAACGTTGCTTGATTGCTTTGAAGATACCATATATTTTAGTGGAACTGCACAAGAAGATGATGGAAACATTAATCTAATCGAGGAGTATATAGTAAGCATGGACACCACAGTAGATAGCAACAGATGGTTCCGGAGAAGTGCTTCATCTGTATGCTCTACATAATAAGCCTCCTGACAAAGGTTGGTACACGCCCACTGATTTCATCCATATGATCGAGCTTTGTCATCTCTATTGGTGTTGTGCTACTGTTTAGGTACTGTCATCAAAAAGTGGTATTGTCCTTGAGAAGTGCTTCATCTCTGATGTTTTAAATATTTCCTTTCCTTTTTTTTAGCAAACAGGGATGCTAGCATTTAATTATCCTCTTGTCTTTGCACAAGAGGATCATCCTCCTCTGAGGCCTTGTTCGGTTGAGGTGGTTTTTGAAGGGGAATGGCAGGGTTTGAGGGGGATTAGATCCCCTACAAGCCAAAATCCTCTCCAATCCACTCCAATCCCCTTGGGAGGAGGATTAAATGAACAAGGCCTGAAGAAGAATATGGAGTACGTGAAGTGACTAGTTTCGATTATGCCAGGATGAAGAATCCCTGTCTATCTTCTCATCAGAAGGAGCAGTTGAAGGATGGTTACATTACCCTCCACAAGACCGAACTAACTTCATCTCAGAAGGACTGACAAATCTCTATTTACTTGCTATGATGCGCAAGTACAATGTTGTTCTAGGATTCTTTATGGTGAGTTCCATTTTTCTAAAAGTGTGCTCTACATGGACCATGTAGGTGCCTATTTAAACTGTTAATTCATAGTACAGTTTGCTTTATACTAATCACTTTTTTTGCATTTGTGCAAACAGGGGTGCTCAGCTTGATTTCAATGGGAACTGCACAAAATGTTCATGAATACATCTAATCATTCATTTCCGCCACAAGAAAGGAGGTGCCGATAAGTTCAAGGCGTTGCAACAGATAAGGGCGAAATCATACAAGCTACGCGCGAATTTGGTTGATTTTGGTGGAACTGCACAAAAGAACAGCTGGTTTATTTAGCACGAGGTCCCATGTGAATGTCCAAACTGATGGCAAACCCTGCCCATTCCACTATCGTAGGCATTTGATATTTTGGAATGGGAAAACCTTGTCAAATTTTGCTCATTGATTTTAGCAAGAAGACATGCGTTTTATATTTTTGAATGGGACGCCCTTTGCTGTCAGCAGCGTCGATCAATTTTTCCTTTATTCTTTAGTTGTGAAGTAAATATTGGCTCTGACATGTGAATCCCTGAGATGCATTATCATCGATTATTTTGAATGTTCTCTATGAATTGTCAGGCCTGTGTGTTTGATTGCTATGTACAGGAACGCTAAAAAGCTGCTCAAACTCTTGGTACTCCTTCTGTTCCTTTTTACTTCGCACATTGTGAAAGTGCATACATTTTTTTCTATAAGATTGGTCAAAGTAGAGATACTTTGACTGCAGACAAAACTTGTATGCAAACTAGAAAGGACCAGAGGGAGTACATGTGAAACTGCTGCAAACGAGGTGATCACCTTGGGAATAATGCTAGTACGTATTGTTTAGTATGTTCATCCAATGCCAGTGATATAAGAATTCGAACTAATCGAAATAAATTCATTCATACACTGCCGGATTTCATATAAACATGCCGGATTTCATTACATTTCATACATTCTTCAACTAAAAAGGGGTGCGCTGGAGGTATAATTAATTAACCGAAGCTACCCACCTCTGTCCGGCTGAGCCAAACAGAATCTTCGGTGACTTAACTGCAGGTGCAGTTGCGTAACTGACATGTGGCCCAGATGCCTGTTGGGCCCGCGTGTCAGTCAGCCAAGTGCACCAGCAGTTAAGTAGAAGCAACATCCTTCTCCAACATAGCTCTCCGACTCCATGTCGCTTCCAAGAAGCTAACCGGCCATCAGTGGTCAACCCGCCTAGCTTGTCATAGCGATTAGGGCAACTAGGAGCCCAATGATCAGGATCCCCACATGACAAACACCTTTCTTCTTGTCATTCTTCTTCTTGAAGTTCGTGTGTTGCACAGCCTTGTTCTTCCCATCAAACTTTGCTTTACCATCAAACTTGCCCTTGTTCTTGAACTTATGGGGCTAGAAGTTCTTCTTCTGTACTAAATCAGCACTAGATCCTCCGTCAATTCCTCGAGCATGGGTATCCTTTGCTCTCGCCTTTTCTTCCACATCAACAGTGCCAATGAGATCCACAAAGGAGGAAGCTTAGTGATGATACCTCCAGCAACAAACTTGTCCGGTAGCATAGAACTAAAGTGCTCAAGTTCTCTAGCAAATGACTGTATCTCATGAGCTTGCTCAACCACGGAGCACTCTTCAATCATCATGTAATCATAGAATTGATCCATGATGTACAACTCAGTGCTAGCAACCGGAGGGTAGCAGCGGTGGCCTTACTTGGACCCGAGCGGCGGCGACCTACCGTGTTCTACTCTTCCTTGTTTTCTGTGTGGCGCGGCCTCGTTGGCAGCAGGGCGGGGCCTCAGCAGAGCCGGTGATGTCCTCTGTCTCGTTGCCGGCGGGCGGCGCCTCGGCGGAGCGGGGGAAATCCTCCCCTTCGTTGCCGGCAGGGTGGGGCCTCGACGGAGTCGGCGGTGTCCTCTGCCTCGTTGTTGGCGCTGCGGGGCCTCGGCGGAGCAGGGCCTCGTCGACTCTAGCGGAGCGGGGACTCGTCGGAGTCGGCATTGTCCTCTGCCTCATCCTCGGTCTTGCCAAACAGCGCCTCGCCCGCTTCATCGCCCTCTTTGTAGGCGGTCGCAGCCTCCGCCACCCGCATGCGGTACCGCCAGCGCTCGAGGCGGTCCTCACGGGCGGAGCGTACGAATCGAGCAGCGCCTCCTGCTCCGCCCGCTCCGCGGCGATCTGCTCCTCCGCCTACAAGTGCTCCTGGAGGAGATGGTGGTTGTAGACGGCGTCGGCCTGCGCCTCCCGAAACTGCTCGTCATGCTTCTACCTCACCGTGTCCATATATTGGGCACGGGCCTCGCCGATGGTCATGGTGCAATTCACCGGCGAGGATGGCACGGAGGAGGAGGTTGGCGCCTGATCGTCGACTACCATGAACCATTGGGACGTCGTCGTCCTCCGGTTGTCTGCCGGCCAGCCAGTCGGCAGCAATGGCTGCCTTCTCCTTGTGGTCCGTCGTCCGCCTGTCCCGAAGAGTGCTGCAGCGCGAGGAAGCCATGGTGGGAAGTAGTGGTGTGGACAAGAGACTAGGAATGGATGCGGATGACTGCGGCTATGGCCGGTGCAACAATTTATATATCAATGGTGGGCGGCGGAGGGACAGACGTGTGGCGCCGGAGTAGCCGACTTGGCGACCTCGTATCATTAATGTAGGCGGCAGAAGGACGGACGGACGGCACTTGTGTCGTTTGAAGGCGGAGCAATCACATGCACCAGGAAGCGGGGCGGGCGGCAGTGACCGTTTCGGGTGGAAAGCGCGCGCGGGCGAGGGAGGCGGTCTGGGTGGGCCAGGGCAGTCAGACTCATCGTGCTTGCCAGCGGGTCGGTCCAGCAGCCGAACATGCTGGCTCGCCAGCTACCTCGCCGAGCTGGGCGACGACAATCAGACGATGGACGTAGCTTCCGACCAGGAGCCGGCGCCACTGTCCAAGCCGGTTCATACCGTGTTCACCATAGAGCAGGTGCGGCCGCAGTTCGATGCCCTAATGGCAGAAGAGCTACCAGTGCAGGAGGACCTATGCTGCAACCTCCGTCTCCTCAACGAGCACCGGTGAACAAGCAAACGACAATGCCGTCGCGGACATGTGGCGCTATGATCTTGGCTTCCCAAATGAGCAGCGGGCGTTGTATCAGACCATCCGTAGGTCCCGCGAGGCCCTCTCCGTCGTCCTTCGAGTTGTTGCGCTCGCCGTGGCGCCGCCGTCTCATGTTGTCAACATGGTCAATGGACATGAGGATGAGGAGATGACTTTACTTGGACAAGATGACAATGGGGACCCACCAGGGCCATAGCCGCACATACGCAAGTGCCTCCTTATTAGTATATATAACAATTTTTTTTTTGCTTCCTCCTGGTTTCCTGACATCACGGTCCCACACCATTGTCAACCTATGTAGTCAATAAACGAGAGAATTGCACAAGAAGCGGCCGACAGCTCGGACCAAGCAGCTCAAGCAGTATTTGTGTTTTTGAGGCGTGAGCGCTGCAAAGTTTTTCTTGAGCGATGTTTAGCCCAGATATTAATTTTTCTCCTCTGAACAACAACGAAAATATTGATGCAGCTATTAACTGGGCGGGCTGTCGCCCGTCTAGCCCAGGCCAGATATCCAGCCCAAATATTATTATTTTTTCAAGCTGAAAATGGCTAGCCCAGCTATACATTTTTTTAGGAATACCCAGGCAAGGTCAAGTTGTTATTCTCTGCCCCGCTAGGCTGCAAATCTTTCCTAGGAGGGATGCATTAGGCTTAACAAGAAATGGGCTTTAAGAAATAATAAATTGGATGTAATTATAAAAACTGGACAGTAACTATAAAAAATGCACCAAACATGTAATTACTTTATAAAATGTTATTTTTGGATATTGAAAATTTTCATTTCATTAACTGTTGCGAGCTCAATGTTTCATTGGATTTTTATGTAATATAAATTTATATTGAAATTGTATTTGATCTGACTAGAAATTTCGGGATAAAAATATTTCGGATCCCATCAAAATGTGGGAAATTTTATTGAATTATGTTTTGAACGGTTGGTTGAAATGGGCTGTACTTTTAACAAATTGTAAATGGGCTGTAGTAAATTCCATTAGAATACAAAAATTGGCAACACATTCTTACAAATCTCAAATGGGCTATAAGTTCTCTGCCACACACTTGTGGCCATACTAAGTTGACGCGTCCCCTGAAAAAAAGAGTTGACGCGTATGCAAGGCTTTGTGAACTTATAGTCAACACACGGTACTAGCAGCAGTGGCCGTTGGATGTCCATCTAATGGATGTCGTGCTTCTTCTTCAATCTCGGATATTCTAGCTTCACCCGCCCAAAAAATGATTCCCCCCCTGACATCTGGGGCGCACCGTTTTAGAAGCTGACCTGTGGGCTTAATAAGTTGACGCGTACCAAGGGCTTTGTCAACTTAGTCAATATAAATGATTCTAGCTGCAGTGACCATACGATGTACATCCAACGGCCGTCCTACTTCTTCAACCTCTGGTCTTCTTGCTCCAGTCGCCCAAAGCAGTGTCGGTCGTGCCGCCTGCTCCTGCCTCCCGTGGCCTGCTGTGCTGCCAAGCAGGCCACACCGCCCCCTACAACTCCCAACGCTGGCTAGGCCATCCCTCTACTCACCCACACCCCCTGTTATTCCGCGGCGACGGCAGCCTCACACCGCAGCCGAACCAGTGAACCCTCGTACTCCTCTCTGCGCGGGCTTCCACTGCCGCGTCTTCGCCAGCTCCACGTCATCCCCTTCCTAGGCCTCGTCGTCGTCCATCGCCCTGGTGCTCTCGGCGCGGCATGGTCAACATGGTCAAGGACCGGCTTCCATCGGACAGACTGCATGTGGAGAGGCTGACAGCTGGGTCTACGACGACAGCAAGGAAGTGCCTCCTTATTACGTGGAAAATAATGATTCCTCCACCTGACAGCAGGGACCCACCAGACGGGCCACTGTATTTCACGAAAAAAACGTTTCCCCCGACTGCTCGGACCCACCGGACGGGCCACCGTATTGCGCAAAAAAACGTTCCCCCCGCTGTCAGCTCGGACCCACCGAAAGCGCCTCCTTGTTACGCACAAAAAAATGAATACTCCCCCTGCTGGTTGGGACCCACCTTGGTGGGAGGCTGACTTGTGGGCCTACTAAGTTGACGGGGACGGAGTGCTTTGTCAACTTAGTTAATATGAACGATTCTAGCTCCAGTGACCGTACGATGTCCATCCAACAGCCGTAGTGCTTCTTCAACCTCTAGTCTTGTTGCTCCAGCCGCCGAAAGCAGCGCCGGTCGTGCCGCATGCTCCTGCCTCCCATGGCCGGCTATGCTGCCGCGGAGGCCTCACCGCCCCTACTATTCCCACTGCTGGCCAGGCCATCCCTCTACTCACCCACACCCCTGTTATTCTGCGGTGACGACAGCCTCACACCGCAGCGAACCAGTAAATCCTCGTACTCCTCTATGCATGGGCATCCACTGCCGCGTCTTCCCCGGCTCCACGTCGTCCCCTTCCTAGGCCTCGTCGTCGTCCACCGCCCTGGTGCTCTCGGCGCGGTGTGGTCAACGTGGTCAAGGAACGGCGTCCGTCAGACGTGGACTGTACGTGGAGAGGCTGACAGCTAGGTCCATGGCCGCAGCAAGGAAGTGCCTCCTTATTACGCGTAAAATAATTATTCCTCCACCTGACAGCGGGGACCCACCGTACGGGCCATCGTATTTCACGAAAAAAACGTTTCCCCCTAACTGCTGGGACCCACCAGCTACATCTTCGCACGCAAGGAAGTGCATCCGGGCAAAAAATGATTCACCCCCCTGACTGATGGGACCCACCAGCTACATCTTCGCACGCAAGTGCCTAACAGTCAGGACCCACCTGGTCAAAGCGTACGTAGCATTGTCATTCTGGTCGGGAACGTGTACATACATACTGGTCGATTTAGAGGCGCGCACGTAGCATGTACACATACGTACATCGGCCAGTGTGCAAGAAAGAAAATACAGCCACGTATGTACATACGGGCAGGGTCTTGAACGCCTACTCGCGCATACGTACGGCCAGGGCTCGTGTACATGGCTAGGTCAGAACGGAGAAACAACGTCATCGTCGTGTTCATGGGGAGCCAACCAGCTGGGTCGGAACGGAATGGTCGTCGTGTTCATCGGGAGGGCTTGGACGGAATAACCGATGGAAACGAGGCGTGGCGTACCACAGAACGGAGGAAACAGCCTTGTGTTCGACCGGCCACGTTCGAAACGGGATCCTGTTCATCAGGAGGGGTCTGGCGTACTGCACAACGGAGGAAACGGACCTCCTACGGTCGAAACGGGGGTCCTGTTGACCGGGAGGGGTGTGGCGTACCGCAAAATGGAGGAAACAGAATTGTGTTGGAGCGGTATGGTCGAAACGGGGGTCCTGTTCATCGGGAGGGGTGTGGCGACCACAAAGTGGGACTCCATGGGATATTGTTCATCTCTCCACCGTCGACCCCCTCCAGCCTCCACGGGCTACTGTTCATCCACCGTCGATCTCCTCCAGCCTCCACCTGCGACTGTTCATCCACGGGCTCCTGTTCATCCAGCCTCCACCGCGCGCTACTCCACCGGCTACTGTTCAACCAGTCCTCTCGATGGGCTCCTGTTCAACCACCCCTCCATGGGCTACTGTTCATCCAGCCCTCCACCGTCTACTGTTCATCCTGCCCTCCACGGGTTGGTCCTGTTCATCCAGCCCTCCACGGGGTCCTGTTCATCCAGCCCCAACCGGCTCGATCGATTGGGGTCCTGTTCATCCAGAGGCAGCACCACGGGGTCCTGTTCATCCACTCCCACGAGGAACTATTCATCCAAACCCCCCAGCAACGCTCACTGTTCATCCAGAGGCAGCATCGATCAGCTTCAGTTAGCAGCAGTAGCGAAGGAATCGCTCGATCAGGTTCAGTTAAGAGCCATCGATCGATCGCTCGAGTTTAGTAACGCGTAGCCTGCAGTTCAATGGCTTGGGTTCACTTAGAGCCCAACGCCTCGCACCCACGCGCCCGCATGTATGAGAGAAACGCGCATCGCTCGGCCCCGACCACCCACCGTAACCGGGAACACCCCGATATTTTCCTCGCCCTCGCTTCTACCACTGTTTTCTCCGTCATGGACGGCCCAAAGAATGTCATGCAGTTGCGTCTCCGGCCTGCCCAGGACGAAAAGCCCATTTTCTTTCATGATTTTTTGTCATAGAAGTAGGATCCCACCACATCTATGATGATACCGGGTTTTGTCACAATTATCGTCATAGAAGTGTCATAAGTATGACAGAAAAAGATTTCGTTCGGCCCAAAATGTCACGGATGTGTCTTTTTTTGTAGTGGAAGGAGTAGATGGTATTATTAGATGTTGTGTACTTGAGCATGAACAGGGACAAATCCTTCAGAAATGTCACTCCGAAGCATATGGAGGACATCATGCTGGAGATAGAACTACTCACAAGATATCGCAGTCTGCATTTTATTGGCCTACTCTCTTCAAAGATGCCCGTAAGTTCGTCTCATCTTGTGATGAATGTCAAAGAATAGGTAATATCGGTAAGCATCAAAAAAATGCCTATGAATTATTCACTTTCTGTTGAACCATTTGATGTTTCGGGATTTGATTACATGGGACCTTTTCCTTCCTCTAATAGGTATACACATATTTTGGTTGATCTTGATTATGTTACTAAATGGCGAGAAGCTATTCCAACCAGTAATGCTGATCACAACACCTCTATTAAAATGCTTAAGGAAGTTATTTTCCCAAGGTTTGGAGTCCCTAAATATTTGATGACTGATGGTGGCTCACACTTTATTCATGGTGCTTTCCATAAAATGCTTGCTAAATATGATGTTAACCATAGATTTGCATCACCTTATCATCCTTAGTCTTGTGGTCAAGTTGAGCTTAGTAATAGAGAAATAAAATTAATTTTTGCAAAAGACTGTCAATAGGTCCAGGAAGAATTGGTCTCAGAAATTGGATGATGCACTTTTCGCTTATAGACCGTCTTATAAAAATCCTATGCGTATTTCTCTGTCGGCGTCCTCAGAACGGGGGTACCCAGACATGCGTGCCTGCGGCCCTTGACGCGGCTCCATCGATGGCCTGGTACGGCCAAGCTTCAGCAACCACAGCTCAAGACCCTCGCGAGGGGCCAAGCCTCGCGAGGCGGATGACGGCAAGACCTCCCTAGGGGCAGCCTCTCTAGGATGGCTCCCGAGGAGCAGAGAAATCTATGCAAGGTGCACCTTGCGAGGTTCACGTGACATGAGCCATGACGACCAAGGCCAGGCGGGCACCAGCGAGCGCAGTGTACCAGTTTCCCCTTTGGTGCCAAGGGGGCAAGAGTAGGCGCGGAGTCCTGAGGAATCAAGCAAAGGTTTCCATATCGGTGCAACAAGACCAAGGACCGCCAGGACGGCAGGACGTAGGTCACCGTAGAGCCCGGCACGGCGTCACCACCAGAGCCTTTGGCTGGCGAAGACCGCTTTTGTCAGGATAGCTTTTACTAGTTGTTCCCCTTCAAATTTGGTCGTTGTGGAGTCCCTTCCTGCCTACATTTGGGAAGAGGACCAAGGCCACCATAAATAGGACTTAACCACCACCATAGAGAAGGGATTCAATGACAGAGAGCATTCCACCACAACGAGGAGCGGATCTCCCAGATCATCCTCACCCTCACCAGCTCATCGAGCCCAAGAACACCTCACCTATTGAGGTTGTTCATCCACTATACTAGTTCATACTCAGCCCCACGAGGCAATCCACCACACACACTGGAGTAGGGTATTACACCGCAAGGTGGCCCGAACCAGTATAAACCCCTGTGTCTCTTGTTCCTTGAGTTCGTTGAGCTAGGACATGGGATTGTAGGGCAAGCGCACTGGGAGAGAGTGTTCTTCATGCGCACCCCAGAGTTTGAACTTCTCTAGGGTTTGCGGGGCCCGAAATCCGACATTTGGCACGCCAGGTAGGGGTGCGCTGAAACCTCTCTTCTGTCGACCGACGCACCAGCGCTCCACTGCTTCCATGGCTGACGCTCGTCGAGCTCGTGCTGAGCGACGGGCCGCCCTCGCCGCCCGCGTTGCTTAGCCAGCTCCCGCCGCCGCCCCCCGCCGTTCTCCATCACCTGCCGCCAACGCAGCCACCAGCCCAGCGAGGCACGAGCAGCAAGCCTCATTGCACCACCCCTCGGTGCGGCGGGATGGACGCACCGCCACACCATCGCTAACCCTAGCCGGCATGTCGTCCCACGGTCATCACGGACCCGCGGACACGCAGGCTGCGCTGCTCATGGCACGTGAGCTCCTGTGCTACCGCCGCGTCCACGACTCGTCGGCGCCGCTGGGGGCTCTCCGGCACCGTCCCTCTCGCTATCTCGCCTGCATCCCTCTGCGGGGTACATGGCCCATGTAGCACCTCCTCCACCTCCACGTCAAGACGTTGCCCTTGCTCCAAGGCGTGCGGCCCCGCGGCGTGACCCACCACCCGGGGCACTCGCGCATGAAGAAGGAAGCTGTCAAGAGGTCTAGCGGCCACAAGGAGGAGCTCATGTGTTCCCACCACCACCATGTCAAGGCCGTGCGCCCCCTGCAGTGGCAGCACATGAGAACCAAGACCAAGCTCTGCCTCCACGACGAGCTCCGGTGGCCACAACAGGTTGCCGAGCCTTCCCTCCTGAGCTACGCACCATCGTCTGGCCCAGAAGTTCAATTCCGACCTATCTCCATGCTACGATGGCACCCCAACCCTCCTGAGGTCCTGCATCTTTAAGAGGTGAGCATCGAGGCGGCCAACGGAGATGAGAAAATTATGGCGAACTGGTTCCCCATGGCTCTCAAAGACGGCGCGCACTCGTGGCTCCTAAACTTGCCCGCGGGATCGATCTCCTCCTGGGGTGAGATGCACGAGCGTTTCATCGCCAACTTCCAGGGCACCCGCAACCGCCCGCTAGCCGTGGGTGACCTACGGCGCGTCAAGCAGCAACCGAGGCAAACCCTGCAGTAGTACATTCAGCGCTTCAATAGCGTCTGCCTCAAGATTCCCAAGGAGATGGACAAGGCCATCATCTCAGCATTATCCGATGGCGTCTGCGATCTCAAGATGAAGGAGGAGCTTGCCATCCACGAGGACCTGTGCGCAGCCTTGGAGCTGTTCAACATAGCGACCAAGTGCATGAGAGCTGAGGAAGGGCGCCTTTCCCTTGTCGAGCTACCAGCTACTGACCCAATAGACAAGAAGGCCAAGGCTAAAGACGTGAAGCGCAAGGGGATGGCCGTGCTCGTGGCAGAACCGGAGATAAAGCGCGGCTGCGACAACCCAGAGTCATCCAAGGGCAGTCATCCATTCTGCGCCTTCCACAACGTACACAGCCACAATACCAACGACTGTCAGGAGCTCAGGGCCATCCGCGACAGGTGCTTCGGTCGACGCCCCGAGTGCAACGACCGAGGCTCCGGCCGTGGAGGAAGCCGAACTGGAGGGCGCGGGGACAACCGCGGCCCTCGTCAGGAGTGGCGCGATCAGCCTCGTGAGGACCACTGGCATGACCAGCCTCGCGAGGGCGCCTGGAGGGACCGGCCTTGTGAGGACCGCCCTCAGGGCAAGGTCGGCCTCCCTCCACTGCCACCACCATCAAGGAGGTAAAACGATCAGGACGAGGGGGCTAGGGGCTTCTAGAAGCCTCGCGCCATCGCCTGCATCTTGCGCGGTGCGTAGGCTCCAGCCTCTCAACGCATCTTCAAGCAGTTCGCTTGAGAAGTGAACACAACTCTTCCTAGGCTAGAAGCCACGCGGCCGCTCAGGTGGTCCAAGTGCACCATCACCTTCAGCTCAGCTGACCAGCTCAAGTGCGCCGCAACTGCCAGCGCACTCCCGATGCTCTGCTCACCCGTCATCAGCAACGTCCAAGTTACCAAAACCCTCATCGATGGCGGTGCAGGGCTCAATGTTCTCTATGTCGACATGTTCGACCGTCTCCAAGTGCCATATGACCAGCTGCATCCCACCAAACCTTTCTCGGGAGTGAGCGACGGCTCCACCACCCCAATAGGGCAGATTCGCCTCCCGGTCACCTTCGGCCAATGTGACAACTACCGCACCAAGCTCATCAACTTCGATGTCGCCCACATCCGCCTCCCATAAAACGCCATTCTTGGGTATCCGGCCCTGGCCAAGTTCATGGCGGTGACTCACCATGGCTACAACGTCCTCAAGATGACAGGGAGCCGTGACATCATCACTATCGCGTGGGAGGAAAACGGTGTTGTGTGCTCCCTTCAGCGCACCTACCAGGCCGCAGCAGTCGAGGACATAGACAACGAAGGAACCATCTACCCTCCTGAGGCCGTCCCCAAGAAGAAGAAGAAGCTGCTCTGCCAAGAGCTTCTGGAGAGCGGTGTCTCCGTCGGAACCACCTCAAGACCTGCGCCCATGGATGGGGCACCTCCCTCCCTCGCATAGGGAGGCATGCCCAGCTCCCCTCTCAGGTTGAGCTCGGGGGCTCTCCTCTGGAGGGCCTCCAACCTGGCCAATGTCACGAGGGAGGCGCTCATGCACCATGTGGAGGCGTGCTTCACCGCACGCTTCCCTGATGAGAGCACAAGGCGCGAAGTGCCAAGTGCTCAGGAGTTCATCGACCAGATCATCGAAGACTTGTAGGTACCAAGAGCAATGCGAGGCGAGCACCGCCCCACACCACCAAGTGTAGCTGCCGTCCCAGGCTCGGGTGGCAGGCTGCACGTCTGTGTCAACATCCCAGGACTCAATAGAGTTGCATCTCAGGAGCTCTACTGGTCGTCTTGGGTGGGCCAGTGCAAGGGCCCTCCTCATAGCTACATTCGCATGCCCTTCGGCTTGCCGAACCAGGCAGCCCTGCACCATCGCCACATGCGGGATGTCCTGGCGGCTCACAAGGCCAGACATCATGAGCTCCTGGCAGAAGGGGCATTGGTCCTTCGCGAACTCCCGAAACCTGAGGAGCCTCGCTAGGTCCCAGAGTCAGGCGGATCATGAGCAGCGACATCAGTAGCGAGCATCTTCAGCTACATCCACATCTCTCCAGCAACGGTGCCAGGTGACGCAATTTCAGTTTCTTCAGTTGGGGCGCGCCTCGGGCTGCACCATCCCCAAGTCGCACGGGCCTGTCCCTGCGACGTATATCCTTTCACATCTTTAACTTACTCTGTTGGGGGCTCCCCTCGGGCTGCATCATCCCCAGGCCGCATGGGCTCGTCCCTGTGGCATGTATCGCACTTTCATTACCTAAGCTAGCTCGCTTGCTCCTATGAGTTACCTTATGATCACCACCTACTTACCGACCACCTTTTGTGGCCGTCCGCGCTGCTGACCGGCCTCCTACTCATCCCGCAACGGGGACTACCCATGCTGGCACGACGCTTGTGCTCGGTTCCGTCCATGCAATGCTGACAAATCTGAGAGATCGAGCTCTGACTCACTGCCTGCCACGCGCGTGTCACCTCACCAGATCCTCAGTGCCTTCGTCTTCTTGCGGAAAGATCAGTGGCATGGCAGCAAACGTTATTGTGAACTATGTCATTTCATCAAACTATCCCGCACGAGTCTCCGGAGCCTAGCTACAGGTGGCCCAGCCGACTATCCCCTAATCACGCGATTCGCTTGCGCGTTAAAGGGGGGCTCCTGAGCATCGCGTCTCAGGAACTCCTATTGACCCTCCAGCCCTCACCCCCTGGCCTTGACCACGGCATCGCGACCTGGCATAGCAACGGCGGCTAAGCTTCGCTTGAGGGTCGGGACCCGAGGATGCAGAGCATTTAGAAGAGCGAGAAAGGGGGAGGCCGGCGCAGACCTAGCCTAGCTACACTGCTGCCGAAGCATAGATCACGTGCACCGCGCGGAGAACCACCTCAGGCCCGTCAAGATAAGTCACATATTCAAATTAGCGCGACGCCATGAGCCAACAAATTTTCGATTTCCGAAGTCTTGCTTCGGCAATGCCGCCTTCCTTTTTAGCCTCCGAGAAGCTACTTACATGCCAAGGGGGACCTCTTGAGCACCGCGCCTCAGGATCTCTTACCAGACCTCGGGCCGCTCACCTCCTGGCCTTAACCACGGTATCGCGACCTGGCATACCAGCGACGGCTGAAGCTTGCCTTGGGACTGGGACCCACCGGCGTAGAGTGCAAAGCTACAATAAGGATGAAAAGGGGGGGACAATGCTGAAGCAAGACATGCAACCACGGTTTCGTTATGAGAATAATAAACATCAGAGCAAATGCATTACATGTTCTTTACAAACCCCAACGGGGTTCGTTTTGATTCCTCGCAGGAAAAAAAGAAGAAGGTCTCAAGGGGCCCTAACTGCACCCGCTGCAGCCGACGCCATCATCAACCGAGGGCCATGAGAGGCCGGCACCAACCCCACCTAGGTCATCTATGACGACAGGCTGATGCCGCTGTTGCGCTCCAGGCGCGGCGTGAGCTTGATGGTGCATAACTGTCGTCGCTCGTCTCCAAGGACTCGTCAGGCTCGGGAGAGCTACTGGATTCCCGGGGGCCGTCGCTGCTGCTGGGGGAGCTGTCGGCAGGGCTGGGAGCAGGCCCGATGCCTGCTGCCACGCCACCGTGGCGGCTCCCTCCTGGGCAACACTATAGGTGGTGGCCTTCCCTGTCAAAGACCTTGAAGAACAATGTGGAAGCTCCATCATACTCAAAGTGAATGGCAAGGGCTCCCTCTGCGCGGAAAGCATGGGCGACCTCACCCCACCCACGGGTCATGAAGATCCTACCTTGGGGAACGGCCTGAACCTCTGCCCCTTTGGCCAGGGTGCAGCACCCGGCGTGCTGCAGCCACAGCTCGAGCGGTCCCCGCGGCGGCATCTCCCCAGAGATGAACCGCAGGAACTGGATCCATGTACATGGTGTCATCGCCGCCCAAACCATGAACTCGCGCGAGGAGCCCTCGGCGTGGGTTCATGGGTCGGTGGCTCGTGCGACCACAGCTTGGCCACCTCGGCCGCAATGCGAGTGGCGCGGGGTGCTTCCCCCTCCTCCGGAGCCTTGCGCTTGGAAGTACAAGGTCAACGAGTAGACGGGAGGAGGCCACTCGTACCAAGGCCTCGTAACCTCCAGCCCCATGCCGGCATCGCGAGGGTGGCCAAACCTCTTCTTCGGCGGAAGTGGTCCCCGCTCCTCGTGGGGGGTTTTCCCCTTCTCAGTGTCGAAGAATCTCCTTACCAGTGCCATGGGCGTCACGGCAAGCCGGCGCGGCAAGAAAGAAGAAGAAAGCATAGGCGGCAAGAAGTAGGAGATGAGCAGCGGGGGCTTCGCCGTCTCCTCATTTATATCTAAGAGGAGGCCAATCACCGGCCTCCACGATCGCAAGAAATGATGGCCTTTTCTATGCATGCTGCAGGGTCTCATCAAGTCGGGCAGTTGCCAAGGCAGCATAGGGAAGCGGAGATGCCCACGTCCAATCAGTCGCCATGTGTTGATCAAGGCCACAGGCGATTCGGGCCCGTGGCGCTCCGCACTTTCCCCTTGGCTTTGCCTCGAAGCCAAGTTCAAGCACGCCTTGGGCCCGGGGGCTACTGTCGGCATCCTGGGAACGGGGTACCCAGACTTGCCTGCCTGCGGCCCATGACGCGGCTCCATCGATGGCCTAGTATGGCCCAGCTTCAGCAACCATAGATCATGACCCTCGTGAGGGGCCAAGCCTCACGAGACGGACGACAGCAAGACCTCCCTGGGGGCAGCCTCTCTAGGCTGGCTCCCGAGAAGCGGCTATATCTATGCAAGGTGCACCTCGCGAGGTTCACGTGATGTGAGCCATGAGGACCAAGGCAAGGTGGGCGCCAGCGGGCGCAGTGTACCGGTTTCCCCTTTGGTGCCAAGGGGGCAAGCACAGGCGCGGAGTCCCGAGGAATCAAGCAAAGGTTTCCATATCGGTGCAACAAGACCAAGGACTGCAAGGCCGGCAGGACGGAGGTCACCGTGGAGCCCGACGCGGCTTCACCACCGGAGCCTTTGGCAGGCGAAGACCGATTTTGTCAGGATAGCTTGTACTAGTTGTTCCCTTCAAATTTGGCCATTGTGGGATCCCTTCCCGCCTACATTTGGGAAGAGGACCAAGGCCATTATATATAGGACCTAGCCACCACCATAGGGAAGGGATTCGACGACGGAGAGCATTCCACCACAACGAGGAGCCGATCATCCAGATCATCTTACCCTCACCAACTCATCGAGACCAAGAACACTTCACCTACTGAGACTGTTCATCCATTATACTAGTTCATCCTCAGCAAGGTGGTGTAGGGTATTACACCGCAAGGTGGCCTGAACCAGTATAAATTCATGTGTCTCTTGTTCCTTGAGTTCGTCGAGCTAGGCCGTGGGATCGTAGGGAAAGCGCGCTGGGAAGAGAGTGTTATTCGTGCGCACCCCAAAGTTCGAACCACTCTAGGGTTTGCGGGGCCCGAAATCCGACAGTCTCCTATAAAATGGTTTATGGTAAAGCTTGTCATTTGACTCTTCAGTTAGAACATAAAGCATTTTGGGCAATCAAAGAACTCAACTATGATTTCAAACTTGCTGGTGAAAAGAGGTTATTTGATACTAGCTCATTAGATGAATGGAGAACCCAAGCTTATGAAAATGCCAAGTTATTTAAAGAAAAAGTGAAAAGATGGCAGGATAAAAGAATCCAAAAGCGTGAGTTCAAAGTAGGAGAATATGTTATTTTGTACAACTCTCTCATGTTCTTTGTAGGAAAACTCCTCTCTAAATGGGAAGGCCCCTATGTCATCAAGGAGGTTTATCGGTCTGGAGCTGTCAAAATAAATAATGTTGAAGGTACTAACCCGAAGGTTGTTAATGGGCAACGAATAAAGCATTATATCTTAGGTACGCCCATTAATGTTGAAAGCAATATTGTCCAAACTTTGACACCGGAAGAAGACATAAAAGAATCCTTCCGGAACACTCCATAATCGTGAAAATAAGGAGGTATGCGATAAGGTAAGTAAACGGACTCCGAAAAATACACAAAAATATTTTTTATCAGTTTTGGAATATTTACAAAATTAGGAAAATAAGAAGCTACCAGGAAGCGTACCCTGGTGGGCACAAGACACCAGCCTGGCGCGCCCAGGTTGGTTGTGCCCACCTGGGGCACCTTCCGGACTCTGTTTTTCTTCCTTTTGCTTGTTTCCCAATATAAAAATTCTTTATATACCCCCAAACCTATTGACCACCGTATCCCGGAGAAATCTTCTATTTTCTTTTATTTTAGTTTTTTGCCGGATCCCATCTACCATGGCCACCCCAAGCTCCTCCAAGGACAAGTTCTTCAAGAACGTCATCAACCCATATCTGCGGGAGGTGGTGCAGCACCCTCAGGTCATCCAGATACATGAGGGATTCCTACACATCCGCGATGAGCAAGGACCCAAGGGGACGGGAATCGTGGAAGCCAGTCTTGAGGCTATGGAGCAAGAAGTCTTCCAGTGTAACAAGATGGTAGAGCGTGGACTCAACGCCAATCACCTCATCATCACAGACCTTTCCCGTGATCTCAAGGTGTATGGCAAGTCCATGAAGGATATCATCTTCACCCTCAACGAGCAAATCCACTACCTTCAAAGCCAAATCTATGATCTTCAGAACCAAGTATTGAATACGAGGCAAGGTTCAAAGGTATGAGTTTGGTTTCCACTTAAAGGACCTGTGAGACTCATTCTTCCTCTTTCGATGGTGGACCTATGTCATGGAAACACGAGGATAAGATCGCATCTACTTCTCCACCGCCACCATCTACTTCATCACCGAAAGAAATTTGAGTATCGGGTATGGGCACTCCACTTGGCTTTTGCCAAGCTCGGGGGAGGTGCCCCGGTATCGTATCGTCCCCACTATCCTTTTTCCTTTATTTATTTTAGTTTGATCTTTTGCTTTAGAATAAATGAAAGTTTAGTTTGATCCTTTCTTTTTGAGAGTTTGCTTAGTGATCTTTCATTGTAATACTGTGCGAATTATATAATAAAGTTTAGTTTGAGTTTTGCTTTCTTTACTTTCATGTTGCAATAAAAGAAAGGAAATAAATTAAGAAGATCATATGCTAATCCTATGGTAGGTGATAGCACCACATAAGGAAAATTATAAGTAGAAAATTTTATTAGAGATTGACAAACATAGCGTTGGTCAATGATGCAACTCACGAAAGAATTAATAAGGGAAGAGAAGATTCACATATAAATGTAATATCCTAGAAATCTTTTGTGATTGCGAGCCCCCATCATAATATTATATGCCAAAATTGTTCACATTGGACAAGAAAGACAACTTAATGATTTATGTTTGCTCATATTTACATAGAAGTCATATTGTCATAGATCCTTTAACATGTGGTGGTTACTCAATATCTTTCTAGCCAAAAACTCCACATTAAGTAGAGATACTACTTGTGCATCCAAAAACCCTTAAACCCAAACCTTCTTCGAGAGTCCACCATATCTAACTATGGATTGAGTAAGATCCTTCAAGTAAGTTGTCGTTGGTGCAATAAGGCAATAAAAATTGCTTCTAAAAGTGTGAGATCATTTAGTGTAAGAGAAAATTGAGCGTTGCATGAACCTGTGATGGTGAAGAATAAAAGCGACTGACTGCGTAATAAAGGTTGCTATCACAAGGGCCAATGCAACGTGTCATTCTTTTGCACTAAGGGGTTGAGCATACAAAAAATAAACGCAAGGCAACCTTTGCTTCCCTCTGCGAAGAGCCTATCTTTTACTTTTATGCAAAGAGCCAAAGTTTTCTCTCTTTTCCTTTTTATTTTATCCTTTGGCAAGAATGATGTGGTGAGGAAAGATCTAGGCACATATTTCTAGTTGAATATGGGTGACATGAGTTATTATTTTTGACATCACCCTTGAGGTGAGTACGTTGGGAGGAAAAACCATAAGCCCCTATCTTTCTATGTGTTTGGTTGAAAGGTTTTGCTCATGTGCATGCGGTGAGTGTTAGCAATCATAGAAGACTATATGATTGTTGAGTATGTGGACTTGCCTAAAGGCTGCCATATGTGACCCTTCCTGAAAAGATGATGAATTGTAGTTACAAAGTTGACTAAAAACATAGTTTGTTGGTTTCTAATAGAGTTTATGCTTTATACTTCAACTGTGTGATGAACTGTTACTTGTTCATGAGAAGTCTATGATACAAGTCCTTTGATAAAAGTCTTATGTTTAAATTTGTTACTGTTATAATAATCAACATGATGCTTCTATGTCCGCATTTGGTTTTTTATCGACACCTCTCTCTCAAAGCATGTGGCCATGTTTTTCGATTTTGGTTTTCGCTTGAGGACAAGCAAGGTCTAAGCTTGGGGGAGTTGATATGTCCATTTTGCATCATGCTTTCTTGTTGTTATTTATGTTGTTATTATGCATAATAATGCTTTTTTGAGTAATTCTAATGCATTTTCTCTCATAATTTGCAAGGAATGCACCAAGGGGGAGAATTCCGACTGCTGGAAATCTGGACCTGAAAAAGCTACGTCAGGCCACCTATTCTGCACAACTCCAAACAACCTGAAACTTCATGGAATTTTTTATGGAATGTATGAAAAATACTGGAGCTGATAACCACCATAGGGGGCCCACCAGGTGGGCATGACCCACCTGGGAGCGCCAGGCCCCCCCAGGCGCGCCCTGGTGGGTTGTGCTCACCCAGGCCCATCTCCGGTGCTCATCTTCTAGTATATAAGCCATTTTGACATAGAAAAAATTAGGAAGAGACTTTCAGGACGGAGTGCCGCCGTCTCGAGGTGGAACTTGGGCAGGAGAACTTTTGCTCTCCGGTGGAGCGATTCCACCGAGAGAACTTCCCTCCTGAAGGGGGAAATCATCGTCATCATCATCACCAACAACTCTCCCATCTTGGGGAGGGCTATCTTCATCAACATCTTCAACAGCGCCATCTCATCTCAAACCCTAGTTCATCTCTTGTGTTCAATCTTGTTACCGGAACTATAGATTGGTGCTTGTGGGTAACTAATAGTGTTGATTACATCTTGTAGTTGATTACTATATGGTTTATTTGCTGGAAGATTATGTTCAGATTCATTATGATATTTAATACTCCTCTGATCTTGAGAATGTTCATCATTTGTGAGTAGTTACCTTTGTTCTTGAGGTCACGGGAGAAATCATTTTGCAAGTAATCATGTGAATTTGATATGTGTTCGATATTTTTATTGTATGTATGTTGTGATTCCCTTACTGGTGTCATGTGACCACCGACTACATGATACTTCACCATATTTGGGCCTAAGGGAATGTATTGTGGAGTATTAATTAGATGATGGGTTGCGAGAGTGACTGAAGCTTATACCCCAGTTTATCCGCTACTCCGTAAGGGACCGATTGGATCCAAAAGTTTAATGTTATGGTTAGAATTTTTTCTTAATACTTTTGTCATAGTTGCGGATGCTTGCGGAAGGGTTAATCATAAGTAGGAGGTTTGCTCAAGTAAGAACAACACCTAAGCTCCGATGCAGCCACACATCAAATTATCAAAGTAGCAAACACGAATTGAACCAACATGATGAAAGTGACCTGTTGAAATTCACGTGTATCCTCAAGAACGCTTTGCTTATTATAAGATACCATCTTGACATGTCCTTTACCTCAAAAGGATTGGGCTATCTTTCTGCACTTTTGCAACTACAATCGTTACATCCTCGTTACAAAATTATCTTTCTATCAAACTACTCCGCTACTTACAATTTCAGCACTTCCAGATATTACCTTACTAAAAAACACTTGTCATTTCCTTCTGCTCCTCATTGGGTTTGACACTCTTACTTATCGAAAAGAGCTATAGTTGATCCCATATACTTGTGGGTCATCAATATAGAAGAAGATGGGAGTCGGAGGCCTGTCATGGGGCCCACAAGGTAGGGGCACGCCCAGGGGGGTAGGCTGCGCCCCCACCCTTGTGGTTGGGTGGTGGCCTCCCTCTGGTGCTTCTTTCGCCAAATATTTTGTATATATTCCAAAAATATTCTCCGTGAACTTTCAGGACTTTTGGAGTTGCGCTCCTTTTCCTCCAGAATTCCAGGTGCCGGCATTCTCCCTCTTTATGCAAACCTTGTAAAATAAGAGAGAAAGGCATAAGTATTGTGATATAATGTGTAGTAACAGCCCATAATGCAATAAATATCAACATAAAATTATGATGCAAAATGGACGTATCAGACCCCTCCGTGATGCTTGCGTGCATGTTGGGTTAAAATGATCCTTGTACCCCTCTTTTCCTCTTATTTCGTCCCTAGGCTATAAGTAATTCCCCCTAGCTCATTTAGAGGATAGCAAAGGACATGACATTATTTAGTTGAGCTTTGCTCCTTGTACCTCCTCTTGAAAAAGAGAGACCTCTCCCAAGGAGATCAAGACCTCCTATGGAGAAGATCCCTAGTGGATTCAAGACCCCATCTAGGGAAGGATTCCCATCATAGGATCATGAAGACCTCACCTCCTCTAGGAGTGGGAAGAACTTTACCTTAGTTGTTATATTCCTTGGATTGATCTTGTATGCATGTGGATCTCTTGTGAGTTACTCTAGTGGATGTGTAATTGTGTTGTTTTGGGTGATTTCCCTTGTGTGTTCTTGTGTTCTTGCTCCTTTCCCCCCTCCAAGTGTGAAAAGATCCAACCCTAGGGTTCCACCCTAGAACATCTTGGTATCATGAACAAGGTTGATTCACATCTTGGAATCCCTACCCCCCCATTTGCTAGCCTAATTTCGTTGCTTTTTGGTCCCAATTTGAAAGTCCCCACAAAAATAGAACCAAATTTTTTTCTTGCAATTTTTTTAGATATTGTGAGATTTTATTCATTTGGTCAATGGATTTGTTGTTTGGCAAGTGGATCTAGCCTTCCCCCATCCATCCCCACCTTTCCCACCATGAAATCCACCAATTTCGTCCATTTTCAACGATTTCCACACATTTTCGGCCACGACCAGGTGCCCGCATGTGACACCCTAAGACCGATGCGTCAGGTGTCTTCTCGTTATTCGTCGTTGTTGCCATGTCATATGATTGCGTGTTGAACTTTGCCATGTGATCTTGTGCATTTCATCAGCATGTTTTCAAAACTTGCATCCAATCGTAGTTGCCCGTCTCCCGGTTCTCTCCGTTGTCCGTTTTGAGCCCAGACACACTCGCACGTGCCCGCGGCACCTCCGAATATTTATTTTATCACTGGCCGGAAAATATTCTTGGAATGGGTTGAAACTTGGCATGTGGTCTTATTATGTTGTAGGTAGACCACCTGCCAAATTTCGCCGCATTCGGAGCTCGTTTGATATCCCAACCGTTAAACCTATAGCGGCAATATAGCCGGACAAACGTCGGACGTTTCGGTCTCTGAAACTGTCGCCTGGCCTCTCTCTCTTCTCTCCCCTCAGCCCGAGACCCCTCTTCACAGCCACTAAACCAGCCCACCTATGGCCCACTCTCGCCGAAGCCGTCCGATCGAGATCGAACGGCTCGGAACGGCCTCAAAACCCCCCAAACCTAGCCCACTGCCTATATAAACACAACCCCCATGCCAATTTTGGCCTAAACCTACCCCGAGACACCTTCCCCTACCTCCAGCCGCGATCCTCTCCTCGAAAACCATGCCACCAGCCCCTCCTCCTCGTTTTCCGGCGCCATCCTCTCCACCTCATGTTGGGGAATGTAGTATTTCAAAAATTTCCTATGAACACGCAAGGTCTATCTACTAGAAGCATAGCAACGAGAGGGGAGAGTGTGTCTACGTACCCTCATAGACAGAAAGCGGAAGCATCTAGTGACGCGGTTGATGTAGTCGAACGTCTTTGTGATCCAATCGATCCAAGCACCGAACGTACGACACCTCCGTGTTCAGCACACGTTTAGCTCGATGACGTCCCACGAGCTCCTGATCTAGTTGATCTTCATTGGAGAGTTTCGTGAGCAGGACAGCGTGGTGACGGTGATGACGAAGCCCATTAAGGCCCATTGACTCCCCGAACGAATTCCCGTAACTCCCGGGTACTCCGAAAAATACCTGAATCACTCAAAACATTTCCGATGTCCGAATATAGCCTTCCAATATATTAATCTTTACCTCTCGACCATTTCGAGAGTGTTTCTCATGTCTGTGATCTCATACGGGACTCCGAACAAATTTCGGTCATCAAATCACATAACTCATAATACAAATCGTCATCGAACGTTAAGCGTGCGGACCCTACGGGTTCGATAACTATGTAGACATGACCGAGACACATCTCCGGTAAATAACCAATAGCAGAACCTTGATGCTCATATTGGCTCCTACATATTCTTCGAAGATCTTTATCGGTCAAACCGAATAACAACATACGTTGTTCCCTTTGTCATCGGTATGTTACTTGCCCGAGATGCGATCGTCGGTATTATCATACCTAGTTCAATCTCGTCACCGAGAAGTCTCTTTACTCGTTCCGTAATACATCTCGTGACTAACTCATTAGTCATTTTCTTGCAAGGCTTATTATGATGTGTATTACTGAGAGGGCCCAGAGATACCCCCTCCGACACTCGAAGTGACAAATCCTATTTTTGATCTATGCCAACACCACAAAACACCTTCGAAGACACCTGTAGAGCATCTTTATAATCACCCAGTTACATTGTGACGTTTGATAGCACACAAGGTGTTCCTACGGTATTCGAGAGTTGCATAATCTCATAGTCATAGGAACATGTATAAGTCATGAAGAAAGCAATAGCAGTAAAACTAAACGATCAAATTGCAAAGATAACGGATGGGTCTTGTACATCACATCATTCTCCTAATGATGTGATCTCGTTGATCAAATGACAACTCATGTCTATTGCTAGGAAACATAACCATCTTTGAGCAATTAGCTAGTCTAGTAGAGGGATACTAGGGACACTCTGTTTTGTCTATGTATTCACACATGTACTAAGTTCCCGGTTAATACAATTCTAGCATGAATAATAAGCATTTATCATGATATAAGGAAATAAATAATAACTTCATTATTGCCTCTAGGGCATATTTTCTTCAGTCTCCCACTTGCACTAGAGTCAATAATCTAGTTCACATCACCATGTGATTTTAACACCAATAGTTCACATCCTCATGGGATTTAACACTTTATAGTTCACATCGACATGTGACCAATACCCAAAAGGTTTACTAGAGTCAATAATCTAGTTCACATCACCATGTTATTAACAACCAAAGAGTACTAAGGTGTGATCATGTTTTGCTTGTGAGAGATGTTTAGTCAATGGTTCTGCCACATTCAGATCCGTATGTGTTTTGCAAATTTGTATGTCTACAGTACTCTGCACGGAGCTCCTCTAGCTAAATGCTCCCACTTTCAATATGTATCCAGATCGAGACTCAGAGTCATCCAGATCGGTGTCAAAGTTCGCATCGACGTAACTCTTTACGACGAACTCTTTATCACCGCCTTAACCTAGAAATATTTCATTAGTCCTTTAAGGATAATTTTGATCACTGTCCGGTGATCTACTCCTAGATCAAAATTGTACTCCCTTGCCAATACTCAGGGCAGGGCATACAATAGATCTAGTATACAACATGGCATACTTTCTAGAATCTATGGATGAGGCATAGGGAATGACTTTCATTCTCTGTCTATCTTTTGCTGTGGTCGTGCTTTGAGTCTTGCTCAACTTCACACCTTGCAACACAGGCAAGAACTCTTTCTTTGACTGTTCCATTTTGAACTACTTCAAAAACTTTTCAAGTTATGTACTCATTGAAAAAACTTATCAAGCGTCTTGATCTATCTGTATAGATCTTGATGCTCAATATGTTAGCAGCTTCATCGAGGTCTTTCTTTGAAAAACTCCTTTCAAACACTCATTTATGCTTTCCCGAAAATTCTACATCATTTCCGATCGACAATATGTCATTCACATGTACTTATCAGAAAGGTAGTAGTGCTCCCACTCACTTTCTTGTAAATACAGGCTTCACCGCAAGTCTGTATAAGACTATATGCTTTGATCAACTTATCAAAGCGTATATTCCAACTCCGAGATGCTAGCACCAGTCCATAGATGGATAGCTGGAGCTTGCACACTTTGCTAGCTCCTTTAGGATCGACAAAACCTTCTGATTGCATCATATACAACTCTTCTTTAACAAATCTATTAAGGAATGTAATTTTGTTATCCATTTGCCAGATTTCATGCGGCAATTGCTAACATGATTCGGATAGACTTAAGCGTCACTATGAGTGAGAAAATCTCATCGTAGTCAACACCTTGAACTTGTCAGAAAATAAATTCGACAAGTCGAGCTTTGTAGATAGTAACTCTATCATCATCGTCCGTCTTCCTCTTTGAAGATCCATTTATTCTTAGTGGCTTGCTGATCATCGGGCGAGTCCACAAAAGTTCACACTTTGTTCTCATACATGGATCCTATCTCAGATTTCATGACCTCAAGCCATTTTGTAAAAACTGAGCTCATCATCGCTTCCTCATAGTTCGTAGGTTCATCATGGTCTAGTAACATGACTTCCAGAACTAGGTTGCCATACCACTCTGGTGTGGAACGTACTCTGGTTGACCTACGAGGTTTAGTAGTAACTTGATCCGAAGTTTCATGATCATCATCATTAGCTTCCTCGCTAACTGGTGTAGGAATCACTGGAACTAGTTTCTGTGATGTGCTACTTTCCAATTCGGGAGAAGGTACAATTACCTCATCAAGTTCTACTTTCCTCCCACTCACTTCTTTCGAGAGAGACTCCTTCTCTAGAAAAGATCCATTCTTAGCAACAAATATCTTGCCTTCAGATCTGTGATAGAAGGTGTACCCAACAGTTTCCTTCGGGTATCCTATGAAGACATATTTCTCCGACTTGGGTTCGAGCTTATCAGGTTGAAGTTTTTTCACATAAGCATCACAGCCCCAAACTTTAAGAAACGACAACTTGGGTTTCTTGCCAAACCACAGTTCATAAGGCGTCGTCTCAACGGATTTAGATGGTGCTCTTATTTAACGTGAATGCAGCTGCCTCTAATGCATAACCGAAAACGATAGTGGTAAATCGGTAAGAGACATCATAGATCGCACCATGTCTAATAAAGTACGGTTTATGACATTCAGACACACCATTACGCTGTGGTGTTCTAGGTGGCGTGAGCTGTGAAACTATTTCACATTGTTTCAAATGAAGACCAAACTTGTAACTCAAATATTTGCATCTGTGATCAAAACGTAGGAACTTTATTTACTTGTAACCATGATTCTCTACTTCACTCTGAAATTTTGTTGAACTGTTCAAATGTTTCAGACTTGTGCTTCCTCAAGTAGATATACCCATATCTGCTCAAATCAACTGTGAAGGTCAGAAAATAAGGATACCTGCCGCGAGCCTCAACACTCATCGGTCCACATACATCAGTTTGTATGATTTCCAACAAATCTGTTGCTCGCTCCATTGTTCCGGAGAACTGAGATTTTAGTCATATTGCCCATGAGGCATGGTTCGCAAGCACCAAGTGATTCATAATCAAGTGATTCCAAAAGTCCATCTGCGTGGAGTTTCTTCATGCACTTTACACCAATATGACCTAAACAGCAATGCCACAAATAAGTTGCACTATCGTTATAAACTTTGCATATTTTGGCTTCAATATTATGAATATGTGTATTTACTATGATCGAGATTCAATAAACCATTCACCTTGGGTGTATGACCATAGAAGGTTTTATTCATGTAAATAGAATAACAATTATTCTCTCACTTAAATGAATAGCCGTATTGCAATAAACACGATCCAATCTTGTTCATGCTCAACGCAAACACCAAATAACATTTATTTAGGTTTAACACTAATCCCGAAAGTATAGGGAGTGTGTGATGATGATTATATCAATATTGGAACTACTTCCAACACACATGGTCACCTCACCCGTAACTACTCTCTGTTAACTTTGCAACTCATGTTTTGAGTTACTAATCTTAGCAACCAAACAAGTATCAAATACCCAGGGGCTACTATGAACACTAGGGAGGTACACATTATCAATATGTATATCAAATAAACCTTTGTTCACTTCGCCATCCTTCTTATCCGCCAAATATTCGGGGAACTTCCGCTTCCAATGACCTTTTTCTTTGAAGTAAAGCACTCGGTTTCAGGCTTAGGTCCAGCTTTGGGCTTCTTCATGGGAGTGAGAACTTTCTTGCCATTCTTATTGAAGTTACCTTTCTTACCCTTGCTCTTTTCTTGAAACTAGTGATCTTGTTAACCATCAACAACTGATGCTCTTTCTTGATTTCTACCTTCATTGATTTCGGCATCATGAATAGCTCGGGAATCGTTTTCGTTATCCCTTGCATATGAAAGTTCATCACAAAGTTCTAGTAACTTGGTGATAGTGACTAGAAAATTCTATCAATCACTATTTTTTCTGGAAGATTAACTCCCACTTGATTCAAGTGATTGTAGTACTCAGACATTCTGAGCACATGCTCATTGGTTGAGGTATTCTCCTCCATCTTGTAGGAAAAGTACTTGTCAGAGGTCTCAACCCTCTCAACATGGGCATGAGTCTGAAATACTATTTCTCAACTCTTGGAACATCTCATATGCTCCGTGGCATTCAAAACGTCTTTGAAGTCTTGGTGATAAGCCGTAAAGCATGGCGCACTAAACTATCAAGTAGTCATCATACCGAGCTTGTCAAACGTTCATAACGTCTGCATCTGCTCCTGCAAAAGGTTTGTCATCTAGCGGTGCATCAAGGACATAATACTTCTGTGCAGCACCTAGGATAATCCTCAGATCACGAACCTAGTCCGCATCATTGCTACTAACATCTTTCAACTTAATTTTCTCTATGAACAAATCAAAAACATAGGGGAGCTATAACACGAGTTATTGATCTACAACATAATTTGCAAATACTATCAGGACTAAGATCATGATATATTAAAGTTCAATTAATCATATTACTAAAGAACTCCCACTTAGATAGACATCCCTCTAGTCATCGAAATGATCACGTGATCCAAATCAACTAAACCATGTCCGATCATCACGTGAGATGGAGTAGTTTTCAATGGTGAACATCTTATGTTGATCATATATACTATATGATTCACGCTCGACCTTTCGGTCTCCAGTGTTCCGAGGCCATGTCTGTACATGCTAGGCTTGTCAAGTTTAACCCGAGTATTCTGCATGTGCAAAACTGTCTTACACCCGTTGTATTTGAACGTAGAGCTTATCACACCCGATCATCACGTGGTGTCTCGAGACGACAAACTTTCACAACAGTGCATACTCAGGGAGAACACTTGTACCTTGAAATTTTTGTAAGGGATCATCTTATAATGCTACCGCCGTACTAAGCAAAATAAGAAGCATAATAAGATAAACATCACATGCTATCAAAGTATGTGACATGATATGGCCATCATCATCTTGTGCTTTTGATATCCATTTCCAAAGCATCATCATGATCTCCATCATCACCGGCTAGACACCATGATCTTCATCGTAGCGTCGTGGTCATCTCGCCAACTATTGCTACTACTACTATGGCTAACTCATAGTGATGAAGTAATGCAATTACATGGCCTTCGCAATTCATACAATAAAGAGACAACCATAAGGCTCCTGCCGGTTGCCAATAATTTACAAAACATGATCATCTCATACAATAACGTATAACTCATCACGTCTTGACTATATCACATCACAACATGCCCTGCAAAAACAAGTTAGACATCCTCTACTTTGTTGTTGCAAGTTTTACGTGTCTGCTATGGGCTTAGCGAGAACCCTTCTTACCTACGCATACAAAAACCACAACGATTTTTCGTCAAGTATGTGCTGGTTTTAACCTTCACAAGGACCGGGCATAGCCACACTTGATTCTACTAAAGTTGGAGAAAATGACACCTGCTAGCCACCTGTGTGCGAAGCACGTCGGTAGAACCAGTCTCGCGTAAGCGTACGCGTAATGTCAATCCGGGCCGCTTCATCCAACAATATCGCGAATCAAAGTATGACATGCTGGTAAGCAGTATGACTATTATCGCCCACAACTCATTGTGTTCTACTCGTGCATATCATCTACGCATAGACCTAGCTCATGATGCCACTGTTGGGGAACGTAGTATTTCAAAAATTTCCTACGATCACGCAAGATCTAACTACTATAAGCATAGCAACAAGAGGGGAGAGTGTGTCTACGTACCCTCGTAGACCGAAAGCAGAAGCGTCTAGTGACGCGGTTGATGTAGTCGAACGTCTTCGCGATCCAACCGATCCAAGCACCAAACGTACGGCACCTCTGCATTCAGCACACGTTCAGCTCGATGACGTACCACGAGCTCTTGATCTAGTTGAGCTTCACGGGAGAGTTTCGTCAGCACGACGGCGTGGTGACGGTGATGATGAAGCTACCGGCGCAGGGCTTCGCCTAAGCACTGCAACGATATGACCGAGGTGTGTATCTGTGGGGAGGGGCACCGCACATGGCTAAAATCAACTTGTGTGTCTTTGGGGTGCCCCCTACCCACGTATATAAAGGAGGGAGGGAGGAGGCGGCGGCCAAGGAGGAGGGCGCGCCAAGGGAGTAGGATTCTTACTTCTAGTAGGAGTAGGTTTCCTCCTTTCATAGTCCATATAGGAGAAGGGGGAAAGGAGGAGGAGGGGAGAAGGAAGGGAGAGGGGGCCCGCGCCCCAAACCCTTTTTCCAATTCGGACTAGGCTTGAGAGGGGGGCGCGTCACCTCATCGCTGCTACCTCTCCTTCCCACTAAGGCCCATTAAGGCCCATTGACTCCCCGGTCGAATTCCCGTAACTCCTCGGTACTCCGAAAAATACCCGAATCACTCGGAACCTTTCCGATGTCCGAATATAGCCTTCCAATATATGAATCTTTACCTCTTGACCATTTCGAGATTGTTCGTCATGTCCGTGATATCTTCCGGGACTCCAAACAAATGTCGGTCATCAAATCACATAACTCATAATACAAATCGTCATCGAACGTTAAGCGTGCGGACCCTACGGGTTAGAGAACTATGTAGACATGACCGGGACACATCTCCGGTGAATAACCAATAGCGGTACCTGGATGCTCATATTGGCACCTACATATTCTTCGAAGATCTTTATTGGTCAAACCGCATAACAACATACGTTATTCCCTTTATTTTTAGTATGTTACTTGCCCGAGATTCGATCGTCGGTATCATCATACCTAGTTCAATCTCGTCACTGGCAAGTCTCTTTACTCGTTCCGTAATACATCATCTGGTGACTAACTCATTGGTCATTTGCTTGCAAGGCTTATTATGATGTGTATTACCGAGAGGGCCCAGAGATACCTCTCCGACACTCGGAGTGACAAATCCTATTCTCGATCTATGCCAACACCACAAAACACCTTCGGAGACACCTGTAGAGCATATTCATAATCACCCAGTTACGTTGTGACGTTTGATAGCACACAAGGTCTTGCTACGGTATTTGGGAGTTGCATAATCTCATAGTCATAGAAACATGTATAAGTCATGAAGAAAGCAATATAAGTAAAACTAAACAATCAAGTTGCAAAGCTAACAGATGGGTCTTGTCCATCACATCATTCTCCTAATGATGTGATCTCGTTGATCAAATGACAACTCATATCTATGGCTAGGAAACATAACCATCTTTGATCAATGAGCTAGTCTAGTAGAGGCATACTAGGGACACTCTGTTTTGTCTATGTATTCACGCATGCACTAAGTTTCCGGTTAATACAATTCTAGCATGAATAATAAACATTTATCATGATATAAGGAAATAAATAATAACTTCATTATTGCCTCTAGGGCATATTTCCTTCAACTCCGCCACGTGGCGCGCCTCCATCCGCCACCTTAGCCGCCACTGGCAGCCAACCGAAGCTCGCCACCTCACCCCCTCTCTCTCCTCCCACCGCACCAGCCACCCGTCGTGCCCGCCAGGCCCGGATCTAGCCCCCTCGGCCCGGTACGCGCCACCGCCATAGCTCGCGGGCCCGTCCCGCGGCCGAGCTTCACGCGCCGCCTCGACTGCTCCTTCGCCTTGCCGCCTTGCTCACCGCCGGCGCACCGACCTCGCCGCCGTTCTCCTCCTCCGCCGGATCCCCGACGCCGGTTGTCATACCCTGATTTTCATGCCACAACGCGTAAGCTAATAGTCATGCTAAAATGTGGTTTGGCAAAAACTTTTGAGTGTTTTTGACTTTGCTTGATTGATTTTCTGTTTGTTCGTTGCAAGTGCTCTAAAAATCAAATAAATCATCCAACTCTTATACTGCATCTCCTTGATCTAAAACCTTTTCCCAATGACCATGCCATGTGTATGGAACAGTATAGTATTTTCTTACAAATATATTGGCCAAATAGTTTTTTCTAAAATTAGTTTTCCAAAAACCCCTGAGTTGAGGTTTAGGACTCCCATAAACCACAAAATTATTTGGGGTGTGAAAAATCTTTCAAAAAGCATATTTGAATCCAATTAGGTATATGACTCCCATAAACCACAAAATTATAATTTTAAAAGTTATTTTTATATTTTATTTAAAAGCTTTTTCTTTAGGCCAGAAATGGTCTTTAATAGGTTAAAATTATTTAACTGTTTCAAACATATTTGCCCAAATTCAGAGAGACTCCTAGACATATATTGTCCATATATAAGAGTTTCAACAGATGGTCATTGATACGTCCAAAACGTATCTATAATTTCTGCTTGCTCCATGCCACTTTTGGGTGATATTGCTATGATATTCATACACTTCCATACACTTTTGATCATATTTGGACTAACTTACTAATCCAGTGCACCCCAGTGCCAGTTTCTGTTTTCGGCTGTTTTTGTATTTCAGGTTTTCACGTTTCGAGAACTGCCCAGAAAAATTATATAAAAAATCAGCGATCCGGAAACAACACTGCGTCCGAAGGGCAGCCTGGGGGGGGGGGCACAAGGGCTCCAGGCGCCCTGTGGGCGCGCCCCCCCTGGGCCGCGCCGGGGGGCGCCTGGGCCCCCCGGGACTCCCCCGGTGCCCTACTTTGGCATATATTTAAAGGGTCCTCCGTAACCCTCAGAACGGGACTTCTTTTCGCGATCCCATCTCTGTTCCGCTGCCGCCGCCGCTTCCAAGATCGGGAGCACCAGGAGAACTCTTCCCGGCACCCTGCCGGAGGGGAGGATCACCACCGGGAGCTTCTCCACCACCATGGACGCCTCCCGGATGACTCGTGAGTAGTCTCCCTTGGACCATGAGTCCATGACCAGTAGCTATGTGATGTTCTCCTCCCGTTCTTGTGCTTCACTAATTAGTCCTCGTGAGCTGCCCTACATGATCGAGGCACCTATGTAATCCTTATGCTGTTGCTATGTTGAGTTTGCTGGGATCCGATGGATTATGAGATTATGTTCAGATTGATCTTGAGTAATATATTTGATTCACCTCTTTTATGTTTTAGTTCACAAGTAATTCTTGCATGTTCTCCGTTGTTATTTATTGCTTTGGCCGAGTAGTAAGTAGTGACTCCAAGAGGGAACGTTATGCTCGATTGTGGGTTCATGCCCCTCGATGACTAGCTTGAGTGACAGAAACATGAGTCTAGGGGATGTGCTATTGCCACAAGGGGGAAAACAACGGTGCTTGTGCCCGCGGGTGCAAGGATTGTTTACTTTACGCAAAGTTCTTTTAATGCAGTTGTCTGTTGCATTGAGTTTACACTATGGGTGGGACTCGCAACTTAATACCAGCGAGATGTTCTGGATAGATATCTCAAGGTGGATGATTAGTAGTAGATATTGATGGATTTCAGTCTACTTACTTTGGCATACCGCCCATGCTTTGAACCTCAACCTTTCTTGCAATGTAATCAGCATTGGTTTGCGTTCGTGGTCCTATCAATTGCCCAGCTGTAATTTGTTTACCTCACATAGCTGTTTTATCGTCTTTTGGGAGAGAGACATCACTAGTGAACATCATGAGACTCCGGTCCATATTACCATCATTGATCACATCCACTATTTACTTTTCTCTATTTACTTACTATTGCAAAACACTATCTATCACTACTATCATATTGCTTTTAACCCTTTGTGAACTACAAGGCCGGAGAGATTGACAACCTCTCTGTACTCGTTGGGAGCAAAGTTATTTGTATCTGTGTGCAGGTCCACGTTGATTGCTAATTGCGCCGTTAGCAATTGACACCTACTTGTTGAACCTAGGAGTCTCTGGGGATTCGATCCTTGGCATCTTTGCTAGGGGAAAACACTTCTACTTACTGCATCTTACACCTTCCACTTGGGGTAACCAACGAGGGGTTCGAGGCCCATCAAGGAGTATTTTCTGGCGCCGTTGCCGGGGACTCCACTCTTCAGGATAGGGGAGTTGCATGCTATCTTTTACCTTTGCTTTTTAGTCTTGTTAGTTTACTTTCATTTTTGCTTTAGTTCCTTTTTATCGAAAATCACAAAAATAGTTATCTTGCTTGCTTGCTACTATGGGTTCCACCGAGAACACCAAGTTGTGTGACTTCTCTAGTCACAACAATGATGACTTTATCAGCACACCTATCACTACACCTGCCATTTCAGCACCTTCATATGAAATTAAACCTGCTTTACTGAACTTAGTTATGAAAGAACAATTCTCCCGTGCTGGAGATGATGCTGCTTTACACTTGAACAACTTTGTAGAACTTTGTGATATGCAAAAGTACCAAGAAATAGATGGTAATATTGTTATGCTTAATCTTTTTCCTTTCTCCTTGAGAGGAGGAGCTAAACTTTGGTTTCAGTCTTTGCCTAGAAATAGCATAGATTCATGGGACAAGTGCAAAGATGCTTTTATCGGAAAATACTATCCACCTGCTAAAATTATCCAACTTAGAAGTAACATCATGAATTTTAAACAATTGGATAATGAACACGTTGCCCAAGCTTGGGAACGTATGAAATCTCTTATCAAAAACTGCCCTACTCACGGTTTGACTACTTGGATGGTTATCCAAACTTTTTATGCAGGCTTGAACTTTACCTCGCGGAACTTGTTAGATTCGGCCGCGGGAGGAACTTTTATGTCAACTACACTTGGTGCTGCCACAAAGCTTCTCGACGAGATGATGACCAACTATTCCCAATGGCACACCGAACGCGCTCCAACAGGTAGGAAGGTAAACTCTGTCGAGGAGATTTCCTCCCTTAATGAAAAAGTTGACTTGATCGTGTCTCTACTTTCGAAGCAATCTACTATTGATCCTCGTGATGTTCCTTTAAATTCTTTGATTGCTCAAGAACAAGTAGATGTTAACTTTATCTCTAGAAATAATTTCAACAACAATGCTTATAGGAGTAACTTTGGTAACAATCCTAGACCGTTCCCCTCTAACTCTTATGGGAACAACAATGCTTATCCTAGTACCAAGAACTCCAACACTGAACTAGAGACCATGCTTAGAGATTTCATCACTACCCAAAAAGCCTTTAATAAGAATGTAGAAGAGAAACTACATAAACTAGATGATCTTTCTTTTAAGGTAGACCACTTAGCCAATGAGGTAAAATTGCTGAAAATTGAAACCTCTCCTCTTAAAGAGAGGGAGATCATCCCTATTAATGCTACTCAAGTACAAATTAATGAAAATATTAGGATGATGGCTAAGCTAAAAGAAAGATGGGCTAGAGAAAGGGAGGAAGAAGAAAGAATTAAGAGCCTTCCTACCCACCACACTGTTGCTACTATCCAAGTTATTGAGGATGTTCACACTATTAGCACCCAATGTACTCCTGGTCCCAATGGACCTATTAATGGTGATGCTATGACTATAGAAACTACCAAACAGGTGAACCTTAAGGACACCACTACCACTTTACTTGATGCTCGTGACCTTGATTTTGATAATTGCACTCTTACAGAAGTTATTGATTTTCTTCACAAGATGTCTAGAGATCCCCGCACTAGCACGCTTAACCTTGCCTTCACAGAGCATATCACTAATGCTCTTATCAAAGCTAGGGAGGAGAAACTTAGAGTAGAAGCCTCCATACCTAGAAAGCTAGAAGATGGTTGGGATCCTATGATAAAAATTTATTTGAATGACTTCTCTTGTTATGCATTATGTGATGTTGGTGCTAGTACCTCTGTTATGTCCAAAAGAATATATGATATGCTTAAATTGAAACCTTATGATTCTTGTTCTTTTGATGTTTGTCTTGTTGATTCATCCATAAAGAAACCTTTGGGGAGGATCGACGATGTTCTTATCGTTGTCAATGATAATTATGTGCCCGTTGATTTCACTATTATGGATATTGAATGTGATCCTTCATGTCCAATTATTTTGGGACGTCCCTTTTTGCGCACCGTTGGTGCTGTCATTGACATGAAAGAGGGTAATATAAAATTTCAGTTTCCTCTCAAGAAAGGGATGGAACACTTCCCTCGTAAGAAGGTCAAGTTACCTTTTGAGTCCGTTGTACGGGCTAGTTATTCTTTTACTCTTGATAAAACTTGATCTATGCATTATGCCTAGCTTAAAGGCATAAAAGAAAGCGCTTTTGGGAGGCAGCCCACATGAATAAATTTTTTGCTTTTGTTGTGTCTTGATGTTGTTTGCTGCTGTAGCATCATCATTGTATCTTTGCTTTTCATATTTGTGCCAAGTATAGCCTGTGATTGCTAGAAAGTTCAAAAGTTGTGAGGTGCTGTCCAGGAAACAGATTCTGTCCTTGGATAGAAAAATTCGTATAAAATCACCAGATCATCTTTTTGGTCTGAATTGTTTCGACAGCGTTCTCTATATAATTGTCTTTCGTGCGTCAGTTCTGAGTTTTTTTATTTGAGTTGCAGAAGTATCCCGAACAGGTCAATTACTGCCTGCTGTTCTGTTTTTCACAGATTCTGTCATGTTTTGCCTTACCTTCACTTTGCAAATTAAGAACTTGCTTTTTCTTTGCAAAAACCTTTTGGCAATCTTGAGAAACAGTAGAACTTCAAGAATATCCTTATTTCCAGCAAGGTATAATTATTTTATTAAGGGTACTAACCTCGCTAATCAGATTATGATGAGTTGTGTATGAAGGGAGTTTTCAAGTGTGCGAGGGAAGATGATAAAAAGATTCAGGAGTGTCAAGCGCTCAAGCTTGGGGATTCCCCCGTGCACCCCCAAGAAATATTCAAGGAGACTCAAGCGTCTAAGCTTGGGGATGCCCCCCGTGCATCCCCTTCTCCATCAACATTATCAGTTCGTCTTTCGTTCCGCTATATTTTTATCATTTCATATGTTATGTGCTATGCTTGGAGCGTCTTGCTTTTAGTTTTCTTTTTAGTTTTTCATAACGAGTCGGAACCCAGCATTCCTTTATGTGGGAGAGAAACACGCTCCACCTCTACCTAGAACATTACATAGAATTTTCATGTCTATCTATGCTGTGTGTGTTCTTTATCTTTTAATAGCTACTATCATACTCTGCTCTTAGTATTCATGCTTATCTTTTCAAGAGCTTTTATTTAGTTGGTTGCTTGAACTCTCTTTAATTACCATGCTCACCTTATTAAGAGAGTTTGCTTCCGTTGCATGGGTTAATGTGTCTATGATAAAGATGCTACTTTCATGATGGTGCTTAGTAGTTCAGGTTTTCTTATGGTTAATCTCAAATAGCTGGGGGGGGTTCCCAATGTGTTATTGGAGTACCAACTTGGTTTGTTTGCCTATGATGTGGTATGGTTTAGTAATATCTTCCTTCGAGAATTTATTTTGATTGACTTGGCGTATGCTCACGCATATTCAAGACTGTAAAGAAAGTCTGTCAAGCCTTCATGATCTTTTGTTTCTAAATAGCGATATAACTACCATGCCTGATTCAATATTGCTTTGTTGCTCTGCATGATTATGACCGTCATTGCTCTCTTAGTTGGTCGCTCCCAGTCTTTTACTAACCTCCACCTTCACTAAGCAAACTAACCATGCAATACATAGCTCATGGGAAAGTAGCCTTAAAACTATTGTGGTAAAGAATATGTTGCTTATGTATCTTATTTCTTATAAGTTGCTTGCTGAGCGGTAACCATGTTTCTGGGGACGCCATCAACTGTCACACTTTTGTTGAATATCATGTGAGTTGCTATGCATGTTCGTCTTGTCTGAAGTAAGGGTGATTCACCGTGGGTTGAATTAATATGCATATTGTTAGAGAAGAACATTGGGCCGCCAACCAAAGCCAGGCATCATGGTGGAAGTTTTAGCTTGGACCTTAATCCTCAATCTCTCATGAGAATATGCTTATGCATTAAAGAGGAGTCCATCATCTATTTTCTATGTTGTCCCGGTATGGATGTCCTCAAGTTGAGATTTATCAAAAACGAGAAATCAAATGCGATCTATCTCCTTGGACCTTTGTACAGGTGGCATAGAGGTACCCCTTTGTGACACTTGGTTAAAACATATGCAATGCAATGATAACCCATGGGGATCCGAGCTAATTAGGACAAGGAGCGAGCACTATTGGTATTCGATGATTGAGGCTTGCAACTTATAAGATGTTTTATACATGACACATATGAAGTACTACTACCGTTGACACAATTGCTTCCATGTTTTCAAAATAAAAAGCTCTAGCGCTTAACCTTTCTTTTACCTTTATGTTGAAGCACCAACTACTGAGAGCATGATTGTCATTCTGAGTGTATTGTGCATTGTCCCAAAGTAGCATTGTCTTTTGCATGATTGTGATATCGTTTATTCTGAAATGATTGTATCTACTCATCACTTAAACCTTGAAGGTGCCCTTGCATTTATGTTTTGCATCACTAAAGGGGGCAAGCTAGATATCACTTTATCGTATTTGCACATCATGTTTATTGCAAATCTTTTTGATGTTTCAGTTTCATGTTGTAAAACTTTCAGTCATTTGTGATTTTCTCTTGAGACAACTTAATTACTATAGAATCATTGTCTCAGTTGTCACAACCCTAGTTCTGGTATGCACTAGGTTAGTCTTGTGGTTTGCATCATGTTTAATTTTCAAATGAAATTGAAATGAGGACTTGTGAAACCCTCAGAAACCCTTTTTGAAAAATGACCCAAATAAAAATTGCTCCAAAAAGGTCCAAGAAAATGTTCATGTGGCCCTCTGAAAATATTGGTTAGAGCTAAAAATCAAACCAATATTATTGGGAGCTCACAAGTATTTATTTTGGGCATTTGGAATTAATGCAATAGTTATTTGCATTGGATATATATATATATTATATTTTATATATGTCCAAAATTCTGGTTCTTTATTTTGAGGGGCTTGGATTAATTCCTAGGTCCCTACAAAATAAACATATCAGAAGAAAATCATTGATTTAATTTAGAAAATAAATCAAAACAAATGTCAGAAAAATAGAAAAGCAAATAAAAGGAAATAGCTTACCTGGCTTACCTGCAGCCCACCAGGCATAGCTGGCCCGGCCCACTGGCCAAGCCAGTCATCACCTACCTCGCGCCAGTAGGCCGAGGCGTGTGGCCGGCGCGCGCACACGGCGGGAGCGCCACGCGATCTGCCTGCTTCACTCCCCCTCGCCGCCTAGTCGCTTCTGGAGGCGCCACGCGACCTCCCCGACCCTCTCACACTCTCCTGAACCTCTCCCCTCCTCTCCCTTGCTCTCTCTCGCAACCCCCGAACGCCGCCGTCGCCGTCGATCGCCGTAGTCGTTGCCAGAGCCGTCCCCTCGCCCCTCCGTAGAGCCCACGAGCTCCGCCAAAACTCCCTCGTCCTCTCTGTCAAGCCACCAGACGCCGGACGCCCTGTGGAGCCGCCGTCGTCATCGTCTTCCTCCTCGGACGCCGCCGACCGCCGGCGACGAATTCGCCGCAGCAGAAGCTTCCCCGAGCCACTGAACCCCCCAGCAGAACCGCGGTGAGCTCCCGGTTCGTTTCCCCCTTATCCCCTAGTCGTTTGCGACCTCTAGCTCCTACCCCCCGCAGATGCCCGACCTCACCGCCGCCGGCGATGCCGCCGCCGTGGCCACAGCCACGCAAACTCCAAACTAAGCACGCCACCGCATCCGCCGCTTCACCAGGAGCCCGTAGCACCTCTCCGTTAGCCTCCCCGTGCCCCGTAGCTCCAACCCCGACGAGGCCCGAACTCCGGCGCCGCCGCGAGCTCGTTTCCGGCGAGCTCCGGCCGCCTTAGCTGCTGCCGCTGGCTGGGATGGATGCGGGTGAGCTCAAGCTCCCCGTAGATGGTCTCAGCTGCGCAGAAGACCCCCGGAACAGAAATCCCGATGCCCTCCGCCGCGTTTGCTGTCGCCGGCGGCTCAACACCGGCGTGTTAGCTGCGGTTTGACCCAGATTTGACCCCCTGGGTCAATGACAGGCGGGCCCCACCCCTTTTAGTTAGTTGACCGTTAAGTTAATTAATTAGATTTGGTTAATTAGTTTAGCCACTGACATGTGGGCCCACCCTGCTGATTTTTCTGTTAGGATTAGTTTAGAGTTAATTAACTCAGTTAATTAACTGAGTCACTGACCAGTGGACCCCACTGTCAGGTTTGACTCTGGACCAGCCCTTTTGACCTGCTGACGTCATGCTTGTGTCATGCTGACGCAGTAATCCAGTTCTGGTATTTAAATAAATCTTACATGATTTATTTATTTCAGAAATTGGCTTAAACTTCAAAAAATCACAGAAATTCAACCGTAGCTCAGAATGAAATAATTTATATATGAAAAATTATCAAAAAAATTCAATCTATCCATCTGTACCATTTTCATGCATGACAAATGAATTTAAACCTACTGTTTATATGAAAACACATAATTGGCATTTAAAATGCTTATTTTAGAGTTGCATTTGAACCCTTGGTTCAAATGGACTTCTTTTCAATTGAATGCTAGTTGCATTAGCTCAAACAACATCATAACTTCATGCCATATTCATGCATCATATTGTTGCATATGCTTGTGTTTGATTGTCGGCACCGTTCTTCTCGATAGGTCCAGCTCCGGAGACCGATCCAGAGTACCTGTCAGAGGAGCAGTGCTCTGCACGTTGTTTCACCAGGCAAGCAAACCCCCCTCGTTCATTCCGATACAACCCCTCTCTCCTCCTACTCCCTGTTATTGCATTAGGACAACAACGACTTCAACTGCTACTTTATGCTGCGGTAGTTGAACCCATTCCTCTGCATGACCTGTCTTTCCACAGTAAATAGTTGAAACCCACTAGCATGTGTAGGAGTTGATTGAAGCCATGATTTGATCTTACCATGCCTTGCTTGCTATTGCTTAGAGTGTGTCAGGTCGGATTCATCGGGAATGAATTGGAGTGAAATGATATGTTCTGATGCTGAGGGTTAAGTGTGTGAACACGTTTTGGTAAAGGTAGTGGTGAGAGGCCATGTAGGAGTACATGGTGGGTTGTCTCACTGGAACCGTCCCTAAGAACTGAGTTTTGTGTATGTTGTCCAATGACCAGCTACTACCACACATTGGAATGCTTAAGTGCCCCTCTCGACTTATTAACCGACTTGGTCTCTGTCCAGGAGTTGCAACTAGTTTCTGGTGTTTGTAGGTAGTGTTAGTAGTCTACCAAGTGGCACTCGGCCAGTGGGCTTGGGACAGACTAGGCACCGTGGCACGGTGTACCAAGCGTAGATCCACTCGGCGAGGTGGGCTTGGGAACCCTGCGCACATCATTTGGGGCCGTGAGCGACACCCCGACCGGATCTCCCCACGGATGGAACCCGAATAGGCGATAAACCTGGACGAGAGACTTGTGTGGTTAGTCAGGTCGTGGCCGACACCCTCGCCAGGCTTCCGCTTGAAGGTTGCCGAGATACACAAGATGTACATGGCGGTAAGTGGCGAGAGCGTGTGTGAAGCAGTACACCCCTGCAGGGTTAACATGATCTATTCGAATAGCCGGGTCCACGGTTATGGACTTCTTGGATGCTTACATGGTACATAGACAACTTGAAGTGGATACTCTAAAATACTCAAGACAAGTGTGAGTGCTATGGATGGCCTTCTCGTAGGGAAACGGGGATGAATCCACAGTGGTGTATTCTGTGGTGCTTAGTGGACTCGTGTGCGCCACCTCAAAAGAGTTACCAGAAATCGTAGAATAGGATAGCCACTGAGTCAAAGCTGGCTTGCTGCAACTAAACCCCACTTTGCCTTTTGATACAAGTGCATGTATGATAGGATCTGCTGTAAGTCTTGCTGAGTACCTTTGTACTCATGTTTGCTTAATTTATGTTTTGCAGATGAGGTTGATGTCTCACTAGTAGTTCCGCTTGGACTTCGACAAGTAGCTTGTTACCTCAGCTACGATCTTGGACGAGTGTTGTAGATAGTCAGGCTCTTCAGCCTTTTTCATTTGTAGATGTCTGTACTCAGACATGTAGTGCTTCCGCTTGTAGCTTGTATGCTCTGAATGTTGGGTCGTGAGACCCATGTTTGTAATACTTGGCTCCTCGGAGCCTAATGAATAAATACTTTGTTTATTAGAGTCTTGTTGTGATGCCATGTTGTATTTGCACATATTGAGCATATTGTGTGTATGTTATTGAAATGCTTGGTATGTGTGGGATCCGACACCTAGTTGTTTACCCTTGGTAGCCTATCTTACAGGGAAATGTCTCCTAGTGCTTCCACTGAGCCTTGGTAGCTTGCTACTGCTCCGGATCACTTAGGCTGACCGGCATGTGTCCTTCTTCGTTCCTGTGTCTGTCCCTTAGGGGAAATGTCACGCATTGTTCCTTTAAGTCCTTGTAGCTTGCTACGACTTGGGTTCATACGTTGATGACCGACACGTTCGTTGCTGGGTCATGAATGCCTGTCTCTGTAATTTAGTGCCACTTTTGGTTTATAACTGGTCATGTCGGCCCGGGTTCTCTGTCATATGGATGCTAGCGACACTATCATATACGTGAGCCAAAATGCGCAAACGGTCCCGGGCCAGGTAAGGTGGCACCCGAGGGGATACCGTGCGTGAGGCCGCAAAGTGATATGGTGTGTTACATGCTAGATCGGTGTGACTTAGGATCGGGGTCCCGACATCAGTAAGCTTTTGTCATATGACTATGAGAAAGTCCTATATGGTTAATAGCATGTCACCACAGAAATTATTCTTGTTATCATTTACCTACTCGAGGACGAGCATGAATTAAGCTTGGGGATGTTGATACGTCCAAAACGTATCTATAATTTCTGCTTGCTCCATGCCACTTTTGGGTGATATTGCTATGATATTCATACACTTCCATACACTTTTGATCATATTTGGACTAACTTACTAATCCAGTGCACCCCAGTGCCAGTTTCTGTTTTCGGCTGTTTTTGTATTTTAGGTTTTCACGTTTCGAGAACTGCCCAGAAAAATCCAGAAAATTTATATAAAAAATCAGCGATCCGGAAACAACACTACGTCCGAAGGGCAGCCTGGGGGGGGGGGCACAGGGGCTCCAGGTGCCCTGTGGGCGCCCCCCCCTGGGCCGCGCCGGGGGGGGGGGGCGCCTGGGCCCCCGGGACTCCCCCGGTGCCCTACTTTGGCATATATTTAAAGGGTCCTCCGTAACCCTCAGAACAGGACTTCTTTTCGCGATCCCATCTCTGTTCCGCCGCCGCCGCCGCTTCCAAGATCGGGAGCACCAGGAGAACTCTTCCCGGCACCCTGCCGGAGGGGAGGATCACCACCGGGAGCTTCTCCACCACCATGGACGCCTCCTGCATGACTCGTGAGTAGTCTCCCTTGGACCATGAGTCCATGACCAGTAGCTATGTGATGTTCTCCTCCCGTTCTTGTGCTTCACTAATTAGTCCTCGTGAGCTGCCCTACATGATCGAGGCACCTATGTAATCCCTATGCTGTTGCTATGTTGAGTTTTCTGGGATCCGATGGATTATGAGATTATGTTCAGATTGATCTTGAGTAATATATTTGATTCACCTCTTTTATATTTTAGTTCATAAGTAATTCTTGCATGTTCTCCGTTGTTATTTATTGCTTTGGCCGAGTAGTAAGTAGTGACTCCAAGAGGGAACGTTATGCTCGATTGTGGGTTCATGCCCCTCGATGACTAGCTTGAGTGACTGAAACATGAGTCTAGGGGATATGTTGTTGCCACAAGGGGGAAAACAACGGTGCTTGTGCCCGTGGGTGCAAGGATTGTTTACTTTACGCAAAGTTCTTTTAATGCAGTTCTCTGTTGCATTGAGTTTACACTATGGGTGAGACTCACAACTTAATACCAGCGAGATGTTCTGGATAGATATCTCAAGGTGGATGATTAGTAGTAGATATTGATGGATTTCGGTCTACTTACTTTGGCGTACCGCCCATGCTTTGAACCTCAACCTTTCTTGCAATGTAATCAGCATTGGTTTGCGTTCGTGGTCCTGTCAATTGCCCAGCTGTAATTTGTTTACCTCACATAGCTGTTTTATCGTCTTTTGAGAGAGAGACATCACTAGTGAACATCATGAGACTCCGGTCCATATTACCATCATTGATCACATCCACTATTTACTTTTCGCTATTTACTTACTATTGCAAAACACTATCTATCACTACTATCATATTGCTTTTAACCCTTTGTGAACTACAAGGCCGGAGAGATTGACAACCTCTCTGTACTCGTTGGGAGCAAAGTTATTTGTATCTGTGTGCAGGTCCACGTTGATTGCTAATTGCGCCATTAGAAATTGACACCTACTTGTTGAACCTAGCAGTCTCTGGGGATTCGATCCTTGGCATCTTTCCTAGTGGAAAACACTTCTACTTACTGCATCTTACACCTTCCACTTGGGGTAACCAATAAGGGGTTCGAGGCCCATCAGTCATGTTCAAAATATTGGACAAATCCTTCAAAAACCCTTTCTAGATATTCGAAGCTTTTGAAATATTTACAAAGGAAATGCCCCCAAAAAATGCCAGGGAAATTCTATCATGTCAAATATGACATATTTGATGATCTTACAAAGCCTCATGCCTTGAAGATCAAGAAATCATCATCAAATCCCCTCAAAAGCATTTCTATCCATTTTGAAGTTTGAGCAACTTTACATTGCCAAACTTGTCCAAATGCTCTCAAACTTGGTGCACATGCTCAAATGATGTAAATATGCATCTATGACAAATGGCACAGATCTAAGTGCCCCCAAACCCTTTCTGACCAGATCCAAATTTTAACAACTCTACATTGCCAACTATTTACTTGGGGCCTCAAATTTTGTGGACATGCTCACAACCCCAAATGATGACACAACACCAAGTGGTGCATCAAGGAGGGATGATTTGCTTAACCTAATCTTGGAAAATCCATTTCTGTTGATTTCTAGGGTTCACCAAAGTTACATTGGAAAGTTTCTTCAAATGAGCTCAAACTTGGTGGAATACCCTATTTCTATATGCCATTTGATCATGTTAAGTCTCATGTCAAGTGGAGTTAATTTGCTTGCCCAAATTTGCATCAAACACCTTGTGTCACTTTTCAAAAATCACCACTTTGACCACTTACACAATTCTCCTTGAGCCCAACCTTTTGCCACAACTCCTCCTAGTCCTCTCCTACCTCCAGTAACTCTCCCATGACCAGAGCTCAATGATTGAGGGGTGAAAACTCTCATTTTACCTCCCTGGACAGCCCCTCTCTCCCTCTTATTCTGCCTCTCCCCCCTTCTATTGGCTCCCCAGGGCATCCAGGGCCGCAGCCCACTTCTTTACTACCCCCTAGAGCTGTTGGACACTAGGGGACACGGCCTGGGCGCAGTGACACGCCCATGCCGACCAAAGTCGCGCTCTGGAGCGCGCTACAGTGCGCCAAGGCACTGTAGCTCGGCCCTCCCGAGGCACCCAGGCGGCATTGGGCAGAGCGAGCGTGTCCGTCGAGGCCGCCTCGACGTCCACGACACGCTACGCGGTCTGCCCCCTCCTGTTTCTTCTTCCTATCGTCTCCCTCGCACGCGCACCAGTCGACCGCGAGCTCCGGTGAGCGAGCTCACACGCGCGGAGCTTCTCTCATGCCCCGCTCCCCCTTTTCCTTTCTCCTCGACCTAGACGAACCCCACGAGCACCCCAGACACGCCCATGCACGCCCCCATGGCTTGCAGCGACGGCAACAGCCTCGCCGGCGCATGAGCTCACGGTGCTCCATGGCCCGCCTATTTAAAGGCCATCGCAGACCCTCCTTGCTGCTCCATTTGCCCCCTCTCCCTCCAGTGTACCTCCCCAACCTGCCTACTGCCCTTCCCGTGCCCTCCTTGCCCCTCCATGGCTAAAGCTGAGCCGCCAGCCTCCTCTCAAATCCCCGCGAATGAGGCCTCCTCCTCCCCACCTTTCTCCACTAGGCGAACCCCATGGCCACCACGGAGCTTCCCCGCTCTCCTATTACTCTCCTCGGTGGCCTGAGCGCTGTGCCGGCCTTCGCCGTCACGCACATCCGCCGCGGACGACGCCCTCCTTGACCTGGTCCTCCCCTGCAGGCGTGTTACCCATGGCTGGACGCGCCTCTCCGCGCTGGTCATTCCGGTGGCCGGGGCGTCACCGGGGACGGCCCGAGTCGACGGGGCAACGCCGGCGAGCGCTCGTCCCTGCCTCCCCTGCCTCGCCTCTATTCGAGCGGGAGGAGGAAGACAAGCCTGCCAGGCGGGGCCCGCTTGTAAGCGACCTAGAGGCCGGGCCCGCGCATAAGTGGAGATGACATTCGCGGAAGCCGCATCCCTGCGGTGAAGACGCCTGGCCCAAAGGCGCCTTCGACGTCGCCTAGCCCTCTGCGCGTGGCCGTGCTGCTGGGCCGGCCCAGGGCGCTGCGGCGCTATACTGCGCCCAAAACACAGTATAGGTATAACCCCCCCTTTTGCCCTTTTCTTTTTCTTTTTCCAGATAAATTGTAAAATCTCTCGAACATTCAAATGAATTCCAAATTTGATGATTCAAATTTCTAGTAGTTTCTAAAATCATGATCTACCTGTTGGTGCAACATGCACATTTTTCCAGAGACTTTTCCTTCTCAAATATTTATCAAATCCTATTTTTCTATTTCTGTGATAAACTTTAGAAACTCACAGAGAGCTCAAAGTTGATCCAAATGCAATGGTTCAAATTCCTAGATGCTTGTAATATCAAAACTTAGTTTTGGAACATTTTTCCTAATACTTTCTGTACCCCACAAAATAATGAGCCATTTCTTCATATTTGTCAACTTTGCAAAATCCTAGGAAATTAATTTGAACTCCAAATCAAGTGAAAACAACTCCTAGCTGCCTCTAAAATCATTCCTTGTTAGATAGGTGCCTCTGACCATTTTTCAAAATAATTCTTCTATACCCTTCTTGCAAATCCACAAATCCCCTGATCACCTCATATTGAAATGTTCCAAACCATCCATTGATCATATTCCAATGAAACCACCTTTGTAATTTTTCATATGACCAGTGGTATCCTAGAAAAGTCCAACTCCTATTTTTAGAGCACTTTTATTTTTGCCTTGTTGTGTTGCTTATTATGATTGTTTCCATCGTTAGTTGACGAAATAAACGGAGTACTTGGAGATGGACTAGAAGGTTTGAAAACTCGGAAGGACAAGGCAAGCAGCCCTTTGAACATGTCTATGGAACCCTTTTTATGCATGTCATATAGCATCATATTGTTGTTGAAACAGAATCATGATGAGGTGGAACCACTTTGATGGTTTGCCACTATACTTCCTCGTTGATACTTGCATTGTGCATGACCCTACCTTTTTATGAGGGTTATGCCGGTGGGAGTAGATAGATGTATGTTGTAGTAGTTGGCTACATAAAATGGGTCAGGGTTATGCATTGAGAGAAACAAGTGTGGTTTGACATACTTGCAAATAACCCAGTGGGTGCCACTAATGCCCCTGGGAGATGATGAGGAACTAGGGCACTACTTGATGGAGAAGTAGTGTACCGAGGCTTGATGAAAGTGTTTTTTACAGAGATGGATTAGATTTATGTGTGATTACCGTCCCAACCAAACATGTGCAACCACTCAACCCCTTATGGGACGGGGCATTATTGATTACTTAGGCTGATACTAGCATGGTGCCCACATCACTAGTGACGGGAGAGACTTATGGTCACTCCCGGGACGGGGCCGTGCTTGGATAGGCGACCATGACTGTTTTTACAGGGCACCGGACGCACCGTTGGTCCCTTCGTGTATGAGTGACATTGTAAAAAGGGCAAGTCCCATAATCTATCGTTTGTACACGAGGGCCGTGCACCAACGAGTGGACCCTATGTTAGTGTCGTCTTGGGAATGGTAATGATCGGGTGCTTCCCCCGAGTGCTTGAGGTACTGCGGGATCGTGGGTGACACGAAATCTTCCCACATCTTGTGGGTAAAGTGCGCAACCTCTGCAGAGTGTAAAACTATTCGAATAGCCGTGTCCACGGTCAAGGACAGTTGGGTGGCGCTACTTAGACTATGTCCATAAGTTTCTGGAAAACAACACGGTTTGGGTAAATCTGTTGATGCTATTGTGAGAAAGTCACGATGAGCGTGAGCAAGAGTTGTTCATGACTCTTTCACGATGTTGATGTCTGTAACCTCCTGATACTTGTTGCAGATACATGCATGCCATTGTTATATGTTGATCATACTTGCATATGAAAAACTAGCTTTCCGCAAAACTGCCAATTTAGTAGTAGAGCCTTGCACAATTATTCTGTCATCACACTTGGGTTGCTTGCGAGTACATTCAAAGTACTCATTGGCTTGCCACTGGTTATTTTATTGGCCAGGCATGAAAGAACATGATATGATGAAGATTTCTTGGTGACGAACATGCGAGCTAGGACGCTTCCCAGTTAGAATGCCCGTAGGGTTAAGGCAGATGGCATGGGTCCAAGTTGTTACATAAGATTTCCGCTGCAATGTTATATTCCAGACTTGAGCATAATGGTCACAATTTGTGTAATACGGTATGTATGGATGTAAGACTCTTGTTGTTCAGCTTCTGTGTCTTCAGTGAGCATTGATCTCTGGGATCACTATACACGTGCATTCGGTGATCACGACTTATGAGTTGGGGTCCCCATAGAGCTGGTATCAGAGCCATCCTGACTGTAGGAAGCCTTAGTTAGCGTGGTCGTTAGTTAGGGTGAAACTATTTCCAACACTATTACTAGTTTTCAAAACTGTCTACACTTCTCCTCTCTTCTCGGTTTTTCGGAAACTAGGCTATAATTTCCTTATTGATCTCTTCCCCTTCAAAACTTTTGGTCACAAGAACCCTTATGCCTGTAGCAACCACGATCCGAATGGAATGAAGTCTCTGTGTTCTGTGTCATCCCTGGATCGGTATGCTGACACACACACTACTCGAGGATTTATAACAGAGGTAAATCACATGTATGAAGTAACATAAATACTATTACCTCAATCGATCATAGCGGAAGCAACAAGGGTTGTGGATTCCGATCAACACCAACGGCAAAGGTGAGTGTAGAAACCGTAACCCTAACGTATCACTTACTCGTCGTAAGATAAACCTGCAACATGAGACGTTGCAAGCACAGAGGGTCAGTACATTGAATGTACTGGCAAATTCACATTGTAATGATAATGATGAATAAGGCCTACAACTACATGCATATTTGGCTGGTGGAGGCTGTAAGGTTAAAGTTTTTGCGTAAAGCCAAATTTTCCCTACAAAAAAGGAATAGATTTTAATTAACTATCATGGTAGTTGAAACATCGTTGAGAAGATAGACATCCTCTCAACCCGAATTAAAGTTCATCATTAAACCCAACAATATTAAATTAGAGAGTGATGAGATCAGCAAATAATCCACTTCTAGATACTCAAAGATGTCCATAACCGGGGACACGGCTACTCATGAATAGTTTGTACACTCTGCAGAGGTTTGTGCACTTTTCCCACAAGACTCGATCGTCTCCGTTTGGTTTCTCGCACTGCATGGTGTTTGAGAAACGGATGACCGAGACACAGTCTTTCCGAAGAGGTCCCCTTAACCAGATAGATAGGCTGTACCACCTACAATCCCCCTACATCTGCTAGCCCATCATGGAAAGGTTTCCCACAACTTACTCAACTATGCCAGAGCCCATATTGGCATGTGGTTGCACATGGAAGTTTCTATGCATGAAATATTATATGATCCCTTTGAGCCTGGGTGGCATTCCAATAGGACAATCACACGGAAACCCCGGGATTTCCTAGGACAACACTGGCATCACCAGGTGTCCGGGCAATCCACTGGTTCACTCCCAGGGTGCCCCAAACCAATCCACCTAGATGTGTATTCAAGTAGCCACCTTAAGTTGAACCATTAATCAACAATTCACATCTGTCATGGATTTCACTCAAACCCAAACCACGTCTACGAGCATAGCATGGCAACCTAAGCATAACGTAGAAGTAACTCCCAGGGGTTTGAAAATAATGCGGGTAATAGGTTCTACCTCAAACTACTTCCTAGTCCTACAAGTTAAAAGATCCTACTGATGCAATGTGTCTGAGGATATAACTAATGCAATGAAAACTGGGTATTGGAAAATATGATCAAAGTGTGAACTTGCCTGCAATGTTGATGAAGATGATTCACACTCAAAACTCTTGATAGATCTACTCGTCACATTTCGGTCAATCTATCGTAAGCAAGCAATAGTAACCACACATAAGCAATCACTCAGAAAGATCCGACAGAGCGAATAAACACTTCAGAAAACTTTGAAAACACACGAATGACTCTTGAAACACAAAAAAATTTCCAACAGTACCAAAATTATGTGAATTTGGCCTTATCAGAAAGTTTAGGTCAAGAGCTTCGATTTGCAAAAAGAATCAACTAAAACGGAGTTACGAAACTCAAGTTATGATCAAACGAAGTTCAAATCTAAAACTAGTTGAATTCGATTTTTTTTTTCAAAAACCTGTTCAAGTTGTAATACTGGAAAGAGGGGTTCGTAACGAAGACGTTGGCGTTGGTTTCGTTGGATTTGGACCAACAGGTAAAAAGATAGGACCGTTTGAAGTGTAGGGACTATTCTGTAAATAAAATATTCACATCTAAGTCCCTCACTGAAACTAAACAGAAAATAAAAAGCTATCAAGCGAACACTCGCTATTAGGGCCTAACCATTGAACGTTCACCGTATAACTAAACCTAAAAAATGGATCTAGATCTAGGGTTTTGAAATTAAAACCAGAAATAAAACAGTTCCAGTTTAAAAAGAAAACCTAATTAAATGAAAACGAAAAAAAACCATCGGGTTTTACCGTGGCGGTTCGGCGATTTTTCCGCGGGGCGACTTTGGCTCCGCCGGCGGTGAACTCCGGCGAGGCCTGCGGCAGGCGGCGGTGGGCATGCGGCTGCGGGGCGAGGGGCGGAGCGCGACAGCGGCGAGGCAGGCGAGGGGGCGAGGCGCGGCTGCGGGGTGCAAGGGGAGGCAGCAGCAGCAGCTGGCAGCGGCGGCGAGCGATGCGGCGGCGGCGGCTTGGCGATGCGGGGAAGCGGGCTCGGGCGGCGCCCTTTTATAGGAGGAGAGGGTCGGGGCGAGGCGCGGGGAAGGGGGCGAAGGGGAGGTGGCCGGGTCGAGCCCGGCGTCCATGGCGGTGCGGCAGCGTGCGGAAGGGGAAGTCCCGACGGGGACGAGGACGAGCTGGGCCGCGGCCTGGCGGAGCTGGACCGGCCCAGGTTCGGCGGGAGAAACAATTTTTTTTAAACACACAAGTAAACTTATAAAAGCAAAATAAATAAAAATATCCTATAGGCATATAATATATCAAAATTTGCAGAAAAAGAATTCTTACAAGATGGACATTTTACTACTGTCAAATAAAATGCCCACAAAATCTAATAAATCAAAAGGTCCTACTACTGCAATAAAAACCAATAAAAATCATTATTAAAATACCAAAATAATTCAAATTCATTTATCTCCAATTTTCTGCTGTAGGGAATCATGTTACCCTATTTTCCATGTAATATATTTTTGGAGATTTTTTTTTGAATAAAACCAAATAACTCAATATTTGAAATTGAGTTCCAAAAATTTCAGAAAACTTCCAACTCATATTTCCTATGATTTGAAGAAGTAATTTTATCTTCTCTCTGGAAAATCATTGAGTTGCTTAAAGTTTCTGAATTGAAATATTGCGACGAAGAAATTCAAAATATTTTCAAAGCCCTTTATCATTTGGAATAAATGGAAGAAGTCATATTATCTTCACTCTAGGGTTTTGTGTTGAAAAGAATTTGAATTCCCTCGGAGATCAAAAGCAAAGTGAAAGTTTTGGGAAAGTCATTTTATTCCCTCTCATGTAACTTCCAAAAGTTTCAAATTTCACTCAATTTCACTCAGCACATCAACAAGCAATCAATTATATCTATTTATTATAACATTCCAAAATTTAGAATTTTGGGATGTTACTAACCTACCACACTTAAAATGAATCTCGTCCTCGAGATTCGGAGAGGCTAGCAAGAAATAGGTTAGGGTTTGGGGGTCTGCTAACAAAACACTGATTGGTATGGTCTAGTGTGCTACCACACTTAGAAACATGGATACGGTTCCATCAAAACTCGGGTGCTCCATCCTTTGGGTCTTCTCAAATCTTTAGGGTTTTTCCTTCTCTGGCTCTTTCGGAAGTGGCATAACCTTTGCCCTCAATTCTTGTATCCTTTCATCCTGATACGGTTCTTTCGAGACTGATTCTTCTTAACTAACAGGCCTGGCGCCAATACTTAAACAAATATCGATCTCTCATGGTGGTCATGAACCAAATTAATTGGGTCCCTGCAGAAAACGGGTCTGGGCTTCATCCTCACCGTATATCCTACGATTGGCAACAACATGCCGTGTACAAGGGAAAACTTCTATACCTTTCTAAGGTTTAAACAAGGTTTTGACATCGTCGTCTCTCTACTATGGGTAAGTCACTCAGATTTACCATCCCATATAACAGAGGCGAATAATAAGAGTAAGTCGGTATGGTGATCAATCCATCCCGCACCCAAATCATTACCCTGTATATGGTTTAGTGAATCTCGTATTCTAACAATCGGTCTTCCTCACAAGCATTGCAGAATTTTCTCTTGTCGACGAACTGAGTTCCGGAGAAATCCATTGATTTTGCAAGCTTAACAAAACATCTAACGTTTCTTCACAACCCTCGGGTTTAACGTAACCACCTATAAAATCGTCTGTTGGCAAGGTCTTAACTTGTAACAAGGGTTTTCCTTTAGCAGGGATGAGCTTGCTTTCTTGATAGGTCCTGGGGCCTGTGGGTTATGGCTCATCTCACCACTAGCAACACTTGGTCTCATCCTCGGGTTGCAAATGCTCATTCTTCCAACATCCAACTTCCTTGGCTTTCTTAAATCCATGCTATTATACCTTACTTCTCTGTGGGTAAAACTACGATGTAATTACTCAGACTCGTCCTTAGGCAATCCACTCCAAGTCTGACGTAACCAACCACTAGTTAGTGCATTCGGGTAACGGTGTTGGATTCTACCACACTTAAAATGAGTAACACTAGTTTTCTTCAAAATCTCCTTCCATGCATCATGTCTTCACTCATCACTATGGAGTAACAACTCATAAATTCCAATATCAATACCAGGCTGCTAACTTCACCGATTCTCAACTTGCTACAGTCTACTGCATTTCCATTGCATGCTTCAACTCCAATACTTTAGCACAAAACTCCTTCTTTTTGGTACAATCTATAGCAAAATGCACTGCTTTACTACAGCAGAAACATAACACTTCTGACAAGTCTCGTGGTTCCCTTATAATTACGTAGCCTCCTTTAGGTCCTCGGCTTGGGGTCCACTTCAGAACTTGTATACCCTTAACTCAATCCTTGGGGTCACCATAGTTCCATACTCCAGCATTACCCCCTCTAAAATCCAATTGTACTTCTTTCCTTCATACCCTTGGGGTAAGCTTTATATCAAAATAAACTCCAACTTATTTGTGCAAACTCTACTCCTTGGAGCAACACTTTCTTTTCCTATGGGTCCAGTATTCACTCAATAAGGTTCAACTAAACAAAATGCACTGGTTCATCCATAATCCATATTCTCCTCATATCAAATCTCTTATTACATCCTGAACCATTATTCATCACTCCAATTACGAAGGTGCTTTACTACAAATGTTGCCATCCACATAATTGGGTATGGTCAAACAATCCTTCCATCTATATTCCGTTGTCCTAGCTAAGGGTGCTTCAATCCCACTGGAATTGTGCAACGTGATTCTTAAAATCATCAATCTTTTTCTTCGTCCTATTGGTTGTGTGCTTCATCTCCACCATCTCTGCATGCATCATACTCAGGCATCCCTGGGTAAAACGAAGTCTTGCTTCGAGTATTTCTCCAATCTGACGTATGGCGTCCATAGCAGCTTTATGAACAGAATCGAAGAATGCTGTTCGCGGTACTCGGGAGATGAAAAAGTATTGACCCATAGTCTCTGGCAAACTCCTTTCACACGGCGGAGGTGTACCTCCACGTACCAAAGTTCAACTCCATTCTCCATGAAGGGATAACCCTTGTAAACTGCATCTCCTTCCAGGTGAATATGCTTCATCATGTCCTTCAGGATCTTTGGGTAATCTTGATCGCTAGTCAGGGTCATGATTGTTTCCGGGCCTTTGAGAAAAGACTCGTAAAGGGTTGTCATCTGTGGTCATAAGACAGGAGGGGTTCTCAGGACAACATACAGACATCCTTGGGTAAAATGGGGTTGTTTGTCCGAGAAAGTTTGGGGTCAACTTCTCCATGGGTTCTAGGTTTTGGTCGGGGTGGGATATCAAGAAAGGCACTCACAATCATCCAATAACTCATAAAATCTCTTTCTTAGATTCCAAAAATATCAACTTATATTGCTTCACGAACTATTACAATGTTCTTTCCATAACTCAACTCAACATCGTAATAAAAGTGTATTCCTTATTAATCTACATGCTTCATTCCAATATGAAGATCTCAACTACTCTGATCATCCTCCCTATGGTCTGAAACTTCTCTGGCAAAAGCCCTACTTCCTTGCAGCATAATCTAATGCCATAAGACAAATTTAGGAACTTCACAGTGGCTGTCCTGGTTCACTGGGTTCTTCGCTTCCTGGTTGGGCAATTGATAGCATAATGACCTAAATCTTTGCACTGGTAACATGTGATGTGACTCAGCTCCTTTTCCGCAAAAAATGGGTTGTTCTGGGGACATATGCTCTTTCTCTTCCTCGACTTCTTCGTTCCAATCAATTCTTCTATCTTTCGTGGATCAAACTCCACTTCTTCTGTTAGGAAATCTCCCAGATACTCATGGCTTTTCTTCGTGCAATGCTGGGAAAAGTGTCCTTCTTCTCCACATGAATAGCAAGCACATGAGTAATATCTGTGTAGTCCTTCTCCATCAGGGTCGTCAATATCTTCCTCCATCGCGGATTCCTTTAAGGTTTCCTCGAGAACTTCTTTCATTGCTTCTTTCTTCTATTGGATTGTTCGTTGCACCATGGGGAAAATGTGGCACTGAGCAGGATAATGGGTAGTCCCTTCACACAAGAAACAAGTAATCTGCCTAGTTGGGCATTCTTCAGCTAGGTGACTTCCTTCACAGTTAGGGCATTCATCCTTGTGCTCCTCCTGGGTGTGTCCTATTTCTCCACAAATCCTGCAGGCACAATGTTTCTTCTTTGGGTTGTTTCCACGCTCTCGGATGAGACGGGATCCTAACAAAGTCTTCTGGAATTCCTTCCAATTTTCTGCTCTATCACATCCTTGTATGTCTAGAAGCATCTTCCACCATGTTGCAGCACTGTTTGTAAAGTACTGGAGAGCGTATTGAACTTCATACTTCCTTTCAACTAAATTATGCCTGAAGTGATCCTCCATGTTTTGTATCCATAACTCTGCCTCCGGCTGGGTCATTGGTCCAGAGACTTCAAGTCTATCTTCAGTCATCCTCTATTGGGTCCAAGGGTTTTGGGATGAGATTAGGAAGGTGGGGAGAGATGCACTCAATACAAACAAAAGTTTTGAAAAGACGGGTTTTGTTATGTGGCCATCGGAAAACATCAAACAGAAGATGGCTCACAATCATCCCATCTAACGTAAGTACATAACAGGGGGTTGGTCTTCTAATGGTCATCATCTCTTCAAAGTTGTCAGCTCTTCAAACATTCGGAGTATCCATTGTTGTAGCTTCAACACTTCCAATGCATAGTGAAATCCTCTTTACTCCGAAGTGGTCCAAATAGTAAAGGGTATTGTCTAACTATTTAAGGTCAAATGGAAAGTTTGATAAAGCTCAGAAAAGAAGAGAGATAAGAATCTTTTGAAAATGATAGTTTTAGAGAAATCCTTTCCTATGGTCTGGTCAGTTTCTAGGGTCACGTCCTACGGTCAACATGTGCTCTGATACCATCTTGTAGCGACCACGATCCGAATGGACCGAAGTCTCTGTGTTTTGTGTCATCCCTGGATCGGTATGCTGACACACACAGTACTCGAGGATTTATAACAAAGGTAAATCACATGTATGAAGTAACATAAATACTATTACCTCAATCGATCATATCGGAAGCAACAAGGGTTGTGGATTCCCATCAACACCAACGGCAAAGTTAAGTGTAGAAATCATAACCCTAACGTATCACTTACTCGTCGTAAGATAAACCTGCAACATGAGACGTTGCAGCCACAGAGGGTCAGTACATTGAATGTACTGGCAAATTCACGCTGTAATGATAATGATGAATAAGGCCTACAACTACATGCATATTTGGCAGGTGGAGGCTGTAAGGTTAAAGTTTTTGCGTAAAGCCAAATTTTCCCTACAGAAAAGGAATAGATTTTAATTAACTATCATGGTAGTTGAAACATCGTTGAGAAGATAGACATCCTCTCAATCCGAATTAAAGTTCATCATTAAACCCAACAATATTAAATTAGAGAGTGATGAGATCAGCAAATAATCCACTTCTAGATACTCAAAGATGTCCATAACCGGGGACAAGGCTACTCATGAATAGTTTGTACACTCTGCAGAGGTTTGTGCACTTTTCCCACAAGACTCGATCGCCTCCGTTTGGTTTCTCGCACTGCATGGTGTTTGAGAAACGGATGACCGAGACACAGTCTTTCCAAAGAGGTCCCCTTAACCAGATAGATAGGCCGTACCACCTACAATCCCCCTACATCCGCTAGCCCATCATGGAAAGGTCTCCCACAACTTACTCAACTATGCCAGAGCCCATATTGGCATGTGGTTGCACATGGAAGTTTCTATGCATGAAATATTATATGATCCCTTTGAGCCTGGGTGGCATTCCAATAGGACAATCACACGGAAACCCTGGGATTTCCTAGGACAACACTGGCATCACCAGGTGTTCGGGCAATCCACTGGTTCACTCCCAGGGTGCCCCAAACCAATCCACCTAGATGTGTATTCAAGTAGCCACCTTAAGTTGAACCATTAATCAACAACTCACATCTGTCATGGATTTCACTCAAACCCAAACCACGTCTACGAGCATAGCATGGCAACCTAAGCATAACGTAGAAGTAACTCCGAGGGGTTTTAAAATAATGCAGGTAATAGGTTCTACCTCAAACTACTTCCCAGTCCCACAAGTTAAAAGATCCTACTGATGCAATGTGTCTGAGGATATAACTAATGCAATGAAAACTGGGTATTGGAAAATATGATCAAAGTGTGAACTTGCCTGCAATGTTGATGAAGATGATTCGCACTCAAAACTCTTGATAGATCTACTCGTCACACTCCGGTCAATCTATCGTAAGCAAGCAATAGTAACCACACATAAGCAATCACTCAGAAAGATCCGACAGAGCGAATAGACACTTCGGAAAACTTCGAAAACACACGAATGACTCTTGAAAAACAAAACAATTTCCAACAGTACCAAAATTATGTGAATTTGGCCTTATCAGAAAGTTTAGGTCAAGAGCTTCGATTTGCAAAAAGAATCAACTAAAACAGAGTTACGAAACTCAAGTTATGATCAAACGAAGTTCAAATCTAAAACTAGTTGAATTCAAATTTTAATTTTTTTTTCAAAAACATGTTCAAGTTGTATTACTGGAAAGAGGGGTTCGTAACGAAGACGTGGGCGTTGGTTTCGTTGGATTTGGACCAACAGGTAAAAAGATATGGCCGTTTGAAGTGTAGGGACTATTCTGTAAATAAAATATTCACAACTAAGTCCCTGGCCGAAACTAAACAGAAAAGAAAAATCTATCAAGCGAACGCTCGCTATTAGGGCCTAACCAGTGAACGTTCACCGTATAACTAAACCTAAAAAACGGATCTAGATCTAGGGTTTTGAAATTAAAACCAGAAATAAAACCGTTCCGGTTTTAAAAGAAAACCTAATTAAACGAAAACGGAGAAAAAACCATCGAGTATTACCGTGGCGGTTCGGCGGTTTTTCCGCGGGGCGACTTTGGCTCCGCCGGCAGTAAACTCCGGCGAGGCCTGCGGCGGGCGGCGGTGGGCGTGCGGCCGCGGGGCGAGGGGCGGAGCGCGACAGCGGCGAGACAGGCGAGGGGGCGAGGCACGGCTGCGGGGTGCGAGGGGAGGCAGCAGCAGCAGCTGGCAGCGGCGGCGAGCGATGCGGCGGCGGCGGCGGCTTGGCGATGCGGGGCAGCGGGCTCGGGCGGCGCCCTTTTATAGGAGGAGAGGGTCGGGGAGAGGCGTGGGGAAGGGGGCGAAGGGGAGGTGGCCAGGTCGAGCACGGCGTCCATGGCGGTGCAGCAGCGTGCGGAAGGGGAAGTCCCGACGGGGACGAGGACGAGCTGGGCCGCGGCCTGGCGGAGCTGGGCCGGCCCAGGTTCGGCAGGAGAAACATTTTTTTTTAAACAGACAAGTAAACTAATAAAAGCAAAATAAATAAAAATATCCTATAGGCATATAATATATCAAAATTTGCAGAAAAAGAATTCCTACAAGATGGACATTTTACTACTGTCAAATAAAATGCCCACAAAATCTAATAAATCAAAAGGTCCTACTGGTGCAATAAAAACCAATAAAAATCACTCTTAAAATACCAAAAGAATTCAAATTCATTTATCTCCAATTTTCTGCTGTAGGGAATCATGTTACCCTATTTTCCATGTAATTTATTTTTGGAGAAACATAATTTGAATAAAACCAAATAACTCAATATTTGAAATTGAGTTCGAGAAATTTTAGAAAACTTCCAACTCATATTTCCTATAATTTGAAGAAGTCATTTTATCTTCTCTCTGGAAAATAATTGAGTTGCTTAAAGTTTCTTAATTGAAATATTGTGAGGAAGAAATTCAAAATCTTTTCAAAGCCCTTTATCATTTAGAATAAATGGAAGAAGTCATATTATCTTCACTCTCGGGTTTTGTGTTGAAAAGAATTTGAATTCCCTCGGAGATCAAAAGAAAAGTGAAAGTTTTGGGAAAGTCATTTTATTCCCTCTCATGTAACTTTCAAAACTTTCAAATTTCACTCAATTTCACTCAGCACATCAACAAGCAATCAATTCTATCTATTTATTATAACATTCCAAAATTTTGAATTTTGGGATGTTACAATGCCCCTGACCACTAGATTTTCTGTAATCCTCGTGGATAATCTAGAAGGATGATACCTTGCCAAACACTCACCCACCTCTTCGGAACACAAGATTGGTGACACCATAACAAGACGATGCCAACAGACGATACATCCTCGAGGAATGAGGACATGAAGACCCAGAAGATGGTGACATCCTTGGCACTGCCCCAAGATAATGCGACCTTGGGCTTCGACGAACATGGCATGAGTTATGGAAGATCATGATATACATTGCTAATAGAGTAATCCTGTCACTACCGTTGTTGAATCGGCAACCACCGGTGGATGAGAACCTCGCCATTTGGTCCGCCTCACTATAGTGAGTAGGGAAACGGTTCTCTTCGTCCCCCGCTCTCGGTGTCGATGTTGTCATCAACGTAACTGACATGTTGGACCTCTATTATGCCTCGATATTATCATTGCATAATGATTGCCTACCTGGTACCCTCGACGCCCAGAAGGCGCAAGGGATCGCCACGATTAAAGAGACAAGAGAAGACCAAGTCAACGCTAGCTACAAGGAGACACCGTCATCACATCATCTCATCAGGCGAGAAGTTGTTGAAGATTCTTGAGGCTCAACCCGGATTGTTCATCAAACAACTACAAGGGACATAGCAACACCTGAGGAAACTCAGAAGACTGCACAAGGCACAAGTCATGACTCCTGAGTCCGAGAACCCCTAGGGTAGGACTAGTCGTGTACCCCCTATGCGTAGTCGAGTCCGTATGATGGTTCGAATAGAACCATGATTGTGTGTTTCTTGCTTTTATTGTTTGTATTTTGATATAAGTCGCACTTTTTCCCTAGGCAACAAGTACACGGCTATATCACCTTCCTTACATTGTTTCTTTTGTTTCGGCCTTTTTGCACCTGTTTGTTTGCACTTGCACTATAGAACCCCCTTTAGGCATTCCCCTCCTGTATGCTACTTTTTCCCTCTCTTCTATCTCCTCAACTGAAGACCAGAAAGAAAAGAAGTACCAAGGATTCCAACTCGGCAACCAACTAACAATGAAGACTTATGCTACAACCTCCACGACCAAGTGCAACCCCGTGAAGTTATGTTTACCCCTCCAGACTAAAAACCCATTCCTAGACCCTTTGAGACTTCACGAGATACTCCAGCACGAATCCTTAACCATGTGCCTAACCCATAGAATTACAAGAGAACAAGTTAAGCCTCTACAACCTTGCACAACACTGGGTTCGTAATGGAACTAGTGGACACAGTGAGTGAGCACATTTTCGTCCAAATATAGCACAAAAACTGACGATGCCATAGATAGACCAATTTGAGGATATAGGACAGACGATATGGTGAATTTATATCAGTGTCTTCGAGGAATTATCTGAGGCCTTGATGGATTGTGTGGTTTTCATGTTGGTGGGATCATGATTAATAAAGTAGCGTAACTATCACCACCCTGGAGTAACTTGGATTTGTAGGGCAATTGTGATTGCAAGATGAAATTCTTGGAAGTACAAGGTTTTGACTTCATCAGAGGATATTGATTGGGATAGTTGACATTTTGAGAATGACTTGGCGGAAAATGTAGGAATTCTCGGCGGACATGAGATTTGGATTTATGTAGGTGATTCTGGTTGGGTATAGATGCTAAGTATGTCTACATGGTTTGGAGTAAACTGGATTTAGACTGATGATCCCGATCATGATTCCCTGTTTCTCGGTGGACGATAAACTAGGAGATTGGATTAATTATCGGAGTTTATCTAGGGATCTGTATGAGCTTGATCTTGGAGTTTACTTGATCATGATAATCGAATTTGGTGAACTTACTATAGAATGCATAGCCCTTCCAAGTGTTTGGATATTTTAGGGACTTGAGATCTTGTGGAACACTATAGACATCGGATATGTAGAATTGTTGGATTATGTGGTGATTGATGGAAGAAAATGGCCTATTGGAGTTGATCCATAGGAAGGAAACAAGATCTTGGAGTGGCATATGACGTGTTTCCTTAGAATAGAGATGCATTATCTTGAACCTTGCAAGAATAGGTTGAGTGCTTGGATTGTGGTGTTTAATTCAAGCTCAGCAGCATGTATGATCTACCCATGGATTTTAGGGGTAGACATACATATGGATTTGGGGATCGCAGACAAGTACAATTTTGTTAGATCTCCTTTAGGGAGTCATGAGGATATGTATGGCATGAGTGGTGATTGGAGTTAGCCTATGCGAGAGGATGTCGTTTGGAGTACTAGATGGTGCTATTGGCATCTCAGAAACCGTGCTTAAGGATAAGAGAATAAACGTTCACTCACACGCTAGAATCCTTGAAACCCTTAAGCCCCACCAAGCCACAACATGGTCAGACCCTAACCACGGGCCTTGACTCTAAGTCAAGAAGGCCATTGCCAATATTCAACGGAGACCACCACCAATACCCCAGCCTACCTTGCTACCCCATGGACTTCATGGAGTACTTGGACAAGTTAGTTGTCATCTTTATTTGGCAACATACTTGATTACCCGAGGATGGGAAAAGAGTTGTGCAGCTGGTTAGAAGACATTTGAAGACCAACATGTCAAGAAGGAAGAACTACACCGACCACTATCATCAAGAAATAAAACTTCCGCGTCGAAGACCGGGCGTATCTGCAAACCACTCCTCTCGAAGGGACCAAGCATTTCCATGTTGAAGGGACGTTCACACAAAGATTAATCGACTTTCTTCAAGACCAATGCAAGACAAATAGTAGACGGCTACCAGATAGATTTACTACCTGAGTTACCCACCATGCACCAATTTTTCCATGAGTCACCACTCTGGAAGTACTTCTCACCTCCTAACTAGCCCAGTCCCTGCAAGGACATCGATCACTAAACCCTTGATGTCTAGCTCAACCTAACCTATGCAAGAGACCCCTCAGCGACCTGCATCAAAAGGGGAAACAAGCGAGAAGCCACATCACCAAGTACTTCAAGGTTCCATGGAGCGCCACTCAGAAGCAGAACCAACAAGAAGAAGTGAAGACTACCCCGTATCCAAGTCTCCGTTTTCCTTTCCACGCCTAGTCTGGGAATCTCGAGGACGAGATTCTTGTAAGGGGGTAGGTCTGTCACACCCTGATTTTCATGCCACAACACTTAAGCAAATAGTCATGCTAAAATGTGGTATGGCAAAAACTTTTGATTGTTTTTGACTTTGCTTGATTGATTTTCTGTTTGCTGGTTGTAAGTTCTCTAAAAATCAAATAAATCATCCAACTCTTATACTTCATCTCCTTAATCCAAAACCATTTCCCAATGACCATGCCATGTGTATAGAACAGTATAGTATTTTCTTAAAAATATTTTGGCCAAATAGTATTTTCTAAAATTAGTTTTCCAAAAACCCCTGAGTTGAGGTTTGCAATGCAAGTACCTTATTTGGGGTGTGAAAGATCTTTCAAAAATCATATTTGAATCCTATTAGGTAAAGGACTCCCATAAACCACAAAATTATAATTTTAAAAGTTATTTTTATATTTTATTTAAAAGCTTTTTCTTTAGGCCAGAAATGGTCTTTAATAGGTTAAAATTATTTCACTGTTTCAAAAATATTTGCCAAAATTCAGAGAGACTCCTAGACATATATTGTCCATATATAAGAGTTTCAACACATGGTAATGTTCAAAATATTGGACAAATCCTTCAAATCCCTTTCTGGATATTTCAAGCTTTTGAAATATTTACAACGGAAATATCCTCTAAAAATTCCAGGGAAATTCTATCACGTCAAATGTGACATATTTGATGATCTTACAAAGCCTCATGCCTTGAAGATCAAGAAATCATCATCAAATCCCCTCAAAACCATTTTTGTCCATTTGGAAGTTTGAGCAACTTTACATGGCCAAACTTGTCCAAATGCTCTGAAACTTGGTGCACATGCTCAAATGATGTGAATATGCATCTATGCCAAATGGCACAAGTTTTGGAGAAGGATAACTTGATCTAAGTGCCCCAAAACCCTTTCTGACCAGATCCAAGATTTAACGACTCTACATTGCCAACTTTTTACTTGGGGCCTCAAATTTTGTGGACATGCTCACAACCCCAAATGATGACACTATGCCAAGTGGTGCATCAAGGAGGGATGATTTGCTTAACCTAATCTTGGAAAATCCATTTATGATGATTTCTAGGGTTCACCAAAGTTACATTGGCAAGTTTCTTCAAATGAGCTCAAACTTGGTGGAATACCCTATTTCTATATGCCATTTGATCCTGTTAAGTCTCATGTCAAGTGGAGTTAATTTTCTTGCCCAAATTTTCATCAAACACCTTCTGTCACTTTTCAAAAATCACCACTTTGACCACTTACACTATTCTCCTGGAGCCCAACTTTTTACCACAGCTCCTCCTAGTCCTCTCCTACATCCAGTAACTCTCCCATGACAAGAGCTCAATGATTGAGGGGTGAAAACCCGCATTTTACCTCCCTGGACAGCCCCTCTCTCCCTCTTCTTCTGCCTCTCCCCCCTCCAACTGGCTCCCCAGGGCATCCAAGGCCGCGACCCACTTCTTTCCTACCCCCTAGAGCTGTTGGACACCGGGGGACACGGCCAGGGCACAGTGACACGCCATGCCGGCCAAAGTCGCACTCTGGAGCGCGCTACAGTGCGCCAAGGCACTATAGCTCGGCCCTCCCGAGGCACCCAGGCGACATTGGGTAGAGCGAGCGTGTCCGTCGAGGTCGCCTCGACATCCACAACACGCTACGCGGTCTGCCCCTCAACTTTCTTCTTCCTATCGTCTCCTTCGCACGCGCACCGGCCGACCGCGAGCTCCAGTGAGCGAGCTCACACGCGCGGAGCTTCTGGCACGCGCCGCTCCGCCTTTTCCTTTTCCCTCGACCTAGACCCACCCCACGAGCACCCCAGACACGCCCACGCGCGCCCCCGTGGCTTGCAGCGATGGCAACAGCCTCGCCGGCGCATGAGCTCACGGTGCTCCGTGGCCCGCCTATTTAAAGGCCACCCCAGACCCTCCTAGCTGCTCCATTTGCCCCCTCTCCCTCCATTGTACCTCCACGACCTGCCTACTGCCCTTCCCGTGCCCTCCTTGCCCCTCCATGGCTGAAGCCGAGCCGCCGGCCTCCTCTGAAATCCCCACGAATGAGGCCTCCTCGTCCCCTCCTTTCTCCACTGGGCGAACCCCATGGCCACCACAGAGCTTCTCGGCTCTCCTGTTACTCTCCTCGGTGGCCTGAGCGCCGTGCCGGCCTTCGCCGTCAGCCACATCCGCCGCGGACGACGCCCTCCTTGACCTGGTCCTCCCCGACAGGCGTGTTACCCATGGCTGGATGCGCCTCTCCGCGCTGGTCATTCCAGTGGCCAGGGCGTCACCGGGGACGGCCCGAGTCGATGGGGCAACGCCGGCGAGCGCTCGGCCCCTCCTCCCCTGCCTCGCCTCTGTTCGAGCGGCAGGAGGAAGATGAGCCTGCCAGGCGAGGCCCGCTTGTAAGCGACCCAGAGGCCGGGCCCGCGCATAAGTGGAGACAGCATCTGTGGAAGCCGCGTCCCTGCGGTGAAGACGCCTGGCCCAAAGGCGCCTTCGACGTCGCCTAGCCCTCTGCGCGTGGCCATGGTGCTGGGCCGGCCCAGGGCGCTGCGGCGCTATACTGCGCCCAAAACACAGTATAGGTATAACCCCCCCTTTGCCCTTTTCTTTTACTTTTTCCAGATAAATTGTAAAATCTCTCAAATATGCAAATGGATTCCAAATTTGATGATTCAAATTTCTAGTAGTTTCTAAAATCATGATCTACCTATTGGTGCAACATGCACATTTTCCAGAGACTTTTTCTTCACAAATATTTATCAAATCCTATTTTTCTATTTCTGTGATAAACTTTAGAAAATCACAGAGAGCTCAAAGTTGATCCAAATGCAATGGTTCAAATTCCTAGATGCTTGTAATATCAAAATTTAGTTTTGGAACATTTTTCCTAATACTTTCTGTACCCCACCAAATAATGAGCCATTTCTTCATATTTGTCAACTTTGCAAAATCCTAGGAAATTAATTTGAACTCCAAATCAAGTGAAACCAACTCCTAGCTACTTCTACAATCATTCCTTGTTAGATAGGTGCCTCTGACCATTTTTCAAAATAATTCTTCTGTACCCTTCTTGCAAATCCACAAATCACGTGATCACCTCATTGAAATGTTCCAAACCATCCATTGATCATACTCCAATGAAACCACCTAGGTCATTTTTCATATGACCAGAGGTATACTAGAAAAGTCCAACTCCTATTTTTAAAGCACTTTTATTTTTGCCTTGTTGTGTTGCTTATTATGATTGTTTCCATCGTTAGTTGACGAAATAAATGGAGTACTTGGAGATGGACCAGAAGGTTTGAAGACTCGGAAGGACAATGCAAGCACCCCTTTGACCATGTCTATGGAACCCTTTTTATGCATGACATATAGCATCATATTGTTGTTGCAACGGAATCATGATGAGGTGGAACCACTTTGATGGTTTGCCACTGTACTTCCTTGTTGATACTTGCATTGTGCATGACCCTACCTTCTTATGAGGGTTATGCCGGTGGGAGTAGATAGATGTATGCTGTAGTAGTTGCCTACGTAAAATGGGTCAGGATTGTGCATTGAGAGAATCAAGTGTGGTTTGACATACTTGCAAATAACCCAGTGGGTGCCACTAATGCCCCTGGGAGATGATGAGGAACTAGGGCACTGCTTGATGAAAGTGTTGTTTACATAGATGGATTAGATTTATGTGTGATTACCGTCCCAACCAAACATGTGCGACCACTCTACCCCTTATGGGACGGGGCATTATTGATTACTTAGGCTGATACTAGCATGGTGCCCACATCACTAGTGACGGGAGAGACTTGAGGTCACTCCCGGGACGGGGCCATGCTTGGATAGGCGACCATGACTGTATTTACAGTGCACCGGATGCACCGTTGGTCCCTTCGTGTATGCGTGACATTGTAAAAAGGGCAAGTCCCATAATCTATCGGTTGTACATGAGGGCCGTGCACCAACGAGTGGACCCTATGTTAGTGTCGTCTTGGGAAAGGTAATGATCGGGTGCTTCCCCCGAGTGTTTGAGGTACTGCGGGATCGTGGGTGACACGAAAGCTTCCCGGATCTTGTGGGTAAAGTGCGCAACCTCTGCAGAGTGTTAAAATATTTGAATAGCCGTGTCCACGATCAAGGATAGTTGGGTGGTGCTGCTTAGACTATTTCCATTAGTTTCTGGAAAACAACACGGTTTGGGTAAATCTGTTGATCTTATTGTAAGAAAGTCACGATGAGCGTGAGCAAGAGTTGTTCATGACTCTTTCACGATGTTGATGTCTGTAACCTCCTGATACTTGTTGTAGATACATGCATGCCCTTGTTATATGTTGATCATACTTGCATATGAAAAACTAGCTTTCCGCAAAACTGCCAATTTAGCAGTAGGGCCTTGCATAATTATTCTGGCATCACACTTGGGTTGCTTGCGAGTACATTGAAAGTACTCATTGGTTTGCCACTGGTTATTTTCTTGGCCAGGCATGAAAGAACAGGATATGATGAAGATTTCTTGGTGACGAACATGCGAGCTAGGACGCTTCCCAGTCAGAATGCCTATAGGGTTAAGGCAGATGGCATGGGTCCAAGTTGTTACAGAAGATTTCCGCTGCAATGTTATATTCCAGACTTGACCATAATGGTCACAATTTGTGTAATACGGTATGTATGGATGTAAGACTCTTGTTGTTCAGCTTCTGTGTGTTCAGTGAGCATTGGTCTCTGGGATCACTGTACACGTGCATTCGGTGATCACGACTTATGAGTCGGGGTCCCCACACCGGTCGCCACTTGTCGCCGCCAACCCCTCCAGCTGACTGCCGCCGCCACTTGGTGCCACCCGAGCCGCCTCCCTCCTCCAATCCCGCGGCGCCAATTGGCCTCCCCACGTCGCCACCCAGCTCCCCGCGCCACCCAGGGCCCGGCCGGCCCATCCGAGGCCCACCCTTGGGTTGAACCAGGCCGCACCCGCGCCCGCGCACCCCGTCGCTCCGCAGGCCGACTCCCGCACCAGCCCCGCACAACACCGCCGCGTCGGATCTGCCCGGACCCCGCTGCCGTTGCACCGCCCCGCCGCCGACACCCCGTGTGCCTCGCTCCTCCAGCGCTCGTCGTCGCTGCGCCGCCGTCGCCGCCTCCACCACGCACACCACCACCTCCGCAGCGGCACGTCGTCGCCGCCTCGCCGGTTGCGCCTCCTAGCCGCGGCCAACCTGGCCAACCCCGCCCCGCGTCAGCTCTGGGCCGGATCCTGCGAGATTTGGCCGGAGAGGCACTTCGCCACCCAGATCCGGCCTCCTCCGCCCCTCCCGTCGTCGACCTTCGCCGGAGCCACCGCGGGCTCCTTCAACCTCCGGTCAGGACGATCCCGTTCGCCCTCGGCCTGGATGGCGATGACCCCCGATCCAAACTGTGCCACTTACATGGATCCCTCCATCCCGCATTGTTAGATCCAACTTTTGCCCCGGGGTGAGAATTTGGCTAAGTCCCTGAAAATCATCATCACATGTGCATGTTCATCATGTCATATCTTTGTGCATACTTATCCAAATTGAGCATATAATATGTCAAAATGTTCGTCTCTGAATGCTCTAGATGATGGTGTAGTTTGCATGCATGTTACACTACAAAAAATACACTTCCGTAATGATACATGTTTGTCACAGTAGGTCGCGTTTTTTGTCATGCATGTACATCCATGACAAATTTATGACATAATGAAGATAGTCATACCTGTGCTGTCGTACAAGTGTTCCATGACATTACCAAAATTATCATCAAGGAAGTGTCCACTTCCATGACGATAAATCGCACGTCACAGGAGTTTTTCGTCAAGGGTGACCAACACATGGCATCCACTGTAACGGAATGTCGTTAAGCTATCAGGTCCGGTTTCGGATCCGATAACCCGCTAACAGCCCCGACCAATGGGGATTTTCCACGTGTAAAATCATCATTGGCTCGAGGAAACACGTGTCGGCTCATCGTTGGGACATATGTCATCCACTCATTAGACCCAAAGCGCCTATGATACGACGACACGTGGCACGGCCCAACAGAGGCCCATTCCTGTGAAAAGGTCGGCCCGTTTGACTAGGTCAAAAGGTGGCGGGCCTGCCCACGGCAAGCCTGTTAACGGCCTGTTCGCATATAGCCCATTTACAACCCGCTAACCAAGGGCCCATTTACGGCCTATCTGAGTTAGGCCCAGTAGCATCATCTGGGCTGTCCAACATAATTCCAGCCCGTTTTAACTTCCGGCCCATGTATGGCCCATGACGTCTTTCGGCCCATATGAGGCCATTATTACTCTCGGCCCATTAACGACCCGTGGTAAAACTGGACCGTAATGAACAATGTATCACTTTATACCAATTAATGACACGTGGTGAAATTGGCCCGTAATGAACTGTGTATCACTTTATACCCATTAACTTCCCATTATTCCGTTAGGCCATTTCCAGCCCATGTTATCTTTCGGCCTTCTCGGGGCCCATTTATTCTTGGGCTCATTTCCACATTCGTTTGCTTACAGCCCGTTAATGTAATTCTCTGCTTGTGGGCCAAATTCAGCCCGTGGTTACAGTGTGCCCGTTTGTGGCCCATTAGTACGTTGGGCCGTTTTCATAGCGTCATAAAAATACGGCTGATTAATGATGGCCCGTTATGGTCGGCCCATGAACGGACAATTTCAACTCTAGCCCATTTACGGCCATAATGTGGTCTGTTATTGGCCCATGTTTGGCCAACCGATCATACAGCCCGTAGAAGGCCCATTGATGATACGGCCCATAGAAGGCCCATTGTGTCTACAACCCATATAAGGCCCATTGTTTCTACGCCACGTAGAAGGCCCGTTGTTTTTTTTGAAAGAAAGAAGGCCCATTTTTTCTAAGGACCTTAGAAGGCCCATTGTTTCTACGGCCCGTAGGAGGCCCATGTTAACTACAGCCGGTGGGCATCAAAGTTCACCACCAGTGTGTGGGGACCCCGACTAATAAGTAGAGATCACCGAATGCACGTGTACAGTGATCCCAAAGATCAATGCTCACTGAAAACACAGAAGCTGAATAACAAGAGTCTTACATCCATACATACCGTGTTACACAAATTGTGACCTTTAAGGTCAAGCCTTGAGTATAAATCATCGCAGTGGAAATCTTCAATAACAACTTGGACCCATGCCATCTGCCTTAACCCTACAAGCATTCTGACTGGGAAGCGTCCTAGCTCGCATTTTTGTCACCAAGAAATCTTCATCATCTCCTGTTCTTTCATGTCTGGCCAATAAAATAACCAGTGGCAAGCCAATGAGTACTTTGAATGTACTCGTAAGCAACCCAAGTGTGATGACATAATTATTATGCAAGGCTCTACTGCTAAATTGGCAGTTTTGCAGGAAACTAGTTTTTCATATGCAAGTATGATCAACATATAACCAGGGCATGCATGCGTCTGCAACAAGTATCAGGAGGTTACTGACATCAACATCGGGAAAGAGTTATGAACAACTCTTGCTCACGTCAACAGATTTACCCAAACTGTGTTGTTTTCCAGAAACTTAAGGACATAGTCTAAGCAGCACCACCCAACTGTCCTTGACCGTGGACACGGCTATTCGAATAGTTTGACACTCTGGAGAGGTTGCACACTTTACCCACAAGAACCGGGGAACTTCCGTGTCATCCACGACCCGCGGTACCTCAAGTACCCGGGGTAAGCACCCGATCACTATGTTTCCCTAAACGACACTAACACGGAGTCCACTCGATTGGTAACAGCCCCGTGCCAAACATTTCACATCTTAAAAATTGTGGAGCCTCGCTCCCATATTCATCTCATACCACAAGCACGGGGTACCAACGGTGTGTCTGGAGCCCTGTAAAGACAGTCATGGCCGCCTATCCAAGCACGACCCCGTCCCGAGAGTGACCTCATGTCACCCTCGTCACTAGTAATGCAGTCACCATGCTAGTATCGACCTAGGTAATCAATAATGCCCTTTCCCATATAAGGGTAGAGTGGTTGCGCATGTTTTGTTGGGACGGTCGACAAATCTTAAATCTAATCCATCTCTATAAACTACACTTTCATCAAGACTCGGCACACTACTTCTCCACCAAGTAGTGACCAAGTGCCTCATCATCTCCCAGGGGCATTACTGACACCCACTGGGTTATTTGCTAGTATGTCAAACCACACTTGTTTCTTTCCATGCATAACCCTGACCCATTTTGCGTAGCCAACTACTATAGCATATATCTATCTACTCCCACCCACATAACCCTCATAGGAAGGTAGGGTCATGCTTGATGCAAGTTTCAATAGTAAAGTAACGAAGGTACCACTACTAGAAAAAGGGCTATAGATGGGATTGACACTAATGGTGCACCACCTTCTGGTACACCATTAGAGTTGAATGCACTAATGGCGCACCTGGCTCAGGGTGCGCCATTAGTATCAAATTATTATTTTTCCTTTTCCAAACATACTAATGGCGCATCCAGACACAATGCGCCATGACTAGTTGTAACTAGTAATGGCGCACCAGTCACACAGTGCGCCACTACTGTTGTTTTCTTATTATATTTTTTATTCTTTTTTTTGCAAAACTACTAATGGCGCACTATTCCACAGTGTGCCATTACTAGTTTAAACTAGTAATGGCGCACTTTGGCACAATGCGCCATTAGTATGTTTTTTTGCAAAACTACTAATGGCGCACCACCTGCTGGTGCGCCATTAGTAACCTGGGTTACTAATAGCGCATTTGGAGGTGGTGCGCCATTAGTTAGTGGGCACCGACAAGATATTTTGGACAGCCAGTCCTACCCACTCACTTTCTCCCCACTTCATTCTCTCCACCTCCTCCTTCAAAGCTTGTCTCAGGTGCCTCCTCTTTGTCACCTCATTTCCACCATAGATTCATTCAAATTAAGTGGTTAAATTACCTTTTTTGATAGGTAAGTAAGGGGGGAAGCTATATTTATGTTGTTCTCCCTACAACAATGTGCACATGCACTTTTTATGGCCTAGCTAGATCTATGTACGTTCGTGGTGTTGCATATGTTTGTGGTGTTGCATATGTGTTTGTGTTTGGAGGTGTACCGGTATTTGAAATGCGATAGTTGCCAATATTTTGCCGGGATGTTGATTCATTTCCGTTTCGGCGAGAATTTTGGCATTAAGCATTCTTTTTGGTCCTATTTTTAGGGAAAGTCATGCCAAATTTTTTCTTGGTTCTAAAATATCGTTTTGCTCTACCCCACAGGCGACCATGGTCCGCACGATGACCGAAGGCATCGTGAATAGGTTTTTGAGCTCCGCGAAGGCCGAGATGCTTCAAAAGAACGAGACGGAGATAAGATGTCCGTGTCGAAGATGCAAGCTAAAGAGCCTTATTGCGGACCCGGATTCCGGGCAGGTGCGGGACCACCTGCTCTTGTGTGGTTTCATGGATGGCTATCGATGGCAAGGTGATGAAGATGACTACGAAGTCGTCCATGGGGGCCCGGCAAGAAATGAGGAAGGGCAGCAAGACAACCACCGCGGCTCGGGCGGGCGAGAAGACGAAGAATCCCCAGGAGATGATCACGACGGTGATGTTGTACACAGTCATCATGTAGAATATGCAGGACATGATGATGAGGAAGATGCCGGAGCAGACGACGGGCATGATCATGAAGATGATGATGCCGGCGGAGCAGACGACGCTGGACCATCGATGGGCTGGGTGCAGGACCCTCATATTCAAGAGCTGCTTCTCAAGCAGACGGATAACGCAAGAGCTGCCGCCCGAGAGAAAGCCAAGATGGATCAACTGGAGATAGATGCGGTTACTCCATTGTATGAAGGATGTAGGCCCGAGGATACCCGCCTCAAAGTAACGCTCATGGCTCTGGAGATGAAGGTAAAACACAAAATGACCGACGCATGCTTCGACGAGAACATGTCATTCTGGCACGAACGTCTTCCCAAGGGGAACAAGTGCCCGACCAGTTTCGAGGAGGCGAAGAAAATCGTGTGTCCTCTGGATTTACCGCACGTGAAATACCATGTGTGCATGAACAATTGCATCATTTATCGGGACGAGCACGCGGAGTCTACCATATGTCCGGTGTGTGGCGTCACTCGATACAAGAAGAGGAAGAAAGCTCCTCGAAAAGTGGTGTGGTAATTTCCGATCACTCCTCGTCTGCAGCGGTATTTCGCAGACCCTAAGGTAGCAAAGCTCCTGCGTTGGCACGCGGATAGGGAGGAGAAGAAGCGAGAAGATGACGCAAATGATCCGGAGATAGATAAAAAAAGACAAGATACTGAGTCACCCTTAGGATGCGAGCCAGTGGCAAGCGTTGAACTTCGAAGACGAAGAATTTGGGAATGATCCAAGGAACATCATGCTGGGCGCGAGCACCGATGGAGTCAATCTGTTTGGCAGCCAGAGAAGCACACATAGCACCTGGCTTGTGTTTGTGTGGATGTACAACCTTCCCCCTGGTTGTGCATGAAGAGGAAGTACATTCACATGAGTATGCTAATTGAAGGACCGAAACAACCAGAGAACGACATCAATCTGTATCTGGGGCTGCTGAAAGAGGAGCTAGACACGCTGTGGAAAACGCCAGCCAATACGTGGGAGGCCGCAAAGAAAGAATATTTCCCTATGAGAGCCGCACTTCTCACGACGGTGCACGACTATCTCGGTTACGGATATGTCGCGGGGCAGGTGGTCCATGGATTTTCTGGATGCGTCAGGTGCATGGATGACACAATGTACCGCCAGCTAGATAGAGATCCCGGGTCTTCGAAAACCATGTTCATGGGACATCGAAGGTGGCTTCGCGACGATGACCTGTGGAGAAAATGCAAGGATCTGTTCGCTGGTGAAACCGAACCCCGAAGACGCCCGCGTACGAGGAGCGGCGAGGAAATAGACGAGCTATTGAAAAATTGGAAAGATTGCCCACTGCTCGGAAAGAAGCAAAAGGTGCCAGAGCCGGGAAAGAAGCAAAAGGCGCCAGAGCCGCTGCTGAAGGTATGGAAAACGAGGGTCTGTTTTCTGGGACTTGCCGTACTGGAAGATCCACCGTGTGCCTCACATCCTTGATGTCATGCATATCACGAAGAACGTGTGCGAGAGTCTGCTTGGTACCCTGCTCAACATGCCAGAGAGGACCAAAATGGGCCGAAAGCAAGGGCAGACTTGAAATCAATGGGCATCAGGCAAGAGCTTCACGCTAATGATGATGATGATGATGAGGCGAAGAAGGACACGGAAAGTCGTCGCAAAGGCAAAAAGGCCAAGAAGACCGGAAATGACTACCCTCCCGCGTGCTTCACTCTAAGTCAGGAGGAGATCGAGCAGTTTTTCACCTGCCTCGTAGGAGTAAAACTTCCTTACGTTTACGCGGGGAAGATAAACAAATACCTAGACCCAACGAAGCAGAAGTTCAGCAGGATGAAGTCTCACGAATGTCACGTGCTGATGACGCAGGTACTTCCAGTTGCAATCCGTGGGATCATGGACGCGCACGTCCGTGAAACGCTATTTGGCCTATGCAACTTTTTCGACGTCATCTCTCGGAAGTCGGTTGGCGTGAGGCAACTCAGAAGGCTGCAGGAAGAGATCGTGGTGATACTATGCGAGCTTGAGATGTACTTCCCGCCCTCATTCTTCGACGTTATGGTGCATCTGCTGGTCCATATCGTGGATGATATCATCCAACTCGGGCCGACGTTCCTGCACAGCATGATGTCGTTCGAAAGGATGAATGGTGTCATCAAAGGATACGTTCGCAACATGTCACGTCCAGAGGGAAGCACAGCCAGGGGCTTTCTGACCGAAGAGTACATCTCCTACTGCACGAATTATCTAGGCATCGAGAACCCCGTTGGTCTGCCCATCAATAGGCACCTCGGCAGGCTTGCTGGATGGGGTCACCGTGAGGGTCGCCGCGAAATGCATGTCGACTTCGAGGGTCGACTCGCCGACTTTGAAAGAGCAAACCTAGCCGCGCTACAACACATAGATGTGGTCGATTCTTGGGTGGTAGAGCACAAAACCATTATTAAGAAGACGTACAATGACCGAGGCCAACAGAGGACGGACGGAGATATAATCAAACAGCACAACTCATGTTTCACGCGTTGGTTCAAGCAGAAGCTTCTGTCGTACCCTTTACATGAGGATTCTTCCGCAGAAGAACAACTCATATTCGCCTTGTCACAGGGCGCCGAGCACAACCTGATGACCTATGAGGTGTACGATATCAACGGCTACACATTCTACACCGAGGCCAAGGACATGAAGAGCGATGGTTACCAGAACTCCGGGGTAACGATGGAATCCTACACCAGTAACGACAAGGACAGATACTACGGAAGGATCGAGGAGATCTGGGAGCTGAGCTACGCTAGAGAGAAGGTCCCGATGTTCCGTGTCAGATGGGCCAAGAGCGTCCTAAAAGAAGACCGGTATTTCACCACCATGGTTATACCCGAAGCCAAATCCAAGACCACGGGCGCAAACGTCACCGCGAAAAATGAGCCATGGGTACTGGCTTCCCAAGTTGACCAATGCTTCTTCATTACCGACCTGTCAAAGCACAGTCGTGTTGTCGTGAAGAGAGGAAAAATGAAGATCATCAGAATGCATGGAGTAGCCAGTGAGCAAGACTTCGACAAGTACGGCGACCCGAAGATCGAACATGACGACGATGATGAAGTAGCAGCATACACCACAAGAAGAAGCAGGACCACCCTACCTAAAGGACATCCGTTCCACAAAAGAACTCCATTTGCGAAAAAGAAGGGCAATAAGATTGTGAACAGATAGCTAGCCAGCTAAGATCGATTGTATTTAAATTGTAATCTTCATTTCTCGATTGTATTTCATGGCCACTTTTTGAATTATCATGAATATTTTTAAATTTCATGGGCACTTTTTTAATTCATGAGAACACTCGATCTCGATCCCCATCCATCTGGATCGTTATCCCCCCTCGCCAGATTCCAATTGCCAGATCCCCCTCGCCGCCGAGCACCCCCCGCACCCTCCCCCGCTCCACCATCGCCGAAGACCCCCGTACCCTTCCCCGCTCCACCGTCACAAATGAATGCAACTAAAAAAATTGATTATATTTTCAAAAAACAAATTTGAATATATTTTCAAATAACAAATTTGATGGTATTTTCAAATAACAAATTTGATGATATTTTTTTATATTTATAAATATTTTCAAATACAAAAATCTGATGATATTTTTAAAAAAATTATTACTGTTTTTATAAAAATTTATTACTGTTTCATATTCATATTCATATTCATATTCATATTCATGATATTTTTTTATATTCATAAATATTTTCAAATAAAAAATTATTACTGTTTTTATAAAAATTTATTACTGTTTCATATTCATATTCATATTCATATTCATATTCATATTCATGATATTTTTTTATATTCATAAATATTTTCAAATAAAAAATTATTACTGTTTTTATAAAAAATAATTACTTATGGCGCATCGCTGGCTGGTGCGCCATTGATATCTAAAAAAAAATTACTTATGGCGCACCGTCCCACTGGTGCGCCATTGCTACCAGAAAAAAAAACATTCTAATGGCGCACCGCAAGGGGGTGCGCCATTAGTATTCTCCCCCCTATAACCCCTCGTCCCTCTCTCGCCAGATCCTCCCTCGCCAGATCCTTCGTCCTTCCCCGTCTCTTCTTCCCCCTCGCCCACGTCTCCACCGCGCCGCCGCCGCCGCTGCCCACGCGCCCCCGCCCACGCACCCCTGCCGCCTCCCTCTCCCCATCCACCCCTTCCTCCCCCCCACCGCCGCCGCCTCTTCGACACCGCCGCCGCCGCCTCTTCCACAGGCCCGGCCACACATCGAGCAGAGCCCAGAAAAGCCTCGCCGTCGTCGCCCCGTCCCCGACAACCACCTCTGCACATCGGTCTCCGGCCGCGGGGAGACGCCAGCGCTATACGAGCCGGCCTGGCACACGGGATCCAGCGCGGGACGGCTTCACCTTCGGGCTCGCCCTCCCTCCACATTCGAACCAGCTCCGACGCCTCAACCTCGACCCTCGCCATTGCTCGCTGTCTTCCACGCCAAGGTGGACGAGATCTCGCTCCTCGCCATCAGCACCACCACAGTCCACAGGCGGAACCCCGTAAGAGATCTCCCTCCTTCCCCGTCTCTTCTTGATTCTTGGTTAACTTGGGTTGGATAGATATGTCTGGTGTACTAGCATCTTGTATCTTTGCCTCTGATGGAATTAGTGCTCAATTGTTGTTCGATTCTTGATCCTGTTCTAGTGGGCTGCACTTAAATAATTGTTTTTATGTCTAGATTTACAATCTTGACATGTACTATTGAATTTCTGCTAGATAGCTGCAGTGTGTAGTTTCTTTATGTATAATCCAGTGTAATTATGTACTGCACGGGTGTTATGGACTCCCTCTAGATGCCGTAAATCATGCCCAGCTGATCAAAATTTCAAACCACACACTTACTTTCAGAGATCAAACTAGGAACATTATGAGACAAAGGAAAATAGTGTACAACAAATGGAGCAAGCTATGAAAAAGAAAAAAATACAAGATGATTCAGTTAAGACAAAAGAAACCATCTGCAAGACTGCAACTAGTACCACTGTAAATAGTACACTTGTTTACTACGATTTCTGAAAATACATCCAGTGATGATGCTCTAAAAACTAAAATACTACCCACACCCAACCCGCCTGCTAGTACCACTTTCAAATAATACACCTCCTACTTCATTTCTGAAAATAAATGCATCAAACTTGTTTCAAAAAAAACATGCAGCAAAGATGCACCTCTTCTAATGAAGTGATGCTTTGAACAAACCTCCAGGACTCTCAACTGAATTAAGAACCTCTCACAATTTTCCTACTCTAGCAGCAGGGAACCAATTAACTTTTCTTCCATGTTTATTCAAATGCGACAAGATGTACGGCAATTCAATCTCCCTAGAAGCATTCAAGTCCTCTGGGGGCCAATAGAAGTATCCAGTCCAACTGAAATGTTCTATGCAATGTGCTCCTTGTGTGTTCATTATATCCCACTCACTTTTCTTGTACTATGAAAGTTGAAAGGTTCCTGGTCAAATGGATTCATATAGCACAAAACAATTGATGCCTTCACTACTGTGAAATCAGCGCTGCAATGGGATACGACACAATATCAAAAGTCCAGATTAGCCATAGCCTAATGCACTTTTCAACGCAATAGTTCAGCACATTGCCAAGGGCAAACTGTAGATAAAATCCATATGAGCATTAAATTGACATGTCAAAATCTACTAGACATGGTCAAATTACACATTTCAAGGGGCAACTTATTCTGTTTGCTGATGTGTGCTCATAACAGTTCTAGTTGAAAATCCCAAACTAGAGAAACTGCCAAAAGTGGGAATTGTACTCTAACTAGACAGTATACTGAATCTAGAGGGAAAATTTCTTTATGGAGGGATTATCTAATTAATTATCTCAGAACTTAATAAACTATATTTCCTAGAAACTGTATTGTACATGTACCAGTAACACACATCGTGTCTCAGTTCGGCCAGTAGGCAAAATATGAAAATCATATATGCTGCTACAGTTTACCTGACGGCCTACTGCCTGGTCTAGGAAATCATGGCGTAAACTGGCCACCCTAGTTCTTATTTGCTCATTTGCCATGATCTGACCCCAACCTAAATTGGCTGAGTAGACACTCATATAGGAGCTAAAGCGGGTCGGCATTAGGTTCCTCCTTTTGTTGGTTCTTTGTCTAAGGAATATATGCTCCTGGATCTAGATTCTTTTCTTCCTGATGTTGCTATTTCCATTGAAGTACTCACATGTGTTCTAGATGAGCTACTGCTAGTTAGTTCCCCTTAGACTATATTCTAGATTGTATAGCATAACTCCAGAATTTTGTCATTGCACACCTGCGCATATATTTCTGGACAGCAAGCTTATATCTAAAAAATGAGTTAGCTAGGCTCAGAATTTTGAGTTGGCCCCTTTACATAAGTTTTAGATAAAGTTTTAAGGTTTCTTTAGAGTATTTATTTGTGTCGTTTGGATGTACGGTTTGAGAGCAGCTATCAGTTTGGTTTCAAGGTTTCTTTAGAGTATTTATTGCTAAACTATTGAGGATTTTTTGTTGGGTGACCTATTAGATCTGGAATGGAAGCTCACATAAGTTGAGCTGATTTTTGTCCATATGAAAGCAGAGGACCATATGGTCTGTGGCCTTTTCATCCATATGAAAGTAGAGGCACATTGTGGTGCTAGTTTGCTGGGTTTTGTCTCCGACCATCGTGTCGTGATGATTTTGCAGGTACCCCGAGAGGCCCTTGAGTTTGCTGGAATGTCGATTAACTTCCGTTCTGGCAAATTCGGGTACTCCATATGTCCTATTTTCAGCAAAGGTCATGCTGAAATTTTCCGTGAATTTTAGCATGACTTTGCTAAAAATAGGACATATGGGGTACTTGTGACTAATGCATGGGCCGGGGTATCTTAGTAGTTAATTAAGTAGGATCAACTGCCCCTTTATTCTTGCTGCATTAAACCATAGGCGGCAATAGAGCGAAGTGATTAGGCCCAACTTAGAATTCTCCTTCCCAGCTTAGCTTTTAGGATGCCTCGGTGTCGACAAACCATAAATTATAAAACCTTGGCTTTTAGGGTGCCTCAGTGTCGATAAAAACCTAAATGATGAAATCTTAGGCTTTTAGGGTGCCTCGGCGTCGAAAAACCCTCAATGATAAAAGCTTAGCTTTTAGGATGCCTCGGTGTCGACAAATCCTAAATGATGAGACCATGATCTTGTTCCTTGACAATAACCAACTTTTTGACCAATTTTTTTTCCTATTTAGAGAGAAACATGGCCAACAACGATGAGGCCAGGGGTTCGGGCGGCAAGGCATTCTGGGAGCTGTCCCAGGAGATGGAGGAACAACCTCACTTGTATGAGGACGCCGCCTTCCCCACCGATCCTGACACTACCACTGATGGTGCCGCCGAGGATGACCCCACTGATGGTGCCGTCGGGGATGACACCACTGATGGTGCCGCCGAGGATGCCACCACTGATGATGGCGGCGCACGCACAGATGGCAGCCAACCGAAGAGGCAACAGAAGGACCGGCGCCCGACCGTTCTCCGCACCGTCAAGGAGGAATTTACTTAAGTGGACTCCGACAGGAATCCAACGGCGCCCGATCGAATAGTCAAGGGGTACTCGCTTCAGCTCGGGTGCATTCTCCAGAGCACCGTCTCGATCAACACCGAGAACTTGAGGCATCCTGACCGAGGTAATTTGCGCAACCTCCTCTTCACGAAGCTGCACGAACGATACAAGTTCCCCGCTGAATTTGAAAACACAAGCCTCAAAGGGAATAAAGTGAACAATGTCGCCCTCATGAAGATGAGCACGGCCCTGTCTACATGGAAAAGCACGGTGAAGAGAATGATTGGCAAAGGTGATAGTTATGAAAAGATCAAGGAGAAAAATCCTTCTATCACCGAAGATGACTACAACGACTTCAAGATCAAGTGCTCGAGCACCGCAACCTCCGAATCAAGTCAGTGGGGGAAAGAAATGCGGGAGCTGAACTTAGGGGAACACACACTCGGTCCCGGCGGTTACAGAGTGGCAGAGCCTATATGGGACAAGGAGGAGGCGGACCGTGCCGAGCAAGGCCTACCGCCCCTCTTCGATAAATACGATGACAAGCAGACCATGAACTTTGTCAGGGCCCGGTACAAGAAGGACCCGAAAACAAAGGAGCTTACCACGGATCCGAAGACCAGGGCGCTTGAGCTTATTCTGCTAAGGAATACACCCCCGCGTAATTAGCTCCATATGGTTGCATTCTAATTAATGAAGCCAAATTTCTAAATGGTTCACATTCCTTCCGTAGGCGACTGAAAGCAGTAGCACGGGGTCGACTAAGAGCAACCCTTGGGACACCACTCTAAATAGGGCGTTGAATGTAATGAAGAAAAAGGATAAGCTCAGTAAGCCGTCGTCAGCTGGTCGTGTGGCCGGCAAAAGCTTGTCCACAAAATGGTCGTCATACTATAACGCTGGTGGGCGAAAGGAGAAAAAGACCAGATCAGAAAGCTAGTCGCGCGAGGTTCAAGAACTCAAGGCACAAGTGGAGCGGATTCCGGAGATTTTCCAAGAGCAAGTGCAACAACAACTGGGAGTGACGATCACCGCCATTGTGCCTACCTTGATTGAGGGGCTGTAGGCGTGGGTTGCGGACGGCCAACAGGGGCCGCCCCCGATTCCCAGCTTCACGGCCAGCAACTCGCAGAACGCGATGGCGGGGTCATTGGTGTCTCCGGCGGAGGCGGCATTGGTGTCTCCGACGCCGTCACGGGAGCTTAATGCGCCCGGGTGTACGCCGGCCGGCACCTCTGCAGCAAGCGGCCCCTCCGTCAACTGCATGCCCGCCATTGGCGGTGCCTCGACATTAGCCGAGCTCGACGCCATCATCACGGTAACTAATTAAGCCTCTCTCGACCGAGGACTTCATCTCCTTGCCTTTGACTGGGCAACCCTGTCGCCCTACATGTTTTCGCAGGGCGCCACCGACGTTCCGTGCACTCTCCTGCACTTTGTGAGCAACGAGTTGGTCGATGTCGCCAAGGGCAAAATCGTTCAACTGGGCAACCCCGTGTTCCACGGTACTACGATGCCACCCAACTTGTATAGGGTTCAACTGGTTCGGGTGCTGCGAGGCTGCGACGAGTTGTTACCTCCGATTCGACCTGTTGGGGCCGACGAAGATGACGTGATGACCCTCAGCGCCTGCCTGAGCTGGCCCCTGCTTTGGCCAAAGAGCCAGATTCGTTTGGGGGTGGGGGACACCACCCCAAAGACAACACCGCCAGTCGTGCCGGCGCCAAGTCGGCCCCATGGCAGGACCGCCGCAACGGTGCCGGACATCCCTATGCCACTGGATCCAAACATGCATATGGCACAGGATCCGAACGACGACGACGACAACGACGACGATACATTTGCCATAGTCGATCAGTACTTTGCCGATCATGGGTACGGTGGCGACTTCATGGGGCCTCCTTCTCAAGAACCCAACCCTACAAAAGATGTGCACGATCTAGCTGGTACCATGGAGAAACCAAGTTGCAATAGGTGTCGTCTGCCGTTCAGTTCTCAGGAGACGCCTCCAGCTGCCGACTTCACCGAGCCTCAGATAGGCGAGGTGCGAAATATTGTCAGCCCCAACACACTCAAGAAGGCGGTCTGTGAGCAAAACCTGGTCCCATTACAGGAGAAGAAGAAGGTACGGAAAAGAAAGACTAACAAGGGTGCGAGCCAGACGGCACCGAGTACGATCCGTGCTTAGGACGGGCCACCTTCACCTGAGGATGTAATGAGGAGGGTGCATGTGGCGGGTAGGGCGATGCTACCGAGTAATATGCTCAATGCTGCAACCGGTGCTATGCGGAGTCTGCATGACAGTGTTCTTTCTTGGGAGAAGCGGCGTCTCAGAGAGAAGGATGTGGCATACCCGGTTTTCGCGGCCAAGGTGCCAGAGGGCAAGGGCTTTGTGGATAACTCCATCGGGGGTACGATCGTCCTGCGGTTTGATGACATCTACGCTATGTTGAACCTTACTCCGCTGCACTACACCTTCGTTCGACTATTTTCGCTGAGTATGGAGATGCGGATCATTCGCGACAAGACCCCGGACATCGTGAAGTCGACCCCTTCTACATTCGTGCCAAGATCTTGGGCAGCGCTGGGGACCGGCAAGTCACGAGTTCTTACCTCGAAGGCGTCATTCTGGCAAACCGAGATAAGGATAACTTCCTCGTGCCTTACTTTCTCGAGTAAGTCCTCCCCTCAACCTCCCCGTAACATATGAATTATTAGATTTCGATCATTTTTCTTTTAACATTCCGTGTTTTGTGCAGTGACACACATTGCACACTCATCCTCCTAAGCCCCAAATATTCCATGGCCACGTATTTCGACTCGGACCGTCAGTCGAAGGTAGACTACACAAATGTCAAGAATGTTCTTGATGATGTTCTCCCCGGCTACGCCAAATCTGGAGGCACCTTCACCAGGCCTATTCGTAAGTACGACAAGCATGTGTTCTCCCACAATACGACGTTCTGCTGCGTAAAGTAGCCGCCTGGCGGTCAGAAGGGTGCCTACTACGCCATCCATCACATGCGGGCGATTGTACGGGACCATCATCAACTTCTGCTACCGAGTAAGCTCAAAGATTGGGCCGCGAGCGTGTCGGCAATCCAGGACGCGGACATCAGACAAGAATTCTTTCGCATCCAGTCGGAGTTTGCAGAAATCATCCATCAAGATGTCCTTCGTACCTCATGGAAGTTCTACCTCAGAAATCAACCATCCAACAGTGACATCGACACAATGCTACAAATGCAGGCTGACAACGCCCGCGATTTCATGACTCCCACGATAGACGGCGGCTTCATCCATGCTCCGGTCCGTTGAGTCTAGTCGAAAGTAGTGATGCTGTGTCTAGTTCTGAAACATCGATTGGCTCATGTTGTAATTAAACTTTAATGAACTTGTAGTATGTATCTTTGGTTTTGACAGTCGTTCAACTTAGATGTAATCGATGCTATTAATGTCTTGCTTTTCTCTTCCGATCATTCTGTTGCATACTTATATATTGCTTATGTATTGTCTGTGAATTGGTACTAACGTTTCGTTTGGCTAGTGCATAGCGATGCCGTCGTATGTCGTGTACAAGGGTAGGGTTCCCGGAGTCTACGACGACTGGGAGGAGTGTCGGAGACAGGTTCACCGATTCAGCGGTAACAGTTACAAAGGGTACACCACTAGGGCCGAGGCGGAATCTAGATACGCCCGCTATCTAGCGGGAGAGGGGAGGGAGCTTTGGAGGAACCGAATGAAGACGAGTTTCATCGTGATGATGCTCATCGTGATGACCGCACCTCTCTTCTATGTGATGGTAGTTTAGATGATCGATATCGACTTGTAATGTGAAGACAAACTCGCTACTCGCGGTCTTGAGACTTGTAATATAATGTTCTATCTTTGTTCCGTCTTTTGAATTCGGAGACTAATATGATGAATTGTATTCGGAGACTAATATGATGAATTGTATTCAGAGACTAATCTTCTATTGTATTAGATGAATCTGTTGTTGCTGTGTGCTGGTGCTGTCTATATTCTGTCCAATAATACATTTTGTAACCTGTGCAAAAAACAGAAAATTAAAAAATAAATTAATAACCTAATATTCATACTAATGGCGCATATGCCAAAGGATGCTAATGGCGCATCAACCAATAGTGCGCCATTAGTATGCCAAAGTTAATAATGGCGCATCAGGCAAGAGTGCGCCATTAGTATGCCAATGCACCTGGGTATATATGCCCCCCTGGGAGGCATACTAATGGCGCACCATGGTATATACTAATGGCGCATCTGTGGTGCGCCATTAGTAAAATATACTAATGGCGTGGCACTAATGGTCACCACTAATGCGCCATTAATGGCCAAAATAGGTGCGCCATTAGTAGGCCTTTTCCTAGTAGTGTACCAACCAAAGTGGTCACCACCTCTACATGATTCCGATGCATTGATAATAAGGTGCTAAGAGACATGCATAAAAGGTTTCTCGAACATGGTCAAAGGGCTGCTTGCCTTGTCCTTCCGAGTCTTCAAACCTTCTGGTCCATCTCCAAGTACTCGGTTTATTTCGTTAGCTAACCACGGAAACAATCATAATAAGCAACACAACAAGGAAAAAATAAAAGTGCTCTAAAAATAGGAGTTGGACTTTTCTAGGATACCTCTGGTCATATGAAAAATGACCAAGGTGGTTTCATAGGCATTGGATCAATGGATATCTATGAACATTTCAATATGAAGGATATAAGTGATTTAATGGATCCGTATGAAGCGTACAGAAGAATTATTTTGAAAAATGGGCAAAGCCACCCATCTAACAAGGAATGATTTTAGAAGAATCTAGGACTTTGTTTCACTTGATTTGGAGTTCAAAAGAATTTCCTATGATTTTGCAAAGTTGGCTATACATGGATAAATAGACCAATATTTGATGTGGTACAGAAGGTATTGGAAAAAATGTTCAAAAACTAAGTTATGAGCATACAAGTACCTAGGAATTTGAATCATGGCATTTGGATCAACTTTGAGCTCTCTCTGATTTTCTAAAGTTTATCACAGAAATAGAAAAAATGAGATTTTGATAATATTTGTGAATAGAATGTTTATGCAAAAATGTGCAAATGGCATCATGTGATAGAGCATGATTTTATGAACTCATAGAAATTTGAATGATCAAATTTGGAATCCATTTGATTTATTTATGGATTTTAGAAGTTTACTGGAAAAAGAAAAAGAAAAAGGGAAAGGGTTTATACCCTTATACAGCGCATCGGGCGGGAGTTAGCAGTGGGCCGGCCCAACTGCTCGGCCGCGCTCGGGCTGATGACGCAGGAGGCGCATTCCTGGAAATGTGCCTTCCCCGAGCAAAGACGATGGCAGGCCGAGCCCATCTCCATTGAGGTGAACGAGGCCCACCCGCCAGTGGCTCAGCCCTCCTGGCCGGCCGACAGGTGGGGCCCGGCTATCGGGTTCATCCCCCACCTCCCGCTCGAACAGAGCAGAGGCATGGGCGGCTAGCCGGCTCCACAGGCTGCCATTTCCGATGACCTGGCCACCGACGCGCTCAGGAGGATGATCTGCATCCGCGTGTGTGCGCCATGCCCACAGGGGCGAGCAGAGGAGGGTGGGGCCCTGACCGAGGCGAATGGCGGCGCAAGCGATTCCAGGGAGCATGACACGGCCACGAGGAGGAGAGGGAGAAGCATGGGAGGGGCTCGCGGTGATGGTCGAGGTGCTTTAGTGTGGTCTAGAGGAGAGGAGGAGGGGTGGTGGGTGCAAATTTAGGCGGAGGCTGCCGGCAAGGCTCCGGTCATGGAGGTGGCTGGAGGGCACGGGGAGAGGTCTGGGTTGGTCCAAACGGGCTCTAGGAGCTAGGGGAAGCACATGGGGTGGATAGGAGGACCCGGGGCGGCCTTAAATAGAAGGGGCCAAGGTGCACCACAGGGTCGTGCGCCGGCGAGGCCATTGCTGTCTCTGGAGGCCGAACGGGCTCTCCAGGGCATGTCTAGGGCGCTCATGGAAGTGGTCCAGGCCAAGGGAAAGGCAGAGGGGGAGCGGGGACGTGCCAGAGGCCTCGCGCGTTTGAGCGCCCCCATTGGAGCTCTCGGGCGGTCGGGGCGCGTGTGGAGGAGGCAGCAGGAGGAAGAGGGAGAAGGGGCCGACGACGTGCCGTGTCCTAGACGTCGAGGCGACCTCGAGGGACATGCTGGGGAGGCCCGAGGTTGTCGGTTGGCTCGGAATTTTCCTCATATGGACAACGGATTTTCCAAGATTAATCCATGCAAATCATCACTCCTTGATGCATCACTTGGTGTAGTGTCATCATTTGGGGTTGTGAGAATGTACACAAAATTTGAGGCCACGAGTAAAAAGTTGGTAATGTAGAGTTGTTCAAATTTGGATCTGGTTAGAAAGGGTTTTGGGGCACTTAGATCAAGTTATCCTTCTCGAAAACTTGTGCCATTTGACATAGGTGCATATTTACATCATTTTAGCATGTGCACCACGTTTGAGAGCATTTGGACAAGTTTGGCAATGTAAACTTGCTCAAACTTCAAAATGGACAGAAATGGTTTTGACGGGATTTGATGATGTTTTCTTGATCTTCAAGGCATGAGGCTTTGTAAGATCATCAAATATGTTATATTTGACATGATAGAATTTCCCTGGAATTTTTAGAGAATATTTCCTTTGTAAATATTTCAAAAGCTTGAAATATCCACAAAGGGTTTTTAAAGGATTTATCCAATATTTTGAACATGACCATGTGTTGAAACTCCTACATATGGACAATATATGTCCTATGAGTTTCCCTGAATTTTGAAAAATATTTTTGAAACAGTTAAATAATTTTAACCTATTAAAGACCATTTCTGGCATAAAGAAAAAGCTCTTAAATAAAATAGGAAAATAACTTTTAAAATTATACTTTTGTGGTTTAAGGGAGTCCTATACCTAATAGGATTCAAATATACTTTTTGAAATATTTTTCACACCCTAAATAAGGTACTTGCAGTGCAAACCTCAATTCGGGGGTTTTTGGAAAACTAATTTTAGAAAATACTATTTGGCTAAATTATTTTTATAAGAAAATACTATACTGTTCTATACACATGGCATGGTCATTGGGAAAAGGTTTTGGATCAAGGAGATGAAGTATAAGAGTTGGATGATTTATTTGATTTTTAGAGCACTTGCAAACAGCAAACAGAAAACTAATCAAGCAAGGTCAAAAACACTCAAAAGTTTTTGCCAAACCACATTTCAGCATGACTATTAGCTTAAGTGTTGTGGCATTAAAATCAGGGTGTGACACAGTGCGAATATAGGGAACACCCTACACTATACAAAAATGTCTTGCCGTTTTCTTCAGCTGATGACTGCACGTTAAGAACAAATTTTGTATCGCACCAAAACAAATTACAACTACAAAACAAAAGGAAGGTTGGTATAAAAGTTAACAGTCCAGCAGATAAATGCACCACCAGAAGTTCAGAAGCTCAGTTCATTTGACCTAACTGTTACGTTTTCATGCTGTCTTGTCCGATGGAGCACCATAACCTTCGCCTTCAGTTCTCCTAGGCTCCTGAACAACATAGCAAATGTCTGATAGTCTGGTTTCAAAACCATGCATATCTTGACAACATCGAACAATGTCTCTCCTTGTTTCACAAAGGGTCTCTGTTAGGGAATGGACTTGTGTCTGGAGCGCAGATATAACATTGTTTTGAGCTTGCATATCTTGATCATGAGGCAGTTTGGACTAGATTGCCTTAACAACCAAGCCAGTATTACGCAGGAACGTGCTTTTGGCACTGTTAGTGGACATGTACTGACCCACTGCAGCAAGAGATGACATTGCGGTTATAGTTGCATCGCCACCTTCAGAAGGTGGCCGTTCCACCATTTTTTCCATAGCTCACTGAAAAGTTGAGGTCTTACATTGGTAGTACCAGAAGAGAAGATATTAAGGAGGCAGCAAAACCAAACAAAATAACTTTGGTCTATGTACAGAACTTATTCTGGTGAACCCATGTAAAATAATAGTTGTATTTTATTGCAAAGTACATAATAAAACCAGGTTCCAAACATATGACCATGTACCATCGCTAATGTATTGTCTATTTCTTCACATTGTATTGAGGGCTAAGGATAAAGAGACGAAGTTTACAATACGATAAGCATAGTATGACATCATTCATATCACAAAACAACTGAGAACAGACAAACAAGCAATTGTAACGTTGTGTGGGCAAGTCCAGCACGGAACTAGATTACAGGTCAGGATCAAAGGAACATCACTCCTCTCTTTTAAACCTTGTAAGGTGCAATGATACACTAAGACAATTGTGTATAAAATTGAAAAGAGTAATAGCCATTGGCTGCAAACCATGTAGTTCAAGGCACAAGTCAGAGTTAGTAGTAGTTAAAAGGCATGAGGATTAAGGACTTACAACAGCGGCTTTGACTGGTGTAGTCATGCCCTTCTTGCTGGTGTGACAGTCCTTGAAGATTTCCACAGCATTTGGTTCAGGTACTTTTTGGTCCATGCGGGCTTTCCTCTGCATTTGGAACAAGTCCATATAGATCTGATAATATGGTACAACGAAAAGAGTGAAACGGCAGCTAATTACAAGAGCCTCGCAGTGTGCAATATAGCAACGATATCATGTCGTCTGTTGGAATTTCACTTTTGTACGGTTGGCCTTGATCTTTGAACAGTTCACCTACAACAAGATAGATTTGTGTGGCACATGCGTAAATAGGACTTCAACATATGATCTGATCACATATATATAATGCACTTGATACTTTGGATCGGACCAGTGTTTAACGAGGCCTCTCCAGTCTTCATCAGATATATTTTCCATTGGAGATGTTTGGGCAAGTTCACTGTTAGCCTTGCGTTCAAAGTGAGTTTCCCTCAAGTTATACCGATACTGTCGCAGAGCAGACTTGAAAACATGGGTGCAAGCTTGTCTGGTTGCATCATCTTGGCTATCCAACTTGAACCTCATATGTTTAAAATTATGGGAGTCTCATTATCAGCAACCTAGAAAGTACTGGACAGAGCAAGACGATATTGCTACTTTCCATACATAACCATACTTACAGATAAATAGTCGAGGAAGGTGTTGAACTGGGTTTCGTCGTTGTCATTCCTGTACTGAATCCATGTTGGGAGGATACGTACATGACACCTAACAGCAACTGCTGCCTCTGATACTAACTTGGCTGACTCTGTAGCATCACGTGGCCTTTTTAAACCTGCCTCAGAATGGATCTCCATTCTTCCTCCTCTAGAATTAGTTAACCTATCGAGCATTATCCCTGATGTTTGTTTCCTATTGTGCCTAGGTGCTAGTCCAACAACAAACATAGGATGTGTTAGTGTACATCAGACTGTGAGACTACATATAAAGAAGCATGCAATTGTAACTTGACTCCAGCAACTACCTTCTTGCTGTTGAAGCTCACAAAGTTCATCTTATCTTGCCAACTCATCTTGTGACAAGAGTGCTTCGGAAGTAGTGTCAGGTGGCAAGGGAGCTTGGGAACATGCTGCTAGCTGAGTTGACCGACGAGTAAATCGTGCAACTGGTGGTACTGTGGAAGGTGTTGCAACAACTAGGGTTGTCTCTGCTTGTTTGGTGGCAGCTATTTGTTTTTGTTTGGCTTGTTCTGCAGCTCGTGTAGCACGGGATACCCTGTCGGTATAATTTTCCGCTGGACTTTGACCTTCTATTGCACCATCAGTACCAGCAGAATCTGCAGGATTGTTCCGCTTCCGTTTCCCTGTCGTTATGTCTTGTTTCCTCTTGCTCTGTGCCATGTTAAGTCAAGCCGATAAGAAAAATAAATATCAATTTAGTTCTTCAGAACAAATGTACTTTGATGTAAGAACATGGTGTGATAGACAAATACTGTATGTTCTAGAAACAGGAACACGTGCCTTAGTCACAAGTATAATGTGTAAAGTAAGTAGATGAAATTCAACAAAATTAGAAGCAATACAAGCTAGACATCATACATAACATGCAACCACATATAACAGTGCCAAGTTAGAGGGAGCACCTGTGATGGTGCACTAGGGGAGACGTTCTCATCACCAACACATCTACGTTGAGTGTCTATGCACGTGTTGTCTTGGAAATCATCTTGGGGGGATGGAGGAGTAGAATCTGTAGAGGCCCTCCATTTGGAAGGAGCACCTTCATCCGCTATCTTGGTAACTTCCTTCCTCTTTATTGATTTTGAATTGTCAAATAAAACCGACAAGAAAAAACAATAAAATTCACTCTTCAGAACTCATTCGTGCATGATACTGACAATCACTACTTTGATGTAAGGCAAACACATGATTCCAGGATGGAATAATACGAAAAACAGGACGGCACGGCATATTAATAACTGTTTGTGTAAACTAAGCAGAAACCATTTCACCAAATAAGAAGCAATGCAAGCTAGACACCACGTGAAAGATGCAACCAATATGACTCTGCCAAGTTAAAAATGTCCCATCATAAATGGAATTTCAACAAATTAGAAGCAGCGCATGCTATAAATCATATCAAAGATGCAACTAATATCACACTGCATATACTGAAGGTGTCTCGTCATATTGATTTATGCGGGATACAAAAAAACAATAGTTTTATGTGAGGACATGCTTAATAGACAGATGTAGTATGTACTAAATACAGGAAGGCATGTCACATTAACAGGTATAATGTATAAGCTAAGCAGAATACACATGCAGTTTAACCAGATTGGAAAAATTACAATCTAGACACCATATGCAACATGCAACCACATATCACGCTGCCAAGTTAGAGCAAGCACCTGCGATGCTAGTGTAGGGGAAATGCGGTAATCAACTACAGAGCTACGTTCACTATCTTCATATAGCCTTGCTGTTTCTTGAGAATCATGTCGGGAGGCTAACGCTGCATTCTTTAAATGAGGAGTATCGACTTGCCTGACTGCCTCATCATAAGTGATTGATGTGGGATACACAAGAACATTAGTTTGATGTAAGAACATGGTTAATACACATATTTACTAGTATGTACCAAAAACAGAAAGGCATGTCATATTTAAAGGTATAATGTGTAAGCTAAGAAGATGCAGTTTAACCAAATTGGAGGCAATACAAGCTAGACATCCGGCTGGAGTAGTGAGCATGATCATCTAGGACCTGAGAGCCTGGTGGGAGGTGGGCTGCTTCGCCACCATCGCGGCTTTTTAGTTGGCTTCCAGGTGATGCCTCTCTTTGCTGGCTTGTCACTGGCTCGGCCAGTGCTCTGACTAGCTATTTGTCTTCTCGTGCTCATGGGATGGTTGTTCATGTAAAAAATATCTTTCCTTATCTTAATAAAGACCGACTTCGGCCTTTCGAATACAATCTAGACACCATATGGAACATGCAACCACATATGACACCGCGAAGTTAAAGCAAGCACCTGGGATAGTGGTTCATTGCGAGCGAGATCATCAACTTCGGAGCTACATTTATCTTCTCCATCTGCTGACACTGCACATTTTATAAGGCTGAAACATGTCTGGCCTATACACCTACGACGCTGGAGCGACTTCTCTCTTTTCTTTGTTGCTTCTCTCATAGCAGCAGAGTCTGAAATACCCATGCATAAAAAGACAATAGTGAGAGTATGGGTGAAGTGTGTGTAGAACTAGTGCACTGTAAAAGTAGCAGATAGGAGGTGGCTGAAAAATAAATGACAGGAGACATATGATAGCTCTATAACATTGCATGGCAAACAAAATTAGATTCTACTCCGTATGATTTTGTAATATATGAGCACAGAAAATGCAAGTACTCCACCAACACACCACCACTTGTGGTCATATCAAGATAACAGTCGACTAAAAATAAATAGGTCAGTCGATTTTTTAATGAACCGTCCGATCTATAAGGAACGGGCAGATGGCTTCGTCTACCTCCCGCTACTCACTGTTGACGATCTTTCTCGAACCACCAGCGACCACCGGCCCAGACCCTTGCCTCCGCCGCCCCGCCCTCCCCTCGACCTCACACTACCGCCGTTCTTGGCAGCGCCCCCATGCCATCCCTTTAATCCCGGCCGACCTCCAGATCGGGCGCTAGTAGCTCTAGGCCCCACACGCCCCTAAGATAAACACTGAGGCGCTGCTTCCCCAGCGTAATAGGCGGACTAGCGTCTGTTACGCCGGGGAATGCTTCCGTTAATTGGGAATCAACTGACCAGGAATTGAAATTCAGGGGGGGTGATGGACATCTAGCAAAGGTGAAATAGTATATGAGGAGAAACCTTGTGCATCGCGAGTTACTAGGAACATCTAGTATCAAGAAGAAGCGGTCAACTAGTGTCTTCTGTGGGATGAATACCGTGCAAGCAAACACGTAAGATTTGCACGAATAAGGGAAGATGAGTACCATTTAGGTTGCAGGTGTGGTCTCCTCCACATGTCGCGCCGATCTTCTTCTTTCTGCTGGGGAAACCGATGTTCTGGAGGAGGGTGCAGGCTTGGACGAACCCATGGCCAAATAGTTGACTGTGTTGCCGTGGCCGTATGTCGTCAGAGGGGAAGCAGATCCAAGGCTTCGAAGGACGGCGTAGCAGGAACAACTCCGGTGCGGTGGAGGGTGGGGAAGTTGGAGCGGCAGCGGTGAGGCGCAGGACGGCGTGGTTGAACTGGCTCGGGTACGGATGGCTCAGCCTCGGCTTCAACTACTAGCCGTGGAGGGCGTTGCGGTTGAGGCTGTGGTGGAGGACGACGTCGGGGTATCGGCTCCGGCGTGATGGAGGAGGGCGGCGGTTGATGGGTGGAATGGGGTGGCGGACGGAGGACGCCGGGGTTTCGCGACTCGTGGGGAGGTAGTTTTCGTGCCCAGAGAGTACGAAGGGTGAATCGGACGGGTGGGCGGTGGGGGGGGCATGTTTCGGGTCTGGGACGCGCTTGTTTTTGGCTTTTTGAATAGAAGATGGGACATGCTTGTTTGAAATTTGGGGAAAGTACAAACTTTGCCCCCCTCTTAAATTTTGGACCTACTGCGGGTCGGGGATAAGATGGTAATCGCAGGTGTCCCAAATAGTGGGCGGGAGCGATTTCGGCCGCGCACATGTGTGCTTAGGTGGCCATTGTGTATGAATGTTTTTCGGAGGCGGTTGCGTGGCGTCTAGATGAAGCTACGAACCTACCCCGGTTTAGACCTTTGGACATCGGGCCGGTAGGTTTTATGGGTCGGAGTTATTAGAAAAGTAAATTCCTTGTACTACCAAACATTGGTCTCACGCGCTTTCAGGCGAGTAGAGGCTCTTTTGGCGCTTCGTTCGAAATTTTGAAACACAAGCATTCAAGTTTACAGTACTCTTGAACTTTGAGGATTGACCTAAATAGACAACGTTAAATTTGACCTTGTATGTTTGAAAACCTCATTAAATTATTAGCTTCTTTTTGAAATTTTGACACTTGAAAATCCTATAACTACAATTATTTTGGAATGGAGGAGCTAATTTAGAATCTATTATGTACAGGACTACATATGCTATTATGTACAAAATCATAGCAAAGATTGGTGCCCCCATAATTTTGGTATGATTTACAAATGCCATGATATGAAATTCAAATAATTGAATAGACTTCATGTTGAATTCGATTTTTTAAACCACCTTAAGTTGAATTAAAATGTATGCTAGTCCATAGGTAGCTATTTATAATGTTCATTGTGTAACTTTCGTATGTATAATGTGCTTTACACACACGACATGAACTATACTCATGTTTATATTCGGTTGCTAAAGCGATGCAATGTCTCGAGTTCAAAATACTAACTATGTGGATCAATTGTGTCGAATAATAACATAGAAATGCTCAAATTCGATAGAATCTAGATGTCTGATGGATCAATGACCGTTCCTTACGCGAATTCCAAATATCATGATCCCATCCTAATATTTGGATACAATTTATATCTTTAATCAATGTGTACATCAGTCTTGTATGTGTAGTTTCACTCTCCATCGGTGGTCTCTCACACATGCTCACACACTCTCTCCCGAGGTGTCTTTCTCGCACACATGCTCGAGATATAACCCTCGCTCCCTCTCATAACCATTTATGACTGTTTTCACTAACCTTTATCACAAGCACTCACCCTCTCGCAAGCATACACACGCACAATCCCCATCGACCCTTTCTATATACATAGACCTGCCTATGTGTCTCCTGTACGCACATTATCTTTAGGCCTGTCTCTCACTCATTGTCTCACACCTCTCTTCCTAATCGACGAGTATGATTCTTGCAGAGCATTATGTAGGGTGCCCCTTAAAGTTAGGTTGGATGAATAGTAATATCAGAGATAAAGGGGTTACCTTAGTCCGAGAACCTAGGTTTACAAAACCTAGCCGGCTTTGTCAGTGGACATAGAGTCCTTCACAATTATGCTATCTTTGTCTTGTACGACTAGTCATCCATGGGTCTCCCTAAATGCGTCACGGGCCGACCAATGTGGCGCAGGACGGAACCAAACGAAGGGCCTCACCTTGACCCACCGGACCTCACGTAGTGACACACCCTCTGCCCCCACGTCTCGTTATCTTCTCACACCCACACATACAAACACAGACACTATACACACAAAAAACATGCTCATGGTGCCTCTATCCACTCCCCCCTTGCACACACTCAAGGGAATCTCTCGCTGTGACGTAATATTCGTCTCTCTCTCTCTCTAGGCCACTCTAATTTCTCGTGCTATCTCTCCCACGCCCCCCTGCCGGCCCCTCTATCCATGCCTCTCTCGAATAGGTAATACACACACATACCTCTCTAGGCCCTGCCATATGCATCAACTACACATTCACACATGTTACATGATGTACCCCATTGATCTAAAAAGCCCTCTCTTCACGTCTATTTCGCATACAACATTCCTTTTGAATAAAGTGTGGCCAAAAAAATTATTTTAGAATTTCTACATATATACAACATTACAAAGTTATATGGAGGACTATGAACGCTTGCATTCACAATGATATTTATTCCGCACTGTGAAATTTTATATTTTTATACTATATATAAAGTTAGTCATAATAAAGAGAAACAAAGAGCATCTCTCTCTCTCCATCGCTTACCCCCCGCCCCTCTACGCCCCTTTCATGTACGCACACAAACTATCTCCAGGTCCTCTAACAGTAAGCCCCAACACATTCACGCATGTTTCATCTTTCTCTCGCGATATATACAGTGACGATCATTGTCTTTGAAGCGAAAGTACGATACGTACATTGGACTTCAGAATCCACTCATTACGGTCACCATTTAAGTTTTGTGGTTATTATACAGTCACTGGCTCACCGTACAACTTTGTATTTGCTCAAGACACGACTAGTTGACCAGTTAAATGCTCCACATGGCAGCTCTAGTGTTGCATCAAGTTATCTCACTACCATCGGGCCCACCTGTCGGCTTGTATCTACTCTACATCTACACTCTTATAAAATACTAGCAAGATGCCCATGCGTTGCACGGAACATCAAGATGCATTTGTATGAGTAGTTTATCTTGTGGGAGAAAAGGATGAACAAGGGAAGGCCTTATTTGCAAGTGTGGAGAGGGGTGTGGGTATCTTTTTGCAAAATTGCCATAGTTTCCTTCCTATCCGTCAGATATAGATCGAACGGCCTATATTGCAGGATGGCAGGCACACGATCATCACCGACTATGCTTTTTATAAGAGTAGGGATAAAATACACTCTTATAAAAAAACAGAGTTGGTGATGATGGTGTTCTTGCCATCCTGCAATATAGGCCGTCCAATTTATATCTGACGGATAGGAAAGAAACTATCACAATTTTACAGAAAGGTACCCACACACCTCTCCACATTTGCAAATAAGGCCTTCCCTCGTTCATCCTTTTCTCTCACAAGATAAACTAGTCATACAAATGCATCTGGATGTTACGTGCAATACACGGGCATCTTGCTAGTAAGAATGAAAACAAACGACAAAAAAATAATGGACGGCGGTTCGAAGTCATGACCGCGGGCACAGCGGAGAAGGTGGCCTTGTATTGGTATGCTGAGCCGTCTGTTTTAACACACATGAGCTGGTGTGGTGATTATACACACACGCACGCATGCACATGAACTGCATGCACGCAACACTCACACGAACGCATGCACCTACGCACGCACGCAACACTCACACATACACACGCAGCCACACACGCACGCAACACTCACACGCACACACGCATGCATGCATGCACACACCAGTACACCACACAACCAACACACACTCTCACGCTCAAGTGCTCAACCTACACATGCATGCACACACATCAGGCCGTGACAGACACATACACAACCAAGTGATTCCCGCGCACGAGGTGGAGTCTTGTCGCGCCTGCGTAAATTTGCGTTTATCTGAACTTTTCCCTATGTGAACTGACAGGTGGGACCCACTAGGAACATGTTCAATTTAACTAGTCCAAATGGTGCCACGCGGACTATTTAGTCGGTCAACAGAGTGCAATCCGATGCCGAACCATGAGCAAGTGACCGTATAATCACCGCAAAACGTATATAGTGACCGTAATCAGCTTATTCTGAAGTTCGGTGAACGTATTACACTTTTCTCTCTGTAGGCCCTCCAAAACTACATCTCTACACATTCTCGCATGTTACATCTAACAACTATGCAATACAGCACTACTACTACACTCTAACACAATAAATCATATGTTTTTAGTTTTACTAGATATCATATAGTTACTTAATTATTCAGTTTGCATACATTAAAATTGCCTTTGAAATGTATGGCCCGTATTATATACCGCGCGGGAAAAATCCCGCCCTTTCCTGTTTAATCGGGTTTGTATCGATGGATCGTGCAAAACATATTCATGCGGTGGAGATTCCCACTAACACTCTTAAGGGGTTCAAGGGATTTTTGTAATATTTTTGTCACTTCGCAAATTTTCTCAAAAACTTGCGTCCCTTCCGGGGTTGAGTTTGACTCCTTTTGGGGAGGTAGTGTTCCTACTATTCCCTCTATGATTTCATGCGCGAAACTAGGATCAACTTCGATAAAATTTCCTTTGGCAACGCAATCCAAGAGTTGTCTATGAGACATATTCAATCCAACATAAAAATTGCGAAGCAGGATTCTAAAATTCACTTCTAAGGTGCACTTACGATAAGATTCCATCATCCTAAACCAAGCATCTTTTAAGTTTTCTCCTTGCCTTTGCTTGAAGTGAAGTACTTCAAACTCGGGAGACGAAGGAGTGGATAAGGGGCTAGCCATAATGACAAGCAAGCAAGCAGCACACGAGCAAACAAGAAGCAAGCGAACGAGAAACACACGGCAGAAGAAGGGCGAATAAAACGGCAAGGGTGAAGTGGGGGAGAGGAAAACGAGAGGCAAATAAATGTAATGCGAAGGATAAGGGTTTGTGATAGGTACTTGGTATATGACTTTTGCGTAAGCCTCCCCGGCAACGGCGCCAGAAATTCTTCTTGCTACCTCTTGAGCTTGCGTTGTATTCCCTCGAAAAGGAAAGGGAGATGCAGCACAGTAGCGTAAGTATTTCCCTCAGTTTTTGAGAACCAAGGTATCAATCCAGTAGGAGACCACACGCCAGTCCCTCACACCTGCACAAACAAATAAGAACTTCACAGCCAACGCGATAAGGGGTTGTCAATTCCTTTACGGTCACTTACGATAGTGAGATCTGATAGAGATGATAGTTTATATTTTTGGTATTTTGTGTTTAGTAAAACAGAAAGTAAAGAAAGCAAATAAACAACGACGGCAGAAATTGACGGGAAAGTAATATGATAAAGATAGACCCTGGGGCCATAGTTTTCTCTAGTGGCTTCTCTCATGATAGCGATATTCTATGGCGGGTAAACAAATTACTGTCGAGCAATTGATAGAAAAGCGAATAATTATGAGACTATCTAGGCATGATCATTGTATATAGGCATCACGTCCGAGACAAGTAAACCGACTCCTACCTGCATATACTACTATTACTCCACGCATCGACCACTATCCAGCATGCATCTAGTGTAGTGAGTTCATACGAACAGAGTAAAGCCTTAAGAAAGACGACATGATGTAGAGGGATAAACTCAAGCAATATGATGAAAACACCATCTTTTTATCCTCGATGGCAACAATACAATACGTGCCTTGCTGCCCCTACTGTCACTGGGAAAGGACACCGCAAGATTGAACCCAAAGCCAAGCACTTCTCCCATTGCAAGAACTATAGATCTAGTAGGCCAAACCAAACCAATAATTCATAGAGACTTGCAAGGATATTATGTGTAGGGGAACGTAGCAGAATTCAAAAAAAATTCTACGCTTTCACCAAGATCCATCTAAGGAGACATCTAGCAACGAGCATATGAGAGTGCATCTACATACCGTTTTGTAGATCGCGAGCGGAAGCTTTCGAAGAAGCGTGGATGAAGTAGTCGTACTCTTCTCGTTCTTCGTCACCGATGATCTAGCGCCGAACGGACGGCACCTCCGCGTTCAACACACGTACGGTATAGCAACGTCACCTCCTTCTTGATCCAGCAAGGGAGGAGGAGAGGTCGTCGGAGATCCAGGAGCACGACGGCGTGGTGGTGGATGCAACGGGAATTCCTGCAGGGCTTCGCCGGCGCCCTGTGGAGGAGGAGGAAGGTGTGATGGGAGGGGGAGAGGCGCCAGAGACTTGGGTGCGGCTGCCCTCTCCCCCCCACATATATATAGGGGGCCAGGGGGTGTGCCTAGCCCTGCAGATGGGATCTGCAGGGGGGGCGGCGGCCTGGGGTGGAGACTTGCCCCCCAAGGCATAGGGGGCGCCTCCCTTCCCTAGGGTTCCAACCCTAGGCGCATGAGGGAGGGCCCAGTAGGGTGCGCCAGCCCACCAGGGGCTTGCCCCCTGCCCCTTGCGACCTAGGGGCCCCACCGGGATGGGTGGCCACACCCGGTGGACCCCCGGGACCCCTCCGGTGGTCCCGGGACAGTCCCGGTGACCCCTGGAGTTCACCCGATGGCCGAAACTGGACTTCCTATATATCATTCTTTACCTCCGTACCATTCCGGAACTCATCGTGACGTCCGGGATCTCATCCGGGACTCCGAACAACTTTCGGGTTTCCACGTGCATGTATCTCTACGACCCTAGCGTTACCGAACCTTAAGTGTGTAGACCCTACAGGTTCGGGAGACACGTAGACATGACCGAGACCACTCTTCGGTCAATAACCAACAGCGGGATCTGGATACCCATGTTGGTTCCCACGTGTTCCTCGATGATCTTCATCGGATGAACCACTGTGTCAAGGATTCACTCAATCCCGTACGTTATTCCCTTTGTCCATCGGTACGGTACTTGCCCGAGATTCGATCGTCGATATTCCCGATACCTTGTTCAATCTCGTCATGGCAAGTCTCTTTACTCGTTCCGTAATCCATCATCCTGTGACTAACTCCTTAGTCACTTTGAGCTCATTATGATGACGTCTTACCGAGTGGGCCCAGAGGTACCTCTCCGTCATACGGAGTGACAACATCCCAGTCTCGGTTCGTACCAACTCAACAGACACTTTCGGAGATACCCGATGCGTACCTTTATAGCCACCCAGTTATGTTGTGACGTTTGGCACACCCAAAGTATTCCTACGGCATCCGGGAGTTGTACAACCTCATGGTCTAAGGAATAAATACTTGACACCGAAAAGCTTATGCATTACGAACTATACGATCTCGTGCTATGCTCAGGATTGGGTCTTGTCCATCACATCATTCTCCTAATGATGTGATCCCGTTATCACTGACATCCCATGTCCATGATCAGGAAACCGTGACCATCCGTTGATCAATGAGCTGGTAACTAGAGGCTTACCAGGGACTCAATGTGGTCTATATATTCACACATGTATCGTTGTTTCCGTACAATACAATTCAAGCATGAATAACAGACAATTATTATGAACAAGGAAATATAATAATAATACTTTTATTATTGCCTCTAGGGCATATTTCCAACAGTCTCCCACTTGCACTAGAGTCAATAATCTAGTTACATTGTGATGAATCGAACACCCATAGAGTTCTGGTGTTGATCATGTTTTGCCCGTGGAAGGGGTTTAGTCAACGGGTCTGCAACATTCAGATCCGTATGCACTTTACAAATATCTATATCTCCATCTTGAACATAATTCCGGATGGAGTTGAAACGGCGCTTGATGTGCTTGGTCTTCTTGTGAAACCTGGGCTCTTTGGTAATGGCAATGGCACCAGTGTTGTCACAGAAGAGAGTCATCAGGCTTGACGCGCTTGTAATGACTCCTAGGTCGGTGATGAACTCCTTCATCCAGACTCCTTCCTGCGCTGCTTCGGAAGCAGCTATGTACTCCGCTTCACATGTAGATGCCGCCACGACGCTTTGCTTGAAACTGCACCAGCTGACTGCCCCACCATTCAAAATATACACGTATCCGGTTTGTGACTTGGAGTCATCCATATCTGTGTCGAAGCTAGCATCGACGTAACCCTTTACGACGAGCTCTTCGTCACCTCCATAGACGAGAAACATATCCTTAGTCCTTTTCAGGTACTTCAGGATGTTCTTGACCGCTGTCCAGTGTTCCATACCGGGATCACTTTGGTACCTCCCTACCAAACTTATGGCAAGGTTCACATCAGGTCTGGTACACAGCATGGCATACATGATAGAACCTATTGCCGAGGCATAGGGAATGACACTCATCTTTTCTCTATCTTCTGCCGTGCTCGGTGACTGAGCCTTGCTCAATCTCATACCTTGCAAAACAGGCAAGAATCCCTTCTTGGACTGATCCATATTGAACTTTTTCAATATCTTGTCAAGGTATGTACTTTGTGAAAGACCGATGAGGCGTCTTGATCTATCTCTATAGATTTTGATGCCTAATATGTAAGCAGCTTCTCCAAGGTCCTTCATTGAAAAACTCTTATTCAAGTAGGCCTTTACATTTTCCAAGAATTCTATATCATTTCCCATCAGCAATATATCATCCACATATAATATGAGAAATGCCACAGAGCTCCCACTCACTTTCTTGTAGATACAGGCTTCTCGATAAGTCTGTATAAAGCCAAACGCTTTGATCACATCATTAAAGTGAATATTCAAACTCCGAGATGCTTGCACCAGCCCGTAAATCGAGCGCTGGAGCTTGCATACCTTGTTAGCGTTCTCTGGATCGACAAAACCTTCCGGCTGCATCAGATACAACTCTTCCTTGAGGAAGCCATTAAGGAAAGCCGTTTTGACGTCCATTTGCCATATCTCATAATCATAAAATGCGGCAATAGCTAACATGATTCTGACTGACTTCAGCATCGCTACGGGAGAGAAAGTCTCGTCGTAGTCAATCCCTTGAACTTGTCGATAACCCTTAGCGACAAGCCGAGCCTTATAGATGGTCACATTACCATCCGCGTCTGTCTTCTTCTTAAATATCCATTTGTTTTCTATGGCGTGCCTGTCATCAGGCAAGTCCACCAAAGTCCATACTTTGTTTTCATACATGGATTCTATCTCGGATTTCATGGCTCCAAGCCATTTATTGGAATCTGGGCCCGCCATCGCTTCTTCATAGTTCGAAGGTTCACCATTGTCTAACAACATGATTTCCAGGACAGGGTTGCCATACCACTCTGGTGCGGAACGTGCCCTTGTGGACCTTCAAAGTTCAGTAGTAACTTGATCTGTTTCTTCATGATCATCATCATCAGCTTCCTCCCTTGTCGGTGCAGGCACCTCAGGAACAATTTCCTGCGTTGCGCTACTTTCCGGTTCAGGAGGGGTGACTGTCACCTCATCAAGTTCTAGTTTCCTCCCACTCACTTCTTTGAAGAGAAACTCTTTCTCCAGAAAGGATCCATTCTTGGCAACAAAGACTTTGCCTTCGGATCTGTGGTAGAAGGTGTACCCAATTGTTTCCTTTGGGTATCCTATGAAGACGCATTTTTCCGATTTGGGTTCGAGCTTTTCTGGTTGAAGTTTCTTGACATAAGCATCGCAACCCCAAACTTTCAGAAACGATAGCTTCGGTTTCTTGCCAAACCAAAGTTCATACGGAGTTGTCTCAACGGATTTCGACGGAGCCCTATTTAAAGTGAATGCGGAAGTCTCTAAAGCATATCCCCAAAAAGATAGCGGTAAATCGGTGAGGGACATCATAGATCGCACCATGTCCAACAGAGTACGATTTCGATGTTCGGACACACCGTTACGTTGAGGTGTTCCGGGCGGTGTCAATTGTGAAACAATTCCACATTTCCTTAGGTGCGTGCCAAATTCATGACTTAAATATTCACCCCCATGATCTGATCGTAAGAACTTTATTTTTCTGTCACGTTGATTCTCAACCTCATTCTGAAATTCCTTGAACTTTTCAAAGGTCTCAGACTTGTGTTTCATCAAATAGATATACCCATATCTACTCAAGTCATCTGTGAGGGTGAGAACATAACGATAGCCTCCGTGAGCCTCAACACTCATTGGACCGCACACATCGGTATGTATGATTTCCAACAAGTTGGTTGCTCGCTCCATTGTTCCGAAGAACGGAGTCTTGGTCATCTTGCCCAAGAGGCATGGTTCGCACGTGTCAAATGATTCATAATCAAGAGACTCTAGAAGTCCATCTGAATGGAGCTTCTTCATACGTTTGACACTAATATGACCAAGGCAACAATGCCACAAGTATTCGGGACTATCATTATCAACTTTACATCTTTTGGCATCTACACTATGAATATGTGTATCATCACGTTCGAGATTCATCAAAAATAAACCATTAACCAGCGGGGCATGACCATAAAACTTATCTCTCAAATAAATAGAACAATCATTATTCTCCGATTTAAATGAGTAGCCATCTCACATAAGACGAGATCCAGATACAATGTTCATGCTCAAAGCTGGTACTAAATAACAATTATTAAGGTTTAAAACTAATCAAGAGGGTAGATGTAGAGGTAGCGTGCCGACGGCAATCACATCGACCTTGGAACCATTCCCGACGCGCATCGTCACCTCATCCTTCGCCAGTCTCCGTTTATTCCGCAGCTCCTGCTTAGAGTTACAAATATGAGCAACTGCACCGGTATCAAATACCCAGGAGCTACTACGAGCGCTGGTAAGGTAAACATCAATAACATGTATATCATATATACCTTTGACGTTGCCGGCCTTCTTGTCTGCTAAGTATTTGGGGCAGTTCCGCTTCCAGTGCCCCGTTCCCTTGCAATGTAAACACTTAGTTTTAGGCTTGGGTCCATTCTTTGGCTTCTTCCCGGCAACTGGCTTACTGGGCGCGACAACTCCTTTGCCGTCCTTCTTGAAGTTCTTCTTACCCTTTCCTTTCTTGAACTTAGTGGTTTTATTGACCATCAACACTTGATGTTCTTTCTTGATATCCACCTCCGCTGATTTCAGCATCGAATACACCTCGGGAATGGACCTCTCCATCCCCTGCATATTGAAGTTTAACACGAAGCTCTTGAAGCTTGGTGGGAGCGACTGAAGGATTCTGTCAACGACCGCTTCATCTGGGAGATTCATTCCCAGCTGAGACAAGCGGTTGTGCAATCCAGAAATCTTGAGGATGTGCTCACTGACAAAACTGTTTTCCTCCATCTTACAGCTGTAGAATGCGTCGGAGACGTCATATCTCTCGACTCGGGCATGAGCTTGGAAAACCATTTTCAGCTCTTCGAACATCTCATATGCTCCGTGATTCTCAAAACGCTTTTGGAGCCCCGACTCTAAGCTGTAAAGCATGCCGCACTGAACCAGGGAGTAATCATCACAACGCGACTGCCAGGCGTTCATAACGTCTTGGGTCGCCGGGGGAACGGGTGCATCACCTAGCGGTGCTTCAAGGACATATGATCTCTTGGCAGCTATGAGGATAATCCTCAGGTTACGGACCCAATCCGTATAGTTGCTACCATCGTCTTTCAGCTTGGTTTTCTCTAGGAACGCATTGAAGTTGAGGGAAACTTGAGCGTGGGCCATTTGATCTACAAGAGATATTGTAAAGAATTTAGACTAAGTTCATGATAATTAAGTTCATCTTAATCAAATTTTAATGAACTACCACTCGGAATGACATCTCTCTAGTCATCTAAGTGATACACGATCCAAATCGACTAGCCCGTGTCCGATCATCAAGTGAGACGGACTAGTCATCAACGGTGAACATCTTCATGTTGATCGTATCTTCTATACGACTCGTGTTCGACCTTTCGGTCTTCCGTGTTCCGAGGCCATGTCTGTACATGCTAGGCTCGTCAAGTAAACCCTAAGTGTATTGCTTGTGTAAATCTGGCTTACACCCGTTGTATGCGAACGTTAGAACCTATCACACCCGATCATCACGTGGTGCTTCGGAACAACGATCCTTAGCAATGGTGCACAGTTAGGGGAAACACAATTCTTGAAATTTTAGTGAGAGATCATCTTATTTACTACCGTCGTTCTAAGTAAACAAGATGCATAAACATGATAAACATCACATGCAATCAATTAAAATGACATGATATGGCCAATATCATCTTGCTCCTTCGATCTCCATCTTCGGGGCACCATGATCATCTTGTCACCGGCTCGACACCATGATCTCCATCATCATGATCTTCATCATCGTGTCTTGAAGAAATCGTCACGCCAACTATTACTTCTACTACTATGGCTAACCTTTAGCAATAAAGTAAAGTAATTACATGGCATTTATTCAGTGACACGCAGGTCATACAATAATTAAGACAACTTCTATGGCTCCTGCCGGTTGTCAAGTTCATCGATATGCAAGTCGTGATTCCCTATTACAAGAACATGATCAATATCATACATCACATATATCATTCATCACATCTTCTTTGGCCATACCACGTCACATAGCACATGCTGCAAAAACAAGTTAGACGTCCTCTAATTGTTGTTGCAAGTTTTTACGTGGCTTCTATAGGTTTTCTAGCAAGAACGTTTCTTACCTACGCCAAAACCACAACGTGATTTGTCAATTTCTATTTACCCTTCATAAGGACCCTGTTCATCGAATCCGATCCGACTAAAGTAGGAGAGACAGACACCCGCCAGCCACCTTATGCATCTAGTGCATGTCTGTCGGTGGAACCAGTCTCACGTAAGCGTACGTGTAAAGTCGGTCCGGGCCGCTTCATCCCACAATACCGCCGAATCCAGATTAGACTAGTAACGGTAAGAAAATTGAGCAAACTCAAACGCCCACATCTGCTTTGTGTTCTACTCGTGCAAGATGCTACGCATAAGACCTAGCTTAGATGCCACTATAGGGGAACGTAGCAGAATTCAAAAAAAATTCTACGCTTTCACCAAGAACCATCTAAGGAGACATCTAGCAACAAGCATATGAGAGTGCATCTACATACCGTTTTGAAGATCGCGAGCGGAAGATTTCGAAGAAGCGTGGATGAAGTAGTCGTACTCTTCTCGTTCTTCGTCACCGATGATCTAGCGCAGAGCGGACGGCACGTCCGCGTTCAACACACGTCCGGTACAGCAACTTCACCTCCTTCTTGATCCAGCAAGGGAGGAGGAGAGGTCGTCGGAGATCCAGCAGCACGACGGCGTGGTGGTGGATGCAACGGGAATTCCTGCAGGGCTTCGCCGGCGCCCTGCGGAGGAGGAGGAAGGTGTGACGGGAGGGGGAGAGGCGCCAGAGACTTGGGTGTGGCTGTCCTCTCCCCCCCCCACATATATATGGGGGCCAGGGGGTGCGCCACGCCCTGCAGATGGGATCTGCAGGGGGCGGCGGCCTGGGGGGGAGACTTCCCCCCCAAGGCATAGGGGGCGCCTCCCTCCCCTAGGGTTCCAAGCCTAGGCGCATGAGGGAGGGCCCAGTAGGGTGCGCCAGCCCACCAGGGGCTGGCCCCTTCCCCTTGCGGCCTAGGGGCCCCACCGGGATGGGTGGCCCCACCCGGTGGACCCCCGGGACCCCTCCGGTGGTCCCGGGACACTCCCGGTGACCCCCGGAGTTCACCCGATGGCCAAAACTGGACTTCCTATATATCATTCTTTACCTCCGGACCATTCCGGAACTCCTCATGACGTCCGGGATCTTATCCGGGACTCCGAACAACTTTCGGGTTTCCACGTGCATGTATCTCTATGACCCTAGCGTTACCGAACCTTAAGTGTGTAGACCCTACAGGTTCGGGAGACACATAGACATGACCGAGACCACTCTTCGGTCAATAACCAACAGCGGGATCTGGATACCCATGTTGGTTCCCACGTGTTCCTCGGTGATCTTCATCGGATGAACCACTGTGTCAAGGATTCACTCAATCCCGTACGTTATTCCCTTTGTCCATCGGTACAGTACTTGCCCGAGATTCGATCGTCGATATTCCCGATACCTTATTCAATCTCGTCATGGCAAGTCTCTTTACTCGTTCTGTAATCCAACATCCCGTGACTAACTCCTTAGTCACTTTGAGCTCATTATGATGACGTCTTACCGAGTGGGCCCATAGGTACCTCTCCGTCATACGGAGTGACAACATCCCAGTCTCGGTTCGTACCAACTCAACAGACACTTTCGGAGATACCCGATGCGTACCTTTATAGCCACCCAGTTACGTTGTGACGTTTGGCACACCCAAAGTATTCCTACGGCATCCGGGAGTTGTACAACCTCATGGTCTAAGGAATAAATACTTGACACCGAAAAGCTTATGCATTGCGAACTATAAGATCTCGTGCTATGCTCAGGATTGGGTCTTATCCATCACATCATTCTCCTAATGATGTGATCCCGTTATCACTGACATCCCATGTCCATGATCAGGAAACCGTGACCATCTGTTGATCAATGAGATGGTAACTAGAGGCTTACCAGGGACTCAATGTGGTCTATATATTCACACATGTATCGCTGTTTCCGTACAATACAATTCAAGCATGAATAACAGACAATTATCATGAACAAGGAAATATAATAATAATACTTTTATTATTGCCTCTAGGGCATATTTCCAACATTATGAGGACACATAAAAATTTCAGAGAAGAACCAAATATCTTTCATAGATAACCTTGATCATAAACTCACAATTCATCGGATCTCAACAAACACACCGCAAAAAGAGATTACATCGAATAGATCTCCTCGAAGACCGAGGAGAACTTTGTATTGAGATCCGGAGAGAGAGAAGAAGCCATCTAGATACTAGCTATGGACCCGAAGGTCTGTGGTAAACTACTCACAACTCATGGTGAGGGTGATGATGATGATGATGAAGGCCTCCGTGATGGATCCCCCTCCCAGAACAGGCTCCAAGATGGGATCTCCACGGGAACAACAGCTACGGTGGTGGAATTAGGGTTTTTTTTCTCTTCGTATGGAGTTTCTGGGGTACGTAGGTATATATAGGAGGAAGAGGGGCACCAAGGGCCACAGGGGCTGCCCTCGAGGTAGGGGGGCGCGCCCTGGAAAGGGAGGCGCGCCCCCACCCTCGAGGGTGGGTCCCCTGTCCTTTGGCTTGGCCCCGAAGTTTATCTTGCGTGATTTCCTCCAAAAATATCTCCTACGAAGGTTTCATTCCGTTTGGACTCCGTTTGATATTCCTTTTCTGCAAAACCATGAAATAGGGAAAAAACAGCAATCTGGACTGGGCCTTTGGGTTAGTAGGTTAGTCCCAAAAATGATATAAAAGTGAATGATAAAGCCCATTAAACATCTAAGACTTCATAAATAATAGCATGGAACAATAAAAAATTATAGATACGTTGGAGACGTATCAGGCATCGTGGGAACCATTGTGGATGGTGTTGCCAAAGCCAAAAGGATGGAACGGAAGCTCCCTGATAGATTGATTGGAGGAATAGAAAAATGCAACGTCTCTCCTCTTTCTCCCGCGCTTGGACGCATGTACAGTATAGAGGATAGAGTCTACTCCCCTGTCCCTTCTATCACAAATCACAAAAGCAGCGAGGCGTCAAATCACAAAGCACGGACGAAGCAACCATCATTTCACTCTTCGCTGACTCCGCTTCTCCATCGTCTTGTTCGAGAAACCATCTCACCGCACTAAGCTGGACAGACGACTCTATTGTGTACGAGTAGTACTAGTACATTTACGCGTCCTTTGGTTCAATGGACTTCCTGGATGCAAATAAGGCGGTTGTCTCGGCTGGCAGGCTGCAGTTGCAAATGACTTACCGTGGTCTCCTTCAATGGTGTTCTCCGTCGAATGCACTTCGCCAAACCACAACGTTCAAGATATCCTCGACGTCACCGCAATGGGGAAGGAAGTCAAATATAGTTACTACCTCTGTTTTTTTCTACACAAGGCCAGTATATCAATATTACAATTTGCAAAAGGCCACTAACACTAATCGAGGAAAAATTGATGGGGTTTGCCTCGTACTAGCAACCAAGGACATTAGTATCCCCTTCATGCATGCGGAAGTGAGAAGGTTGGTTTGCATGGCGCTGCATTAATCAAGCGATGAAGAGTGAGATGGTTAGCTCTTTGGGCTTTGGAGAAAAAATACGCATTAATTGACACGTGAAACAAGGATTTGTATCGATTAATCCCGGGAAGGAAAACCCCATCTTTCTTTTTTAACACTAGTACTCCTAGTACGTAGTACTACCTCCGTCCTGGTTTATTGTTCCTCATCGTATTTCGTGCCAAATTTTGACCATAAATTTAACTAACAAAATGTTCATGCATGTCACAAAAATATATATCAATGGAAACTATGTTCAAATACAATGTAACGATACAATTTTTGTTAACATGCATTAATATTTTGTTAGTTAAATATTTAGTCAAATTTGGGCATAAATTTCAAGGAGGACCAATAAACTAGGACGGAGGTAGTACTACGTACTTATCCTGTTTGGGTCTAGGCCTTGCATTGCCATACTTCGCCACACATTTTTGCCAAGCTTGCCTAAAGTTTTTAAAATGAAAAGGAGGTACACTTGCGCACGGCTGTCGCGGTCGCACCGCACCCTCACACGGTCGCTCCTGCACACAGCGGTCGCACCGCACCGTCACATGCATAGTCGCTCCTGCACGCCCAAACCCAACCAAGTGAACGCACCCTCACTGACATGTGCTGTCGCATGTGAACAAACGAAACTCAGCCATCTTACCGCTGACACATAATTTTCGTTCATAGAGTATGTTTATCCAACTGCATGTTGGGGAGTATCCGTACGACCCGTGCGTTGGTCTGTTGGGGAAGAAGAAGAGGTGAGGAAGAAGGGTTAGGAGACGTAGGATATTCATCCAACCGCCTGAAATGGTAGACTGACCCAAGTCTGGCGACTTGCATAACAATATATGTTTTTACACAGGAAAAGGTCCATAAAAACAACAACATAAAGAAAAACTATCACTGCTTGCGGAACGAGACAGCCTCGCCGTCTTTGGCTGCCGGCGCGAACCAGTCGTAGCTGCTGACGTGTGTCTCCGCCCCGTGCTTGTCCTCGGCCTCCAGCTACTCGTTCACACGGAGCGTATTGGCGCTCTGCATGGACGAGAGCACCGCCCGGTTCAAGTCGAGGACGTCGAGTTTCGCCTGCAGGATGGCCTCGATGGCAGTGGCATTCACGCGCTCCGCGTCGAGTCGAGCCTCCGCTGCCCGGTTCAAGCCCAGGACTTCCGGTTCCGCCTACAGGAGGGCCTCGATGAGAGCGGCATCCACGCACTCCGTGTCGAGTTGAGCCTCTGCCACCCGATTCAAGTCCAGGACGTCCGGTTCCGCCTGTAGGAGAGCCTCGATGGCAGCGGCATCCGCGCGCTCCGCCTCAATTTCAGCCTCCGCCGCCCGGTTCACATCCACGACATCTGGTTCCGCCTGCAGGAGAGCCTCGATTGCAGCAGCATACGCGTGCTCCGCGTCCAGTTGAGCCTCTGCCTCTCGGTCCTCCTTTAGTATCGCTAGGTTGAACCGTTTGTCCGCCTGCACCATGGGGGACTCGGACGCCGGCACGAAGTCGACGTCCATCGTCTCATACCCATTGGAGGCCTTCTGCGCCGCGACCTCCGCCATGAACATTTGATCAGCTTCCTCCTCCTCGTAGCTTAGCTCCAGGGAATTCGAGGATTGGCCCGCCGCAAAGCGAGCTTGGGAACAGAGGTCTCTAGCACCGGCCGTTGCCGCAATTTCTGCTCGGCGCTCCGGCATCAGCATCTTGTAGTACGTGACCTTGCGGCACACCATGGCTTTCTGACGAACTAGGGGACGCTTGATGCGGGCTAGGGGATCGACATGTGGGGGAAGGGGCTGGAGATTAGGTGTGGTTTTAGGGCAGTGGCTGGCGTAGGCCGAGTGGCGAAGGTTCTGGGGTGAATTGTGGTTTCGGTGAGGACCGATCAATCGGCTTTGACTGTACATCGCTCTTGTCGCGTTCGCGTTGCAGCCCGGCACACTGGACCCTCCATGTCGCTCACCGAATGGAACATGCTTCGTCTTACGTTTTCGCTCGCTTGTGGGACCGCAGTTGAGAGTAAACCGACATCCCTCCGCCTTCCCCGCCCGCGTCATTTTATGCGGAGTAAATAAAAACAGAGGGAGTATACTACGGATGAGGATCCCCTGACGTGGCCAAACCCATTGAGTAACTGTCATGCGGGGCCTAGCAAGCATGGGGTCCGCTAGTAAGTGACCGAAAGGGAGGGTAAGGCAGGGATACATATGTGAAAGGAGCTTCCAATCATGTAATTTTCACATTATACATCTCATTTACTATTAATCTTGTCAATAGTCAAATGTGGTTTTGAAAAACGCATTAGAGCATGGTTAATAATATAGCCAGTCGATGGCTATAAGGAACTGCCATGTCATCTATCGACCTCGTCAACATGTGTCGGGGCATGAACAGAATGGGATGTCAAAACTAAGACGCGAAGCGACACGTAGTGGAGGCAAAGTGAAACTTCAAACGACCCGTTTGTTTGTATGCATGTCGAACAAATTACAAATAAACATTGGAAATACAAGCATGGTCTAGGCCCACATGCGAATGATACTCAGCGGAATGTTCAAATGAGGCATGCGGGAGGATGGACTCGACCGGAAGGCGACATGATCGATGGAGAGGAATGAGAAATAAGCAAACGCCACATGATTATACTTGAATGGCTCAAATAAACAATAAGTTGTCTCGCTCGGCCTACATAGTGAAAGGCCTAATGCGCAACGCGGAGCACTGACGCTCGAATATGGCCGGGAAAACAGGGAAACCGACATGTGGGGCACACATGTCGGGACGATGTAGCGCAAACTAGTCCAATGGAGGAGCTGGCCCACGACCTCCTCACCACCAGCAACCGTTCATGTGGGTCATGGGGGCCAACAACGTGGTGCATCTCCCGGACCGCCTCTGGACATGGCGACCGCGGTGAGCGACACGCTCATCATCCCTAGACACGGTCGGTTTCAGTGTGCCGAGGGTGGCGTTAGTGTTGTGGCACGACCAACAGTATGTTTGGTTTGTGCCCAAGGTTGCCCCATCAAAGCATTGGGTAGCCAAAATTTTGGTTGAGGTTTTGGTTGCCCATGATTTGGCCGACATCGGCAAGAAAAACGAACTAGAGTTGGCTAGAGTTTATTGGCATGCCAAAAAAATGGCAACCATCCAAACAAACACCTATCTTTGGGTCATGAGCAAAATTTTGGTAAGGTGCACTTTGGCCACAATCCAAACACACGCCAACACCCGGCTCGTCGAGGATGCACGGTGCGCCGGGACGCGTCCGCAGAGTGGTGTAGCGTAGCCAACTGCATCCTCAGGACCTGAGACCATGACGGGTCGTCTTGCTTTTTCAATGACATGCGTCGATCACATGTGAGCAAAGGGCATCTCCAACGTTGCCACGACCGCAGCTGACTACCTTGGCACACCAAAAACCCTCGCCCCTCGCGCCGTCGTGCGGTGCGTTCCCAACCAGCGCCAGCTGCCCGCATTCATGCCATCCGTTCGTATGCCGTCGTTAAGAGGCTCGGTGCCCGAGGAACCAACTCCGGCGACTTAATGACGCACCAGGATGCTTGGCCTCACCGGAATGTTCTACTTAAAGCGGCAACGCCCAGCTAACCTCCACACCATAGCGCATCGTCCTCCTACATGGCACCACATCCGCCATGACCGCAAGCGCGGACACTCTGCGGGAGAGCTCATCTTCGGGGATGGAGCTCGAGGTCGCCACCCTAGCTCAAGTCGCCGCACAAGCGGTGGCCACGCTGGCGGCCGACGACGGGAGCACCGTCAGCCACGCGTCCTACTTGCGACCGTCCAATGTCCGGCACCGCCGAGGTTGGGGACTCCTCCGAGGATGAGTAGGGCATGGGAGGCGGCAGGGCATGGTGTGCCAACTGGCCGGTCCGTCTCACGTGTTCTAGTTTTCCTCGCCGGAGACCGCACCTTCACTTCACGGGTCTTGAACCCCGCCCCCGTACATGGAGATCGCAGATGGAGGACGTCGGTCGCCGCCGTAGAATAGGTTTAGGGTCGGGTTTCTTTTATTTTTCTGTCCTATAAAAGTTCGAAATGTTATGAAAATCTGTCGTGTTTGTATTAATCTCGGCCGGTGTATATGAACTTTCACAATAATATAGTATATTGTAGGAGTACTAGCAAGATGCCCGTGCGTTGCACGGAAGATCAAGATCTTGTGGGAGAAAAGGATGAACGAGGGAAGGCCTTATCTGCAAATGCACATTCGCGCATTTCACATCTACGGGAACCTACGAAAGGGTTAATGTAAATTGCCTCTCTCTCTCCTCCCCTGATTTTCATGGTGGTGGGCCCCTCCCTCCCCCCAATCTACAATCAACAGCGCACACGTTTCACATTATGTTAATTACGTAACTGGGACTACGTAGGTGTAGCATTACTCGTCCTAAAAAATCCAACTAAGCCAACCTCCCAGCATATCGCGCGGGAAACGACCCTGCCGCGCCGTTTTAGTCAGGATTACCGGATTACTAGTAGTAGTATCGATGGATCGCGCAAAGCAACAAGTTTTTTTAGGGGGCGAAGCACCTAGTTTAAAAGGAAAAAAGATTGTACACTCACATCACCCATGTCACCGTCGCATTGCACCCCACACACGTTCGGTCCTGCACATGGCTCACGCAAACGGAACGTGCTTCGGCTTGCCTCTTCACTAACACGTGGGACTGCACTTGGAGAAACCGACCATGCGCCAAACTCCCCCCCCACCGTGTGAAAATCCTCCCCCACAGCCAAAAATTCCCAGAAAATCCTAGATTCAACCGCCCTTCGGCCAACTAGCCAATAATATTCCCCAACCCCCCTCCCCTCGTCCCCCTCCACTCCATTCGCTTCGCCGAAGCCGCCCTCACTGCCACGCCGATACGTCGGCACCGGGTTCGTCGAGGGGACGCATGGCGATCCTCTCGCTCCCACAGTACGCTCTCGTAGACTGCCCTCCTCTAGCACCGCCGCCACCGCTGGTGACGTTCTTATGGAGGTGCACGGCGGTCAGCGCTGCCACCGCTGGCGACGTTCGTGTGGAGACGCAGGGCGGTCAGCTTCTCCCACGGTACGCGCATTCTAGATTGAGGCCCCGTGCATGTCGGTGTAGCGCTGAATGTTAGCTGATAGACACTGTTAATCTCACTATTTGCCGAAGTAGTTTACAGTCAATATGCTCTGCTTAAAAAGCTTCCTTGCCCTGTTCTGCACTCAATCTTCTTAGCTGAGATGGCATGCCAAGGCCAATTTGTTGCTAAAATATCTTGCCATATATTTATTGTGACGTAGATTGCCATGGTCTAGTAGCCAATCTGTTAGGTGAAATAGCTCTACACCGATTTATACACGATCTTGTTGCTGCGATGGCCTTCGATAGTTCGATGGATGTGTGCTCGGCCTCATTGACTGCTGAAACAGCCTGCCATAATTTAGCACTCAAATCTGTTTTCTGAATTAGCTTTACATATATTTCGTTACTTAGATCCGCTCGTCCAAATATCTTGCCATAGCTTTAGACATCGACATAGGTATTTTCTTCTGGACTTCATAAAAAAGCATATATGTTTTTCCTGTAATATCTAGTAGAAGAACTAATTTGTATGTCTAACAGATGGACAAGACTTGGATAACTTCTGCTCGAAGATTCTCCACTGCATATGTCGAGGGGGTTGAAAACTTCATGAACTTTTCAGAGCTGAGTACGATTGCCCGTAATCAAATGTGCTCTGCCCGTGTAGCAGCTGTATGAATTCAGTTACAAGACCCCAGTCAATTGTGCAAAATCATCTACACTTGTATGGGATGTCGGTCACATATACTACGTGGGTTCATCATGGTGAAGCTGTGAACGTCAATCTTATTGACTACGTGGAAGCAGCAGATCATCATCTTGATCTGCCTGATGATCATGTGGAAGAGGAGGGGGACGAGGTGGTGGCGGAGCCAGTGAGTTTGACCAACATTGAAACAATGCTATGAAATGCTCGTGCATTCCGTGAAGTTTCACCTGCAAAAGAAAAATGGTGGGCCCGTTTGTTGGAACAATGCAACATGGCTATCACCCCAGGAAATAAGCTGTCAATATTCTCAGCTATAGTCACCTTTCTTCAGGTGAAGACATCTGAGCGGATGACCAACAAATCATTCGATGCGATGTTGGCTGCTTTCCACAAAGCTTTCCCAGATGCGTCTGAGCTGGCACACACCTACAGTAAAATGAAGAATTTCCTTCGTGCAGTTGGAATTGGATATGATATGATCCATGTTTGTAAGAATAATTGTGTTCTGTTCCGGAAGGATTACGCAAACTTAAGTGCATGCCCAAAATGCAAATCATCAAGATGGAAAGATGTCAATGCTGTGAAGAGGATTCCTCATAATGTTCTGAGACATTTTTCAATTACACCAAGATTGCAGAGGTTATTTCATGATGCTGAAACAAGAGAGGATGTACTGTGGCATTCTAGGAACTAGTAGTACAGAGATCAAAATGTAATGAGCCATCCATCACATGGTAGTGAGCGGAAAAGCTTCAATCAGAAGCACGAAAAGTTTGCTGCTGACCCGAGAAACATTAGACTTGGCTTAGCTTCACATGGATTTAAGCCATTTGCCCACCAGAGCGCCACATATAGCATGTGGCCAGTGCTTGTTATCCCTTACAACATGCCTCCAAATATCTGCACCAAAGAATCAAACTACGTGATGGCCTTGCTCATCCCAGGTCCAAAAAGTCCTGGAAAGGATTTTGATTTGTTCATGGAGCCTCTTGTTGAGGAACTTCAACAACAATGGAGGGGTGTTCTCACTCGAGACCTATATAGTAGCCCACCAGCTGATTTCTTTCTGCGTGCTGTTATAATTTGGTGCATCCATGATTATCCGGCTTTAGGCACTATGTCAGGGCGAACGACACATGGTTACAATGCATGTGTTCGCTATGACAGGAATCCGCTATCATACGCAATACTTAGCAAGATCTGTTACATTGGACACCGCCGTTTCCTTGCCAAGGACAAGACGCATCCTAGAAAATACCGAAGACATGTGTTTAATGCAAAGCATGAAAACCGTGATGCGCCAAAGAGGCTCACTGCTGATGAGTTGCAAGTGGAATTAGAGAAGGTCGGACATATTACACTAGGAAACCATCCTGATAATGGTAGCGGGAAAAGGAAGCGTGACAGGACAAAAGAGAGATTATTGTTTACCCACAGGTCCACTTTGTGGGACTTGGAGTATTGGAAATATTTGGATCTGTGGCATAATCTTGATGTGATGCACATCGAGAAAAATATATGTGACAACATTATCGGCACACTTCTTAATTTTGAAGGCAAGACGAAAGATACCTTAAAATCTAGGATTGATTTGACACACCCGGGTATCAGAGAGGATTTGCAGGTGCAAGATGAAGGTAAACCACGGGATATGGCACCAACTATGTACGTATTGGACAAGGTAAAAAGAAAAGAATTCTGTGAGGTCCTCTCACGTGTGAGATTTCCACATGGATTTGCTTCCAACCCTGAAAGGAGAGTCAGTGCAGATGGAAACAAGGTACAAGGGTTGAAAACTCATGAATGTCATGTCCTACTTCAAAGGGTTTTACCTGTTATCCTTAGAGGATTGGGCTGCCCTGACTTATACAGAGCAGTTGCAGAGTTGGGACAATTCTTCAGGGAACTCTGCAGTAGAAATACTAGGATAGATGCTTGGAGCGTCTTAGAGACAAGATACCAACTATCCTATGCGACCGTTAGAAGATATATCCTCCAGTCTTCTTTGATGTGATGATGCATTTGGCTGTTCATCTACCTGATGAGGCACTACTTAGTGGTCCAGTATAGTATGGCTGGATGTACCCTATTGAAAGGCGGCAAGGCACTTTCAAGGGTTATGTTAGGAACAGAGCTAGACCCAAGGGTTCCATTGAAGAGGCCTACATTGCTACAGAAGTGTTGTTATTCTGCTCAAAATACATTGAAACAGCTGACGAGCTTAGCAAAGAGGTGGATGAAGACAATCCCGGTCTCAATGTTTTCGTTTATTCTGTTCGAGTTATAGGGAAGAGTCGACAAGAGGACAAACCTAAATATTTGGACAAAATGGTTTGGTATGTGTTGAATAACTGTCCTGAGATACTACCTTATATCAACTAAGTGCTAAGTACTGCAGCTTATACATCGTAATCTACTAAACTTGTAGCACATTCTTATATATTTAGATGTTTGACGTGATCACTATGTTGTGCAGCATCTACAAAAAGGAGTTACTGCCGTAAAATCCAAGAAAGATTAACAAACTGGTTATGGCAGGATTTGCGAAATGGTTCAAGAGCCATGTAAGCTTTTGAAATGCACTATCAGTTTTTTTAATATATTGAGTACATAAGATGATCAGCTTGTCTATTTTCTAACCATAGGTTAAGAAGATGAGGGAGGATGGGCAGGCAGTTGATGATGCCCTTTACTCACTAGAAATGGGTCCTGATACTCATGTAAGACATTATGAATCTTGTGTTGTTGGAGATGTGCGCTACAACACCCTTGCACGAGACGAAGGCAGGAAGACACAAAACAGTGCCATCATGAGTACGGATACGTATGACAAAGAGACAACTGAAATGTATGCTAACATAACTGACAATGTTCAGTTGCAGTATATCTCCAGTTTCGAGGACCATCGGTGTGTGGTTCTGTTGTGCTGTCGTTGGTATACATGTTTTCCAGGATCGCAAAACCCAGAGCTGATGATTATTTCAAATCCATCAATGTCAAGCCGGCATACCAGACCAACGAGCCTTTTATTTTGGCAAATCAACCAACCCATATATTTTTCATGGGAGACACATTTGCACGTAGTGATGACTGGAGAGTATTGCAAAGGTTTGAGCAGAGGAATTCGTTTAATGAAGTTGCATAACAAGAGGATGCTTACACTGCTCCTAATGTACAAGATAACACAGATGTTCCTAATATCTTTGAGAACCATCACGACAATGATGCCCGCAAAAAGATTGCATGTCGTGATGTGGACATACAAGAGTTGATCAAGAAGAATCCAACGTTCGAGGATGTTGAGGACGAAGAAGAAGATGACACCGTGGGGAATTACGATTCAGACTGATACACATGGCGAAGATGTTGACGCTGCTACTGCGGATGATGATTACATTGCTTTTGTTGTATTTGCCTGTCAGAAGACGTTTTTTTATCTACTATGTGAAATTGTGTTTGCTATGACAACTGAAACCTGATGAACATGTTGTTTAGTATTTTCCTGTGAGAACATCACTTGTTATGTATGCTGATTTGTGTTTGGTGATTGTATGATGACTAAAACATGATGAAATTGTTATTTAGTTGTACTCAGATTTGGCTGTGAAACTTGAATTTGACGACATAGTTTGATGTTGGACTGCAATTTGCTCGACGTCTTCGAATGAGAACAAAGCTGACCCGACAGGGCCTCTGCTAATTTATTTATTTATTACCAAAAGGGCCTTTAGTATTTATTTATTTATGAGCAAAGGGGGATACCCCCTGATTTCCATTAATAGAAATCATTAGATGTTCACAACACTACGCACAGCCTGCTACACAGGTTTCATTCATTACTAGTTTCAGCAAAAGTGCTCATGTCATAGCCACTGAATACATCATGACTGCTACATACACTGCAAATAAAAAGACAATCATCCTACAGAGCACATCGATTTTGCACATTATCTTCACAAGCTCTTTCATCTCATCATTGCTGTCAAGCCAATTCAGCAGCTCTTGCTTGGCCATGATCAGAGGAACTGCATCTTTAACCTTCTGCTCTGCATCTTCCTCTTCTGCCGTTCCTTCAGTTACTTGTCCAACACCCCAACCTGCTGGTATTGAGATTTCCCGGCTAACCAAATAATCAGAGTAGTTGCACTCCCCCACATCAGCAACTTCCCAGAAATACAAATCACACGAATCATCCCTTTTCTGCATGAGTCAAATTGGAATATCATCAACCAAACTATTAAAAAATTAGCAACTGAAAGCAGCAAAACAACACTTAAACATATTATTACCCCATGATTCAGGCATTTGTAGAAGACTCGGCCAAGGTTGAGGATTGTGGTTGAGACGCGACGTATGACTTTGCGTGATTTGCAGCAATGGCACCACACCAACGGCAGCGGGTTGCAATGAGCAACCAGCTGTGGTGCTCGTGTCGGCGGGGGTCTGATGAGACCCACAGGCAATGGTACTGGTGGCGACCTGGCGCATATTTGGTTTTTGCCTGCTGAAGAGCAGGTGGACGAGCAGCGAGCGGACATGGTTGCTGCGGCCAGAGCTTCTGATGCTAGGCAGAATAAGTAGAGAAGAGGAGAAGCGAATGCTGGATATGTCAGTTTCATTACTTGCAGAGTAGCATAGCACCATATATAGTCATAGTCTAGTTTTGGATTCGAACCAGCTACAGGAGCACGTCTCTTTTTTTTATAAAACTCAGCAACGTCTGTTTACTTGTACACTAGCTTGTTCTTTACGCCTTCTCAAGTCTTTGATTCCTCCACCTGACATCTGGGACCCACCGGAAGGGGATCTGTATTTCGTGAAAAAAGCGTGCCCCCGCTGACTGGTCGGACCCACAAGCTATCTTCGCACGCAAGGAAGTGCCTCCTTATTACGCACACAAAAAATGAATACTCCCCCTGCCAGCTGGAACCCAGCATCGTGGGAGGCTGACTTGTGGGCCTACCAAGTTGACGGGCACGTAGGGCTTTGTGAACGTACTCATTATGAACGATTCTAGATCCAGTTACCGTACGATGTTCATCCAACGACAGTAGTGCTTCTTCAACCTCTGGTCTTCTTGCTCTAGCCGCCCAAACCAATGCCGGTCATGCCGTGTGCTCCTGCCTCCCGTGGCCGGCTGTCACGCCACTGAGGCCTCACCGCACACCTACTACTCCCATTGCTGGCCAAGCATCCCTCTACTCACCCACACCCGCTGTTATTCTACGGCGACGGCAGCCTCACACCGCAGCCGAACCAGTGAACCCTCGTACTCCTCTCCGCGTGGGCATCCACTGCCGCGTCTTCCCCGGCTCCGCATCGTCCCCTTCCTAGGCCTTGCCGTCGTCCACCGCCTTGGTGCTCTCGGCACGGCGTGGTCAATGTGGTCAACGACCGACTTCCATCGGAAGAGTACTGTACGTGGAGAGGCTGACGGCTGGGTCCACGGCCATAACCTAGTTTTTTTGTGATTTGCCAAATAACTCGCTTTGTCAGGCCTGTTGGGCTGCAAATCTTTCAAGACGAGGAGAGCTTAATTCGGGTAGCCGAGAAAATAGCCTATCAGTAATGAGAAATGGGTTGTACATTTTAAAAACACATCAAACCGGCAATTAGTTTTAAATATCTTTTTTTCATTTCGAGATTTTAAATTGCATTGATATTTATTGTGGACAATTTGTTGGATTTTATATTGATATACATTTATTTTTAAAATCGGTTTGAATGTGACTCGAAATTTTGGGATGAAAAACTGTTCGGACCGCACAGAAATATGAAAATTTCATATAACTTTTTAACCATGGCCACAATATGGGCTGTAATGCTAACAAAAAGAATATGGGCTCCAAAAAAAACCTTAAGAATTAGCAAATGGGCAGTAAATTATTAGAAATAATGGCAGATGGGATGTATGATGTTTTCCACTGATTTGAGGCCTTCCTAAAAAAAGGTTGACGCACAAGAAGTGACTGTTGGATGTCCATCCAATGGCCGTCGTGCTTCCTCAATCTCTGCTCTTCCTGCTCGAGCCGCTCAAACAAGCGCCGGCGGGACTGCCTGCTCCCTCCTCCCCGTGGCCGGCTGTGGTGTCGCGCAGGCCTCACCGCCCCACCGTACTCCCATCGCTGGCCTAGTCATCCCTCTACTCACCCACACCTGTTGTTATTCTCCGGCGATGGTAGATGAACCAGTAAACCCTCATACAATCATACTCCCCTCCGCGTGGGAAACAACTGGCGAGTCTTCCCTGCCTCCGTGTCGTTCCCTTCCTAGCCCTCGCCGTCATCCACCGCCCTGGTGCTCTCGGCGCGGTGTGGTCAAGGAACGACTTCCATCGGAAGAATACTGTCCGTGGAGAGGCTGACAACTGGGTCCACGGCAGCCGCAAGGAAGTGCCTCCTCATTACGCGGAAAATAATTATTCCTCCACTTGACAGCGGGGACCCACCGGACGGGCCACCGTATTTGGCGAAAAAACATTTCCCCCCTGACTGCTGGGACCCACCGAACGGGCCACCTTATTTCCCGAAAAAACATTCCCCCCGCTGCCAGCTTGGACCCACCGGAAGTGCCTCCTTATTTCGCACAAAAAGATGAATACTCCCCCTGCTAGATGGGACCTAGTATAGTGGGAGGCTGACTTGTGGGCCTACTAAGTTGATGGGAATGGAGGGCTTTGTCAACTTAGTGAATATGCACGATTCTACCTCCATTGACCATACGATGTCCATCCAACAGCTGTAGTGCTTCTTCAACCTCTGGTCTTCTTGCTCCAGCCGCCCAAACCAGCGCCAGTCGTGCCTCGTGCTCCTAACTCCCGTGGACGGCTACAATGCCGCGGAGGCCTCACCGCCCCCTACTATTCCCACCGCTGGCCAGGCCCTGCGGCGACGGCAGCTTCACATCGCAGCCGAACAAGTGAACCCTCGTACTCCTCTCCGCGCGGGCTTCCACTGCCGTGTCTTCCCTGGCTCCGTGTCATCCCCTTCCTAGGCCTGGCCGTCGTCCACCACCTTGGTGCTCTCGGTGCGGCATGGTCAATGTGGTCAACGACCGACTTCCATCGGAATAGTACTGTACGTGGAGAGGCTGACGGCTGGGCCCACGGCCACATCCCAGTTTTTTTGTGATTTGCCAAATAAGTCGCTTTGTCAGGCCTGTTGGGCTGCAAATCTTTCAAGACGAGGAGAGCTTCATTCAGCTAGCCGAGAAAATGGTCTATCAGTAATGAGAAATGGGCTGTACATATTTAAAACACATCAAACCGGCAATTAGTTTCAAATATCTTTTTTTCAATTTGAAATTTTAAATTGCATTGATTTTTATGCGTGGACAATTTGTTGGATTTTATATTGATATAAATTTATTTTTAAAATCGGTTTGAATGTGACTCGAAATTTCGGGATTAAATACAGTTCGGAACACACAGAAATTTGCAAAATTTAATATAATTTTTTAATCGTGGTCACAATATGGGCTGTAATGCTAACAAAAAGAATATGGGCTCCAAAAAAAACCTTAAGAATTAGCAAATGGGCAGTAAATTGTTAGAAATAATGGCAGATGGGCTGTATGATGTTCACAGATTTGAGGCCTTCCTAAAAAAAGGTTGACGCACAAGCAGTGACTGTTGGATGTCCATCCAACGGCCGCCGTGCTTCTTCAATCTATGCTCTTCCTACTCTAGCCGCTCAAACAAGCGCAGGTGGGACTGCCTGCTCCCTCCTCCCCGCGGCCGGCTGTGGTGTCGCGCATGCCTCACCGCCCCACCATACTCCCATCGCTGGCCTAGTCATCCCTCTACTCACCCACACCTGTTGTTATTCTCCAGCGATGGTAGATGAACTAGTAAACCCTCATACAATCATACTCCCCTCCGCGTGGGAAACAACTGGAGAGTCTTCCCTGCCTTCGTGTTGTTCCCTTCCTAGGCCTCGCCGTCATCCACCGCCCTGGTGCTCTCGGCGCGGCGTGGTCAAGGAACGACTTCCATCGGAAGAATACTGTACATGGAGAGGCAGACAGCTGGGTCCACGGCAGCCGCAAGGAAGGGCCTCCTTATTACGTGGAAAATAATTATTCCTCCACTTGACAGCGGGGACCCACCGGACGGGCCACCGTATTTGGCGAAAAAACGTTTCCCCCCTGACTGCTGGGACCCACCGAACGGGCCACCGTATTTCCCGAAAAAACATTCCCCCAGCTGCCAGCTTGGACCCACCGGAAGTGCCTCCTTATTATGCACAAAAAGATGAATACCCCCCTGCTAGCTGGGACCTAGTATAGTGGGAGGCTGACTTGTGGGCCTACTAAGTTGACGGGGACGGAGGGCTTTGTCAACTTAGTGAATATGCACGATTCTACCTCCATTGACAGTATGATGTCCATCCAACAGCTGTAGGGCTTCTTCAACCTCTGGTCTTCTTGCTCCAGCCGCCCAAACCAGCGCCAGTCGTGCCTCGTGCTCCTAACTCCCGTGGCCGGCTACGATCCCGCGGAGGCCTCGCCGCCCCCTACTATTCCCACCGCTGGCCAGGCCCTGCGGCGACGGCAGCTTCACACCGCAGCCGAACAAGTGAACCCTCGTACTCCTCTCCGCACGGGCTTCCACTACCGTGTCTTCCCTGGCTCCGTGTCCTCCCCTTCCTAGGCCTCGCTGTCGTCCACCACCTTGGTGCTCTCGGTGCGGCATGGTCAATGTGGTCAATGACCGACTTCCATCGGAATAGTACTGTACGTGGAGAGGCTGACGGCTGGGCCCACGGCCACAGCCCAGTTTTTTTGTGATTTGCCAAATAAGTCGCTTTGTCTGGCCTGTTGGGCTGCAAATCTTTCAAGACGAGGAGAGCTTCATTCGGCTAGCCGAGAAAATGGCCTATCAGTAATGAGAAATGGGCTATACATTTTTAAAACACATCAAACCGGCAATTAGTTTCAAATATCTTTTTTTTCATTTTGAAATTTTAAATTGCATTGATTTTTATGCGTGGACAATTTGTTGGATTTTATATTGATATACATTTATTTTCAAAATCGGTTGGAATGTGACTCGAAATTTCGGGATTAAATACAGTTCGGAACACACAGAAATTTGCAAAATTTCATATAATTTTTTAACCGTGGCCACAATATGGGTTGTAATGCTAACAAAAAGAATTTGGTCTCCAAAAAAACATTAAGAATTAGCAAATGGGCAGTAAATTATTAGAAATAATGGCAGATGGGATGTATGATGTTTTCAACAGATTTGAGGCCTTCCTAAAAAAAGGTTGACGGACAAGCAGTGACTGTTGGATGTCCATCCAACGACCGTCGTGCTTCTTCAATCTCTGCTCTTCCTGCTCCAGCCGCTCAAACAAGCGCAGGCGGGACTGCGTGCTCCCTCCTCCCCGCGGCCGGCTGTGGTGTCACGCGGGCCTCACCGCCCCACCATACTCCCACCGCTGGCCTAGTCATCCCTCTACTCACCCACACCTGTTGTTATTCTCCGGCGATGGCAGATGAACCAGTAAACCCTCATACAATCATACTCCCCTCCGCGTGGGAAACAACTGGCGAGTCTTCCCTGCCTCCGTGTCGTTCCCTTCCTAGGCCTCGCCGTCATCTACCGCCCTGGTGCTCTCGGCGCGGCGTGGTCAAGGAACGACTTCCATCGGAAGAATACTGTACGTGGAGAGGCTGACAGCTGGGTCCAGGGCAGCCGCAAGGAAGTGCCTCCTTATTACGCGGAAAATAATTATTCCTCCACTTGACAGCGGGGACTCACCGGACGGGCCACCGTATTTGGCGAAAAAACGTTTCCCCCCTGACTGCTGGGTCCCACCGAACGGGCCACCGTATTACCCGAAAAAACATTCCCCCCGCTGCCAGCTTGGACCCACCGGAAGTGCCTCCTTATTACGCACAAAAATATGAATACTCCCCCTGCTAGCTGGGACCTAGTATAGTGGGAGACTGACTTGTGGGCCTACTAAGTTGACGGGGATGGAGGGCTTTGTCAACTTAGTGAATATGCACGATTCTACCTCCATTGACCGTACGATGTCCATCCAACAGCTGTAGTGCTTCTTCAACCTCTGGTCTTCTTGCTCCAGCCGCCCAAACCAGCGCCAGTCGTGCCTCGTGCTCCTAACTCCCATGGCCGGCTACGATGCCGCGGAGGCCTCGCCGCCCCCTACTATTCCCACCGCTGGCCAGGCCCTGCGGCGATGGTAGCTTCACACCGCAGCCGAACAAGTGAACCCTCGTACTCCTCTCCGCGCGGGCTTCCACTACCGCATCTTCCCTGGCTCCGTGTCCTCCCCTTCCTAGGCCTCGCCGTCGTCCACCACCTTGGTGCTCTCGGTGCGGCATGGTCAATGTGGTCAATGACCGACTTCCATCGGAATAGTACTGTACGTGGAGAGGCTGATGGCTGGGCCCTTGGCCACAGCCCAGTTTTTTTGTTATTTGCCAAATAAGTCGCTTTGTCAGGCTTGTTGGGCTAATCTTTCAAGACGAGGAGAGCTTCATTCGGCTAGCCGAGAAAATGGCCTATCAGTAATGAGAAATGGGCTGTACATTTTTAAAACACATCAAACCGGCAATTAGTTTCAAATATCTTTTTTTCATTTTGAAATTTTAAATTGCATTGATTTTTATGCGTGGACAATTTGTTGGATTTTATATTGATATACATTTATTTTTAAAATCGTTTGGAATGTGACTCGAAATTTCGGGATTAAATACAGTTCGGAACACACAGAAATTTGCAAAATTTCATATAATTTTTTAACCGTGGCCACATTATGTGCTGTAATGCTAACAAAAAGAATATGGGCTCCAACGAAACCTTAAGAATTAGCAAATGGGCAATAAATTATTAGAAATAATGGCAGATGGGCTGTATGATGTTTTCCATAGATTTGAGGCCTTCCTAAAAAAAGGTTGACCGACAAGCAGTGACTGTTGGATGTCCATCCAACGCCGTCGTGCTTCTTCAATCTCTGCTCTTCCTGCTCCAGCCGCTCAAACAAGCGCAGGCGGGACTGCCTGCTCCCTCCTCCCCGCGGCCGGCTGTGGTGTCGCGCAGGCCTCACCGCCCCACCGTACTCCCATCGCTGGCCTAGTCATCCCTCTACTCACCCACACCTGTTGTTATTCTCCGGCGATGGCAGATGAACCAGTAAACCCTCATACAATCATACTCCCCTCCACGTGGGAAACAACTGGCGAGTCTTCCCTGCCTCCGTGTCGTTCCCTTCCTAGGCCTCACCGTCATCCATCGCCCTAGTGCTCTCGGCGCGGCGTGGTCAAGGAACGACTTCCATCGGAAGAATACTGTCAGGACCCCGATCCTAAGTCACACCGATCTAGCTGTAACACGTCATATCACTTTGCGGCCTCACGCACGGTAACCCCACGGGTGCCACCTTACCTGGCCCGGGACCGTTTGCGCATTTTGGCACACGTATATGACAGTGTCGCTAGCATCCATATGACAGAGAACCCGGGCCGACATGGCTAGTTATAAACAAAAAGTGGCACTAAATTACAGAGACATGCATCCATGACCCAGCAACGAACGTGTCGATCATCAACGTATGAACCCAAGTCGTAGCAAGCTACATGGACCTAAAGGAACAACGCGTGACATTTCCCCTAAGGGACAGACACGGGAACGAAGAAGGACACATGCCGGCCAGCCTACGTGTTCTGAGCAGTAGCAAGCTACCAAGGCTCATTGGAATCACTAGGAGGTATTTCCCTGTAAGATAGGCTACCAAAGGAAAACAACTAGGTGTCGGATCCCACACATACCAAGCATTTCAATCATACACGCAATATGCTCAATATGTGCAAATACAACATTGCATCACAACAGAACTCTATGACTCAAGTACTTTATTTGAAAGGCTCCAAGAGCCATACATAACATATTCATACAGGTAGGGGTCACATGACCCAACACTCAAGTCATACAGTCATACAAGCACAAGCGGAAGCTACATGTCTGAGTACAGACAACTTAGAAAATAAAACAGGCTTGGTGTAGCCTGACTATCTACAAGGCCCTTCACAAGCTCCAGATCACCGCCTGGGTGTCAAGCTACTCGTCTACGTCAACGTCTATGTAGAACCCATCAGCAGGGGCAGGGTTCTCCTCTGCAACAGTTATTATGCAAACATGAGTACAAGGTACTCAGCAAGTCTTACCACAGAACCTATCATACATGCAATATTATCAAAGGGGGATAATGGAGTTTATAGCAGAATGCCAGCTTTGACCTTGGCTAACCTATACTACAACTCTCAACGGATTGCAAGATATTGTTACGAACACGAGTCTTCTACTCACCACATCAATACACTACCGAGGATCCTCTTCTGTTATCCTACGAAAGGGCCATCCACGGCACTCACGCTTATCTTGAGGCTTTTAGTAGTATCCATCAACTTGTCTATGAACTGTAAGAGTAACCAAGTAGTTCATACCGCGAACAACGGCTATTCGAATAGTTTGATAACCCTGCAGGGGTGTACCTCTTCACACACGCTTCCACCACTTATCGCCGTTTACTCGGCGTGTACTCGGCAACCTTCAAGCGGAAGCCCAGCGAGGGTGTCGGCCACGACCTGACTAACTACTCAAGTCTCTCGTCCAGGTTTATCGCCTATTTGGGTTCCATCCGTGGGGAGATCCGGCCGGGGTGTCGCTCACGGCCCCAAACGATGTGTACAGGGTTCCCGAGTCACCAAACGGGCAACCGGTACACCGTGCCACGTACCTGTCGCATCACAACCCACCCCGAGGGTCAGCGTTGTGCACGACCTCCAGTAAGCTATAAACACCAGAAACTAGTTGCAACTCCTGGACAGAGATCATGGGTAATTAATAAGCCGAGAGGGTCCATTGGTTTCGGGCCCAATGCATGGTAGTAACTGCAACTTGAACCACACATACATATCTCAGGTCTTATGTACGGTTCCAATGAAACAACCCACCACGTACTCCTACATGGCCTTTCATCGATACCTTTACCAAGCGTATTCCACACTTCCTTCTCTTTATCGAAAGATTGTTTCACTCTGATCCATCACCCAGATGAACCAGACCAGACACAACTCTAAGCATAGCAGGCAACATAAACAAATAGCATGGTGGATCACACATCACATGGCTCAATTAACTCCTACACATGCTAGTGGGTTTCAACTATTTACTATGGCAATGACAGGTCATGCAAGGGAATAGGGTTCAACTACCGCAGCAAGTAGCAGTTCACGCGCTGTTGCCTTAATGCAGTAAAAGAGAGCAGGAGCGAGAAGATTGGGTTGTATCGGAATGATCAATGATTGCTTGCCTGACAAGGTAGTTGTCGGGTACTGTTCTTCAACTGGATACGCAGCAGTATCCTCGGGAGCAGGACCTAACACAGAGAATACCGGCGATACAATCATTACCAAACAAATGCAACAATATGATGCATGTTCATGACATGGCAAGATGCATGTGTGTTGGCTAATGCAACTAAAACCAGAAGGGTTTGAACCTATTTGAATCAAGGATTCAAATTGAAGTTCAAACTATTATTTAAATAAGTGCATTATCATGTTTTTGATATGTACAGCAAGTTAACTTGTTCAAACATGCATGAAACCAGGGCCATTAGATAGATTGGATTTTTCTGATCATTTTTCATATATAAATCTTTTCCATCTGAGCTATGGTTGAATTTATATGATTTTTAGAAGTTTTGGGTATTTTCTGGAATTTCCTGAATTATTTTAAATCTAAAAATCCCAGAAAAACCTTTACTGCGTCAGCATGACATCATGCTGACGTCAGTCAGTCAACAGGGCCAGTCCAGGTCAAACCTGACTGGTGGGTCCCTCATGTCAGTGTCTCAGGAGCTAATTCCGGTCATAACCAGGGTTGACTGGGTTTGACTAACAGCGGGGGCCCACTGTAAGTGACTGTGGTGACTAAACTAATTACTGTTAACTCCTAATCATCGAGCCACGTCATCCCGCCGGAGTTTGGCCGGCGGCGACCATTTCGCACGGCGGGGACTCGTCGGAATCCCTATTCCGGCATCCATTTGCCGCGCGGATGGGCTCGGTGTGCTCCTGGTGAAGTACCGCATCCAGCGGTGCCACTGGTTGGACGAGAGGTCGCCGGAGTCGACGGCGACGAGCTCGTCCGCGGTGGTGCTCGCACGGGGTTGGTCGGGATGGTGTTGTAGTGCACGGGAGGAGGAGCTGAAGCTCGCTCTAGCTTGCTGGTGACCTACTGAAGCTAACGGCGTGCTTGGCCGCGAGGTACGGTGCCTATGGCCACGGTGGTGAGTTGGCCGGCGGCGGTGATCGTCGGTGAGCAAAGGGGGCGGCGGCTACAAGGCCTAAACGAGCCCGTGGAGAGGGGGGTTCGAAGCGTGAGCTCACAGTGGTCGCAGAGGGCGTCGAAGTGAGCTCGGGGACGGTCGGACGACGGCGTACGGGCGGCGGCGATCTCCGGTGCCGGAGGTTGAAGACGATGGCGAGGAGGACGTTGCGGAGCTCCTGGCGTCGTGTGCGTCGGTGGGGAGCTTCGGGGCGACGAGGCGGAGCTAGTGGTGCTTCGGGGAGGCGATGAGGTGGCGTAGAGCGCGGTGTCAGCGGTCGTCGGCGACGAGCTCGCTCGGGGGAGCTCGGCGGAGGGAAGAGAGGAGGGGAGAGACACGGGAGAGAGGGGAAAACGGTCGGGGTGGCTCCGTGGCGTCGTTCTAGCCCGTCCAGAAGGCCGAGGGGCCAGCCAGGCAGGCAGGAGGTGGCCGGCGCATCAGCGGCGCTCGCCACCGAGCTGCTTCGTGCGCTGGCACGACGAAGAAGACGGTGGTGCCCCTGGTGGGCTGGGCCGGCTGGGCCAGCAGGTAAGTGGGCTCAGGTAAGTACTCTTCCTATTTTTCTTTTCCTATTTTCTTTCTGTTTTATTTCTTTTGCAACTTTGTTCATTTAATAAAAATGCCTAAACATTTTTATAACTCATGACACTTGTCATACCTACTGTATATAATATGAACAGTAGGAAACATTATAGTTCATGATTATTTGAGCATTTAAAATATTTTGTAGCATTTAAATGCCCAAATTCAAATACCATATGATTTAACCCAAAGCCCTAGATTGTCCTAGAAAATTGTGCACCATTTTTGGCAGAGGTTTAAGACCAAGGCAGAAATGATGAACATTTTGAAGGGTATTTTGGGTACATTGGAAAATATTTTAGCAAACCCTAGTTGTTAGGGGAGGGGTGCTGGGGTTTCTGTTAATCCCATTTCAAGTTTCTTTGAAAGTAAACATGATGCACACTCTAGTCAGGTCCTAATGCAAGTGCTAGCTAGGGATGTGACAACTCACCCCCACTTAAAAGAATCGCGTCCCGAGATTCGGGTTCCTCCGGAAAGAGGGTGGGGTACTCAAGTCGAAGACGATCCTCCCTTTCCCAAGTAGCTTCACTCTCGGAATGATGTGACCATTGAACCTTGAGAAACTTGATATTGTGGCGTCGAGTGGTGCGCTCAGTTTGATCAAGAATACGAACGGGGTATTCTCGATATGTGAGATTGTCTTGGAGATCAAGCGTTTCGTGGTCCACTCCGCGGATAGGATCCGAGAAGCAACGCCCGAGTTGAGAAACGTGGAAAACATCATGAACTCTGGAGAGGTGCGGAGGTAGATCCAATTGGTAGGCAACTTCTCCTCGTTTGGCAAGAATGCGAAAAGGACCGATGTAACGAGGGGCCAATTTGCCTTTGATACCGAATCGATGTGTTCCCTTAAGAGGAGTAACCCGAAGGTAAGCCTTATCGCCGACATCAAAAGTCACAGCCTTATGATGACTATCATATTGGCTCTTTTGGCGAGACTGGGCTGTTTTCAATCTCTCACAAACGATGCGAACTTGTTCTTCTGCTTCCTGAATCATATCCGGGGCCAAAGAATTGTCTTTCCCCGGTCTCTGACCAGTTGAGAGGTGTTCGACACCTTCGTCCATATAGAACTTCGAAGGGGGCTTTACCCAGGCTGGCTTGATAACTATTGTTATAAGCGAATTCGGCAAATGGAAGACACTTTTCCCATTCCATACCGAAAGAAATGACAGAGGCTCGAAGCATGTCTTCCAGAATTTGATTGACTCGTTCCACTTGACCACTTGATTGCGGATGGAAGGCAGTACTGAAAGAGAGATGAGTTCCCATAGCATTCTGGAAACTTTCCCAAAATCGTGAGGTGAAAAGACTCCCACGGTCTGAGTTAATCTCCAACGGTACACCATGAAGTGATACTATTCGAGAGATATATAAGTCTGCTAGCTGGCTAGCGGTAATACTCTCCCGAACAGGCAGGAAATGAGCTACTTTAGAGAGGCGGTCGATAACGACGAAGATAGCATTATTCCCTTTCCTGGACCTGGGAAACCCGATAATGAAATCCATACCGACTTTATCCCATTTCCATTCAGGAATAGCTAAAGGTTGAAGGGTGCCAGCAGGCCGTTGATGCTCTGCTTTGACTCGACGGCAAACGTCGCAGTTAGCAATGAATTGAGCGATTTCTCTCTTCATCCTAGTCCACTAGAATCTTTGACGTAGGTCTTGATACATTTTGGTACTACCGGGATGAATCGTGAGAGGAGATTCATGAGCCTCCTTGAGGATCAAACGTCTTAGGTTTCGCACTTTAGGAACCACTAAGCGGTTGCTAAAGAATACGACTCCTTGATCATCAATTGAGAAACATCCTGCAACTCCTTTCTTGATGTTCCTCTTAATACGGGAAATTCCGGGATCAACCTTCTGTGCTTTGATGACCTGATCCAAAAGGGTAGGTTTTGCCACCAAGGTGGAAAGGAATCCTCGAGGAACAATGTGAAGGTTAAGCTTACGAAATTCCTCGTGGAGAAGTGGCTGACTTTGTTGTAACATTAAATTGTTACAATATGACTTACGACTTAGTGCATCAGCCATGACATTGGCCTTTCCAGGAGTGTAAGTGATTCCTAAGTCGTAGTCGGTGAGCAACTCAACCCAACGTCTTTGCCTGAGATTTAGATCCGGTTGGGTGAAGATATACTTTAAAATTTGGTGATCAATGAAGATTTCACAGCGATTACCAAGAAGGTAATGTCGCCATGTTTTGAGTGCATGGACTACAGCTGCAAGCTCTAAATCATGAGTAGGATAGTTATCCTCGTGTGGACGCAACTGTTGGGATGCGTATGCAATCACTTGACGATCTTGCATAAGAATGCAACCTAGTCCTTGTCGCGAGGCGTCGCAATAGATTATAAAATCCTTGGAAAAGTCTGGTGGTACCAGTACAGGTGCAGATGTCAGGCGTCTTTTCAGTTCCTGAAAACTGGACTCGCACTGTGGGGTCCACTCAAACTTTTTATCTTTCTTGAGGAGTTCGGTTAGAGGTTTAGCAACCTTGGAGAAGTTCTCAACGAAACGTCGGCAATAGCTCGCTAAGCAAGAAAACTCCTAACTTGCTTGACCGATTCAGGGGGAGTCCAATCAAGGACGGCTTGAACTCGCTCGGGATTGACCGCAATACCCTTGCCAGAGATCACATGACCTAGATAGGTTACTTCTGGCAACCAAAATTCACATTTAGAGAATTTGGCATAAAGGCGGTACTCTCGAAGTTTCGTCAATACCAGCCTTAAATGCTCGGCATGATCTTCCTTGTTCTTGGAGAAAATGAGTATATCATCGAGGTATACCACGACGAATTTATCCAAATACTCCATGAATATAGAATTCATTAACCGAGAAAAGGTAGCTGGGGCATTGGTTAATCCGAAGGACATGACGGTGTACTCATATTGGCCATAACGAGTAACGAAAGCCGTTTTAGGAATGTCCCCGTTCTTGATTTTGATTTGATGGTAGCCCAACCTCAAATCCGTCTTAGAGAAGACTGAGGATCCAGCGAGCTGATCATACAGGTCGTTGATCCTGGGAAGCGGATACTTATTCTTTATGGTGACCAGATTGACAGGTCGGTAATCTACAACCATCCGCTCCGTTCCATCCTTCTTCTTGACGAAGAGGACGGGGCAAGCCCAAGGGGAAGAACTAGGACGGATGAAACCTTTCTGCAAGGACTCATCGAGTTGTTTCTTTAGCTCAGCTAATTCTAGTGGTGCCATCTTATAAGGTCTCCTAGAGATTGGGACAGTTCCAGGAATAAGATCTATCACAAACTCGACATCTCTGTCAGGTGGAACTCCTGGCAGTTCTTCTGGAAAAACATCCGGAAAGTCACAGACTACCGGGATATCTTCGAGTTCTGGTAGAGGGCTGGCATTAAGAGAGTAGAGCTGACGTTCAGCCATTCGGGTCAAGACATTGACTATCTTGCCGGATGGATGTGTAAGTTGAACGGTCCTAGTAAAGCAATCAATCTTGGCATAATGAGTTGTCATCCAATCCAAACCCAAGATGATGTTTATGTCCGAGGACTTGAGAGCGATTAAAGATTCAAGGAAAACAAGTCTATCGACAAGGATTTCATTTCCATGGCTTACCCTAGAGGTTTGCCACTTTGAACCAGGAGTTTGAATAACCATGGAAGTAGGCATGTCACAAAAAGTCATGTTGTGCAATCGAGCATAGCTCTCAGATATGAACGAATGGGATGCTCCAGTATCGAAAAGAACAGATGCCGGATGGCAGTTTACGAGAAGCGTACCAAGGACGACGTTAGGATCCTCATAAGCTTCTTCGGCAGAAACATAGTTGACATGACCACATGCAGTGGGGATTGGCTTGACATAGTTCACCTTGCCGGTCGGCTTGCCACGGCCAACGGGTTTTCCTGGCTGATTCTGGGGACAATCACGCATGTAGTGTCCCGGTTCTCCACACTTGAAACATGTCACAGTGGTGGTGCGTGGAGCAAAGTTGGAGGGTGGACCTCCATAGGTCTTAGCAGGTGCAGACTATTGAGTTGGGCGAGGCGCCTCATAGGATGGCCTCGGTGTATACTTGGGTGGCAGAGCAGTGTTAGGAACCCACACACGGCGCTTGTGAGAGCCAGAGCCGGATGAGGAACCAAGGTCTCGAGTATGCTTGCGGGTGTCCTCGAAGTCGGTCTGGCCTGTCTCAACACTGATAGCCTTGTTAACCAACTTCTGGAAGGAGGTGCACTCGTGCAGACGTAGATCTCGACGAAGTTCAGGGCTGAGTCCCTTGCGGAACCTCGCCTGTTTCTTGGCATCGGTGGATACTTCTTCGGGTGCATAGCGTGCCAGATTACCAAACTCACGACTGTAGCCATCCACAGTCAAACGGCCCTGGGTGAAATTGCAGAATTCCTCCCTCTTGCGATCCATGAGACCTTCCGGAATATGGTGTTCACGGAATGCCTCACTGAACTCAACCCAGGTAGTGGCTTGGCCAGTAGGACGCATAGCTTCAAAGTTTTCCCACCAAAGACTGGCAGGGCCCTCAAGATGGTAGGCGGCATAGATAACCTTGTCAGCTTCGGCCACGCGGGCAGAGTGTAGCTTGTGGGTGATACTACGTAGCCAGTCATCAGCATCCAGAGGTTCAGTGGAGTGATGGAACTTCGGTGGACACATCTTGATAAAATCATGGATTGAGACCACGTCATTCCTCTGACGGAACCCAGTGTTTTGCTCAATGCGTTCCAGCAGACGGTTGGTCTCTCTCTTGTTACGTTCTGCTTCAAGCATAACTTCCGCCAAAGAGGGTGGCTGGGGCAGATTTCCATCTCTAGCCCCACTAGCCTCACCCTGCTCCTGAGCAGCAGGAGTGTTGCGAGTGTTGACCATCCTAGGAAAACAAAACAACGGTTTAGACAAGGATGTCAAAAATTTGACATAGAAGTGCAGAATGTAATGGATGACACAGAATGCAGAGATGTTCATCCGTACGACATGGTAATATAGGAACTGCTATATATACGCCAGTGGTCATACACACCATACAAAGTTTAGTACAAGCCAAGGCTAAAGTACAACTGCGGTGAAAGACGATACATCCCATCAGAGGCATTCCAAGATCCTATACATTATTTAACTACACCTCCGGAATTCAGTACACACTAAGTCATATTCCACAAGACGCGCAGGACTGTGGAAATACAACTACTACAATACTACTACTACCACGGACTAGCTCAGACATTCGCGTAGTAATCCTCGTAAAGATTACCACCGTAGCCTGGAAGTGGTACAGACGGATCTTGGAACTCGCGAGCACTCGAAGGCTGTGGACCATAAGGGCATGGGTGTGGTCTCGGTCCCGATGCTGGTGGTAACCGACGCCCACGTGGAGGTGTAATACCCCCAACGTCACGCCAATCCATGCGATCAGGCAGACGAGTCCGCACAGGATACAAATCCCGCATGTCCAGATATCCGGCGTGCACAG
>LR738714.1:380668288-380681443 GCA_902687465.1 Secale cereale | reverse complement strand
CAGTATACAGACCAGTGTAGTAGCCTTCTTCTCCGGGTAGTGAAGCTGGCATGTAACAGAACTCAGTGTTCAGCAACAGGGCATGCCTAGCACGGAGAATGGTCATCATCGAATAAGCGGCATCCTGTACTGCCATCTCGATGGTAATCCCGAGTCCATAAGACCAATGGATGGGATCATTTGCTCCGGGATATGAGGGGTATATCCGGACTGTGCAGAAATACTGACTTTGATTGAAATCCCGATACTGTTCCTCCACAGTGTATTCAGGATACCAGCGATAACCGGTCTCAGTCATCACACGGACTAGCATGGCCGTGTGACCGGGCACATTAATGCACCGAGTCAAACGAACCACTTGGTGAGGGATGCGGCCAGACATCTGAAACACGAAATAATGCAAAGGCATTAGTGTTTCTGGAAGAAATCGGGCTGCATAACAACTGTAAATGCTCAAACAAAGATTTGAGACATCATAAAAATGATAGCATAGCCACTCAACAATTCCATATCAAGGTTCCGGTTCAATAATCATCATACTCAAAAGGATAGAAACTGAACTGAGGCTTGAAACCAACAATCCTAAGAGTCTACGGATTAGTAACACGTGAACCTAGTAAGGATAAGAGGTCTAGTCCTAAATCCCCGTAGAAAGAATAGACTGACTCAGATCAGAAGGGCATAAGGTAAAGGAGTAAAAAGAGCCTTACGTTCCCTTCCACAATCAATTCCCCTACATATAACTAAGAATTTTTCTAGACTCAACATCGACCAGTTTGGCTTCAGAAACCTACAGGCAGTCCAGCTCTGATGCCAACGCTGTCAGGACCCCGATCCTAAGTCACACCGATCTAACTGTAACACGTCATATCACTTTGCGGCCTCACGCACGGTAACCCCACGGGTGCCACCTTACCTGGCCCGGGACCGTTTGCGCATTTTGGCACATGTATATGACAGTGTCGCTAGCATCCATATGACAGAGAACCCGGGCCGACATGGCTAGTTATAAACCAAAAGTGGCACTAAATTACAGAGACAGGCATCCATGACCCAGCAACGAACGTGTCGGTCATCAACGTATGAACCCAAGTCGTAGCAAGCTACATGGACTTAAAGGAACAACGCGTGACATTTCCCCTAAGGGACAGACACAGGAACGAAGAAGGACACATGCCGGCCAGCCTACGTGTTCCGAGCAGTAGCATGCTACCAAGGCTCATTGGAATCACTAGGAGGCATTTCCCTGTAAGATAGGCTACCAAAGGAAAACAACTAGGTGTCGGATCCCACACATACCAAGCATTTCAATCATACACGCAATATGCTCAATATGTGCAAATACAACATTGCATCACAACAGAACTCTATGACTCAAGTACTTTATTTGAAAGGCTCCAAGAGCCATACATAACATATTCATACAGGTAGGGGTCACATGACCCAACACTCAAGTCATACAGTCATACAAGCACAAGCGGAAGCTACATGTCTGAGTACAGACAACTTAGAAAATAAAACAGGCTTGGTGTAGCCTGACTATCTACAAGGCCCTTCACAAGCTCCAGATCACCGTTTGGGTGTCAAGCTACTCGTCGACGTCAACGTCTATGTAGAACCCATCATCAGGGGCAGGGTTCTCCTCTGCAACAGTTATTATGCAAACATGAGTACAAGGTACTCAGCAAGTCTTACCACAGAACCTATCATACATGCAATATTATCAAAGGGGGATAGTGGAGTTTATAGCAGAATGCCAGCTTTGACCTTGGCTAACCTATACTACAACTCTCAACGGATTGCAAGATATTGTTACGAACACGAGTCCTCTACTCACCACATCAATACACTACCGAGGATCCTCTTCCGTTATCCTACGGAAGGGCCATCCACGGCACTCACGCTTATCTTGATGCTTTTAGTAGTATCCATCAACTTGTCTATGAACTGTAAGAGTAACCAAGTAGTTCGTACCGCGAACAACGGCTATTCGAATAGTTTGATAACCCTGTAGGGGTGTACCACTTCACACATGCTTCCACCACTTATCGCCGTTTACTCGGCGTGTACTCGGCAACCTTCAAGCGGAAGCCCAGCGAGGGTGTCGGCCACGACCTGACTAACTACTCAAGTCTCTCGTCCAGGTTTATCGCCTATTTGGGTTCCATCCGTGGGGAGATCCGGCCGGGGTGTCGCTCACGGCCCCAAACGATGTGTACAGGGTTCCCGAGTCACCAAACGGGCAACCGGTACACCGTGTCACGTACCTGTCGCATCACAACCCACCCCGAGGGTCAGTGTTGTGCACGACCTCCAGTAAGCTATAAACACCAGAAACTAGTTGCAACTCCTGGACAGAGATCATGGGTAATTAATAAGCCGAGAGGGTCCATTGGTTTCGGGCCCAATGCATGGTAGTAACTGCAACTTGAACCACACATACAGATCTCAGATCCTATGTACGGTTCCAATGAAACAACCCACCACGTACTCCTACATGGCCTTTCATCGATACCTTTACCAAGCGTATTCCACACTTCCTTCTCTTTATCGAAAGATTGTTTCACTCTGATCCATCACCCAGATGAACCAGACCAGACACAACTCTAAGCATAGCAGGCAACATAAACAAATAGCATGGTGGATCACACATCACATGGCTCAATCAACTCCTACACATGCTAGTGGGTTTCAACTATTTACTGTGGCAATGACAGGTCATGCAAGGGAATATGGTTCAACTACCGCAGCAAGTAGCAGTTCACGCGCTGTTTCCTTAATGCAGTAAAAGAGAGCAGGAGCGAGAAGATTGGGTTGTATCGGAATGATCAATGATTGCTTGCCTGACAAGGTAGTTGTCGGGTACTGCTCTTCAACTGGATACGTAGCAGTATCCTCGGGAGCAGGACCTAACACAGAGAATACCGGCGATACAATCATTACCAAACAAATGCAACAATATGATGCATGTTCATGACATGGCAAGATGCATGTGTGTTGGCTAATGCAACTAAAACCAGAAGGGTTTGAACCTATTTGAATCAAGGATTCAAATTGAAGTTCAAACTATTATTTAAATAAGTGCATTATCATGTTTTTGATATATACAGCAAGTTAACTTGTTCAAACATGCATGAAACCAGTGCCATTAGATAGATTGGATTTTTCTGATCATTTTTCATATATAAATCTTTTCCATCTGAGCTATGGTTGAATTTATATGATTTTTAGAAGTTTTGGGTATTTTCTGGAATTTCCTGAATTATTTTAAATCTAAAAATCCCAGAAAAACCTTTACTGCGTCAGCATGACATCATGCTGACGTCTGTCAGTCAACAGGGCCAGTCCAGGTCAAACCTGACTGGTGGGTCCCTCATGTCAGTGTCTCAGGAGCTAATTCCGGTCATAACCAGGGTTGACTGGGTTTGACTAACAGCGGGGGCCCACTGTTAGTGACTGTGGTGACTAAACTAATTACTGTTAACTCCTAATCATCGAGCCACGTCAGCCCGCCGGAGTTTGGCCGGCGGCGACCATTTTGCACGGCGGTGACTCGTCGGAATCCCTATTCCGGCATCCATTTGCCGCGCGGATGGCCTTGGTGTGCTCCTGGTGAAGTACCGCATCCAGCGGTGCCACTGGTTGGACAAGGGGTCGCCGGAGTCGACGGCGACGAGCTCGTCCGCGGCGGTGCTCGCACAGGGTTGGTCGGGATGGTGTTGTAGTGCACGGGAGGAGGAGCTGAAGCTCGCTCTAGCTTGCTGGTGACCTACTGAAGCTAACGGCGTGCTCGGCCACGAGGTACGGTGCCTATGGCCACGGCTGTGAGTTGGCCGGCGGCGGTGATCGTCGGTGAGCAAAGGGGGCGGCGGCTACAAGGCCTAAACGAGCCCGTGGAGAGGGGGGTTCGAAGCGTGAGCTCACAGCGGTCGCAGAGGGCGTCGAAGTGAGCTCGGGGACGGTCGGACGACGGCGTACGGGCGGCGGCGATCTCCGGTGCCGGAGGTTGAAGACGACGGCGAGGAGGACGTTGCGGAGCTCCTGGCGTCGTGTGCGTCGGTGGGGAGCTTCGGGGCGACGAGGCGGAGCTAGTGGTGCTTCGGGGAGGCGAGGAGGTGGCGTAGAGCGCGGTGTCAGCGGTCGTCGGCGACGAGCTCGCTCGGGGGAGCTCGGCGGAGGGAAGAGAGGAGGGGAGAGACACGGGAGAGAGGGGAAAACGGTCGGGGTGGCTCCGTGGCGTCGTTCTAGCCCGTCCAGAAGGCCGAGGGGCCAGCCAGGCAGGCAGGAGGTGGCCAGCGCATCGGCGGCGCTCGCCACCGAGCTGCTTCGTGCGCTGGCGCGACGAAGAAGACGGTGGTGCCCCTGGTGGGCTGGGCCGGCTGGGCCAGCAGGTAAGTGGGCTCAGGTAAGTACTCTTCCTATTTTTCTTTTCCTATTTTCTTTCTGTTTTATTTCTTTTGCAACTTTGTGCATTTAATAAAAATGCCTAAACATTTTTATAACTCATGACACTTGTCATACCTACTCTATATAATATGAACAGTAGGAAACATTATAGTTCATGATTATTTGAGCATTTAAAATATTTTGTAGCATTTAAATGCCGAAATTCAAATACCATATGATTTAACCCAAAGCCCTAGATTGTCCTAGAAAATTGTGCACCATTTTTGGCAGAGGTTTAAGACCAAGGCAGAAATGATGAACATTTTGAAGGGCATTTTGGGTACATTGGAAAATATTTTAGCAAACCCTAGTTGTTAGGGGAGGGGTGCTGGGGTTTCTGTTAATCCCATTTCAAGTTTCTTTGAAAGTAAACATGATGCACACTCTAGTCAGGTCCTAATGCAAGTGCTAGCTAGGGATGTGACAAATACTGTACGTGGAGAGGCTGATAGCTGGGTCCACGGCAGCCGCAAGGAAGTGCCTCCATATTACGCGGAAAATAACTATTCCTCCACTAGACAGCGGGGACCCACCGGACGAGCCACCGTATTTGGCGAAAAAACGTTTCCCCCCTGACTGCGAGGACCCACCGAACGGGCAACCGTATTTCCCGAAAAAACATTCCCCCCGCTGCCAGCTTGGACCCACCGGAAGTGCCTCCTTATTACGCACAAAAACATGAATACTCCCCCTGCTAGCTGGGACCTAGTATAGTGGGAGGCTGACTTGTGGGCCTACTAAGTTGACATGTATGGAGGGCTTTGTCAACTTAGTGAACATGTACGATTCTACCTCCATTGACCGTACGATGTCCATCCAACAGCTGTAGTGCTTCTTCAACCTCTGGTCTTCTTGCTCCAGCCACCCAAACAAGCGCCAGTCGTGCCTTGTGCTCCTACCTCCCGTGGCCGGCTACGATGCCGTGGAGGCCTCACCGCCCACTACTATTCCCACTGCTGGCCAGGCCCTACGGCGACGGCAGCTTCACACTGTAGCCGAACTAGTGAACCCTCGTACTCCTCTCCGCGCGGGCTTCCACTGTCGCGTCTTCCCTGGCTCCGTGCCGTCCCCTTCCTAGGCCTCGCCGTCGTCCACTGCCTTGGTGCTCTCGGTGCGGCGTGGTCAATGTGGTCAACGACCGACATCCATCTGAAGAGTACTGTACGTGGAGAGGCTGACGGCTGGGCCCACGGCCACAGCCCAGTTTTTTTGAGATTTGCCAAATAAGTCGCTTTGTCAGGCATGTTGGGCTGCAAATCTTTCAAGACGAGGAGAGCTTCATTCGGCTAGCCGAGAAAATGGCCTATCAGTAATGAGAAATGGGCTGTACATTTGTAACACACATCAAACCGGCAATTAGTTTCATTTTTTTTTCATTTCGAAATTTTAAATTGTATTGATTTTTATGCGAGGACAATTTGTTGGATTTTATATTGATATAAATTTATTTTTAAAATCAGTTTGAATGTGACTCGAAATTTCGGGATTAATAACAGTTCGGACCGCACCGAAATATGCAAAATTTCGTATAATTTTTTAACCATGGCCACAATATGGGCTGTAATGCTAACACAAAGAATATGGGCCCGAAAAAAAATTAAGAATTAGAAAATGGGCTGTAAATTATTAGAAATAATGGCAGATGGGCTGTAGGATGTTTTCTACAGATTTTAGGCCTTCCTAAAAAAAGGTTGATGCACAAGCAGTGATTGTTGGATGTCCATCCAACGGCCGTCGCGCTTCTTCAATCTCTGCTCTTCCTGCACTAGCCGCTCAAACAAGCGCCGGCGGGACTGCCTGCTCCCTCCTCCCCGCGGCCGGCTGTGCTGCAGCGCAGGCCTCACCGCCCCATCATACTCCCATCGCTGGCCTAGCCATCCCTCTACTCACCCACACCTGCTGTTATTCTCCGGCGATGGCAGACGATCCAATAAACCCGCGTACAGTCGTACTCCCCTCCGCGTTGGAAACAACTGCCAAGTCTTCCCTGCCTCAGTGTTGTTCCCTTCCTAGGCCTCGCCGTCATCCACCGCCCTGGTGCTCTCGGCACGGGGTGGTCAAGGAATGACTTCCATCGGAAGATTGCTGTATGTGGAGAGGCTGACAGCTGGGTCCACGGCAGCCGCAAGGAAGTGCCTCCTTATTACGCGAAAAATAATTATTCCTCCACCTGACAACGGTGACCCACCGGACGGGCCACCATATTTGTCGAAAACGTTTCCCCTCTGACTGCTGGGACCCACCAGACGGGCCACCGTATTTCACGAAAAAACGTTCCCCCCGCTGTCAGCTCGGACCCACCGGAAGTGCCTCCTTATTACGCACAAAAAATGAATACCCCCTGCTAGCTGGGACCAAGTATAGTTGGAGGCTTACTTGTGGGCCTACTAAGTTGACGGGGACGGAGGGCTTTGTCTACTTTGTGAATATGCACGATTCTAGCTCCATTGACCGTACGATGTCCATCCAACGGCTGTAGTGCTTCTTCAACCTCTGGTCTTCTTGCTCCAGCCACCCAAACCAGCGCGGGTTGTGCCTCGTGCTCCTGCCTCCCGTGGCCAGCTGCGATGCCGCAGAGGCCTCGCCGCCCCCTACTATTCCCACCACTGGCCAGCCCTGCGGCGACGGCAGCCTCACATCGCAGCCGAACCAATGAACCCTCGTACTCCTCACCGCGCGGGCTTCCACTACCGCGTCTGCCCCGGTTCCGCGTCGTTCCCTTCCTAGGCCTCGCCGTCATCCACCACCCTGGTGCTCTCAATGCAGCGTGATCAACGTGGTCAAGGAACAACTTCCACTGGAAGAGTACTGTACGTGGAGAGGCTGACAGCTGGGTCCACGGCAGCCGCAAGAAAGTGCCTCCTTATTACGCGGAAAATAATTATTCCTTTAGCTGACAGCAGGGACCCACCGGACGGGCCACCGTATTTGGCGGAAAAAAATTCCCCCCTGACTGCTGGGACCCAACGAACGGGCCACCGTATTTCGCGAAAAAACGTTCCACTCGCTGTTAGCTCGGACCCACCGGAAGTCCCTCCTTATTACGCACAAAAAAATGAATACCCCCCTGCTAGTTGGGACCCACCTTGGTGGGTGGCTGACTTGTGGGCCAACTAAGTTGACGGGGACGGAGTGCTTTGTCAACTTAGTCAATATGAACGATTCTAGCTCCAGTGACCGTACGATGTCCATCCAACGGCCGTAGTGCTTCTTCAACCTCTGGTCTTGTTCCTCTAGCCGCCCAAAGCAGCTCCGGTCGTGCCGCATGCTCCTACCTCCCGTGGTCGGCTTTGGTGCCGCGGAGGCCTCACCGCCCCCTACTATTCCCACCACTGGCCAGGCCCTGCGGCGACGGCAGCCTCACACCACAGCCGAACCAGTGAACCCTCGTACTCCTCTCCGCGTGGGCTTCCGCTGCCGCTTCTTCCCCGGCTCCGCGTCGTCCCCTTCCTAGGCCTCGCCGTCGTCCACCGCCCTGGTGCTCTCGGCGCGGTGTGGTCAACGTGGTCAAGGAACAACTTCCATCGGAAGAGTACTGTACGTGGAGAGGCTGACACCTGGGTCCACAACCGCAGCAAGGAAGTGCCTCCTTATTACGCGCAAAATAATTATTCCTCCACCTGACAGTGGGGACCCACCGGATGGGCCACCGTATTTCGCGAAAAAAACGTTCCCCCTGACTACTGGGACCCACCAGCTACATCTTCGCATGCAAGGAAGTGTGTACGGGCAAAAAAAATGATTCGCCCCTAGATGTTGGGACCCACCAGCTACATCTTCGCACGCGAGGAATTGCCTAACAGTCGGGACCCACCTGGTCGAAGCGTACGTAGCGTTGTCATTCTGGTCGCGAACATATACGTACATACTGGTCGATGTAGAGGCACGCACGTGTCGTAGTAAAGGCTCGCACGTATCATGTACGCGTATGTACAGCGGCCAGTTTGCAAGAAAGAAAATACGGCCACATACGTTCATACGGGCAGGGTCTCGAATGCCTACTCGCGCATACGTACAGCCAGGGCTCATGTACATGGCTGGGTCGGAACGAAGAAACTGCGTAATCATCGTGTTCATGGGGAGGCAACGGAATGTGTCGTGTTCATCGGGAGGCAATGGAACGCGTGGGAGCCAACCGGCTTGGACGGAACAACCGATGGAAATGAGGCCTGGCGTACCGCAAAATGGAGGAAATGGCCTTATGTTCGACCGGCCACGGTCGAACTGGGATCCTGTTCATCGGGAGGGGTTTGGCGTACCGCAAAACAGAGGAAACGGACCTCCTACGGTCGAAACGGGGGTCCTGTTGCTCGGGAGGGGTGTGGCGTACCGCAAAACAGAGGAAACGGACTTGTGTTGGAGCGCTACGGTCGAAGCGGGGATCCTGTTCATCGGGAGGGGTGTGGTGTACCGCAAAACAAAGGAAACGGACTTGTGTTAGAGTACTACGGTCGTAACGGGGGTCCTGTTCATCGGAAGGGGTGTGGCGTACCGCAAAACGGGACTCCACGGCATATTGTTCATCACCACCGTTGACCCCCTCCAGCCTCCACGGGCTACTGTTCATCCACCGTCGAACTCCGCCAGCCTCCACCCACGACTGTTCAGCCTCCACCACGCGCTACTCCACCGGCTACTGTGCAACCAGCCCTCTCCACGGGCTCCTGTTCAACCACCCCTCTACGGGCTACTGTTCATCCAGCCCTCCACCGTCTAATGTTCATGCAGCCCTCCACGGGGTGGTCCTGTTCATGCAGCCCTCCACGGGGCCCTGTTCATGCAGCCCCAACTGCCTCGATCGAACGAGGTCTTGTTCATGCAGAGGCAACACCACGTGGTCCTGTTCAGCCACCCCCACCGGGAACTGTCCATCCAAACCCCCCTAACAACGCTCACTGTTCATGCAGAGGTAGGATCGATCGACTTTAGTTAGCAGCAGTAGCGAAGGAATCGCTCGATGGGGTTCAGTTAACAGCCATCGATCGATCGCTCGGGTTCAGTAACGCGTAGCCTGCAGTGCAATCGCTCGGGTTCAGTTAGAGCCCAACGCCTTGCTCGGGTTCAGTTAGAGCCCAACGCCTCGCACCCACGCGCGTGCGTGTACGAGAGAAACGTGCATCGCTCGGCCTGAACCACCCACCGTAACCAGGAACACCCCGATATTTTCCTCGCCCTCGCTTCTACCATGGTTTTTTCCGTCATGGACGGCTCAAAGAACGTCATGCAGCTGCGTCTCCGACCCGCCCAGGATGAAAATCCCATTTTCTGTCATGATTTTTGTCATAGAAGTAGGACCCCACCACATCTATGATGATACTCTGTTTTGTCACAATTATTGTCATAGAAGTGTCATAAGTATGACAGGAAAAAGTTTCGTTCGGTCCAAAATGTCACGGATATATCTTTTTTGTAGTGTTACTATCCATATTGAGGCCCTAATCTCTGTTGCAAAAGTGCTAAATGATATAATCTGTTGAAAACTGCTGCAACTTGCTCATTTGTCTTTTTCATATCTTTTTGTGTGATTTTTTTAGCAACATGTCAACATGTTTTAGGAGCATAATCATGACATCTTTGTTGTGGTGCAATCCACTTTTCATGATATGCCTTGTGGTGAGTGGAACAAGCTTGCAGAGTGACCTACTCGCTGTTTGCTGTTTTCCGAGACTTGTTAAAAACTGTTAAGTCTGAACCTGCTATATTGTGATGCCATGTTTGCTTGATGCTACAGTCATATCCATGCATGTTTTGGTATGTCCAATGATCATGTCTTGAAGTCCATGTTATGCTCTATCCATCCATGCCCTTGTTTGCAATCAGAGGTTGTTGTAGCATGTCTCTTTCTTGCTCTCAGGTTGCGTGATAATATATCTGTCAACCTGTCAACATCATCTTCAATTTGGCAAAGCATGTTATAATTAATCTATGCCTCCTATGGAGTTGTGCCAATGGGGTTATTTGGAGTTTGCCATGCCTATTACATGTGCATGACCTTTGATTGCTTATTACATTTGATATGCTTGCTGTTATATGCCTCCAAAGTCGGTATCACAATGTTGGTTTTGCCATCCTAGATTTTCAATAAGTCTGAGAATATGATATATCATGTTTGCATCTTGTTTTGATGAATGCCATGAACCTGTTGCTCCCATGTATATGCCATGTTGTGTTCCTTGAGCTCCATGGTATGTTATACATACCATGCTTTTGCTTGCCACGTTGTTGTGCTCTAGCTTAATTATTTCTTTCCTCCAACATGTCAACATATTAACTCTCCTCATGTATATGCTCTGTTTTTCACTAAGTCATAATCTGTGATTTAAAGTTTTCTTGTAGCCTTGATCATGTGGGATTATTTTTTATGCCTATGGACCTGATACTAGATGATATTTGAATCATGCTATATGTACTTTGAGTTCAAACAATGCTTGTGTCTAGCTTGTACTTGTAGCATGATGTTTTGATGCTTGTAAGATGCCTAGTTGCTGTTTTAGACAGCTTGCCCTTTAAACTTGTTTCATGTGTGTGTGTGTTGAACCATGGCTCCGTTTGGAGTGTGCTCTATATGAAACTTGCTTGGTTTTGCATGTAGGTGCATCATGTCATGTTGCATCCATGTTTTGAGAGTGTTTGCATGATGTTTGAATGCATTTTGCATCAATGCCATGTGTAACTTGTTTTGCTCATATCTTCTAGGCCGTAGCTCCAAATTAAATGAACTTTATATATAACTTGACTAGAAATCCGTGTACATCATCATGGTGCATGTTAACTTGCTGTTTAACAACTATAACATAAGGTTTGTTCAGATCTGGACCAATTTCGAAAATTGCATATGAGGACTTACCGGAGTTGTTATATGATGTTTCTGGCCTCATTTAAACTTGCCTTGTTTGATGTTCTTGTATGCATCATCTCTTGCCATGAGTAGCATCATGTAGCTTGACATGCATCATTCTTGGTTGTGCATCATTTCTTGTTATGTGCGGTGTTTTTACCATGTTGTTTGCTTCTTCTCGTTAGTTCCTGTTTCGTTGCGATCGTGAGGATTCATTCGACTATGCTTGGTTCGTCTTCGTGGCTTCGTCTTCTTCATGGACTCGTTCTTTTTCCTAGCAGGATCCCAGGCAAGATGACCGTCACCTTGGATCTCATTACTATCATTTCTATGCTAGTTGCCTCGATACTATCGCTATTATCGCTTGCTCAGCCCCTCTTATATCATTGTTAGTTGCAAGTGAAGATGAAGATTGCTCCATGTCGGAACTTGGATTGTTGTAATATCACAATATCTATTACTATAATTAATGCACATATATACTTGGCAATGAGTGGAAGGCTTGTCCTTTTGCTCGGTGTTTTGTTCCACTCATGTCGCCTTGAGAACCAATAAACCGGTGTTATGTTCCTTGATCTTGCGTTCCTAATGCGGTTGGGTTTATGGGGACCCCTTGACAGTTTGCTTTGAATAAAACTCCTCCAACAAGGCCCAACTTTGGTTTTAATTTCCCTCATAATAAAAATTAATTAGTTAATTCGCATAGGGAGTCGCGTCCCCGAGGATTCTTTTCTAGATACAGGGGGGGCATTGCTAATGGTGTTGCTCCCAAACTAGAGTCTTTTGCGGAGCCGCCCCTTGGCAACTTGTGGTATTTGGTCGTTGTACGCTATACTCATCAGGATGTGGCCTGAGACGAGATACGCGCGGCTACTATCAGGGTATTGGCATCCCAGGAGGTTTTGCTAGACTTGTTTTACCATTGACAAAATGTCTTGTGCACCAGGATTCCGAGTCTGATCGGGTTGTCCCTAAGATAAGAGGTTTTACCTCTGTTGATCGTCAGAGCTTGTGATGGGCTTAGTTCGGACACTCCTGCAGGGTTATGATCTTTCGAAAGCCGTGCCCGCGGTTATGTTGCAGATTGAATTTTTTAATGTTCGGTTTTAGAAAACTTGACAGAGGATCTGAAATAAAATACACCAACTACGTGAGTAACCTTGACCGTCTCTTTTTAATTTTGAGAAGAGAACATGGTGGGGTTATGTTTGACTCGTAGGTAGTTCAGGATCACTTATTGATCATTACTAGTTTGCCACCGTTTGCGTAGATGCTCATCTTCTTGTACTCGTAAGTTAGCCACCAAATAATGCTTAGCCACTGTTGCAACCTCACCACTTTACCTCTTCATACCCATTAAGCTTCGCTAGTCTAGATACCCATGGTTATGGGATTGCTGAGTCCTCGTGGCTCATAGATACTACAACAACAATTGCAGCTATAGGTTTCCGATGACTTGACGTGATAGCGATTTTACTTGTGTTGGAGTTCTTTCTTCTTCTTGTTCGTCGATCTTGGGATAGGTTCCTGGTCGGCAACCTGGGATAGCAGGATGGATGTCGTGTGTTTTCTTGTGTTTTTCGTCCATAGTCGGATATCTTATGTATGAAGTTGTTGTATTCATGTGGCAATTGTATGCCTTGTATGTATCCCAATCTATTTAGGTAATGGTACGATGTAATGATATCCATCTTGCTAAGCGCCCGAAATGTGGTTGTGCCCCAATCACAAAGTTATCACGTGATCGGGATAGAATGACATTTTGGGCGTGACAACGCACCTCGAACCCCTGGGTGCCCGCACCCCCAGGCCAATATCTCTGTCCACCCTGGGCACCCGCACCCTCAACCCACGGGCACCCGCACCCCCCC
>LR738714.1:380485732-380668189 GCA_902687465.1 Secale cereale | reverse complement strand
TCAACCCACCTTCAAACACAGCTTCGGCCATAACTAATTCATGCGGAATCCGATTTTCACATTCTTTAGCTCGATTTGTAACTATTGACACCCCCATCCAAAAAATACTACGTCCATGATTTGACTTCATATTTTTTTTGGCATTTTGGCATCTTTGCCTAGGCCATCCACCATATCAACTGTATAGCCACCACCGATTTCTGCAACCTAACCCATTTTTGTTCCATATAGTATTTGTGGTTGCTCGAGTAGTTATTAGAGTCTCCTAAGGTGTTTCGGCTACTTAGGGATGGTTACTTATTCATCAACCACCACCACCACTTCTACATAACCATTGTACACTTCTGCCAACCCAACTTAACCCAATTTTGTTCGAGCTTGTTTGAGATGTGAGTTGTGTTTCCTAAGGTGTTTCGGCTATACTTAGGATCGTAACTTCAACTCTGACAATGTGTATAGCCCCACCATCCTTTTCTGCAACCACCACCACATTCCCGCTACCACCATTTGATATTTGACATTTGAGATTTTGAGTTCGCGGTTTTTCCATTTCCTAGGGTGTTTCAGCTAACTAGGGATGGCTCTACATCAAGAACGTCGCCTCTCATCATCGCCACGAGTTCGTCATCGACATTGACCACTTCACCTTTGACACCACCGTAACCAAGAACGGTAACCTCTATATCACCTTGGTATCGTGGTATCCCATCATTGTACATTCATCCTTGCCATTGCTTTGTTAACCCCTAGCCCATTTTGCGTCACTTTCCTATTGAGACTTTCAATTTGAGTATTGCTGGGCAACATTACTTGTGCACATTAGTGATCTTCAATCTACACCTTCCATTGCATACATACCATATAATATTGGTATCATCTTGGTATCATAGTACCATCCCTTGTGTCACAAGATTGTTCCCGCATACACAATTGTTATCTTGGTTCGAGCATTTTGCAAAATTGGCCAAAGAAAAAAAGAGGAATAAGCTTTTAAGCAAAAAGATAAAAACAAAGATCTTGTAAGCAATAGCCATAGCATCGCCACATTGCATATCATACTACCATATTGATCATCTTGGATCATTGTGTGCGAAACATCATAACATCAAACACATATAGCATACTTGGGATAGAAAGTTGATACATTTTGCATCTCATAGGTTGTGCACAATTGTCGTATCCTCCTTTTGAGCAATCATGCTAGCATCTCTCTAGAGTTGTGCAACACGAGCGTTTTCTGTGGATTCCACATTTGGAGCTCGTTCCTTGGTTCCACGACCCCATTTATCTATCTGTGTGTGTGTTTTCGTGTGCCATTCTTTGCTATTGGTCTACTTGTTTTACTTGCAATTTTGTGAACCTTCTCAACATTTTCGATATCTTGACTAACATTTGCTTGAAATTTTCTGCCACCTATCCTGACCAAGCTCCTCCATAAGCTTTACTTGTGTAGGTGTGGAAAGCAAACTCGGTACCAATTCCCCTATTGTAGCATCACATGAGTGATACTAGATACATTTTCAATCTTCGAAAAAGGTAACTTTGGTATTGTGTTCTCGTTTTCCTAATCACCTTTGCTCGAGCCTTGTGATGGATAGGCAAATCACATCTACTTCGGTCTACAACAACAACGACGAGTTCGATGCCATGAAGAACAATTTGGACGCCAAGATGGATGCTCAAATGGAGGAGCTCAAGGTCCTCATCAACAACCGCAAGAGGTATTCCTCATCTTCGAGAAGATGCTCAAGTGCACATCCTTCTGAGCTACCATCTCCGACAAGATCCCATTGGCTTCGACACCATCACCGATAAGAACGTGAATGTCAAGAGCTCAACACTAACCACTGCTCTATGACTTCACCACCTACCTTAGCATCTTCGCCAAGCGACTACAAGGCATCTTCGCCTTTGGACTCGCGGCATCTTCGCTGACTCGCACCTCAAAAGAAGCTCACCAAGCTCAAGTCAGCGACTTCCACGAGCTACTACAACCTCGACTCCGACCACACGATTACTTTCTATGGGATTCATGACCCCGAGGAGTATCTCGAGTGGGAGCACAATATGGACGACTACCTTAAGCTACATCAAGTCCCCTTCGAAGATCAAGTGAAGTGCGGCACAAGTAACTTCCATGACTACGTGTTGACATGGTGGCTTCACACACCCTCGAAGAGCTATGTCGTGAGTTGGCCCGAGACAAAGAAAGATATTTGGCGAGAGTTTTGGCCTTCCACCTACACGGAACATCTTCAACGCCAATTGGAGAACACCATCCAAGGATCCAAGTCCATCGACGAGTACTTCACGGATAGGAAGAAAGCTTTGCGATGTGCCAACGTGAAGGACCCCATTTGGATGAAGTTCCACTTCATGATGGGAGTGAAAAAGACATCTCCAACACTATCTTCCACGAGAACTACAAGTCCCTCGACGACAACTACATTGGTGCTCTCAAGGCGGAACAATAACTAAAGAAGGCCAAGTCTACTCGACCTCAAGCACACTTCACGACGACCACACTCCAAGGCGGTGGGCATGACGCTAGCACCACCGAGATGTCCAAGCCCGATGAGCTCCAAGATGATGCTCCAAAGTTCGAATTTGCCGACATTCCTCTTTGTAGCATTGATGATGCCGAGTCTACTTTGGCTCTTTTTCAAGACAGCATGGCAACGACTACGACTATGGAGTCTCTCAAGGAACATGCATTGGAGGCAAGCGACAAGGTGGCGAGCAAGGATGATGCTTCCATCTTTGGAGGCAAGAGTGATGATGTGCCATCTTCGGCCTTCATCCACGGCGATGGTGACGAGATGGTTGAGCATGGGATTTTCCCTTCGACCATGGTGACGTATGGTGACTTGAGTGACTTGTGCCACCATATTGAGAGTGAGAGTGAGATCACCACTATCCCCATATATGATGAGCTGCCCCATTTCCCATGTGAGGAGAGCCACCACCAACACCACTTGAGTGATTTGAGTGACTCCACCATATGTGACTTTGAGTGCACCTACCTTGAGGGAGTGAGTGAGCCACCACCACAAATAGAGAGTAAGATAGTTGATAGGTCTTGTGAAGCCATTTTCACCTCTAGCAACTTAACCTCTACCTGTATTGTGTCTTCTCATTTTGTGCTAGGTTCCATATTTGATGAAGCCCTGATACTCGATGACTTTGTCCTTCCTATGGACAAGACGATGGCGATGGTGGAATGTGATGCACCCCCCAGATGGTTCCATCAAGATGAAGATGATGACCACCTTTTGCTCTTTGCCACCTCACCTACAACACATGAGTGTAATAAGAAAGGTAACAAAGATGAAGGTGATGCTCTCGTCCCACTAGTAGACTATCTTAACATTGATTGCTTGCATGATGTTGATCCACCTATTGACATGGTTCATTCTAGTATGATTTACCCAAGAGATGATTTACCCATTTATGATGAGTTTGATGATTGCCATGTGGAGTCCATTAGTAGTGATGCCATGTTGTATAGGATTTCTTGTGATCATTCCCTTGGTCGCATCATGTTTGACAACCTGCTTGACTTGTCATATGCTATGCATGAGATCAATAATATGTCCATTTTGAAATCTTGTCGTAGTGACTATGCATATGCCATTAAAATGAACCTAATTTGCACTTATGGCATAAATGACAAGCCCATGGTTATTGGACAGTGTTTCTCTCGTGATGATATTGCTAAGCTTCCTTTACATAATTTGCGCAATTCATCTACTATGCCAAGCCATGAACACATTGTTTCGGATATGCATTGTTTTGGATGTTGTCAATATTCTCCATGTGATGTTTCCACTAATGCTCATGAGGAGACCCCCATAGTTGCATCATACACTTACGGAGATTTTGATGCATTCCATACTTTGCATGTTTCCCATGATTGTGTGCACCATATGCATTCCATGAATAACAATGCTCTAGATATTTCTCATGATGCATTACACAATTCGAGTCTCAATAATGCTATACATAACAATAGACCTCTCATGATGGATGACATGGTTCTATATCATGCATCTCATTTATTTCAACATTGGATATTTTGTGCTAACCACCACACACATGTGGGCATCGAAATGGATGATGTGTACATATACCACGCACACAATATATTTTATTTGTCTTAGTTTTGCATAGGTACTCACGAATACTCGTCAACCTCTCAGGACTACCATGAGTTGACGAAATGAGCTCTAGAGAGCAACGATGCCTTGGGAACCCGTGAGATGTTTCACCAACCGTTTCCTCCACGCAAAACTTCGTGCATTTCTTCTACATGCCCATCACATGGTTATGGGTTATTGTTCTTTATTTATCCTTTGCCCATATTTCCATGTTCACTTTGCATGATATGCTTATTTTGATGCCTTTGCCATGCAATAGTGACCCTTGCTTGCACTTACATATGATCCATGATTCTACTACTACTATGTGTATTCACATGCTTGGTGGAGGTCCTATTAGCTATTGCCATGATTTGTTTGTGCCCCATGCTATTGATGCTTGTTGTCTTGGGAGAGTCATGATGTCCCATTTCTATTTACATATGACCTCTCGCCAATACATTGATGATATTTTGCTCATTTCTTGCTTTCATGCTTGTGATATGTCATGTGCATTATTCATGCCCACTATTTGCACACATGCCATGATTGCCATAATTACCTCTAGTATGTTGCATCTTCGCACTACCAGCTTGCTTGTCTTGATCGCTATGATTGCTTGCTTTGTCGCATCATCCATGATGCATAATTGCCCATTTCATTGTGTTGATGACATATATGTTCATGCCACTCACATGGTATATCTTGATCATTGCCACTTGTCTCCATTAGTTACATCTCTCATATCCCCTTGTAGTGAGTGCAACCATGCTATGTTTGTTGATCTTGGAGATTTGGGTATCTTACTTCTGATGCATGCTTGTTTGTTTGAGTTTAATCTATTTGGTTGTTCTCGCATAATATGCTTACCTACAATGCCATGTCCACTTGTCCTTTCTTACAATAAGAATAATGAAAAAACTAAACGAATGATAGGTGTTGCATTTGCACTAACCTCATTTCTTTTTCCAAGTGTTTTTCATGTTCTTTCATTTTGAAGGATTTCGCAGTACCATCATGAGTTAAATTGGTTATGTGAAGGCGTATACGATGTCCGACACCAACATCTTCAATGTCAAGAACTTGTCCCAATACCATGTTGATGACGATCATGATCCGCGGAAGGATCTCTCTCAAGGGCGGGATGACGCGGAGCATCCCTACGTCATCCCCATGGACTCTACTACAACTCATCAAGCATGTCGTAGACCAATGACAAGAGCACACGCCATCAAAACTGAGTTTAACTCTTTCCTCTTCCAACTCCATTTGAATTCACATGAGAGTTGGGTCCGACCTCAAATGGAAACATTGTGCATTCCTAGGTATCAAGGAAATGATCGTGAAGAGGAGAGGACGGAGAACAAAGCCCACATGAATGAGAAGAGGGAAGAAAGGCATGAAGAAGAGGATCCTATGGACACCCCGGGTGCCCGGGCCCCTCTGCCCCCGGGTTCCCGGTCGCTGGCTGTAAGCTGGCCCTAGCCACCCTGGGTGCCCGGCTAAGAGGCCCTGGGTGCCCGTCCCCTAGCCTGGGCATCGCGCCTCCTCGGGTGCCTGGGCCACTACCTTTGGGTGCCCGGTCCCTCCCGCTAGGCACTGGAGATGCCCGCCCGGGTGCCCGGGCCGCCACCCCCGGGTGGCCGGCCTAGGACGCCGACCCTCCTGACCCGTCCGGTTGCCCGGGCTTTCAACCCCTGGGTGCCCGGCCCCCTCCGTAGCGCCAGCCTCGGCCCGGTCTGGGTGCCCGGACCCCTCTGTGATGCATGCGTGCATGTTGGGTTAAAATGACCCTTGTACCCCTCTTTCCCTCTTCTTTCGTCCCTTGGCTATAAGTACTACCCCCTAGCTCGTTTAGAGGATAGCAAAGGATATGACATGATTTAGTTGAGCTTTTCTCCTTGTACCTACTCTTGAGAGAGAGAGACCTCTCCCATGGAGATCAAGACCTCCTATGGAGAAGATCCCTAGTGGATTCAAGACCCCATCTAGGCAAGGATCCCCATCATAGGATCATCAATACTTCACCTCCTCTAGGAGTGGGAAGAACTTTACCTTAGTTTTTATTTTCCTTGGATTGATCTTGTATGCATGTGGATCTCTTGTGAGTTACTCTAGTGGATGTGTAATTGGGTTTGTTTTGAGTGATTTCCCTTGTGTGTTCTTGTGTTCTTGCTCCTTTCCCCCCTCCAAGTGTGAAAAGATCCAACCCTAGGGTTCCACCCTACAACAATGGCTCTCTTTCTTTACCATGTTTTCTAGCCAAAAAGTATCTTTTATCATATCTTTTATTTTTAGGTTGTCGGTTATCAAGATCAACATCAAGTTCTATCTCAACATCATTATCTGGTTCTTTATCATCGTTTTGTTCAGCGTCTTTAGGAACATCATAATTATATTTTTCATTACCATTAGATAAATGTTCATTACCAAATTGAGTTTCAACATCTAAGATAGATACAACATTATTATTTTCAGGAGGTTTCTCTATCTTAGGTTCACTAGAGGTATGCAAAGTTCTATCATTTTTCTTTTTTCCTTTGGAAGGACTAGGTGCATCTGTCTTAATTCTTTGAGAGTCTTGTTCAATTCTTTTAGGGTGTACCTCAGGATAAAGTGGTCCCTGAGTCATTTTGCCTCCTCTAGTTGCTACTCTAACAGCACAATCATTTATACTACTATTCATTTCATTTAAAAATTCTTTCTGAGATTTAGCAACTTTTTCTAACTGATTTTGAACCATAGAAGCATGTTTTCTAACACCTCTAACATCATTAGAAATTCTAAATAGCAAGTCACTCAAGCGTGCAATCATATCATAATTATATTTCAATTTTTTCATAACATTTGCATTGAAGTGATCATGCTTCATAATATAGTTGTTAAATACATAAAGGCATTGACTAGGATGTTTATTGTAAGGGATATCACCTTCATCAAACTTTAATAAAGAATTTATCTCCATCACCCGTGGAGGTGCTGTATTCAATCCTTGTATTTCTTCAATAGGTGGTAAATTCTTAACATCATCTTCTTTAATACTTTTTTCCTTCATGCATTTCTTTGCCTCTTGCATGTATTCCGAATTGAGATATAAGATACCCCTCTTCTTCGGAGTGGGTTTAAGCGGTGGCTTAGGGAGAACCCAATCATCACAATTTTTCAATATGTTATTCAATAACGCCTCAGCTTGTTCACAAGTTTGTTCCCTGAAAACACAACCATCACAACTATCTAGGAAATACCTAGAAGCACCGGTTAGTCCATTATAGAAGATATCCGGTATTTTATTTTTCTTAAGTGGAGCCTCCCCCAAGTTTGTGGGAGACTCTCTTCTTCAATTTGCACAAATTTAAATATTTCCTATAAGGCAGCTTGTTTCTTGTGAGGAGGAAAATATTTTCCAGAGAAGTAGTAAATCATATCCTGGGGACTACGCACACAACCAGGAGAAAGATTATTGTACCATATCTTAGCCTCATCCTTTAATGAGAATGGAAATAATTTGATGATAAAATAGTAACGAGTTTTCTCACCAGGAGCAAACAGGGTGGCTATATCATTTAACTTAGTAAGATGTGCCACTACGGTTTCAGTTTCATAGCCATGGAAAGGATCAAATACTACCAGAGTAATTAACTCTGGGTCCATAGAGAATTCATAATCCTTATCAGTAACGCAGATAGGTGAGGTAGGAAACAGAGGGTCACATTGCATTCTAGCATTCAACGATTTTTCTTTCAGTTTGCGTAATAAATCCTAAGATCTTCTCTATCTTTGCAAGCAAGAAAGTCTCTAGCTACCTCCCCATCCATAACATAAACTTCAGGTATTTTAGGCAATTCATATCTAGGATGGCTAAATCTAATAGGTGTTTCAACATTTTCAGTTTCAAGTGTTTCATCAATTTCAGCATTCTCAATATCTTTAGCTCTAACAAGATGCTCATCAAGAAATTCACCCAATGGCACAGTATTATGAAGCAAGGTACTAGCATCATCATCATAAGCATCATTCATAGCATCATTCATAGTAGAAATAGCATCATCAATAACTTGCGACTTATCAGGATTAATAGCAGATTATGGTGTTGCAACCTTACTTATAATTGAAGGAGAATCAAGTGCAGAGCTAGATGGCAATTCCTTACTTCCCATCGTTGTTGAGGGAAGGATCTTAGTTCTATTAACCTTCAGATTCCTCATAGTGATAAATATATAATAATCCCAAGTGACTCAAAAAATATAGCTATGCTCCCCGACAACTACGCTAGAAAAAGGTCTTGATAACCCACAAATATAAGGGATCGCAACAGTTTTCGAGGGTAGAGTATTCAACCCTAATTTATAGATTCGACACAAGGGGAGCCAAAGAATATTTGCAATTATTAGTAACTGAGTTGTCAATTCAACCACACCTAGAGATTAAATATCTGTAGCAAGGTGATCAGTAGCACAGTAGTATGATAGTGTTGATAGTAATAGTAGCAGCAATAGTAACAGTAATAGTGATAGCAACAATTTTGTAGCAGTAGTAACAGTAACAACAGTAGTAATAACTTAGCAAGAACAATATATGGGAAATTCGTAGGCATTGGATCGGTGAACTCGTTGGATGATATTCATCATATAATAGTCATAACCTAGGGCGGCACAAAACTAGCTCCAATTCATAAATATAATGTAGGCATGTATTTCGTAAATAGTCATACGTTCTTATGGAAAGAACTTGTATGACATCTTTTTTCCTAGCCTCCCATGGTAGCGGGGTCCATAAGGAAACTAAGGATATTAAGGCCTCCCTTTAATAGAGAAACGGAACAAAGCATTAACACGTAGTGATTACATGAACTCCTCAAACTATGGTCATCACTGGGATTTGCGGATCATAACACGTAATAGGTGAATATGACTTACAAGATCGAATCTAGAACATAGATATAATGGTGATAACATAAGCGGTTCAGATCTGAAATCATGGAACCCGGGCCCAAAGTGTCAAGCATTAAGCATGTGAAAGTCATAAAAACATCAATCTTAGAACATAATGGATACTAGGGATCAAGCCCAAAAAAAGAACTAACTCGATTACATGATGAATCTCATCCAACTCCTCACCGACTAGTGAGCCTATGAAGGATTTACTCGCTCCCGATGGGGAGCATCATGGAATTGGTGATGAAGGAGGGTTGGTGATGAAGAATATCAAAGATCCCCTCTCCGGATGCCCAAACAGACTCCAGATTTGGCCACCCAACGAAGAACAGCGAGTGGCAGTAACTCTGTATTGAGAAACGTGATAATTCTTCCTCCTTGATTTTTTTCTCGAAATATAGGTACTTAAAGAGTCAGAGGTAGGGTCGGCGGGGCCATGAGGTGGGCACATCCCACCTATGTGCGCCTAGAGGGGGTGGCGCGCCCTGGTGGGTCGTGCTCAACCAAGGTCCCCCCTCCGGTGGTTCTTGGCTCCAGTATTTTTCCTTTATATTGTAAAACAATTCTCCAAAAAGTTTTGTTCCATTCCGAGAACTTTCATTTGTGCACAAAAAACAACACCATGGTACTTCTGCTGAAAACAACGTCATTCCGGATTATTTTGATTCAAATCATGCAAATTAGAGTCCAAAACAAGAGGAAAAGCGTTATGAAAAGTAGATACAACGGAGACGTATCAAAGCCCCATGCTCCCCGCTGGCGGATGACATGGTCGAATAGCGACTATGCCCATGCCCAAGTGGAGGTCCCATGCTCTACGTTGGTGGAAAGACTAGTATAGGCGCCAGACGCGGCTGTTTCATCCCCTCTTTAGTAACCAAATTGCCATTTCTCGAAATGAAGTTTGAAGTTTTTGCTTCTTTATTCGAAAAGGGATGGGGCTTTTCTGCAAGGTTTTCTGTTCCCCAAGATTTTTGAGAGCAGCAACGGCTGCCTGACGCCCGCCTTCTGATCGTCCCGCGTGCGGGGGCTGTGTCGATGCCTGCGTACATGTCAGCCCGAGCACGGTCGTTCCGCCGCGGGCCTGTCTCTACGCGCACATCCCCAAGGCCTTGGTGCCCGAGTCCTCGTGCAATGTTCTCAAGCGAGCCAGTAGACGCACGTTACCCGGGGTATTGACAAGCACTCCCTCCTAACCTCGGCCGGGCATCGCAGCCTAGCGTAACAGTATTGATCCACCCCTGCTCAGGGGCTATGGACACACAATAAACAAAGGGAAGGCAGCCTAAGGGAGTAAAACATTACTTCATACATCAAAAGGGAGTCTGTCCCAAAGTACTTTTACATCCCCGCGGAGTCATGTTCAAGATCTTGATAGGCAAACGGGAAAAAGAAAACCTAGGGAGACATGTTGTCGCCATCGCCTCCATCAGCCCCACGTCCGTCGACTTTGGGCTGGCCCCCATCACCTACGTGAGTGAACTCCGTGATCAGTTCATCAACGTGGTCCTCCACCCAGTCTCCCAGGGCGTCCTGGATCACCTTGGGCACGGGGCTGTCACGGCCATGAAGTCAAAGTCTGGGTCGAAGCAAAGGAGCTAACTAAAGACGTGTGAGGATGCACGAGGAGATCACAACTCTTCTCTTCGACGAGCTGGTCTACCTTCTTAGCACCCCCTTCAAGATGCTCCATGATTCTGGTGAACAAGCCGAGGTAGCCCCCGTCGTTAGGAACAAGTGGGCTAGAGACGCTCTCGTTGCATATGCCACTCAGGGCCCGCCACGCCCTTCCCTCAAGATCCTAGAACATCAGGGAGCGTGTGTGCTGCAGCCATGGAGCTCGGTTTGCCTCATCTGATGCCTGCTCCACGAGGGAAGTGACATCCTCCACCTGTTTGTAGAGGAAAGATAGCTCGGCTTTGGCTGCATCCTGGGCGTCCAGCAAAGTTTTCTCATGCTGCTCTGCTTCAGCTAACTTCTTCTTGAGGCCATCGGCCTTGCCCTTCAGCCTGTTGCGTCGTTTGCAGAAACGAGACTCCTAGAGCTTCTACTTCTGGTGATAATCCTTGGGAAGGGTCTGGTGGACCCCTGCGACCTTCTCATCAACCTCTTCTTGGACCCTCGCCTCCCGGGAGGCTAGGGCGGCCTCGGCGGTCATCACTTGGTGCTCCATCATCTCCAGCAGATCGCGCTTTAGGTCCTACTCCGAGGCACCAGCTCCAACGCGTCCCCTAGGGCGCGGAGCTCCACTTTGCAGTTCAGCAACCCCTTCATAGGGACGGGCACGGTAACCCCACTCTCCCGGGCTTTCTGCTCTAGGGTCACGATGGAGGCCCCGAGCGCCTGCTCGTGCCTCTCAGCAGCCTCGCCCCGCCAGTCCACGGCCGCGGCCTCTTTGAAGGCGTAGTCGCAGGCTTCTTTGGCCATGGCGGAGGACTTATCATATTTTGAGCGGGTGGCTTCGTGCTGGAGGTGGCTGAAGTTGACAGCTATTTTGAGCCAGCGCCACTGGCTCGCCAGGCACTGGTGCTCGGCCTCAAGGTGGGCGTCAACGTTGCCAAGCTCGGCCTCGAGCCAATCCAGCGCGCCCCTCGCTTCCCGAAGAAGGCCGTGCCGAATGGCACCGTGGCCACGCACGAGCTCCCACGCTCGACTAGGAACCTGCTTTGTGCCTCCAGCCGTAGTGGATGCTCCGGAAGATCCGGCAACATCGGTCAGGAACCCAGGGCCAGCCGGCTTGACGCCCACTTTCGTGGCCCGAGGCATGGCCATGCGCGAGCCCGGTATCAGGCTGCTCACCAGCTCGTGGCGACCCCAAGCGTCGCCAGGTGACATTGGGAGCGTGATACCTCCGGTGGGGGCAAGCGCGGAAGCTGGGCGCTCCGGCGCTCTGGAGGGTGGCGACGGGAGCTCCCTTGCCATTTCGCCTGACGGAAACCTGAGGAGAGGGAACTCAGGAGGGCTTGATGAGCAGAGGTCACGAAAAACAGAAGACTTACTCGTCCATGGCGATCTATCTCCTCTTCTTCAGGACGCGCGGGGCCGAACTGGTGCAGCCCCCGTGCTTCCCCTCGTTTAGGGAGTGCGGAGGTCGGAAGTCAGCATGCCAGAGTTCGGTGCATGGTCCCCCATACTTGGGGTGGTGATCACATCCCCGAGAGGAGCGTCTCCCCGATGATTGGGGCCGCTGAGGGGTATGTGCCCCGGCTTGCCGCCCCGTGACTGCTCCAGGAGCCTCACCATCGGGACCCCCAGCACCAGGTGCCACTAGGAGGGGGTTCTCGCGAGGCCCGTGTGACCCTTGGGGAGCAGCCCCCACTCATCGAAGCATGGCATCGCCTTGGAAAACTTATCCCATTTGGATAATAGTACAGGGGAGCCCTTCTTGAGGGAGCACGGGAGCATCTCCGCCGGTCTAGAGGCGGAGCACCCCGCGTAGCACGCTGGAGGGAAGGGAAGGCTCCTGAAGCCTCATGGTGTCCTCACGGCCGATGATGGCCCACATCGGGCGGGAATGGCACTAGAGACAAGCGATTCACGTCGGACGTACTCCCTCACCACCATTGCCATCGTCACGCCCACCTTCCTCTGGTCGGCCCGCCTAGCCGTAACCCGCGTGAGCTACGGGTCGACAAGCTTCACGTGCTCCCAACCGGAGCTCGGCTCCGCAAGGGCCGTCGGAATCTGGAGCAAGGGGCTGTACACGGCAGCGTCTACATACACACATTGCCTCCGGAATCCCTTCGTGCTCGGATGAAGCTCGGTGTCGATACTCGTGCCCGCCATGTCGTCCGCCGCTCAGAGTGACACCCACCCCGAGCTTTTCTTGCTGGTGACCATATGGAGGGAGAAGAAGTGGCAAAGCAGAGCTACGGATGGGGCGACACCCACGAGGCCTCGCACAAGAACGCAAAGGCAGAGAGGAGGATGATGGACCAGGGGTCAAGGTGCAATGCATGGACCTAATAGTGCATGAGCACGGCATTGAAGAAATCTGAAAACGGCGGCATCAAGCCAGAGAAGAGGGCATGGAGGTGAAGAGGCATGTTGGTGGCTCCAGATCGGCTAAAGACCGAGAGGCGGGCCAGATCTGCGCAGCCTTCCACTCGTTGGAGTCAGTGGTGATCGCCTGCCGGACCTTGTCCAGCCCTTCAAGATTGAGCACGATGGACCAGCCCAACGTGGGCACCGGCCTCGCTTGGAGCGGTGCTTCCATCAAGGCCCTGCCCCTCTTCCTCTTATGGGCCATGGTGGCGAGGAGGATTAAAGCGGGCATAAGATCTGGCAAGGGAGGTGCGAGCTTGCGAAGCAAGGAAGAAGCAAAAGGCGAGCGTGCGGCGGGACAATGATGGTTCTTGTCGGTGTTCTGGGAATGGGGTACCCAGACTTTCTTGTCTGCGGACCAGGACGTGGCTCATCAGGCGGCCTGGTATGGCCCAAAATCTACAACAACCACTAAAGACCCTCGCGAGGGGCCAAGCCTCGCGAGGCGGACGACACAAGGCATCCCCTGGGCCGGTCTCACTAGGCCGGCTCATGAGGATCGGATTTATCTAGGCCAGAGGTACCTCGCGAGGTCCTCGTGACGTGAGCAGTGATGACCAAGGCCAGGCGGGCGCAGTGTGCTAGTTTCCTCTTTGGTGCTAAAGAAGCAGGTGCAGGCGAGGAGTCCCGAGGCATCAGGCAAAGGATTCCATATCGGTGCAACAAGACCAAGACCAGCAGGATAGCAGAACGGAGGTCATCGCGGAGCCCACGACGGCGTCACCACTAGAGCCTTTGGTGGGCGAAGACCACCTTTTGTCAGGATAGCTTGTACTTGCCGCCCCCCTTCAAATTTGGCCGTTGTGGGGTCCCTTCCCGCTCCATATTTGGGAAGAGGACCCGAGCCACTATAAATAGGACTAGCCACCACCTTAGACAGGGATCAGATCATTTGAGACCACCCGCACACCCACAAGCTCACCCGAGCTAAAAAACCCCTCTCCTCAGGAGGCAGTTCGTCCATGTACTAGTTCTTCGTCAACCTACAAGGCAATCCACCACACCACACTGGATTAGCGTATTACACCACGACGGTGGACCGAAACAGTATAAACCTTGTGTCCCTTGTTCTTTGGATCTGACAAGCTAGGCCTAGGGATCGGCGAGTAGACGAGCTATGGCAGAAGGAGAGATCTTCGTGCGCACCCCAGAGTTCGAACCTCAAGGGTTTTGCTGGAACCCAAGATCTAACATTTGGCGCGCCAGGTGGGGGTGTGCCGAAATTTCTCCCCCATCCGTCCTGCTCTCCATCCGCCAAGCTCACATGACGGGCGTCCCTCCTCCGACCGGCTTGGCGGCCGCGCGCATCGGTGCTCCGGCCCACCGAGCCTTCACCCCCGCGTACGACGGGTGCAGTGGCCACCCAGGTTTAGGCCAGATCTGCCACCCCATTAGAACGGGGCAGCGGACCCGGCCGTCTTCCTCCAGGCTTTTGAAGAGGCCATCTCAGCGGCCAGCGGCGACAGCAAGGTCATGGCCAGCTGGCTCCCCATGGCGCTCATCGGCGTGCCACGCGCCTGGTTTTTCAGCTTGCCAGAATCATCCGTGGCGTCTTGGGAGGAGCTGCGTGACCTCTTCATCGCAAGCTTTGGGGCGCCGGCGCCCAACATCATCGCGGCCCTCCTCGGCAGCTCCCAAGCGCCACCCTCTGGCCGCCGCATCAAGCAAATCTTCCGCCAGGCGGGCGTCGCCTCTATATATGCCAGGGGGCTCCTCCTGGATGGGTGGCGCCCAAGACCGACCTCACCTTCGACTCGGGGGACCCCCCACCTCCACCGTGGGCTCAGGTGCTCTCCCGATGCTCTACACCCCACCATCTGCAACGCGGCAGTCACAAAGACCCTCATTGACGGTAGGGCTGGCCTCAACGTGCTCTTAGTGGAGGCTTTCAGCTTGCTTCGAGTGCCACTCGAGCGGCTGCGCCCCACCAAACCCTTCTCCGGAGTCAGCAGCGGTTCCACCAGTCCTCTGGGGCTGATCCGCCTCCCGGTCACCTTCGGCACCCGAAACAACTACCGCACCGAGCTAATCGACTTCGACATTGTGTGAATCGGCCTCCCGTACAACACCATCCTCGGGTACCCCACGCTGACTCAGTTCATGGCCGCGACCCATCCGGCCTATAACCTCATGAAGATGCCAGGGAGCAGCGGTGTCGTCACCGTGGCGGGGGACACCAAGGAAGCTCTGGCGGCCCTCAAGCGTGTCTTCTGGACCGTTGCGGCAGCGCATCCGACCGTTGAAGCCACCCCTGGAACCGAGGGTGCTGCACAGGCCAAGAAGAAGCAACTTTTCTCCCAAGACCGATCCGAGACAAAGCAGGTGCCGGTGGATGAAGACGAGTCGTCAAGTGTCGCCTTCACCATAGGTGCTGGTCTTCCCCCGGCTCAAGAAGAGGCGCTGGTTGTATTCCTGTGCGCAAACAACGATGTGTTCACATGGGAACCCAAGGACCTGGCAGGAGTCCCGAGGGAGGTGATCGAGCATCACCTGAAAGTATGCCCCAATATGCGCCCCGTGATGTAGAAGGACATGCGCCAATCTGTGAAGAAGTAGTCCTTCATCGTGCAGGAGACTCGTAAGCTGGAAGCGGCGGGTGTCATCCGCGAGGTCCGTGTGGCACCCCGGCTCAGAGCAACCGGTTTACCATGCATTGCCAGCCCAGAGAACATGTCTTCTGGCAACACACAACATATTGGTACAGAAAACAACCGCTTTATTCATGCTAGCATATCAAAGTTTACATTACAACAGGTAGTGAGGCCAAGCTGCACACACGGTGCGGCTGAACAATATGTACATTATTTAGTGAACATAAAGGGCCACGGTCATAACAACTACGTGGGAGCGGAACAATGTCGTAGCGGAATTCCATAGCACAGGGACACCGAAGTGGACATGATCTAGACTCAGACAGCACTCCTTTCCAGCGAGACTTTCCTGAAATCTGGCATGACACACCAGGTTAGTACATTGGATGTACCTGCAAGCTCACAACAATCATAAACATAATGACAAACAATATCATGATAATTAACCAATTATTAAAATGCAACAATATATATATACAGCCGGTCTATTCTCATAACATTATGAGAATAATATTCTCATTACACTTCCGAACTGCACAGATACTACAACAGAGAGACCAGTGAACTTCATGTTTGAAAAAATTGTACGTGTTGTTTCTTGCGTACCTTTTTTGCTCTAGTTTTTTTAACCGTTTATCGGAATTATGCGTGTAATATACCGTTGAAAAGCTATGGACTAGATGCAACTTTGCCATGTTGAACACTTTTCGAGATTCCGCACGGTTTAATAGCAGTTTTGAAAACGGTGCGACCGACGAATAATGGCAGCGAGCGTTTTTTTGCGCTTCCGAACTGCACAGATAGAGCAGTGAACTTCATGTTTGAAAAAACTATACGTGTTGTTTTTCGGTACCTTTTTTGCTCTAGTTTTTTAACCATTTATCGGAATTATGCGTGTAATATACCGTTCAAAAGTTATGGAGTAGACGCAACTTCGCCATGTTGAACACTTTTCGAGATTCCGCACGGTTTAAGAGTAGTTTTAGAAACGGTGCGACCGACGAATAATGGTAGCGAGCGTTTTATTGCGTTTGTTTCTAAACCGCTCGTCGGAATAAAGCAAGTGATACACCATTGGAAAGGTATCGTCGGCACGCATCTTTTTCATATCTATTATTTTTTCTATTTCGCTACGGTTTAAGAGGAGTTTTGAATTTAACAAATCGCGGAATTATATTTTTTGATTTTTTTGCAATTTTCGGTACTGTTTTAGCTTCAGTTTTTTAACCGTTTGTCGAAACGAGCCATGTGATACGCCGTTGGAAATCTACGAACGAGGTGCAACTTTCATATGTTGAAATAGTTTTTAGATTCCTTACGGTTTTTAGTTAATTTTGAAAATCGTGTGGCTGACTTCGAAGGGTAGCGACCGTTTTTTCGTGAAATTTTTACAAAACGTTGGTCGAAATGATCCAAATGATACACCTTTGGAAAGTTATCGTTGAGACGCTACTTTTTCATGTAGAACACTCCCTCTAATTCATGACGGTTTAAGAGCAGTTTTGAAAATACAAAAACGCGGACACTCTGTTTTTCACGACAACAAAATCGACGCGTGCACTGCATCGGACAGAAAAGCACACCGCTTCAAACTGAAAACCGCACTGCATCAGACACAAGAAAACCACACTGCATCAGGGTAGGAGCCGGCGCGACGGTGCTGGGGGAAGGAGGCGGGGCGGCAGCGCGGGGGTAGGAGGCGGGGGCATTAGTTGCTGTCCTCGCGGCGCTCCGCGCTAGAAACCTATTTAAGTGGGGGTGTTATGAGAATAGACCCACCCTATATATATATATATATATATATATATATATATATATATATATATATATATATATATATATATATATATATATATCCAACATGCTGTGCTCATGCTCTTGTGAAGACAGTCCATCGGACTGGCTTACCAATGGTGATCTCTCTTAGATCACAAACATACCAACCTCTTGGTCTTAATTCGGTTTACCAAGTGATCTTTCCGGCGATCACAACCACGACCAACCCTTGGTCTCAAATATCACGATGGTCTTCCCACCATATTCAATAGTGCAAAGTTCATGACTTAGTGTGCAAAGTTTTATTAAATATTGACCCATGGTGTGACCTACTTTCGAGCGTGTCCGTAACCGTGGACTCGGCTATCGATAGATTAATTACACTCTACAGAGGTAGTGCACAGTACCCAGACCAAGGAACCCATGGCCTCGCACTCCCATTCGGGTGGACCAACGGCATTCCAACGAAACCCCTCCATTTCCATGACACTCTCTCGGCCACTTCGACTCACTCCCCATCGGGCTAGTCCTGGGTGGCCCCTGGGTCTACCAAAGAAACAACGACCACCGTCGTGGCCAAAATATAAACTGTCCCAAACGGGGACACTGTACCATAATCTCAACAACGGGCACACAAGGTTATGTCTGCTTACCGCGCCAGGGTACCGCACGCCCATAACCTTCCGTAGTTGGAGGCACCGACCAGAGGCATGGCAACGGACCGAATAAAGGCCTTCCCATAAAAGGAAAATTTGGTTGCAATGGGAAAAACTCGATTCAGTGGCACCATGACCCTATCAACGATACATTCAAGTTGAGTTATTAGCAGGTTCAACTTAAAATTAATAATAACCGCTGTCATAGAATGCCATGCAAATGCAACACGAACATATGCATCATATATCATTAGAACTAACTGGGTCAACTATATCCATACTAACATAAACATCAACAAGTCATAACACTTCTCTGGTTAGGATTAAACCTCAAATTAAATAGAAACTTCTCTAGCAAATTTTATCATATTTCTTATGCAAGAAGAATAACTCCAAATAATTACTTATGTCCATAACCATATTAGTTCTTCATAACAAAACTTCTTCTAGTTACTTTACCAACTTAATTAACTTCAAACTTTCTGTAGACTAAGCTTGACAACTTAAACAAGCAACCAACAGAATAAAAATAATAATAGTGATTTAAATGCAAGGATTAATTCATTCATTCAAGTTAAAAAATCACAACTATTGTAATGGCACCATGAAAATGTTGTTGTGGCTTGCCTTAGTGCATATGAGGTTCACAAACCTCCTGGTGATCCTCAAGACAAGCTCCACCTTCTGAAAATATTTCAAAAACACAAAAAGAGCACATCAAGAACACTTCTAAAAATCACCAGAAAACCTAGACAGCAGAGAAAAATCTCATTTTTGGTGAGCTGCTAAATTTCTTCACAAAGAACACAATGCAAAAAGAATCAATTCATTTGGACTTATGGTTGAAGAGTTTTGGCTGTTTGAAGCTCTCTGGAAATAAATGAAATTTGAATTTAAATAAAACAGAACTGGTGGGTGACGTCGAAGGCGTAAAGCCTCGGGCGCCACCACTCGTACTGCTTCGCGCGCGTACTGAGGGGCTGACTAGCGGGCCCTGCTAGTCAGGTGAGAGGAAGGGGGACAGGGAGACAGAGGACGGCGCAGTGTCGCCGGAGCTTACGCCGGTGAGGAGAGCTTCTTGGCCAAGACTAAAGGGAGGGATCGAAAGAGGAGACGAAGGCAGACCTGCCCGTACCCGTAGAATAGCTAGGGGTGGTCGGACGGCGTCGGAAATGGCCTCTCTAGCGGAGACAGAGAACGGAAGTCGTCGAAGATGAAGATGACGACGACCAGAGGCGGCACCAGGGGCTCCAACCGGGCAGAACGGCACCACGGGGGCATGGCGGAGGCCCTGGAAGGATGGCCCGAGCCTGGGAGAGGCTGGAGTTGTGGAGACTACCCGAGGGGATCGCCGGCGAGCTTGGGGACGGCCGCCCGTGGCCTGCCCGACCGGGCTATGGCTTTCTACGTGACTGTGGAGTGTGTGGGAGGAGAGGATGGTGCTCGAGGAGGCTGGGGAGGACTCTATTTATAGGCGAGCATCGAGGGGTGATCGGGCTCCATCGGTCGACACCTGGACACGGCGCCCGTCGACGAACAGCGTCAGTACGTGAGGGAGAAGGCGACGCAGCTCACGCGGGAACAGTGGGCGAGCGGGGACGAGCACATGAATGCGAGGGTGGGAACGAGCATAGTGTGCAACGCACTATTGCGTTGGCCGGACTGCGCCCCTGCTCGTTGCGGCAAGCTCCGGAGTCAGTTAGCGCCAGGAGGGAGTTAAGAGATCTAGGACGAAGATGGTGGCGAGGTTTGGCAAGCTGCGGCAGTCGGGGAAGCAAGCACACGCGCAACAGAGCGCTCGGCGGCACTCAGAGCGCGGCGACAAGCAGGATGGCATTGAGTACACGCGTGGTCACCGCGTGAACTCTGACCTCAGGCTGACCTAAGCCCAAACTTCATGTTTGGCATGTAGTTCATGGTAGTTTTAGTGTTTACCACACTTGGGTTTGGTCGCAGGCGCAGTAAGATGGATTTCCACTGCCTAGTAAGTTTCTGGACAGTAACTTTGAGAGCTTACTGTGGTCAAACTACTGGGAGTTGGGAGCTGGGCTTTGGAGGTTAGCAATCATCTACTAAGGTGAAGATGCACATGAAAATTCAGCCACAATGGAACAAGTAAAATGGTAGTTGTTGTAGAAACTACCATTTCTGTCCAGAAAAGAAAATATTTTCTGTAGCAAAAATATTCCAAAAAGTGATGAAATATTTTTGCTCAGAAAGATGCCCTAGGGTTCAAAGAATATTTGTGAATTTTCTCAGATTTTTGCGGGCAAGAAAAATTGGGGTTGCTTTGGAGCACATTGGGCTAGCTAGGGTTTAAGAAAGGGAAATGAATATTTTTTCATTGAAGAAAATATTCCAAATATTATTTTGGGGTGAACCAGAGAGGAAGTGATGGTGAGAGAGGGAAATGAGGCACTTGGGTGAAAGTCAAGGGGTACCCAAGTGTTTAAGTCCACATGAAAAGATTCAAAACACCAAATTTCAAAATCAAACCAACTGAAAATCAGGCAAAGAGAGGAGGGCAAAAACCAGACTGTCACAAACCTCCCCCACTTAGAATGAATCTCGTCCTCGAGATTCAGTTGCTTGGGATAACCATTCTGGATAATGTGGCTTTAGAAATTCTTCCCGTTCCCAAGTTGATTCTGACTCCGTGTGATGCTCCCATTAAACCTTTTAGAACCTCCTTACTTTACTACGAGTGACCCTTTCCATCTGATCTAAAATTCTAACTAGCCTCTCTTCATATGTTAAATCATGTGCCAGCTCAATTTCAGTCATAGCGGTCTTTTTCTCAGGCGGTGATATGCATCGCCTCAACTGTGAAACATGAAACACGTTGTGCACTTCAGACAGTTCAGGGGGTAGCTCCAATTTGTATGCCAGCGTACCCACTCGGAACATAACTGAAAATGGACCAATAAATCTAGGTGCCAACTTCCCACGAGTCTAGAATCTCTTGACTCCTTTCATAGGAGTGACTCGGAGGTATACATGTTCTCCGGGTTCAAAACTGATATGTCTGTGCTTTGCATCATAATAACTCTTCTGTTGAGACTTGGCCAATTGCAATCTGTCTCTGATTTCCTTAACCTGTTTCTTGGCTTCCATCATGAGATATGTTCCAAAAATACAGCTATCTCCAGTTTGAGACCAATTTAAAGGGGTGCGACACTTACGGCCATACAAAGCCTCATACGATGACATCTTTAAGCTGGTCTGGAAGTTGTTGTTATAAGAGAACTCGGCATACGGCAAGCAGTCTTCCCATTTAGGTCCTTGGGCCAAAGCAGAGGCTCGTAGCATATCTTCGATTATTTGATTTACGCGCTCGGTCTGCCCATCAGTCTGAGGATGATAAGCGATACTATATTTTAGTGTTGTCCCAAGGCTTGATGGGGACGTGGCCAAAAGGCGAAGGTAAAAAGTGAACCTCGGTCAGAAATGATGGTCCGGGGTACTCCATGTAGACTGACTATTCTGGATACATACAGTTGTGCAAGTTGATCTGCTCGATATGTGGTCCTGATCGGGATAAAGTGAGCTACCTTGTTTAAGGTGTCCACTATGACCTAGACTGCATGATTGCCTCGTTGTGTCTTAGGTAGCCCTGTGATGAAATCCATGCAGATGTCATCCCATTTCCATTGTGAGACTGGCAGCGGTTGGAGAAGTCCGGCTAGCTTCTGATGCTCTGCCTTCACCTTGTTGTATATGTCGCAACAGGCCACAAAATAGGCAATGTCTTTCTTCATTCCATCCACCAGAATATTTGTCGAAAGTCTTCATACATTTTTGTACCTCTGGGGTGAATGGAATACGAAGATTTGTGTGCTTCTGACAGGATTTTCTGTTTTAAATCCGCCTGATTGGGTACACAAATTCTTCCACGGAATCAGAGGGTACCAAATTGATCCTTTGAGAAACCTGAGGTATGTCTTTCGACCATATTCTTGGCATGTTTTTGTAGGATGGTGTCAGCTGGCTGGGCCTTGCGGATCTCTTCCTCAAGTGTGGGGGCAACTTTCAAAATATTAGCAAGGCTGGCATCAACTATGACCAGGTTAAGTTGAGCAATCTCCTCTTGAAGTTCAGGTGGAAAGGATTTCAATATGACATTTAGGCTGGCCGGCTTTCGTCTGAGTGCATCGGCAACCACGTTGGCCTTACCCGGGTGGTAATTTATTCCAAGACATGATCCTTGACTAACTCAAGCCATCTTCACTGACGGAGATTTAAGTCTGGCTGAGTAAATATATATTTGAGACTTTTGTGATCGGTAAAAATTTGGCACCTCTTCCCTATGAGGTAGTGTCTCCATATTTTTAGAGCATGAACCGCCGCGGCCAATTCCAGATCTTGTATAGGATAATTTCCCTCGTGGGGTCGTAGCTGTCGCGAGGCATACGCTACTACCTTGCCGCCTTGCATAAGTACGCATCCAAGTCCTTGTCTGGAGGCGTCATAGTACACATCAAAACCGCGGTAGATATCTGGAAGAGTTAACACAGGTGCGGTCATTAGCCGTATCTTTAGCTCATTGTAACTTTTCTCACAGTCCTCAGTCCATTCAAACTTCTTATCCTTCTTGAGCAGCTCTGTCATGGGTTTAGCAATCTTGGAAAATTCTTCAATGAAACGACGGTAATATCGCTAGACTAAGAAAACTCCGGATCTGGGATACAGTTGTGGGTGGCAACCAATCGAGCACATCCTTTACTTTGCTCGGGTCCACGGCTATACCTTTGACGGATAGCACATGTCCAAGAAATCCAACTTGCTTGAGCCAAAACTCACTTTTACTGAATTTGGCGTATAGCTGATGGTCGCGCAGTCGTTGTAGCACTGCTCGGAGTTGTTTTTTGTGATCTCCTTCACTTTTTGAGTATATAAGTATGTCATCAATAAAGACTACCACGAACTTATCGAGGAAGTCCATGAATACTTTGTTCATCATATGCATGAAGAATGCAGGGGCATTGGTGAGAACAAAGGACATAACTGTATATTTATAAAGGCCGTAACGAGTGGTGAATGCGGTCTTGGGAATATCTTCCTTTTTAATCTTGAGCTGATGATATCCTGTCCGTAAATCAATCTTGGAGAATACCTTGGCCCCACTAAGCTGATCAAACTAGTCATCAATCCTCGGCAGTGGATATTTATTTTTGATGGTGACCTCATTCAGCTGACGGTAATCCACGCACATGCGGAGGCTGCCATCCTTCTTGTTCATGAAGATAGCAGGTGATCCCTAGGGTGAAGAGCTGGGACGGATATATCCTTTCTGGAGCATTTCATCAAGTTGTTTCTTTAGCTCCACTAATTCTGATGAGGGCATCCGGTAGTACTTCTTGTATAATGATGCGGTTTCGGGCACAAGATCTATTGCAAACTCAAGCTCTCGATCTGGTGGCATGTCTGGCAGTTCTTCTAGAAATACATGAGGAAACTCACTGACCACAAGAATTAATTCCAACTCAGCCACAGCGGTAAAGACCATTTCTTTCTTGGGTATGCTTCTCCGAGAATAGAATTTGGTGGTCTACCCCTTCTGACTGGTCAAAGTGACTTCTCGGGTTGCGCAATTTATGCAAACTTGATATTGGGTCAACCAATTCATACCCAAGATAACATCCAACGTTACAGACTCATTGACTATCAAGGAAGTTGGAAAACAGACTCCGTTGATGTTGATTTCCAGATCACGACAGACTAGATTGCTCTTGATTAAGGATCCCGGGATTTGTACCAGCAAATTCTTGCCCAAAAGGATATTTGTTTTGTGCAACAAAACTCTGAGAAATAAAAGAGTGGGAAGCCCCAGAGTCCAATAAAATTGCGGCAAGTATGCTATTAACAGAAAACATACCAATGACGACTTCGGGTTTCTCTTGGGCTTCATCTGCGGAGAGGTGATGAACGTGCCCGGTGATGTTTTGCTGCTTCGGGCATGACTCCGTAATGTTGACTTGTGGCCTCATACTTGTCTTGCCGTTTTTGGGACAATGTCTGGCATAATGTCCATTTTGCCCACAACTAAAGCAAGAATTGTTACGCTGGCGCTCCTCAAGCACTGGGTTGGTTACGACATTCTTGACTTGGGTGGTGGTCTTGTTAACATTCTGTTGCCAATTGGGCTTGTATGCCACTTGAGTCTGCTGCCAGGTACGAGCCTTTTGCACTAGTTCCCCTTCCTTCCTTGGTTCAAACTTGCGCTTGTGATCATTATTAGCAGGCCTATTATCTGACACGAGCTTGTGCTCCCTTTCAGCAATGAAAGGTTTGTTCACCAGAGTTTGGAAGTCTGGGAAATCAAGCATACTGAGGGTACACCGGAGTTGCGAGTTTAATCCCCCAAGAAATCTATCAATCTTTCTTTCTTCGGTGGCTACATCATATAAGGAGTAATGGGCCAGATGATTGAATTTTTGCAAATATTCACCCACAGACTGATTTCCTTGGGTGAGTGCAAGAAATTCACGCTGCTTAGTCTTCATAATTCTAGTAGGGATATGATATTTCCGGAACTGATCCTTGAATTTTGACCAGGTGATTTCTTCATTCGCAGGCCACATGGCTTTTGCATTCTCCCACCATATGGCAGCAGCGCCTTCAAGATAATGAGTTTCAAATGGAACTTTAGCATCTTCTGCAGTACGAGCAATCTCAAGCTTCCTTTCAATCGATCGCAACCAATTGTCTGCATCCAACGGGTCAATAACCTGACTGAAACTGGGAGGCTTGGTTCTCTGAAAATCTGACAGGTTGGAGTGATGACCATTCTGATTTCCATTCTGTCCAACCATAGCTTAAACACTTCTTAATATCTCAATCAGATCATTATTCCTCCTTTCCTCGAACATTCGCAGAATTTGCTCGGTGTTAGGCGGATTTGGTGGTGGAGGCAGTGGTGGTATGTACGGTTCGGGAGAGTGTCCTGCCTGTCGGGCGGAACGATGAACAGGAACATCCTCATGAGCGCTGCTACTGCTGCCTCCCCGCGGCATCCTATTATGGATTTTCCCAAGACAACGCAACCGAGATGAGAAACATCCAAAAGTAAAGTGGGGAAAAGCGAGCAACAAATCCCGAGAGAAAACGAAATAGCAAAGAAAATACAGCGAATCGAAGAAATAAAGTTCCAACATAATTATACATAGACTCATACATGAAAGGTAATCAACATGCCAGGTTCAACTACTCTCATACAGGAAATGAAACATCATGACTCGTATGACTACATCCGTACACCATCCTGACAACTGCGAACACTCAGAAGCTCTACTGCTCTGCTGGTGCTGCAGGGTCCTCTCCCGAACTGGACTCGGATCTTGAACTGATGAGGTTAACTGAAACCTCCGGGTTAAAGGTAACACGACGGCGCTTCCTCGAGGGCTCTCCCTCCAGGGCAGGAGTAGGGTGAAGCATAGGAGTTACATGAGTAGTGAGAAGTGAAACCCACTCAGCAGGAGCACTGAGAGGATTTATGGTCGAGGCACCCGAGCTACTCAAAGGAGTAACCGGTGAAATAGGGGAACCAGAACTGGCTGGAGTGTAAGGGGTAAATCCCATAGATGCTAGAATAGTGACAAACCTAGTAGTGGCCAAAGCAATACGAGTACGAGTCAGCTCTCGAGCTAGCTCATGGATCATAAGATAGCTAGCAGTGATATAACGGGAAAGGTGACTAGCAACACTATGAGACTCCGGATCAATGATAGGGAAACGGACACGACCGTTATCGTGCAGAGAAGGATAGTATTCGAAACATGGGTGGTTCTGCATCCGGACCTCGCTGTAACGAAGCTCGACAAGCACCTCGAATGCATCAAATTGGACAGCCTGGGAAGCGGTAGAAGCGTAACCGCTCCGAGAGGTACGAGTGTAAGTGCTGGAAGCGGAACTAGTGCGCAGAGTAACCACTGCCTGATACTCATACACTGAGTCTGCTAGACGCTCCCGGTACACACGATAGACTGGGTCGTCTCCGAGAGGGTACAACCGATGCCACACGTTATGAAGGAGGTGCGGTGACATGTACGGCATCAACTACAACTGGCACGGATACGGCACCGGAGCCATCTACCCTCACAACCATTAGTACGTTACCATAAAAATAAAACAAGTGTATGCAATGCAATAACCAGCTACAAATGCTACCGGCACTCAACTTAAACTTGTATCTAACGTCCAGTTAACACGTCGTAGTCTAGCGTGGCCTACAGTCAGCGCGGCTCCGATACCAAGCGTTGTGGCACCCCGGCTCAGAGCAACCGGTTTACCATGTCTTCTGGCAACACACAACATCTTGGTATAGAAAACAACCACTTTATTGATGCTAGCGATCAAAGTTTACATTATAACAGGTAGCGAGGCCAAGCGGCACACATGGTGCGGCTGAACAATATTTACATTATTTAGTGAACATAAAGGGCCTCGGCCATAACAACTACGCTGCAGCGGAACAACGTCGTGGCGGAACTCCATAGCACAGGGACACCGATGTGGACACGATCTAGACTCGGACAGCACTCCTTTCCAGCGAGACTTTCCTGTAATCTGGCATGACACGCCAAGTCAGTACATTGAATGTACTTGCAAGCTCACAACAAGCATAAACATAATGACAAACAATATCATGATAATTAACCAATTATTAAAATGCAACAATATATATATACAGCCGGTCTATTCTCATAAAATTATAAGAATAATATTCTCATTACACTTCCGAACTGCACAGATACTACAACAGAGAGACCAGTGAACTTCATGTTTGAAAAAATTGTACGTGTTGTTTCTTGCGTACCTTTTTTGCTCTAGTTTTTTTAACCGTTTATCGGAATTATGCGTGTAATATATCGTTGAAAAGCTATGGAGTAGATGCAACTTTGCCATGTTGAACACTTTTCGAGATTCCGCACGGTTTAATAGCAGTTTTGAAAACGGTGCGACCGACGAATAATGGCAGCGAGCGTTTTTTTGCGCTTCCGAACTGCACAGATAGAGCAGTGAACTTCATGTTTGAAAAAACTATACGTGTTGTTTTTCGGTACCTTTTTTGCTCTAGTTTTTTAACCGTTTATCGGAATTATGCGTGTAATATACCGTTCAAAAGCTATGGAGTAGACGCAACTTCGCCATGTTGAACACTTTTCGAGATTCCGCACGGTTTAAGAGTAGTTTTAGAAACGGTGCGACCGACGAATAATGGCAGCGAGCGTTTTATTGCGTTTGTTTCTAAACCGCTCGTCGGAATAAAGCAAGTGATACACCATTGGAAAGGTATCGTCGGCACGCATCTTTTTCATATCTATTATTTTTTCTATTTCGCTACGGTTTAAGAGGAGTTTTGAATTTAACAAATCGCGGAATTATATTTTTCGATTTTTTTGCAATTTTCGGTACTGTTTTAGCTTCAGTTTTTTAACCGTTTGTCGAAACGAGCCATGTGATACGCCGTTGGAAATCTACGAACGAGGTGCAACTTTCATATGTTGAAATACTTTTTAGATTCCTTACGGTTTTTAGTTAATTTTGAAAATCGTGCGGCTGACTTCGAAGGGTAGCGACCGTTTTTTCGTGAATTTTTTACAAAACGTTGGTCGAAATGATCCAAATGATACACCTTTGGAAAGATATCGTCGAGACGCTACTTTTTCATGTAGAACACTCCCTCTAATTCATGACGGTTTAAGAGCAGTTTTGAAAATACAAAAACGCGGACACTCTGTTTTTCACGACAACAAAATCGACGCGTGCACTGCATCGGACAGAAAAGCACACCGCTTCAAACTGAAAACCGCACTGCATCAGACACAAGAAAAACGCACTGCATCAGGGTAGGAGCCGGCGCGACGGTGCTGGGGGAAGGAGGCGGGGCGGCAGCGCGGGGGTAGGAGGCGGGGGCATTAGTTGCTGTCCTCGCGGCGCTCCGCGCTAGAAACCTATTTAAGTGGGGGTGTTATGAGAATATATATATCCAACATGCTGTGCTCATGCTCTTGTGAAGACAGTCCCTCGGACTGGCTTACCAACGGTGATCTCTCTTAGATCACAAACATACCAACCTCTTGGTCTTAATTCGGTTTACCTCGTGATCTTTCCGGCGTTCACAACCATGACCAACCCTTGGCCTCAACCATCACGATGGTCTTCCCACCATCTTCAATAGTGCAGAGTCCATGACTTAGTGTGCAAAGTTTTATTAAATGTGGACCCATGGTGTGACCTACTTTCGAGCGTGTCCGTAAACGTGGACTCGGCTATCGATAGATTAATTACACTCTGCAGAGGTAGTGCACTATACGCACACCACGGAACCCATGGACTCGCACTCCCATTTGGGTGGACCAACGGCATTCTGACGAAACCCCTCCATTGCCATCACACTCTCTCGGCCACTTCGACTCACTCCCTATCGGCCTAGTCCTGGGTGGCCCCTGCGTCTACCAAAGACACAACGACCACCGTCTTGGCCAAAACATAAACTGTCCCAAACGGGGACATGGTACCATAATCTCAACAACGGGCACACAAGGTTATGTCTGCTTACCGCGCCAGGGTAACGCACGCCCATAACCTTCCCTAGTTGGAGGCACCGACCAGAGGCATGACAACGAACCGAATAAAGGCCTTCCCATAAAAGGCAAATGTGGTTGCACTGGGAAAAACTCGATTCAGTGGCACGATGACCCGGTCAACGATACATTCAAGTTGAGTTATTAGTAGGTTCAACTTAAAATTAATAATAACCGGTGTCATAGAATGCCATGCAATGCAACACGAACATATGCATCATATATCATCAGAAGTATCTAGGTCAACTATATACATACTAACATAGACATCAACAACTCATAACACTTCTCTGGTTAGGATTGAACCTCAAATTAAACATAAACTTTTCTAGCAAATTTTATCATATTTCTTATGCAAGAAGAATAACTCCAAATAATTACTTATGTCCATAACCATATTAGTTCTTCATAACAAAACTTCTTCTAGTTACTTTACCAACTTAATTAACTTCAAACTTTCTGTAGACTAAGCTTGATAACTTAAACAAGCAACCAACAGAATAAAAATAATAATAGTGATTTAAATGCAAGGATTAATTCATTAATTGAAGTTCAAAAATCACAACTATTGTAATGGCACCATGAAAATGTTGTTGTGGCTTGCCTTAGTGCATATGAGGTTCACAAACCTCCTGGTGATCCTCAAGACAAACTTCACCTTCTGAAAATATTTCAAAAACACCAAAAGAAAACATCAAGAACACTTCTAAAAATCACCAGAAAATGTAGACAGCAGAGAAAAATCTCATTTTTGGTAAGCTGCTAGATTTTTTCACAAAGAACCCAATGCAAAAAGAATCAATTCATTTGGACTTATGGTTGAAAAGTTTTGGCTGTTTGAAGCTCTCTGGAAATAAATGAAATTTGAATTTAAATAAAAAAGAACTGGGGGGTGACGTCGAAGGCGTAAAGCCTCGGGCGCCACAACTCGTACTGCTTCACGCGTGTACTGAGTGGCTGACTAGAGGGCCCCGCTAGTCAGGTGAGAGGAAGGGGGAGGGTAGATAGAGGACGGCGCGGCGTCGCCGGAGCTTACGCCAGGGAGGAGAGCTTCTTGGCCAAGACTAAAGGGAGGGATCGAAAGAGGAGACTGAGGCACACCTGCTCGTACTCGTAGAATAGCTAGGGGTGGTTGGACGGCGTCAAAAACGGCCTCTCTATCGGAGACAGAGAACGGAGGTCACCGGAGATGAAGACGATGGCGACCAGAGGCGGCACCAGGGGCTCCAACCGGGCGGAACGGCACCACCAGGGCACGGCGAAGGCCCTGGATGGATGGCCCGAGCCTGGGAGGGGCTGCAGCTGCGGAGACTACCCGAGGGTATCGCCGGCGAGCTCGAGCTCGGGGACGGCGGCCCGCGGCCTGCCCGGCCGGGCTACGGCTTTCTACGTGATTGTGGAGTGTGTGGGAGGAGAGGATGGTTCTCGAGGAGGCTGGGGAGGGCTCTATTTATAGCCGAGCGTCGAGGGGTGATCGTGCTCCGCCGGTGGACACCTGGACACGGCGCCCGGCGACGAACGGCGTTAGAGGGTGAGGGAGAAGGCGATGCGGCTCATGCGGGAACTGTGGGCGAGCGGGGACGAGCATAGGAACGTGAGGGTGGCGACGAGCATAGTGCGCAACGCACTATTGCGTTGGCCTGACCGTGCCCGTGCTCGCTACGGCGAGCTCCGGCGTTTGCGAGCGCCAGGAGTGAGTTAAGAGAGCTAGGACGAAGATGGTGGCGAGGTTTGGCAAGCTGCGGCAGTCGGGGAAGCGAGCACGCGCGCAACAGAGCGCTCGGCGGCACTCAGAGCGTGGCGACAATCAGGTTGGCATCGAGTACACGTGTGGTAACCGCGTGAACTCTGACCTCAGGCCGACCTAAGCCCAAACTTCATGTCTGGCATGTAGTTCGTGGTAGTTTTAGTTTTTACCACACTTGGGTTTGGTCGCAGGTGTAGTAAGATGGATTTCCACTGCCTGGTAAGTTTCTGAACAGTAACTTTGAGAGCTTACTGTGGTCAAACTACTAGGAGTTGGGAGCTGGCCTTTAGAGGTTTGCAATCATTTACTAAGGTGAAGATGGACAAGAAAATTCAGCCACAATGGAGCAAGTAAAATGGTAGTTGCTATAGAAACTACCATTTCTGTCCAGAACAGAAAAAAAAATTGTAGCAAAAATATTCCAAAAATTGATGACATATTTTTGCTTAGAAAGATGCCCTAGGGTTCAAAGAATATTTGTGAATTTTCTTAGATTTTTGTGGGCAAGAAAAATTGGGGTTGCTTTGGAGCACATTGGGCTAGCTAGGGTTTAAGAGAGGGAAATGAATATTTTTCATTTAGGAAAAATATTCCAAATATTATTTTGGGGTGAACCAGAGAGGAAGTGATGGTGAAAGAGGGAAATGAGGCACTTGGGTCAAAGTCAAGGGGTACCCAAGTGTTGAAGTCCACATGAAAAGATTTAAAACTCCAAATTTCAAAATCAAACCAACTGAAAATCAAGCAAAGAGAGGAGGGCAAAAACCAGTCTGTCACAGTCCGGTACCCGAAGTGGCTGGCAAACCCCGTCGTCGTGCCCAAGAAAGGAGGAAAAGAGCGCATGTGTGTCGACTTCACCAAGCTCAACAAAGCTTGTCCGCAAGACCCGTTTCCTCTGCCCCGCATCGATCAGATCGTCGACTCCAGCGCCGAGTGCGACTTGTTCTGCTTCTTGGATGCCTTCTCATGTTACCACCAGATCAAGGTGGTGTTGCAAGACGTCGAGTAGACCGCCTGAAAGTGCGTTATATCGACTAGAGGGGGGTGAATAGGCGATTTTTATGAATTCTTCACTGAGGAATTTGCTGTTGAGGAAATTCCTTAGCGAAGAACTACATGCAGCGGAATAAGTACTCAGAAGTAAACATGACATAATACAAGCATGGTCATCATGAATAAATGAAGATAAAAATAGAGTACTGAAAGCGTAAACACATGATGGCACATGATGAAGACAAACAGACTGAAGAAATTGAACTAAGGAAATTGAGAAAGTCTTCAGTCAAAGTCTTCAAACAGATATGAACAAGCACACAACACATATATGAGGAATTGAAAGAGTTGAGGAAATTGAACCAGTAAGCTTGGTGAAGACAATGATTTGGTAGACCAGTTCCAACTGTTGTCTCAGTTGTACATCTGGTTGGAGCGGCTAGGTATTTAAACCTGAGGACACACAATCCTGGACACCCAGTCAAGGACACGCAGTCCAAGACACCAAGTCCTCACCATATTCTCCTTGAGCTAAGGTCACACAGACCTCGCCCAATCACTCGTGGTAAGTCTTCAGGTGACTTCCGAACCTTCACAGACTTGGTCACTCGGCAATCCACAATTCCTCTTGGATGCTCTAGACATTGACGCCTAACCGTCTGGAAGAAGCACAGTCTTCAAAGGTAACAAGCGTCGGATCCACGCAGGATCAATCTCTTCGGTGATGCTCAATCACTTTTGGGTTTGAAGGTTTTGGGTCTGGTTTCGGGTTTTTCCTCACTTGATGATTTTCGCTCAAAGTCCTCGAAGGATGGGTTGCTCTTATGACAAGTGTCAGTTTCTCGCGGAGCAGCCAACCAACTAGTGGTTGTAGGGGGCAGCTATTTATAGCCTAGGGAGCAGCCCGACATGATAAGACATAAATGACCTTTAATGATATGACCGTTAGGTAGGTAGATATTTTGGGACAACTGGCGCTTACCACAGCAACGGTCGGAAATTTGAGTATCAAATTCCTCAGGGCTATCATGTTCCTTACTGTGTAGGCAATCCACACTGGCGAATTCCTAACTCTTCGGTCAGAACAAATTCCTCAGAGACCAGAAGAACTTCGTCTCTGTCACTGAAGAATATGACTGAACTGTATGAGATTTCCAATGGCTTCACTCGAAGGGATTGGTAGGTGTAGGATTTTGAGTTGAGCATCACATGGAAATTTTTCCTTAGTATTTCCTCGACCCCCTTTAACAGTATTGTGTTTCCTATGACTCAAGAAAAAGAAAAAGAAACTATAAAAACAATAGTCTTCATGATTCATGTTCCTCAAATGAATACCAAGTCTTCAAGGTCACACCAATTTCTTCACTTTCAAAGTCTTCAGAAAGTCTTCAGAAATCCAAAGTCTTCAGTCGAAGAACTTCATTTTTAGGGGTCGACTTTCCCTGTAATAATCAAACTCCTCATAGACTTATAGACCTGTGTACACTCACAAATACATTACACTACAAGAAATATGTCAACTAGTGACCTTCTGTCAGTGACCCTGCAAGAATTGGTCATAGATCTATCACCATTTCAGACCAATTGGTCAAAAGCTGTTCGGGGGGCTCCAAACCCTAAACTATAACGGCCATTTTGGTCAGAAAGGTCGTAATTTGCTTACACGAAATGGTCATAAAGCAGATAGCACTGGTCCGCTACCTTATTTCTAGCTGATCATGACCAATATATATGATCATAACCTTGTAAATTGTGGTGGGTTGCTACGACTAGGCGCCACCTCATTAGTTTTGCCTATGTGTCATGTCCATGTGGCAGTTTTTGCCCTAGGTTGTGAAGCAACCTATATTTCTGCCATTCCCAAAATTCCCCAAAAAATCTCATAAATTCGTTGGGTCATATCTTCATCAAATATGTAAAAAACCTTCCTTGCCTAGTTCAAAAATAATTCAAAAATATTCATTTTCCTATTCTCTTAAAAAAACACTTTGTGAAGGAAGTACCAGTTTGGCATGTCCAAATGCTATCCATTTTCTACAGTGCTTTCCTATGCCAAAATAACTATCCTCCACCAAATGCCAGCTCAATCCATTCATTATTTTGAGCCCAGCTTCAACATTCGTATTTATGTCAAGTGTGGTACTTTCCAAAGCAAGTACCACCTAGACTCCTCCTTTTGAGTTGAAAATTTGTGAAGACGGTCTTCTTAGTAACTGATCATCCTCAACCAAAACTCACGCCCATTAGCCATGTGCATTTCCCGTACCGCTAATCAAACACTTGGCTGCTAATTCATGTTTGAGCATCGATCGGTCAACTCGTGAGAATCTTATGTTGTAATTTTCTTCCTAGAACTTACCTGGGGAGTGCCCAACCCACCAGACATGCCTAGGCCGCCTAGAACACATGGCAACGCCACAGTCACGCGGTGACCACGCGGCGGGCATGCGAGTTTACACGCTCTAGAGTTGCGGCCCTCGACCACCGCCCAAACCTCGACGTATCACCACCAAACCATGTATTTATGATTAAATAGGTACTTATGTAACTAGAAATGATTTTTGGAAAAAATAAATAGCAAACTATGAGGCAGCTGCAGTTCAAATTTGACCCGCTTCCAACTGAATCGGCGGAAATTTGTCTTTTTCACGAGAGGTGGATCAAAACTTTTTACACCCAACCATTTTGTCAATTGTGCATTAAATATGTCTTAGTATTTTAGAAAATTGATTTGGTCCGATTTTGCAACAATTATTTGGGAGGTCCTTCACAAAACATCTCCTTTTGGGCACTCGAAAAATGGAAAATGATTTTTTCGTCCAAAGAAAATGAAAACTTCCTTAGGCAATATTGTTTGCCATTCCAAGATGCACCCTTGTGCACAATATAATATCATTTGAACAAACTATGCCATGAATGTGGATATAGGATTGATCATTTGGCTTGAAAGCCATGAATCTTCACGCATGGTAGCTCATTTCTGAGAACACTTTTTTTAAAGAATTGTCGTATTACAAGTATATTATTTTTCCTGGTAACTTGGTCATATATAATGACACAATGCGAAGGTTTTCCAATTTTTTGATTTTTTTTGAATTTTTTATGCCCGTTTCAAAATGCGGTCAAAACGGCGGGAATGACCGTTCCTAGCTAGTGGTTGAATCTTGGTATTTTTTTGGTGTTTCTCTGATTAAATAGATACTTATTTACCTAGAAATGATTTTTGTAAAAAATAAAGAGCAAACTACAAGGCAGATACAGTTCAAATTTGACCCACTTCTAGCTGAATCGGCCAAAATTTGTCTTTTTCACGAGAGTTGGATCAAAACTTTTTACACCCAACCATTTGGTCAATTATGCATTAAATATGTCCTAGTATTTTAGAAAAATGATTTGGTCCAATTTTGCAACAATTATTTGGGAGGTCCATCACAAAAGAACCTCATTTCGGGCACTCGAAAAATGGAAAATGAATTTTTCGTCCAAAGAAAATGAAAACTCCCTTAGGCAACATTGTTTGCCATTCCAAAATGCACCCTTGTGCACAACATGAGATCATTTGAACAAACTATGCCAAGAATGTGGCCATAAGATTGATCATTTGGCTTGAAAGCCATGAATCTTCACGCATGATAGCTCATTTCTGAGAACACTTTTTTAGAATAATTTCCGTATTACAAGTTTATTATTTTTCCTAGTAACAGGGTCATATATAATGACACAATGCGAAGGTTTTCCAATTTTTTGATTTTTATTTTATTTTTTTATGCCCGTTTCAAAATGCTGTCAAAACGGCGGGAATGACCGTTCCTAGCTAGTGGTTGAATCTTGGTATTTTTTGTGTTTCTCTGATTAAATAGATACTTATGTACCTAGAAATGATTTAAAAATAATAATGAGCAAACTACAAGGCAGCTACAGTTCAAATTTGACCCACTTCTAGCTGAATCAGCGGAAATTTGTCTTTTTCACGAGAGGTGGATCAAAACTTTTTACACCCAACCATTTTGTCAATTATGCATTAAATATGTCCTAGTATTTTATAAAAATGATTTGGTCCAATTTTGCAACAATTATTTGGGAGGTCCTTCACAAAAAAACCTCCATTTGGGCAGTCGAAAAATGTAAAATGATTTTTTCGTCCAAAGAAAGTGAAAACTCCCTTAGGCAACATTGTTTTCCATTCCAAGATGCACCCTTGTGCACAATATGAGATCATTTGAACAAACTATGCCATGAATGTGGCCATAAGCTTGATCATTTGGCTTGAAAGCCATGAATCTTCACGCAAGCTAGCTCATTTCTAAGAACACTTTTTTAAAATAATTTCCGTATTACAAGTTTATTATTTTTCCTGGTAACTTGGTCATATATAATGACACAATGCGAAGGTTTTCCAATTTTTTTAATTTTTTTGAATTTTTTATGCCCGTTTCAAAATGCGGTCAAAACGGCGGGAATGACCGTTCCTAGCTAGTGGTTGAATCTTGGAATTTTTTTTGTGTTTCTCTGATTAAATAGATACTTATGTACCTACAAATGATTTTTGGAAAAAATAAAGAGCAAACTACAAGGTATTTACAGTTCAAATTTGACCCGCTTCCAACTGAATCGGCCGAAATTTGTCTTTTTCACGAGAGGTGGATCAAAACTTTTTACACCCAACCAATTGGCCAATTAAGCATTAAATATGTCCTAGTATTTTATAAAATTGATTTGGTACAGTTTTGCAACAAATATATTATAGGTCCTTCACAAAAAAACTCATTTTGGGCACTCGAAAAATAGAAAATGAATTTTTCGTCCAAAGAAAATGAAAAATTCCTTAGGCAACATTGTGTGCCATTCCAAGATGCACCCTTGTGCACAACATGAGATCATTTGAACATACTATGCCATGAATGTGGCCATAAGATTGATCATTTGACTTGAAAGCCATTGATCTTCACGCATGATAGCTCATTTCCGAGAACACCTTTTTAAAAGAATTGTCATATTACAAGTTTATTTTTTTTTCTGGTAACTTGGTCACATATAATAACACAACGCGAAGGTTGTCAATTTTTTGATTTTTTTGAATTTTTTATGCCCGTTCCAAAATGCGGTCAAAACGGCGGGAATGACCGATTTCAAAATGTGATCAAGTTTGACCGCGTGACCGTTCTTAGTTAGGTGCTTAATAATGCAAAACTCTTGGTTAGTCCATGATGAAATAGCTACTTTTGTAACTAAAAATGTTTTTTTGAAAAAAACGAAAAAAATAAGACACATGTAATTCAAATTTGACCTGCTTCTTGCCAAATTGGTTGTTTCACAAAATAGCTAGAAAGATCGGAAATGCAATCAAATTGGTGATCATCCATGAAAGACGGTCCAACTTAAGTGAAAATCTTTGTGATGCCATTTTGTGAAATATTTTGGGTAGCTGCTTCAACCCCCCTGTTTTTTAGCACTAAGAAGAGCAATTTTTAATAGTTCATTTTTCGAACCAATTAGGACGCAGCCCACGGATCACCCCCTTTATTCGATCTGAGCCGTCCTCCCTCCTAATCCAGCGTCTCTCGATTCCCTCCTTCCCGAGAAAACCTAGGGCGCTGCTGCCTCCCTCTCCCCGATCCAAATCCCTCCTCCGCCGCCCCTCCTCCCCCATCCAGATCCGGATCCCTCTCCGCCCCCATCCCCGGCCACGAGCCACGTCGCCGCCGCACAGCACCGCGCCCACCCCTCACCCCGGTCCAATTCAATCCAACCTGAGGCCACTGAGGAGCCGCGCGGCCGCGGCTAGGAGGGTCTCGCTCCGTGGGGCCACACCCGCGACCTGCTACCCCGTGCAAGCGCCAACTCCGGCGCTGCTCCACCCTCGCCCGCGCCACCCGTCGCTCCCGCCCCGGCGCCAGTGCCGAGGCCGTCCCCGCCCACAAGGTCCGAGATCCCGCCAAAGCATCACTTGGATCCCGTCGGCTTCAGGCGCTTCAACTCTCCCTCGTCGAGGGAAGGCACATCAAGTCTCGCGTCTGCCTCTCACGCACTTGGCGCCGCCCCGCCGAGGCCGCCGGCCACCTCTTCGTGGAGTGGAGTGTCGCCACCAGCGTCGTCTACGACTACCTCCCGTCCTACACCTCCGATGACAACTCCGCCATCGTTCCCACCGACTCCATCAAGAACACCGTATGCCCCTCTTCCTTTTCTCTCTGTTCTCTGCCTCACGATGCTCCCCAATCAGTCTCGGTCCTGGTTCCTTGATCCACACTATTCCTTTTGTTTTCTTGATCAGGTGTATGTGAAGGCCAATGAGTGCACGAAGGTGGTATCCATGGAGGAGTTCACGGTCATCCTCGGGAGGCATTTCACCTCACTGTAGCCGCAGGTAGGGAATGGTGCGGATGGGAATTTTTCTGACCCATTTATGGTGTGCTCTGCACATTAGTATTTAGTAATCAAGTACAGGTTCAGATCATCCACGATTTTTTGTGCTATGCTTTTTTGGTAGTATACTAGTACTGGACATGTTCTGATTCAGAGACTAGGTGACAGTGCTTTTTGAATTTTTATCTCAGGTAACAATGGTAAAACATCAAGCAATATGGTGAAGCACAACAACATCATCCCCAACGGTAACTTCAAGAGCACTGGCAGAACTATGTCAAGACGTGGTTCAACCAGCCAGCCCACAAGTAGAGGTGCCGCATCGGTGAGCACCCCCAGCTCCTGGCTGTGATGTCTCTGTTTTCCCTTTCTGCTCCTCAATGCACTTTGTGTTTGCTATATTCAGATTTGTACACACAATTTTTACTGTAAAAAAAATCTACAAGTCACGCACGGTTTGAATCAGTACACCTGAATCTACAGATTTGCACTTACAAATCTTCAAAGATTGGGGCATATCAAATCTTGATATATCCACTGTATCTTCTTGCTGAATCGAGTGCTCTCTTATATAGGTCTATGAATTCCATGAACTGGTGCATGTATATATTTGGGTGCTAGTCAATTAGAGAATGTATGTGGTACCATGTTTGTATTACGTGCTAGTGTAGCTGTACAGATGCAAATACTACTTTTGTACTTATGGAGAAATATGTGATCTGCCAATTAGCGACGTCCATCGCTTCTGTCCAAGAGATCTTCATCTTGTGTGTCATCTGCAAGGCAATCAAGTTAATTAGATGTTGCTCTTTTCATGCTCCCTACCTTCCTGCCTGCTACACCTCCGCTAGCATAAATCAAAGAGAAGAAAGAAATCTACCTATTTTTATCTACAGCTTTTAATGAATTCATTGAATGTGTATCCTTTAATGAATTCAATGTATGACTGTGATGAGAATTATGGTACTACTTACTGTTTGCATCCTATACTTTGCTTGTGAATGATGCTATGTTGTTCTACGGGCTATCATATATTCTTGTGTTGTTTTTGCTTAATAGATTGAATATCTTTCCTACACACTGTAGCTTGTAGTTTTGCAAACTAACCTTCTCTAGTTCTCTTCCTTTTCGGCAGACCGCCCATGGCGTGGACGGCGACGACGACAGGAGGATGCCAGTTCTGGCCGGGAACATGGCCTTGTCCTCCTCGAGGAGGAGGGATGCACCTAGGCACAGGTCCTATCCCGCAACACGGGGTCTTCTCCTCTGGTTCCAAGGCAACCAAGGTGTCCTGCCTGAGCTCGATGAGTCCAGCCCGGCCACGACCACGCACGGCTCCCAGCAGGTAGCACCTCCCTCTCCCTCTGCTCACTCACCTGCTGCTAATCTCCCTGCACGGGCTGCTGCTATCATAATTTTTATAATGGTTGATGTTTGTTAGCTAGTTAAACGGCTTGCTTTCTGCTAATGGCCCATTAGATAGAGTAGCTATGCACCTGGTGGTGGTGATGACCTTGTTGCTTCATCAGTTTTTTCCTTTGGGTCATTAGCTAGCTATGCTATGCATGTGGTGGTTAATTTGCAATAAAGAATTTCTATCCTTGTTTTCATTTCCTTGCTCTAGTCAAATTCATCCTCTTTTAATGCTAGCACTAGCACATCAGAGTAGTATTTGCATCAGTACCGTAATTCTTATATTACTTGTTAGATTTTGAGTATGCCACTGCTGCTAAAACAACAACAACAACCACCAATTACCATAGCATGCCTCTGTTTTGGTAACTAGTTGTTGCACTCAATTAAATTAGCCTACCGACTAATCTAGTACATTATTAATTGTTGCTATTCCACTGTTTCGGTATCTCCTAGTTTGAAATGGTACAACTATAAATGCCATTTTCTTGAATGGTATGTTCATAATATATTTGCCCCAGTTTATCTAATTCTTCTCTCATTCATGTAACAGGGTGATAGAGGAAGCCATGTTGCCGTTTTGTTTGTTCCTAGCCCCGACTAGGGTCGTCCAGCTATTTTTCCATGTTGTTCATCTGACTATGGTTGTCCAGCGAGTCTGTCATGTTGTCATTTTCTTGTAAAGTAATATTGTATCACACTTGTAGAGCTCGTTACACGTGTAGAGCTTGTAAAGTATTGTATTACACATGGTCATATGTAAGGCATGGATAGAGGTTGTTACTGTTGTTGCCATTGCATTACGTGATCTGGTTGCTCTTATTTGAAGTATTATGTGTGCTTTTTGTCTACCAATTCAAATACTGGTTGAAAAATGAAGAATATGAGCCTGATAGATGGGAGCCAGTTACCAGAACATGACAAATGGGACCCAGTTACCAGAACATGACAAATGGGACCCCTTTGACTAGTGGACCCATTTAATAAAAAAGGAAAATGAAATTGTTTAGACAAAAAGGCCACGGCCCAACAATAAAAAAGGCTGCAATGTTGGGCTTGGCCTATGAAGTCAACCAAAAATTGACAGAATGAAAATAAAAAGGCTGAATTAGTGGGCTCGGCCCATGTAAGGCGTCGAAATGGACCGGGCTGAATCTTCTCAATGACCTTTTCAATTGGTCGCAATTTTGCCATGTCAGATTGCCACGTCGGATCCGACATGGCCTGGGAAGACAACCAGTGATCAAAACAAAAGGTCGTTGGTTCAATGACCTTTAGTTTTGGTCGTAAACGTCTTTGACCATTCCAGAAGAAAGGTCATTGGTGGAATAAGATGCAGCTTTGTGAAACTGGCCATCCAATGGACGAGTGCCTTCATCAAAAACAGCAGTGGCCTTGCCCTTTTCATCAGCTGAGGAAAATGTCTGTTTGAGGACTTCAATTGGGGGCAAGTAGCTGCAATGATTGAGAGTGTCAGCTTTGTAATTCACTGAAGACCTTGTCCTGATGAATCTCATAATCCATGGAGCATAGGGCTTCAGGTTGAAAGGGGACAACGCAACATTTGCCATTGTCCTCATGAAGAAATCATGGTAGTTGACAGGAACGCCATGGATGATGTTGAATAACCGATTATTCCTGATGCCGACGACGTCTTCATCATTCGAGTCGTGGCCCTTGATTGGACTCAAAGTCTTCGTCAGAATACGATAGACAGTCCGAGGCATAAACAACAATTCCTTCACGAGGAATTTGGTCCATGGGGCTTGACCTGGCTTCAAAGGCTTCATGAGCACTTGCATGTAGTGATCAATGAGTTATGTTTCCTCATACATGCAACGTGTTGCTTCATTTGGAGGACTAAGGGGCAGAGCCTGAAGCAATTCAGTGGCTGGAGCTTTGTAATGAGTATTTTCAGACATCCAGTCCAACACCCATGAGTTGATGTCTTCAGAATTGCCAGTGATGTGCAGGGTTGCATAAAATTGAAGAATCAATTCTTCATTCCAATCGCATATGTTTGTGCAGAAACCCAAAAGTCCAGCGTCATGAAGAACACTAAGGACCGGCACAAAACACGGCAGAGACTCCATGTCCACGTGAGGAATATGCTGATGTGCGAAGACTTTTTCTTTATTATATAGCACAGAGAAATAGAAATTCGCCTGACTAGCAGTCCAGAATGGCTTTTCCTTTTGCGAGCAGAGTCATATGGATTGAAGTCAGTGAAGAACACATGCCCACCGAAGAAATTCGCCTTCTTGAAGGATTGCTTCCTTGAGAAAGGGTCATTAGGCTTCGGTTGAGGAGTATTTGTCAATTGCATCACTACCTCTGGATTTGCAATCACGGGTTCTTCAGTCTGAGGAATTTCAGGTTCCTCTTCAGCAGCAGTCTTCATTGATTCAGCAGCAGCAGTATCCTCAACACTAGTGGCTGGAATGGCTGGAATGTCTTCATGAACAAATTGTGTGGGATGAGTTTCCTCAGAGCCCAATGGAACGGTTGGTGCTGGTGAATGAGGAATTTGTTGGAGTGGCGTGAACAAAGGGAGTTGGGATGCTGACTATCCCAGGAGTCATCATTCATTAGAGGAGTTGTATTCCCAATGTCCATGTCAGAGTCTTGTACTTCTATTTCTTCAACACGGGCCTCTTCAGCAGTAAACTGAGGCATAGGCGAGGAGATGATTGGGGTTGAAGGGATTGGATCCGCTTCAATTTCTTCATCCGTCTGCTGTGAGGAAGCAGCAGACGGAATGTCTTCATCAGATTCACTTGGAATCATATATTCTTCATCAAAAGGAACAAGGTCCTTTGATGGCATAGATGAAATTGGAATGGCGTCAATCAGATTCTCGGCAGAGCTTGTCAATGGCTTCATTTTCTTTGGAACTGAAGAATCTGAAGATGCTGATGCCTTCCTTTTCTTCACAGCTGCACGCTCTGCAGCTTTTGTCTTCTTCACATCCAATGCAGATGGAAGGATTGGAGTTGGTGTGGGCGCAGGAGCAGCAGAGGAATTTGGTTCATTTTCCTCAGGCACAACTGATGCAGTTGTCCTGACTTCTTCATGATCTTCAGGCACAGCTTTTGAAGCTTCAGCTGGGCTGACATTTTCTTCAGACGCAACACTAGAGGTTGCCTTGGCAATTTCTTCGGCGGCTGGAGTGGAGTCATCAGCCCTGAGATTTTCTTTAGTAGCCAGATTTTCTTCAGCGGTGCTAGCATGTCCTTCAGCAGACTGAGCAAATGCTTTAGCCTGAGGAATTTCAATGTGCGTCTTGCGAGCAGAACTTTAAGAAAAACCTTTGGTCAGATTGACAAATCCGACTTTGGCGCCCAACCAGTCAGCACGATATGCTTCAAATTCATTGCTGAGGGCTTTGATTTCGCCCTGAGTCTTGACTAGTTCTTTAGTAGTCATGTTGACAGCATTTTTATTCAGAAATTGCTCCTTCTTGTACTGCGCTTTCTTGGTCTGCCTAGCCTGTTCAAATTTCCATTTTTCTTCGCCTATGAAGGCGGTCAGCATATGACTTTGGCCAGGACTCAAGTTGAAATCGGGCATAGGAGTGTTTGGGTCCTTGTGCCAGAGATCGATGAAATCTAGGATCACCTTGGGATCCAACGGCAGTGGTACTTCACTTCCTTTGGCTCTAGCGGCCTTTTCTTGCCTGTCTCTAATGATTTGAACTAGTTCTTCATCATCAGCTTCGTCATCAGACGACACTTGGAAAGCAACTTGCTTCTTGTGAGGACTTGGGCGAGAGCCTCGTCCAGCAGTTGTCTTTTTCTTCAGCAGCGAGGCACTAGCTGAGGAACTTGGTATCGCTGAGGAACTTGGAGCAGCTGAGGAGCTTGTAGAGGCTCCTGAGGCAATGGAGATGCCTACAGTCATCTGACATGTGGCAAGATGCACTGGAGCAGAAAATTTTGTCGTAGCATCTGAAGACTATTGCGGAGGAGCTGAGGACTTTGGAGGAGCAGGCGCAGTCTGAGGAATTTGCCTTGAGGGCTTTAAAGAATCTGGCCGTGAGGGCATTGCTGAGGAAGAAGCACCTGACTTGTGAGCAGGCTTCTTAGCGATGGCCTTCTTAGGCTTGGAAGCACAGGCCTCGGCAGAGGCAGCAGCAGCAGCAGAGTCTTCATTGAATTTCCTCACTGCATCTTTTGCTTGTCTGGCCAACTTGGCCTGGCGCTTGGCCCATTTTCAGGAAAGTCCTCACCACTTTTGATGCTTGTGGGATCAGCAACTTGGCCAGGTGCTAGTGGAGGTCTTGGGCAGGGAGGCTTTAGTGCGAATTTCTTCATGTATTTGGGTGTGACATATTTGTACTCCCTCCACTCACGTGCCCATCTCCTCTCTATTCTTTGGATGCGCACTTTGCGCTGATTCTTGTCCTCTTTTACAAATGTTGCCTAATCAGGAGTGCAATAACCAGCATAAATGTCTTCACGCAGTTCAAAAGAAGTATCGACCTCTAGTTGCTTTCCTCCTTTCTGCGGCTTCTTTCCATCAGCCATTTTCTTCAGATGAGGAAATTGAACAATCGAGCTCTCTAAAGAAGTATGCAACTTTTCTTCAAGGAATGCTGCAAATGAGTTAAGTTGATGAGAACCTAGTGATTCAGCAGCAGACATGAGTACCTGTGAACAGAGTATAGTTGCGAGGAATTTGGATAGGTCATATGTGTTCTCGGAAGTTTTGAAAAAAAGGAACAAATTTGAGGAATTTGACCAGATGTGTCTGGAAGAATTTCACAAAGCGTTCTTTGTCTTAGGTTCCAGAGTTGTATAGATTTAAAAATCCACACAATTGAGGAATCTTGAAGAAAATCATAGCTTAGAGAAATCAAATCAAGAACAGATGATATGTGAGGTGTTTACTGTGTGAAGATTTGATGAAGAAAACACCTTTTGAGAATTTTGAAGAACACGTTTGAATCAAAGAGGGAAGTAAAAATAACTTTTAATTACCCTGGATGAAGAACACGACGAACTGTGGGATGGAGAAGTGAAGTTCGTCTGTGCAGATCTTCCACGCCCTAACTTGGCGGAGGAAGACAGCTACGGCGGCGGCGGAGTGAAGAAATCCACGGCCGGCGCGAGTACGACGGCGACGAGGTCGAGGCAGTGAAGCTATTCCTCATCGGCGACGATGGAGTAGTGGCGGCGCTAGGGTTGGAGAAGCTCTAGCGGGAGAGTGAGAACAAGCGGAGTAAAAAGTGAAGTGAAGGAAGGGGAGGGGTATTTATAGCTGAGATGAAAAACTGTTCGTCCGAGGAAATAGGACGAACATGCCCCTGACCCTTCTCATTCGCACGACATGTGTCACCCACATCCTGTGTAGTGGAGATCGTGTGAGATCGTGGGTGAATAGATAAGTATTGTCGAGGAATGCGGAACGATTTGAGCGGCAAAAACCGAAATTTTTGGAAAGGATAAACTTTAAGGTTGCGTTCGCAGTTTCTTCAACTGACAAGGACACAGTGAAGATTTTGAACAAGTTTCAAGTAGAACGCATATGAAGAATTTGTGAATGGAATGGGTTGAGTTTAGCATAGAGGGGGAAGGGTCCGATCACATTCACTTAGGAGAAAAGGCAACATGAAGAAATAGCAATAAGTGAATGATGTAGAGGACATAAACTCATATATATATATATATATATATATATATAGCCAATGAAGAACAGAGACGGAAACAGTGAAGATTTTGCAAAGTTGAAGAATATGAACAACTGAGGAATTTCAAAAACTCAAATTGAAGATTTTCAACTTTTGTGGTGGCGTGACCCACCGTATAAGAATGATGATTTCAGACACCGCATACAATTGTCGTAGGGTTCTGAGAATCAATTTCTTCATTAATTTCTTCACACTTGGAGCGTTATTCTTCACTGATTGAAGAAAAACAAATTCTTCATGTGTTGCACATCTAAGTCATCAATTTTGCATAAGTGTTAGGAGCGTGTCCAATTCAAAGAACATTCAAAGATTCTAAGATATTTAGCTGACACCGCAACTTGCTAAATCTCTTCTCATCCAAGGGCTTCGTGAAGATATCGGCTAGCTGTTCTTCAGTCTTCACATGTTCAATGGAGATGTCGCCCTTCAACACATGATCTCGAAGAAAATGATGACGAATCTGAATGTGCTTTGTCTTCGAGTGCTGAACTGGGTTGTGAGCAACCTTGATGGCACTCTCATTGTCACAGAGTAGAAGCACATTCGTCACGTTGACACCATAGTCCTTGAGAGTTTGCTTCATCCATAACAATTGAGCACAACACGAGCCAGCAGTAATATACTCAGCTTCATCGGTAGATAGTGATACACAGTTCTGTTTCTTCGAGGACCAACAGACCAAGGATCTTCTGAGAAAATGACATGTACCAGATGTTGATTTGTGGTCCACACGATCACCAGCATAGTCAGAGCCTGAATATCCAATGAGATCAAAAGCCGAGCCATTGGGGTACCATAATCCAAGTGTTGGTGTGTGAGCTAGATATCGAAGAATATGTTTCACAGCCTTATGGTGTGATTCCTTCGGTGCAGCTTGAAATCGGGCACACATGCAAACACTAAGCATTATATCTGGCCTAGTTGCACATAGGTACAATAGAGAACCAATCATGGAGCGGTATACCTTATGATCGAAGTCAATACCAATTTCATCAGTGCACAGATGGCCATTTGTGGGCATAGGAATTTTGACGCCTTTGCAATCGTGCATGCCGAATTTCCTGAGTACATCTTTGAGGTACTTCTCCTGAGATATGAATATACCATTGCGTTGTTGACGAATTTGGAGACCACAAGGCCATTTTCATCTTGCTTGTTGTGGTAGATCCACTTTGTGCCGATGATATTATGCTTGCGAGGATCAGGACGTTTGACCAGTTCCTAGACGTTGTTGAGATCGAACTGATGTAATTCTTCTTGCATAGCTTGAATCCATTCAGGCTCCAGAAATGCTTCATCTACCTTAGTGGGCTCTGTGATAGAGACAAAAGGAAAGTGCCCACAAAAGTTAGATAAGTGTGAAGCTTTTGAGCGTGTGAGAGGACCTGGTATATTGATGTCGCTGATGATTTTCTCAATCTACACTTCTTTCGCAACGCGAGGATGAGCTGGTTGTCGTCGAGGAATTTGATCAGCATTTTCTTCAGCACCATTTTCTTCAGCATTTTCCTTAGGTGCATCAGCTCAACGATCTTCAGGTTCTGGAATGAATTCTTCAGCAGATTCTTCGGTAGGAATGACATCCTTAGTAGCCTTGAATTTGATAGTTTCCTCAGGAGCTGGTTCATCTATCACAGTAGGCAGGTGCTCTCTTTGCGAGCCGTTAGTTTCATCGAACCGCACATCTACAGTTTCACCAACCTTGTGAAGAACGTTGTTGAAGACTTTGTAGGTGTGCGAGTCCTTTCCGTAACCAAGCATAAACCCTTCATGTGCTTTCGGTGCAAATTTTGAGTTGTGATGAGGATCTCTAATCCAACATTTAGCACCGAAGACTTTGAAATAACTCACATTGGGTTTCCTGTCAGTGAGGAGTTCATAGGCAGTCTTCTTGAAGAATTTGTGAAGATATACTTTGTTGATGATGTGGCACGCAGTATCAATAGCACCAATCCAGAATCGATGAGGCGTTTTGTATTCATCAAGCATAGTGCGAGCCATCTCAGCAAGAGTCTTGTTCTTACGCTCCACGACGCCATTCTTCTAAGGAATATAAGGAGCAGATAACTCATGAGTAATACCAAGTTCATCAAGATAGTCATCGAGACCAGAGTTCTTGAACTCAGTTCCATTGTCACATCTGATATGCTTGATCTTCACACCAAAGTTGGTTGAAGCCCTCGAGGAAAATCGTTTGAAGACTTCCTCCACTTCATGTTTGTAAGTAACAATGTGTACCCATGTATATCGAGAGTAATCATCAACAATAACAAAGCCATATTGAGAAGCATCATTTGAAACTGCAGAATAATGATTAGAACTGAAGAGATCCATGTGAAGCAATTCAAATGGTCGAGTAGTAGTCATGATAGTCTTCGCTGGATGCTTGGCCTTGGTCATCTTTCCAGCTTCACAGGCACCACACAAGTGATCCTTAAGGAATTTGACATTCTCAATGCCAATGACATGTTTCTTCTTCGCAAGCATGTGCAAATTCCTCATGCCTGCATGACCAAGTCGTCGATGCCATAGCCAGCCTTCTAAAGCTTTTGCAAGTAGACAAACAGCTGGTTGAGGTCCTGTAGAGAAATCAACAATATACAAGTCTCCTCTCCTAAAGCCTTCGAAGACTATGGAGTTCTCAGATTCCATGATCACAGCACAACGGTATTTTCCAAAAGCAACAACCATATCCAGATCGCAGAGCATTGAGACAGACATGAGGTTGTATCCTAAGGACTCGACAAGCATGACTTTGTCCATGTGTCTATCCCTAGTGATCGCAACCTTACCTAGACCCAATACCTGACTTTTGCCTTTGTCAGCGAAGATGATGTGCTTCAGATGAGATGGTGATAAGGGAGCATCCATCAAGAGATTCTTGTCACCAGTCATGTGATTTGTACATCCACTATCGAGGACCCACTCAGTGGCTTTGGGTTGATCATCCTGCAGATGAATTAGTGCAGCTTACAAACTCATATACTTCATCAGTGAAGAATATGACATCAAATCATCACATCAATTTCATCAAGCAATGCAACAGATAAAGCAGTATGAGGACGTGAGAAATGAGAGTTCATTTCTTCGTGATTAGCCTGCGTCCTTTCAGGCATATTTCAGGTCTCCAGCAAATTCTTCAGACATTTGAGCACATCTGGAGACCTGACCCTGCATAAGAGATTAGTTCTTTTTCTTCACCACCCACATCTGAAGGGGTGGCAAAGAGTTCATCACTCTGCGAGCTCCATACGAGAAAGGTGGCATAGACGCTAGCCCGTTCCGTTTCACATAAGATGAGTTAGGATAAGCATATGAATAAGCAGAGTAATTCTTCGAGGACTTATGAACATAATGGTTAGAAGAATAATGCTCATATTCATAGCCCTTAGCTCTTCCCTGCGAAATAGAGTTGTTAGCACGATGATATTCATATGAGGACTTTGATCCTTTTGAGGAATTTGATCCATATGAGGAATTTGGTCCGTATGAGGATTTTACTCCATCTGAAGATTTTGATCCATATGAAGAATTGAATCTGGGGTTCCTATTCCTCACGCGAGATGTCATGAGGACATTCACTTGAAGATTTTCAAGGTGCCTCTTAGGGACCCAGATTTTCTTCATAGGGGGACCATTCCTGCAGTTAGTTCCAACATATCTAGCAAAAACTTCACCATTCTGATTTTTGAACAGTTTATAGTTGGAGGCAAATGACTCATCAGAAGAATGAGGAGATTCACATGTAAAGCCAGATAAATTGGATGGATCAACTGGAGGTCCCTTTGCAGAAACCCATGAGGTTTTTGGGGTACTGCTCAGGCTTCCAATATGAACCATCAGCATTAAGTTTCCTCTCAAAGGCAATTCCCTCCTTCCTAGGGTTCCTATTGAGGATATGCTTTTTAAGCACATCACAAAGAGTGTGATGCCCTTTGAGGCTTTTGTACATGCCTGTCATGTACAATTCCTTCACCCCTGCATTGTCAGTGATACTAGCAATGTCCTCAGATGAGGAATTCGTGATAGCAGAGATAGTTGAAGAATTTGTAGCATTTGAAGTATTTGAACATTCAGGTGAAGAATTAGCAGTTTCACGTTCAATGCATTTCAAGCATGGAGGAATGAGTTCTTCCCGAGAAGCGCTGATTTGTTGAGCAAGTAATGAATCGTGCTCCTTCTGAAGATCTTCATAACTCACTCTTAGCTTTTCAAGATCTTGCTTTCTTTGAAGAAATTCATAAGAAAGCTTCTCATGATCAGACAAGAGAGTGTTATGATGACTTTGAAGGTTATCGCACTTGGACTGAAGTCTCTCATGATTTCCAGTCAAGATTTTAGTTCGATCCATTTCTTCACCCAACATATCATCACTTCTATCTAGCATGTTTTGAACCTTATGAAGAGCCTTTTGTTGTTGCACAGCTATTTTAGCAAGTTTAGAATAGTCGGGCTTGAGGTTTTCATCAGATTCATCCTCACTAGATTCAGAGGAGGGATAATTGAGTACCTTGGCACCCTTTGCCATGAAGCAATAGGTGGGAGCATAGTCATCATTGTCTTCATCAGCCTTGTTGGTGAGATCATTTTCTTCAGTGTTGAAGACAGACTTGCTGACGAATGCAGTAGCGAGAGCTAGACTTGCCACACCAGATTCGGATTCCTCATATTCCTCCTCTTCCTCATGATCCTCAGATTCAGCTTCAGAGTCCATTTCCTTGCCAATGAATGACCGAGCCTTTTTGGAGTTCTTCTTCTTGTGAAATGAAGACTTTGAGGATTTTGATGATGAAGATTTTGACGATTTCTTCTTCTTCTTTGCATCATCAGAACTGTAATCCTTGTATTTCTTCTTTTTGGATTCCTTTTCCCACTTAGGACAATCTTGAATGTAGTGACCAGGCTTCTTGCATTTGTGACATAGCCGTTTGTTGTAGTCACGGGATGAGGAATCATTTCTCTTAGTGAACTTTCCAAAGCAACCACGTCTTGAGAACCTTTGGAATTTCTTCACAAGCAAAGCTATATCCTGGCTCAATTCTTCAGGATCACCAAGGCTACTATCAGAATCATCACCTTCAGATTCAGAGACAGCCTTGGCCTTCAGGGCACGTGATCTGCCATAGCTTGGACCATAGAGATCTCTCTTTTCTGCAAGCTGGAACTCATGAGTGTTTAGCCTTTCAAGGATATCAGCGGGATCAAGTGCCTTGTAATCACCGCGCTCTTGAATCATCAAAGCCAGAGTATCAAATGAGGAATCAAGCGATCTCAGCAATTTCTTCACCACTTCATGGTCGGTGATGTCAGTGGCACCAAGTGCTTGAAGTTCATTTGAGATGTCAGTGAGACGATCGAAGGTTTGCTGAACATTTTCATTGTCAAGTCTTTTGAAACGGTTGAAAAGATTGCGAAGAACATCAACTCGAGAGTCACGCTGTCTTGAGACTCCTTCATTGACTTTGGATAGCCTATCCGAGATGAGCTTCGCAGTTTCCAAAGCACTCACTCTTCCATATTATCCTTTGCTCAGATGGCCACAAATGATATTCTTCGCTTGAGAATCGAGTTGCTTGAATCTCTTCACATCAGTAGTATTCAAAGAAGGTGATACCAAGGGGACACCATTTTCCACAACATACCAGAGATCGTTATCAATTGCCTAAAGATGCATTTGCATCTTGTTCTTCCAGTAGGGGTAGTCCGTCCCATCGAAGGTAGGATACCCAGCTGAGACCTTGATCATATCTGTGGTCGACACAACTAAAACTCCAGGCGATTAAACCAAAATCACACAGAACAAGGGAGTATCTTGCTCTGATACCAATTGAAAGTGCATTATATCGACTAGAGGGGGGTGAATAGGTGATTTTTATGAATTCTTCACTGAGGAATTTGCTGTTGAGGAAATTCCTTAGCGAAGAACTACTTGTAGCAGAATAAGTACTCAGAAGTAAACATGAAAAAATACAAGCATGGTCATCATGAAGAAATGAAGACAAAAACAGAGTACTGAAAGCATAAACACAGGATGGCACAGGATGAAGACAAACAAACTGAAGAAATTGAACTAAGGAAATTGAGAAAGTCTTCAGTCAAAGTCTTCAAACAGATACGAACAAGCACACAACACGGATACGAGGAATTGAAAGAGTTGAGGAAATTGAACCAGTAAGCTTGGTGAAGACAATGATTTGGTAGACCAGTTCCAACTGCTGTCTCAGTTCTACATCTGGTTGGAGCAGCTAGGTATTTAAACCTGAGGACACACAGTCCCGAAGACCCAATCAAGGACACGCAGTCCAAGACACAAAGTCCTCACCGTATTCTCCTTGAGCTAAGGTCACACAGACCTTGCCCAATCACTCGTAGTAAGTCTTCAGGTGACTTCTGAACCTTCACAGACTTGGTCACTCGGCAATCCACAATTCCTCTTGGATGCTCTAGACCTTGACGCTAACCGTCTGGAAGAAGCACAGTCTTCAAAAGTAACAAGCGTCGGATTCACGCAGGATAAATCTCTTCAGTGATGCTCAATCACTTTTGGGTTTGAAGGTTTTGGGTTTGGTTTCGGGTTTTTCCTCACTTGATGATTTTCGCTCAAAGTCCTCGGAGGATGGGTTGCTCTTATGACAAGTGTCAGTTTCTCGTGGAGCAGCCAACCAACTAGTGGTTGGGGGGCGGCTATTTATAGCCTAGGGAGCAGCCCGACATGATAAGAAATAAATGCCCTTTAATGATATGACCGTTAGGTAGGTAGATATTTTGGGACAGCTGGCGCTTAGCACAGCAACGGTCGGAAATTTGAGTATCAAATTCCTCTGGGCTATCATGTTCCTCACTGTGTAGGCAATCTGCACTGGCGAATTCCTAACTCTTCAGTCAGAACAAATTCCTCAGAGACCAGAAGAACTTCGTCTCTATCACTGAAGAATATGACTGAACTGTATGAGATTTCCAATGGCTTCACTCGAAGGGATTGGTAGTTGTGGGATTTTGAGTTGAGCATCACATGGAAATATTTCCTTAGTATTTCCTCGACCCCCTTTAACAGTATGGTGTTTCCTATGACTCAAGAAAAAGAAAAAGAAACTATAAAAACAAAAGTCTTCATGCTTCATGTTCCTCAAATGAATACCAAGTCTTCAAGGTCACACCAATTTCTTCACTTTCAAAGTCTTCAGAAATCCAAAGTCTTCAGTCGAAGAACTTCATTTTCCGGGGTCGACTTTCCCTATAATAATCAAACTCCTCATAGACTTATAGACCTGTGTACACTCACAAATATATTAGTCACTTAACCTATAAGTCTTCAATACACCAAAATCACTAAGGGGCACTAGATGCACTTACACCGCCTTCATCACCCCATGTAGAGTATACTGCTACATCTGCATGACGTTTGGGTTGCGGAATGCAGGAGCAACCTTTCAGCGATTAATGCACATTGCACTGGGAAAACAGCTCGGGAGGAACACTGAGGCATACATAGATGACATCATGGTAAAATCTCAAGAGGTCGCAACCCTTATCACGGATCTGGAAGAAACTTTCGCCAACCTGCGCAAGGTAGACCTGCAGTTCAACCCGGAAAAGTGCGTGTTTGGCGTCTCGTCAGGCATGCTTTTGGGCTTCATGGTGTCGCACCGAGGGATCGAGGCAAACCTCGAGCAGATCAAGGCCATAGAAAAGATGAGTCCGCCCAAGAACCTCAAGGAGATGTAGAAGCTGGCCGGCTGTGTAACGTCACTCAGGCGTTTCATCTCCAAGATAGGGGAGAGATCCCTCCCTTTCTTCAAGCTGATGAAAAGGAAGAGCATGTTCAAATGGACCCCAGAGGCTGATGCGACGTTCGAAGACCTCAAGAGAAACCTCACTAGTCCACCGGTAATGGTGGCACCCAAGCCTCAAGAACCATTGGTGCTTTACCTGGCCGCAACACCGCATTCAGCTAGTGCAGTGCTGGTGGTTTTCCGAGAGGAGCGCCAAGACAAGACTTGCAACCCAAGGGCGGAACTCCCGAGGCCCCAGCAGGGCCGGAGGACGACCGCGTCCTGCAAGACGACTCTCCTGAGGCCGAAGCTGCCCCAACTGGCGACCAAGCCTCTGGAGCACCTTTACCCAGTCAGACTACACAGCCACACGCGAGTCCGGACTACAGCCCCGTTGAGCACCCAGTATACTTCGTCAGCACGGTGCTCCGTGATGCCGGAGAACGCTACCCCATGCCGCAGAAGCTCTTGCGTGTGCTCCTCGTCGCTTCACGTAAGCTGCGCCACTACTTCCAAGGCCACCACATCAAGGTCGTCTCAACTTACCCTCTGGAAAGGGTACTCCGAAGCCCAAACGCAGTAGGAAGGGTCGCGGAATGGAATATAGAACTGCAGGCATTCCAGCTAGAGTTCAGCATCACCAGAGTCATCAAGTGGGCCACACTTGCTGACTTTGTGGCAGAATGGACCGACGCCCCAGTACCCGAAGCATGTCAGAACCAGTCCCTCTCGCTGGGGAGTGAAGCGCCGGATGGCTGTGTCATGTACTTCGACGACGCATTCGCCCGCCAGGGTGCGGGGGCTGGGGCTGTGCTCATCTTGCCCACTCAAGACAAGCTCTACTACATCGTGCAACTCTACTTTCAGCCAGGCAATAAGGTCTCCAACAACATCGCGCAGTACGAGGGCCTCATCGCCGGTCTCAAGGCGGCGATGGCCCTGGGGGTGAAACGCCTCCTCATCAGGGGCGACTCCCAGCTCCCCGTCAACTTCTCCAACAAGGTATACGAGCCGAAGGACGAGCATACGGAGGCATACCTCGCGGAGGTACGCAAAATGGAGAAGTAGTTCTTGGGCCTGGAGCTGGAGCATGTGCCGCGCGACACTAATGAGGCCAACGACATCGCCAAGAGAGCATCAAGATGACTGCCCGAAGAGCCGGGTGTCTTCGAGGAGAGGCTCCTCAGGCCCTCGGCATCACCCTTCGCGAGAAGGGCCGGTGAATCCTAAGAAGGAACTCCCCCAGCCACCGACCTCGGGCGCCCCCGCCTGTGGCCTGGCCTCAGGAGCCCGCTTGCTCCTGGCGCTCGAGCTTAAGTAGGGATGCTGGACTGAGGAACTCAAGTCATACCTGGTGCGAGGAGCGCTGCCAGAAAAGAAGGAGGATGCCCAACGTGTGGCCCGACAGGCTACGGCATACTGCATCCAAGACGGTGAGCTTTATAGGAAGCGACCAAATGACGTTTCTTTACTATGCATCTCCAGGAAGCAGGGAGGCGAGCTGCTAGCTGACATCCACGCCGGGGACTGCGAACATCACTCATCATCTTGCACCTTGGTCGGCAAGGCGTTCTGCAGCAGTTTTTACTGGCCCACGGCACTCAACAATGCCGGCGAACTGGTGAAGTCTTGCGAGGCTTGCCATTTCCATGCCGAGCAGATCCACCAACCGGCTCAGGGCCTGCAGACTATCCCGCTCTCCTGGCCATTCGCAGTCTGGGGGCTGGATATCCTGGGCCCTTTCCCACGAGCGCCCGGGGGCTACTGATACCTCTACGTCGCCATCGACAAATTCACCAAATAGGCGGAGGCGGAAGCTGTCCTAACCATCCCACCCGGCTCCGCAGTCAAGTGCATCAAGGGCCTCGTAAACCAGTTCGGGGTCCCCAACCGCATCATCACGGATAACGGCTCACAATTCACTAGCAACCTTTTCAAGACATATTGTGGTAACCTTGCACACAGATTTGCTACGCTTCTGTAGCACACCCCCAGAAGCAATGGCCAGGACGAGCGCGCCAATGTGGAGGTTCTGAGGGGCCTCAAGACTAGGACCTTCAGGAAGAAGCTCGAAGCTTGCGGAAGGGTTTGTCACAATGAGCTCCCGTCCGTGCTATGGTTAATCCGCACCACTGCCACCAAGCCAACAGGCGTTACCCCATTCTTCCTCGTCTACGGAGCTGAAGTGGTTCTCCCTCACGAGGTCAGGCACCGCTCCCCTCGAGTCGTAGCATTCGACGAGGCGCAGCAGGGCCTCGTGCAAGGGACAAACCACGTGCTGGGGGAGGAGCGTCGGCGTGATGCTTCACTCCGAGCTGCAAGATACGAGTAGGCATTGCGGCGGTACCATTGCCGCAACATTCGCCCCAGGACACTCGAGGTAGGTGATCTCATCTTGAGGAGAGTCCTCTCCAGAGAGGGGCTGCACGAGCTCTCACCCATGTGGGAAGGGCCATTCAAGATCACCCACATCTCCAGACCTGGCGCCATGCGCCTGGAAACAGGGGACGGCGTCCCCGTCTCAAACGCATGGAACATTCGGCACCTCCAGAGGTTTTACCCATGAAACAAGGCCATTGCGCCTAAGAAGACTAGGATACGTGCCTGTGAGGAACAAGGCCCTTGCACCTGAGAAGACTAGGCTCCGTGCCTGCGAGGAACAAGGCCCTTGCGCTTGAGAAGACTAGGCTGAGTGCCTGTGAGGAACAAGGCCCTTGTGCCTGAGAAGACTAGGATTCGTGCCTGCGAGGAACAAGGCCCTTGCGCCTGAGAAGACTAGGCTCCGTGCCTGCGAGGAACAAGGCCCTTGTGCCTGAGAAGACTAGGCTCCGTGCGTGCGAGGAACATGGCCCTTCACCTGAGAAGACTAGGCTCCGTGCCTGCGAGGAACAAGGCCCTTGCGCCTGAGAAGACTAGTCTTCGTGCCTGCGAGGAACAATGCCATGCGCCTGAGAAGACTAGGCTCCGTGCTTGCGAGGAACAAGGACCTGCGCCTGAGAAGCCAAGGCCCAATGCCTGTGAAGCAAGGCTCACACGTGTGAAGATCTCCGCTCGTGACACTCTCACGTAATAATGAGTGGGGCTGTACACGCCCCGGAGTCTCCAGAGATCCTCCCTCAGGCCTCGGGGGCTCCCACCCACGTCGTAGTGGCAGCACTTAGCTCCGCGCTGGTGAGAAGACTAGATTAGTTGCTGGAGGCGGCCGTTCATTTGCTTTATGGAGTTGGCTTGCCCCTGTCCTCTCTGTTTAATGGATTCTGAAGGTTCTGGCGTTCCTCGATTGCTTGGTTTTGATTTCTCTTTGTGGTCCTTCCCTCAATTTTTGGGCTAGCTCAGGGAGAGCGGCAGTTGCACGGCGCTCTCCCCAGCGCTCCCCCGTTAGCCTTCACGAGGTGCCCAAACTAGGGCTTGTGATTGGCATGCCCCCCATCCTTATGTCCGTGCCCCATGGGTACCGCGACAAGGGGCGGCCAACCATGCTCAGCCCGCGTCAAGGGCCTCGAGCAGTAAAGGATAATAACCACCTAACGAGTTTTTGCAGCCTCACGAAGGGTCAAATGTCACGAGATGAGGGTAATACCGAGTGCGTCAAGATAAGTCTCCTCACCCTAAGGGAGTGCAGCACACAGATCGCGTAATAATGGACAGAGACACTAAGCATGGTGCTAAATATCATAAAACCATTGTTCATTACATGCCCTTCTAGGGCTCCATACTTGTTTGTTCGAACAATGCAGGAAGAAAGAAAGACCAATAACGGATGACGACGACCATCGAGGCACGACTGCTCACGAGGACCTACACCACGGGCTTAGCCAGAGCCCTCCTCACGCTTCACCCCGAGCGTGACGACGAGACGACCCAGCGCCACCTTCCAAGTGGGCACGGAGGCGTAGAGGCTGGTCATAGCCACCGCTGCTGGAGGTGCCGCTGAAGGAAGAGCCGTCGTAGCTGGACGAGTTGCGGCCATCGCCCAGGCCAAGCACCTAACCGCCACCGGTGTCCTCGGGGCAGCACTCAGCGTGGCGCCCGTCTTCACCAAACACCCTCACAAAGATGGTCAAGTTGTTGCCACACTTGAAATGCAGGGTGCACCGTCCGCCCAAGCCGCGCGCGCGGGCAAACGTCTGCCAGCCACGAGCCAAAGTCACAGCGCCCAAGGCGGAGACCACCACCGCGACCCACAAAGCCTTGCTGCAACAACCATCCGCCTGCAGCCAAAAGCCGCCGGAGCTCGCAGCAAGGAGTTTGCCGGCTAGGGAGCACGGGAGCTGCAGCCGGGTGCCGGTTGGGGTCTCTGACCACACGACGAACTCTAGCGTCACCTCCGCCAAGTGGGAGCGTGGCTTGGCAGGCCTGGTGACCCCAGAGCTCCTCCCTTCGTTCACAGGACCGTCAACGCCACGGCAGCCCCCGCCGCTCGAGGAACCGCCGCCGCCGTTACCAGGAGCGGCTACCGGCGCTGTGGGGGTCCACCCACGCCCACTAGCAGCTCCAATAGGACTTGTGGCACGCTTGCGGGGACGGCCTCGTCCCCTATTAGCTGGTGGTGAGCCGGGCCCCTACTACCGAGCCTTCCCCTTCTCCACAAACAAGAACTTCCTGGGCGGCACCATGAGCGGCTCGGTTAGGCGAAGGGCAAGAGAGAAGAAGGAGCAAGAGGAACAAAGGAAGAAGATGGGCAGCGAGGACTCCACCTGCCGCTTTCTTTACAGCCAGAGGAAGGCCAACCGCCGGCCTCCATAATCACAGGTAATGATGATTTATGTGCCTGCAGGGACTTGTCAAGTCGTGCAGTCGCCGAGGCTGCGTGGGGAAGTGGAGACGCCCACGTCCCGTCAATCGCCATGCGCCATTCGAGGCCGCAGGCTTTTGGGGCCCACGGCGCTTCGCGCTTGGCCCTTGGCTTCGCCACGAATCCAAGCCCGAGCGCACCTTGGGCCCGGGGGCTACTGTCTGCGTTCTGGGAACGGGGGTACCCAGACTTGCCTGCCTGTGGCCCAGGACATGGCTCATCAGGCGTCCTGGTACGGCCCAAAAACTTCAGCAACCACTCAAGACCCTCGCGAGGGGCCAAGCCTCGCGAGGTGGACGACACAAGGCATCCCCTGGGGCGGTCTCACTAGGACGGCTCATGAGGATCTGAGATATCAAGGCGAGAGGTACCTCCCGAGGTCCTCGTGACGTGAGCAGTGATGACCAAGGCCGGGCGGGCTCTAGCGGGTGCAGAGTGCCAGTTTCCTCTTTGGTTCTAAAGAAGCAGGTGCAGGCGAGGAGTCCCAAGGCATTAGGCAAAGGTTTCCATATCGGTGCAACAAGACCAAGACCAGCAGGACAGCAGAACGGAGGTCATCACGGAGCCCACAACAGCATCACCACCAGAGCCTTTGGCAGGCAAAGACCACCTTTTGTCAGGATAGTTTGTACTTGTTGTCCCCCTTCAAATTTGGGCATTGTGGAATCCCTTCCCGCTCAACATTTGGGAAGAGGAGCCGAGCCACTATAAATAGGACTAGCCACCACCATAGAAAGGTATGGAATCGTTTGAGATCACCTGCACACCCACAAGCTCACCCGAGATCAAGAATCCCTCTCCTCGGGAGGCAGTTTGTCCATGTACTAGTTCTTCCTCAGCCTACAAGGCAATCCTCCACACCACACTGGATTAGGGTATTACACCACCACGGTGGCCTGAACCAGTATAAACCTTGTGTCCCTTGTTCTTCGGATCTGACAAGCTAGGCCTAGGTATTGGCGTGTAGACGAGCTAGGGCGGAAGGAGAGATCTTCGTGCGCACCCCAGAGTTTGAACCTCAAGGGTTTTGCTGGAAACCAAGATTCGACAGTTCTGCAACGTGCACCAGGCTTTTTGTCAGCGAGGGTGGTTGCCGAGGAAACATGGGGAAGTGGAGGCGCCCATGTCCCGTTGTGTGCCATGCATCAAGCCTAGCCCGCAAACGATTGGGCCCTGTGGCATTTCGCCCTTCGTTCCTCGCCTTTTCTTCGAAGACAGGCCTAACACGGCTTGGGCCTGTGGGTTACTGTCGGCATTCTGGGAATGGGGGTACCCAGACTTTCCTGCATGTGGCCCAACGCATGGCCCCATCAATGGCCCGGCAAGGCCCAGGTGCAAGACTACACGAGAAGGACCCTCGTGAGGGCCCCCGGCCTCGCGAGGGTAACGATGCCAAGACCTCCTAGGGAGCAGCTCCCCAAGCCTGCCTCCCATGGAGCGGAGATCTCTACGTAGGTACCCCACCTCATGAGGCGGCGATGACGTGAGCCATGACGACCAAGGCTAGGAGGGCACCATCGGGCATAGAGGGGCAGTTTTCTCTTTGGTGCTAAGGAAGCAAGGAAAAGCGCAGGTTCCCGAGGAAGGCCACAAAGATTTCCTTTCCGATGCAACAAGGCCACGACCACGAGATCGGCAGGACGAATGTCATCGTCGAGCCCACCGCTGCGTCACAACCAGAATCTTTGCAGGCGAAGAGCACCTTTTGCGAGGATAAGATGTACTTTTTCCCCTTTCAAAATTCGCCATTGTGGAATCCCTTCCCTCCTAAGCAATGAGGGAAAAGGACCAAGGCCACTGTAAATATAGACTAGCCCGTTCCGTAGAGGGGTATCGATCCCTCCTCGTCATCCAAGCCCTCGCGAGGCTGCTCATCCATTGTACTAATCAACCTCCTCGTGAGTCCAATCCACCAAAGGCAGGAGTAGGGTTATACACTGCAAGGTGGCTGCAAGGTGGCCCAAACCTGGGTAAATCTCTCTGTTCTTCCCTTCTCTACGATCATCCCACTCGGCGAGGTCGAGCCTTGGGTATAGCGAGTAGAGTGTGCTGAGAAGCAAGATCCTTCGTACACGCCCTAGAGTTCGAACCTTGTTGGGTCCATGGAGCCCTGATTCTGACAGTAGAACCTAGACTTGGAGCTTCTATCTTTGCTTAGGCTCTTGTAGAATTTATTGAAGTTTTTCACGATAAGATTTATTTCCTCATTGGAAACTTTCTTGTCGCTTGATGTAGTGGGAGCATCACATGAAGCTTTTTATGCACCACTTGACGTGTTGTGGAGCTCTTCCTTATCCTTGAGTGACATCCCATGAGCAAGAATTCTACCAATGACTTCATGGGCTTGGGATCTTTGTAATTTGGCATCATTTGGATCAATGTTTACACGGTATCATACTTTCAATCCAAGGCTCTACGGATCTTCTTGATGATGAATTTGTCGGTCATCTCTTCACTTCATAAGCCGGCAATCTCATTTTTGATGAGAGCAAGCCTAGAGTACATTTCAGTGACTCCTTGACCATACTTCATCTTGAATTTTTCAAGTTGACTTTGAAGCACATCCAACTTGGACTCCTCGACGGACTCGGTACCTTCATTCATATCAACCAAAGTGTCCCAAATTTCCTTTGCATTCTCAAGACAGCTAACTTTGTTGAATTATTCGGGCCACAGTCCATTGAAGATGATATCGCAAGGTTGAGCATTGTATTGCAACATCTTCAATTCTTCCACGAACACATCACGAACCAGTTCTCTACCATTTTCAAAGTATTCACCTTGCAAGCCAATACGAACAACAGCCCAAACGATGGGGTTATGACCAAGAATATGCATTTTCATCTTATGCTTCCAACTAGCAAAATTTGTACCATCAAAATAAGGGCCTCTACGGTTATAGTTACCCTCACTAGACGCCATACTCTCTTAGGTTATGAAACCAAGGCTATGATCACCAAAGCAATGGAAATCAAGGCTTACGGACACCAAAGCTCTGATACCACTTTTAGGATCGGAAGTATGTCTAGAGGGGGGTGATTGGACTATTTGACCAAATATAAATATTTCCTTTTCCCAATTTTAGTTGTTGGCAGTTTTTAGCAATTTGCACAACTCAAGCAATCAACCTACACATGTAATTCTAAGAGTATAGCAGCGGAATGTAAAACGTTGCATATGAAGGTAAAGGGAAGGGTTTGGAGAAGGCAAACGCAATGGAGACACGGAGATTTTTGGTGTGGTTCCAATAGGTGGTGCTATCATACATCCACGTTGATGGAGACTTCAACCCATGAAGGGCAACAACTGCGCGGGTCCATGGAGGGCTCCACCCACGAAGGGTCCACGAAGAAGCAACCTTGTCTATCCCACCATGGCCATCTCCCATGAAGGAATTGCCTCACCCTGGTAGATCTTCATGAAGTAGGCGATCTCCTTGCCCTTAGAAATATCTTGGCTCAACTCCACATCATATCAGAGGCTCCCAAATGACACCTAACCCATCTAGGAGACACCACTCTCCAATATGTAATAGACGGTGTGTTGATGATGAACTCCTTGCTCTAGTGCTTCAAATGATAGCCTCCCCAACAGTCAACCCTCCCTCACAGATTTGGATATGGTGGAAGAAGGATTTGAGTGGAAAACAACTTGGGGAAGGCTATAAATCAAGGTTCAAATTGTAGGATTGGAATCTCTTGATCTCAACACATGACTAGGTGGTTCTCTCTCAGAAAATGAATGGTGGATGTGTAGGCACGTTCTGATGGCTCTCTCTTATGAGAGAGAGGGGTGGAGGCGTATATATAACCTCTACACAAAATTCAACCATTACACACTTCTGACTAATCTTGGTGGCACCGATTTTTGAACTCGGTGGTACCGATCTGTGCAAAAATATGAGCGTTGGGAATCTCGGTGGGACCGAGTGGGAACAACTCGGTGGGACCGATGTGCTAGGGCTTAGGGAAAACTTCTTCTCGGTGGCACCGATTACATCACCTTGGTAGGACCGATGTGAATACAATGAGCAATAGAGCATCAGTCAAGCCATCTCAAAGAGACCGATTGCAACATCTTGGTGGGACCATAGTGAATGCAACAAGTCACATAGAATTGGTTAGGCCATCTTGGTGAGACCGAGATCCATATCGGTGTAACCGAATCGTTAGGGTTTTGGCAGTGGCTATGTCAAAATGAATTCGCTGGCTCAGGGTAGGAAATATTAGTGGGGCCAAGTTTCGAATTAGGGTTTGGACACATTTGGATGGAGAAAGTGGCTGAGGGTTTTGGAGCAATATCAGTAAGCACTTGAGCAACCAGATCATTAAGCAACACCTCATCACTTTTTAATAGTATTGTCTTTCCTATGAACTCAATGTGATCTTGGATCACTAAAATGAAGATGTAGAGTCTTGAGCTTTTGCCAATCTTTGTCCTTATCAATTTTGAGGGGTCCACTTCTCTAGTCCATGCCATGCCAATCATTGAACATCCTCGAATATATATCTTGAGTAGACATTAGTTCAATGAGTTATATGTTGCTATGAATTACCAAAACCACCCGGGGATTGGTTGCACTTTCAGTTTGACTGAAGCTCTGGTCCCATAAGTATAGAGTGAGTGGTAGCAATCATGGAGGACTAAATGACGGTTGCGTATGTGAACTTTCTAAAAAAACTCTTGCATAGACTGTCTCGGGAAACCACTACCACCTATGGGACCTGGGGGCCCCTTGCTGGTTCGGCGGGGGGACGTCATGTTGCACAAAGTGCAGACGAGTGTGGGATAGCACGACAGAGATCACGCGGGCAGTTTTACCCAGGTTTGGGCCGCCATTGTGGGCTAAGACCCTACTCCTATTTTGGTGGATTGATGGTGGAAATGAGGTGGTGGATCATAGTACACTTGCCCGGCAAGGGTTGCCTCAGGGCGGTAGCAACTACGCGCGTATGGGGGGTGTGAGTTCTCTAATCTTCTAACCCTGTCGACGGTTGCCAAGGGCCTCCTTTTATAGATTAAGGGGTCACCACAATGGCAAAGTAGTCATTATGCACTGATATGATAACAACAGTGCTATCATACCTAACTCTGCGGGCTGACAGGGTGCATTAAATGCACCGCTTAATGTCACATCACTGGTTGCCCGGCAAGGCTTGCCAGGCTATCTTGCCAGCTCCGCGCCTGCTTGCTTGACACGTTGCAGGACGGGTGTCATCTGTGGGTTCTTCCTGTAGAGAGATGTTGCCATGTGGCTAATGGCTGCCACTTAGTCACTTTGCGGCTTGACACCACATTGATCGATGACGTAAGTCGTGGTGGAGTTGCTGGTGAGGTGGTTTAGCCTCCGCGAGTCCCGGCAGGCTCTGCTAGGATGCCTTGGTTGTCATTATTCTGGGGGTGGCCTCGCCCCTTGTTGGGCTAGCGTGCCCGACAAGGGAGGCATTTCTCTTGGCGAGATCTTGCTTCTCTGGCTTGGTCTTGGTTCCTCTTATCTTCTTGTTGGTTCCTCGAACCTCTTGGTTCCTTGTACTCTGACTTGGGATGGAGCTTCAATCTTGTTCCCGAGCCTGTGCATAGTCACGGCAATAGACCCAGGGTTTGTTGCACCGACAGAAGCCCCCGGGCCTGCCCCGAACACATTGTTGAGTGTCGTCGGGGTAGCCACTAATAAGTGCACAAGTGGGGTTGCTGAAAAGGCTGGTCTCTTGAGGTCTTCTTTGCTTCTTCATTAGTCTTGAATCTGAGCCAATTTCCGGTTTCCCCGCGCTTCGTGTAATGCCAATAGTGGTGGGACCAATCCAGTAATGGTCCGTGAATGACTTTAACGCACGGGGTAGAAACTGCCAATTCACTCTTCCCACCACGCCCTTATCCTTAGCCACGTATGATGCATGCATCGCGTGGGGTAGGTAGAGGAGGCGCATGGTGCAGGAGAGCATCAAGGCGAGGGTTCTGTCGTCTTGAATTGGCGGACGAGGATGGTGGTCGCCCATTGAGGGAGCGGCTCCCCTCTTTGGCCTACCTATAAAAGGAGGGGTGGAAGAGAGTGGAGTCACCCATCCCCGCATTCCTCCTCTTCTGTCTTCTGCTGGTTATGTTAGGAAAGAGAGGTTGGGGCCGTGCCCCGGTCTCCATCTTGAAGTTTCTCCTAGATTCGAAAAGGGGACTCAGACAGCGCAGCGACAATGCCGGGGGTGGCAACTCCGGTGTGTTCTCCGCCGGGTCGCCCGTGGTTCTGGCTGCAGCGGGAGGGAACGCGAACGACATCACGTCAAGGCCCGAGGTTGGCCATGCGCGAGGTAGTCAATCGCCCCCGATTCTTCTTCCGTTCACGGCGTCGGAGAGGAGTTTATGGAAGAGATTCGTTGCTAGTAGAGACGAATCTGACTCCTCCCAGGCGTCGTCTTCTTGCCGTGCGGGAGGGATTCTTGCTTCTTATACGTCCCCGAGATGTGCAGTGTCTTCTAGCGCTAGGGCTTCTGGGGATGACCATGCTCTCTGTAGAATTGCTCAGAGAGCATGGTATCCGAGCCCCTTGCCGCAAAAGGGGATTTGGGCGTTGGTGGCACTGAAGGCGGTGGCATCCCACGATGCATCAAGAACGGGGGCGACCGTTCCAACGAGTCATGTTTGCCAGTGACTCCGTTGCTTCCGCTTGAAACTTTCGACAGTGCCACCATCCGTCCCTACCCTCTGGTTCTTTCCTCCTAGCTAGGGAGTGGCGCCATCCTGATCCTGGGAAGGCGCCGAATCCCAGCTGTGCCCGCCTCCGGCCTATTCGACCTTGTCCTATAGGAGATGGATAGGAGCAAAGGCATCACGGAGCACTTATGTTTTTTCAATCTTAAATCTGTAGGCACTTGCCAAATTTTAATTCAAATAATGTAACCTCCCAAGTCCATGTTTGTGTTCTATAATGCTTGTACTTGTATAAGTATATTAATGAAAAAGATGAACCTTGCCGGGAGCCCGTGCATGTGTATGTCCATGCAGAAGTGAGATGCCTCTTTAATGTAAATAAACGAGTTTTCCCGGCAAGCTACCTTGCCGGCACACTTTTTGTCTATCGGGGAATCACATTTGCCAGGGAACAGACAAAGGGGCCAGCCCCCTGCCAACTTATTTTCACCAAGGGCCACTTCAACCATCCTGACCGAAGCAACGTTTGAGTCTAGGATGGGAGCACCCAAGTCTCAAGAGAGTGGCAAGGTTTTCTTAAGCACAAGTTATAGCTGACAGAACACTAATGGACAGGAGGTAGAACTTATCTGTTTGGTTTGCCGGGGATCGCAGTGCCGGGTAATCTTCTCAACTCCTTGTCGAAGCCAAGTTCACGGTAGGAACCTGCAGCTTCATGCAGATAAGAATGAATACAGGATGCAATCCTATCTATATGCCTATGCAAATGCTCATGAAATGCTTATGCACTGATATTGGAATGCTCATGCATGCATGCAATCTTGGTCGGGGCCCGCCTACAGCACTTCATTATTTATTTTCTTGCACGGGGTCATCGCCCCGGCTTGTACAATGGGGTTACATGCAACTGGGGTAAGGCCTCTAAAATGGGTGGCTGCCGGGCAGGGCCCAACAGTCGCGCCTTACGGGTAGAACTTACAGAGATGCTCAATATTCCATGAGTTTTGCAATTGAATGACATCTCCGGTCTCCAGATGGACTGCGCCAGGTCTGGTGACTCGTACTACCCGGTAAGGGCCTTCCCACTTTGGTGATAACTTGTGTGTACCCTTGGCAGACTGAACGCGCCTAAGGACAAGGTCACCTTCCTCAAAACACCGAGCATGAACCCTGCGGCTATGATAGCGACGCAGGGCTTGCTGATAGCATGCATCACGTGAAGCAGCACGGAGACGGTTCTCCTCGAGTAGCACAGCACCGTCACGCCAGTGCCGAACTTGCGCTACTTCATCGTAGGCAAGCACTCGAGGCGACCCGTAAATGAGTTACGTGGGGATAACTGGTTCTGCCCCGTAGACTAGGGAGAAGGGAGTCTGCTCGGTAGCTCGGTTTGGTGTCATTCTGAGGGGCCAGAGAACTACCGGCAACTCCTTGATCCACCGCCTGCCGTGCTTCTGCAGCGTATCAAAAGTTCTTGTCCCGAGTCCATGCAGCACTTCAGCTTTCGCCCTCTCAGCTTGTCCATTGCTCCGGGGGTGTGCCACAGAGGCAAATGAGATCTTGCATCCGAGGGCATGAACATACTGTATGAAGGCGCCGCTCGTGAACTGGGTGCCGTTGTCAATAATGATCCTTGCCGAAACTCCAAAACGACACACCACATCTTTCAAGAACTTGATAGCTGACTGAGCAGTCAACTTTCTCATGCAAGCTACTTCCGGCCACTTTGTAAACTTTTCGATGGCAAGGAACAAGAATTCAAAGCCCTCGGTAGCTCGGAGGAAAGGGTCGAGGATATCGAGCCCCCAGACCGAAACGGCCATGAGAGAGGGATTGTTTGAAGAGCTTGGGTAGGCAGGTGGGTTTTCTTGGAATGGAACTGGCAGGTTACACATTTCGTGACGAGCTCAACCACATCTTGGAGGGTTGTGGGCTAATAGAATCCTTGCTGGAATGCTTTCCCAACTAATGCCCTTGATCAAATGTGGGAGCCGCACATGCCTTTGTGTATTTCAATCAGTAGTTCCTTTCCTACTTCCCGGTAGACACACTTCAATATCACACTGTTGGGCCTCCTTCTGTACAGAGTGTCATTGACAAACTGGTACATACTGGCCCTCTGGGCTACTTTTTCAGCTTCATCTTGATTGACGGGTGATGTCTACTACGCAACCTTCTTCTTGTAGACGTTGTTGGGCCTCCAAGTGCAGAGGTTTGTAGGACAGTAGCAAATTTCCCTCAAGTGGATGACCTAAGGTCTATCAATCTGTGGGAGCCGTAGGATGAAGATGGTCTCTCTCAAATAAGCCTGCAACCAAATAATAAATAGTCTCTTGTGTCCCCAACACACCCAATACAATGGCAAATTGTATAGGTGCACTAGTTCGGCGAAGAGATGGTGATACAAGTGCAATATGGATGGTAGATATAGGTCTTTGTAATCTGAAAATATAAAAACAGCAAGGTAACTAATGATAAAAGTGAGCACAAACGGTATTGCAATGCTTCGAAACAAGTCCTAGGGATCATACTTTCACTAGTGCAAGTTCTCTCAACAAGGATAACATAATTAGATCATATAATAGTCCCTCAACATGGAACAGAGAGTCACTCCAGAGTCACTAATAGCAGAGAACAAACAAAGAGATTATTGTAGGGTACGAAACCACCTCAAAGTTATAGTTTCCGATCAATCCATTGGGCTATTCCTATAAGTGCCACTAACAGCCCTAGAGTTCATAGTAAAATATAACCTTAAGACACACATCAACCAAAATCCTAATGTCACCTAGATACTCCAATGTCACCTCAAGTATCCGCGGGTATGATTATACGATATGCATCACACAATCTCTGAATCATCTATTCAACCAACACAAAGAATTTCAAAGAGTGCCCCAAAGGTTCTACCGAAGAGTCAAGACAAGAATGTGTGCCAGCCCCTATGCATAGATTCCCAAGGTCACGAAACCCGCAAGTTGATCAGCAAAACATACATCAAGTGAATCAATAGAATACCCCATTGTCACCACGGGTATCCCACGCAAGACATACATCAAGTGTTCTCAAATCCTTAAAAACTCAATCTGATAAGATGACTTCAAAGGGAAAACTCAATCCATTATAAGAAGGTAGAGGGGGAGAAACATCATAAGATCCAACTATAGTTGCAAAGCTCATGGTACATCAAGATCGTGCCAAATCAAGAACACGAGAGAGAGAGAGAGAAAGAGAGAGAGAGAGATCAAACACATAGCTACTGGTACGGACCATCAGCCCCAAGGGTGAACTACTCCGTCCTCATCATGGAGAGCGCCGGGATGATGAAGATGGCCACCGGTGATGATTCCCCCCTCCGGCAGGGTGCCGGAATAGGGTCCTGATTGGTCTTTGGTGGCTACAGAGGTTTGCGGTGCCGGAACTCCCGATCTAGGTTATTTTCTGGAGGTTTGGGGATTTATAGGAGAGGTTGGCGTCGAGAACAAGTCAGGGGGCCCCACATATAGTCCAGGAGGCACAGGGGCACGCCCTAGGGGATGGGCGCGCCCTCCTCCATCGGGGGGCCCACGGACCTCCCCTCTAGTAACTCTTTGTTCCAGTATTTTTTACATTTTCCAGAAAAATCTCCGTTGATTTTCAGCGCATTCCGAGAACTTTTATTTCTACACAAAAACAACACCACGGTAGTTCTGCTGAAAACAACGTCAGTCCGGGTTAGTCTAACCAAATCATACCAAAATCATTTAGAAATATTATAAACATGGCATGAATACATCAAAAATTATAGATGCGTTGGAGACGTATCACCGGGAAGCTCTCCGGTTTGGAGGAAGTGGACAATGTGCCTTGCCCAAGTTGGAGCGTGGGGCTCGAGAACGACGACTAATGGCACCTCCTCTGCTGCGGGAGCACAAGCCTCGTTCGCGGGGTCCATGGACTCGGCTAGAGGGAGTGGTCCAGCAGGCTGTGAGGAGTTTTTTCCGGTAGAGTCTCTGCCTAGAACGGACGGCTCTACCGGGAGAAGCTTACCCGTGTCCAACTTTCTCCTTTTCTGGGCCATTGTTGCTGGGAATACGGAGGGCTGAGTGAGATGGAGAACAAAAGTTCCTGGTTCCACTGGAAGCTTCTACGCAGCACACTTTGACATATGATCAACTATGTCGTTCTCCGCATCGGGTACGTGCTCTATTTGTAATCCGTCAAAGTGCTCCTCCCATCTCCTCACTTCCTCGACGTATGCCTCCATCAATGGACTTTGGTAATCCTTGTTGACTTGTCTCACCACAAGCTGAGAATCTCCTCGAATGATCAGTTTCTTAATTCCCAATTCCATTGCAATCCTCAGCCCGGCAAGGAGCCCTTCATACTCAGATGTATTGTTGGTCGCTTCTTTTCGGGCAAATTGCATTTGAACGGCGTACTTCAAGTGCTCCCCGGAGGGGGCGACGAGAAGCACGCCAGCTCCTGCACCTTGCAGGGAAAACGCACCATCAAAATAAATAATCCATTCCTGGGGTGATTCCTTGCTGGGGATAACTGTCTCTATTATTTCCTCATCAGGGGTTGGCGTCCATTATGCAATAAACACTGCTAATGCCCTGCTCTGAATAGTTGTTGTTCTCTCAAACTTCAAACCAAAGATGGATACCTCCAAAGCCCACTCCACTATTATGCCGGTAGCCTTAGGGTTTCGGAGTATCCTTTGCAACGGGAAACGAGTGACAACCATGATCTCATGGGCTTGGAAGTAGTGCAGCAGTTTCCTTGAGGAGATGATGAGACTAAAGATCTACTTTTGCACGCCAGAGTACCTCGATCTAACTCCTTATAACAGAGAGTTGACGAAGTACATTGGGCGCAGCACCAGTTTCTTCCTTGCCGCGTCCTTGGGGTTGCTCTCACTGCCTTGCTCACTGCTGTCCTGATCCTTCTCGGACTCTGTTGGCCTCTATTCACTCTCTGCCTCATCCATTTCTCGGTGTGCTCCCAAGGCTGCACTGACCACTTGGTTGGTTGCTGCTAAGTATAGCAGCAACGGCTCCTAGGGTTTTGGAGCGACCAAGGTAGGCACAGAGGACAAATAGGCCTTCAAATCTTGCAAAGCTGCATCTGCTTCTGAGGTCCACTTCATGGGTCCTGCCTTCATTAAAATTTTGAAGAACAATAGGGCGCACTCGGCGGATTGGGCGATGAATCTGCTTAGCGCGGCAATGCATCCTATTAGACGCCTCACATCGTTAACTGTCCTCGGTGCTCGGATCTTCTCGATAGCCTTTATTTTATCGGGGTTGGCTTCGATTCTGCGGTGGGATACAAAGAACCCAAGTAGCTTGCCGGAGGGAACACCAAATACACACTTCTCCGGGTTGATCTTCAAATTGATCTTGCGTAGGTTATCAAATGTCTCCTCCAAATCCTGAATAAGGGTGTCCCTGTCCTTGGTCTTGACCACAATATCATCCATATAGGCTTCTATATTTATGTGCAGTTGTGGCTCAAAACCAATCTGGACTGCCCTTGCAAAACTGGACCCGACACTCTTTAATCCGAATGGCATGCGAACAAAGTAGTACGTACCACATGGAGTGATGAACGACGTCTTCTCTTCGTCTTCCTTGGACATGAAGATTTGGTGATACCCAGAGTATGCATCTAGAAAGGAGAGCAAATCACAACCTGAGGTGGAATCCACAATCTGATCAATACGCGGCAAGGGAAACAGGTCCTTTGGGCAAGCCTTGTTGAGATCTGTGAAATCTATGCAAATCCTCCACTTCCTGTTAGCCTTCCGAACTACCACTGGATTCGCCAACTAGGTTGGATGCATCACTCCTCTGACCAAACCAGCTGCCTCAAGTTTCCTGATCTCTTCTACAATGAATTGTTGCCTCTCTAGGGCCTGCTTCCGAACTCTCTGCTTGACAGGTCGGGCATGTGGGAAGACAGCAAGGTGATGCTCGATTACCTCCCTGGGAACACCGGGGATATCATATGGTTGCCAGGAGAACACATCGATATTCGCCCGCAGGAAGGCAACGAGCGCTCTTTCCTTTTTGTCATCGAGGGTGGCGCTAATAGTGAAAGTACCATCAACGCCAGCCAGCCCTGTCGGGACCTTCTTAACTTGGGGTGCAGCGACCTTGGATCTCTTGCTGTACGAACACTTCGGCACGTCATCGAAAGGTGATGTGCACTCGGTGGGGGCACGAATCTCGGACTCTTTGCCTGAGATCCTATGATCCCTCTTCTTCCCTTTACTTTCCTTGGCGGGATCTGCTGCTACCGCTGCCTCTGCTATGACTGCGTCCTGGTACATCTTGTCCACACAAATGATTGCATCCTTCTCATTTGATGGGATGGTGATAACTCCCAGTGGCCCAGGCATTTTCAAGGTGTTGTAGGCATAGTGGGATGTCGCCATGAATTTAGCCAGTGCCGAGCATCCAAGAATCCTATTGTATGGAAGGGGGAGATCAACCACATCAAACACAACTGTCTCAGTCTGGTAGTTCAATTCTCCCCCAAACGTTACCGGCAACGTGATCTTTCCCTTAGGATGACTCATGCTGGGATTAACTCCTTGAAACGTGCTGGTAACCTCTAGCTCTTCCTCTGCTATCTGAAGGTTGCTAATAAAATGAGATTCAACCCAGCCCCGCCGTCCACCAACATATTTGTGACCTTGAGGTTGCGAATTGTTGGGGAGACCAACAGCAGCAAGCATCCTACCGCAGTGGTATAGCTAGGATCATCCTCCATGTCAAAGATGATGCACGTACGGGGCCATTTGAGCAGATTTCGGGCCTCTGGCGCTGGCTCCACGGCATTGACTTCTCGCGCCCAACGCTTGAGTTGATGGTGAGAGGCGTGTAGAGATGCACCTCCGTCAATGCACAGGGCATCAGTGCCCTTCTGAAACTCTTGCTCACTGGTTTCCTCTGCATCCCCTCCATCACTCTCATCATCACAGAGTCCCTTTTCTCTGCCTCTGGCGGGCTTTCCTTGGTTCTGAAAGGGTTTACCGGGGAGATTTACTTCACCGCCTCGGCCCTTGCTGCCAGGAACATTCTGACCCTTTTCCTTATCACGCTTCTCATATTCTTCTCTCTGTCTCTTGACGATTTGCTCAACCCAATCACACTCTTGAAGGTCGTCGCCCTTGGTCCGATGAATCTTGCAATACGGCCCATCACCTTTTTCGACTTTCTCGGCAGCAGCGGCTTCCCGGTAGTCAGTGCATATGGCACCTTCCTTGCCTAGGGCCTCTGGTTTGTCCTTCTTGCCGGTACTAGGCATACCCGATCCTTCGACAGTCATCACTGCCTTATCTCTCCACTTCTTACTGTGCTTCTTGCTCTTCTTCTGACTGGTTGATTCATCATCATCCTCTGAATCAACATTGATGCAATCTTCCTCTCCAAGCAATTTACTTCCCTCCTCCATCCGAGCATACTAATCCACTGGCGTGTAAAGCTCCTTCATAGTCTTGGGCAACCGCACGTTCATCTTAGAACGAATCCGGCAGTTGCGTACATTGGACTGGAAGGCAGCTATTACGGCTGCTGGATGGATATTTGGGATATTTCTATGAACTTTGTTGAATCTTCGTAAATACTTACGGAGGGTTTCTCCATCCTTCTACTGGAGAAGCTGCAAGTCGCTGGGCCTGCCGGGTTCTTGGTGGCCACCGGTGATGGCGCCAATGAATTCATGGCACAGGTTCGCCCACGATGAGATGGAGTTCTCCGGCAGGTGCAACAGCCAAGGCCTCACATTGGACTTGAGGGCCAAAGGGAAGTAGTTGGCGAACACTTTCTCATCTCTTCCCCCGGCAGCCTGAACAGCGATGGTGTAGATGCTCAGGAACTATGCCGGGTTTAGCCTCCCGTCGTACTTTTCAGGTATCTCTGGCTTGAACGTGCGAACGGATGGCCAACGGACTTGCCGCAGCTCACGGGTAAAGTCAGGGCAGCCAACCTCAAAATGTAGGCACCCGCTAATACCGAGCGCAGGCTCGTCGACGTAGGGGCCGCCACACCTGTCGGTCCGGGGGAGGTCATCACGGTGTTGCTCGACAACAACACGCGCGTCTCCTCTCTGTCTATCTTCCGGGGCTCGTCGTTGGCCTAGACGTGCTCGAGGGTCAGAATAGGCCATCAAGACGTCATCGGGGTCTTGATTCTGTTGCGCTCGTGCTAGCTGCCATGGCGGGGATTGCATCGTGGGGACGGCTCCCTCCGTACGGTCAGCAACACGAGACATTGTTGTCGCATGGAGAGGCTGCGTTGGGCCAGCTCACCACGAGCCCCCAGCTTCAGCAAAACCAAGCAGACTTTGGATGGTGGCACGCCATTCGTCCATCTGCTCGGCTGCTGGCAGAAACCTCAACAGCAGCTGAACCCGCACCATGGCCTCCGAGGCTGTACGTGGCATGGGGTATGATGAAGCCGATCGCACCCTCGCTTGGCTCATGATGGTGACAGCGGCGGCAGCACTTCACCCCCGCTGCTGCGGGGCGACCACCTGGATGGCAGGGTGGTGCGACGAAGGCGCACGAGGACCAGTGGTTCCATCAAGCGCAGCGACTTGGTCGACCCGTCCCGGGGGAGACGTGTGCGCTACGACCATGCATATGGTGGGAATGGTCAAAGGATGGGCGATTCGCCTTGGTCTGGGTGCCATTGATGCAGATGTGCTCGTCGGTGGGAAGAAGGGGTGCAGATGGAGTAACCCCTTCGACCGGGCCTTGGGGAGCATTGTCGTCAGGGTGTTGCTGATGTTGCTCTCCATCGGTGCCTCCTTCTCTCGCGTGGGCCGCGGGGGAAGTGGTGACGGTGTCGCCTGCTCCCACCACATCCCCAACAGCGTCCGCGTTCTCGCGTGCCTCTGCCCCTCCCGTGGTATTAGAGGCAGCGGGCTGCGGAGCCTTCGAGGTGGATGGATGCAGCAAAGAAGCGGGTGTCTTCTTGGGCGCCATTGTTGATGGCGCCGTTGACGATGATGATGATGCACTACACACGCCTTCAGGTTCGCACAAGCGATCCCCCTACCTGGCGCACCAAAGATGTCGCGGGAAACCACGGCCACCTATGGGACCTGGGGGGCCTTGCTGGTTCGGCAGGGGGACGTCGCGTTGCACAAAGAGCAGGCGAGCATGTGATAGCATGGCAGGTATCACGTGGGCAGTTTTATCCAAGTTCGGGCCGCCATTGTGGCGTAAGACCCTACTTCTCCTTTGGTGGATTGATGGTGGAAATGAGGTGGTGGAGTGTAGTACACTTGCCCGGCAAAGGTTGCCTCAAGGCGGTAGCAACTACGTGCGTAGGGGGGGTGTGAGTTCTCTAATCTTCTAACCCTGTCTACGGTTGCCATGGGCCGCCTTTTATAGATTAAGGGGTCACCAGAATGGCAAAGTAGTCATTATGCACTGATATGATAGCACGGGTGCTATCATACCTAACTCTGCGGGCTGTCAGGGTGCATTAAATGCAACGCTTAATGTCACATCATTGGTTGCCTGGCAAGGCTTGTCGGGCTTTCTTGCCAGCTCCGTGCCTGCTTGCTTGACACGTTGCAGGACGGGTGTCATCTGTGGGTTCTTCCTATAGAGAGGGGCTGCCATGTGGCTAATGTGTCACACCCTGCATTTTGTAACATGTCATTTGCATCAATGAAGCATGAAAAATTGGACTAGCAAAATTTTTTGGCATCATTTGGCTTTTATTTGGAATTGAGTTTTTCTTCCTGTGTTTTTCAAGTGCTCATTAAAGTCAACTACTACCTCTTGTACAAATTCATCTCCTTACCCAAAACTTCTGCCCAATGATCATACCAAGTGTTTATAGCAGTATAGTATTTTCTTATAAAATTAATTTGGCCAAAATGTATTTTCAAAAAACAGTATTCCAAAAACCCCTGAATTGAGGTTTGCACTGCAAGTGCTTGATTTAGGGTAAGAAAATTATTTCAAAAGATATATTTGAGACCTAGTAGTTATAGGACTCCCATAAACCACAAAAGTATAATTTTAAAAGTTATTTTCCTGTTTTATTTAAAAGCTTTTTCTTAAGGCAAGAAATGGTCTTTAATAGGGAAAAATTATTTAAGTATTTCAAAAATATTTGCCAAAATTCATGCAGACTCATAGGACATATATTTTCATTATATAAGAGTTTCAACACTTGGTCATGTTCAAAATATTGGGCTAATCCCTCAGAAACCCTTTCTGGATATTTCAAGCTTTTGAAATATTTACAAAGGAAATATTCTCTAAAAATACCAGAGAAATTATATCATGTCATATTTGACATATTTGATGATCTTGCCAAGCCCCATGCCTTGGGAAGCAAGAAAACATCATCAAAACCCTTCAAAACCATTCTGTCCACATCTGAAGTTTGAGTAACTTTACATTGCCAAACTTGTCCAAATGCTCTCAAACTTGGTGCACATGCTAGAATAGTCTAATAAGGCGTCTAGACCAAATGGCACAACTTTGGAGTAGAGTAACTTGATCAGAATACCCCAAAACCATTTCTGTTCAAATTCAAATTTGAACAACTTTACACTACCAACTTTTTACTTGGGGCTTCAAACTTTGTGGGCATGATCATAACCCCAAATGATGACACTACACCAAGTGGTGCATCAAGGGGAGATGATTAGCTTGACTTAAACATGGTGAAACCATTTCTGTTGATATCTAGGGTTCACCAGAGTTACATTGGCAAGTTTCTTCAAACAAGCCCATACTTGGTGAAACACCCTATTTCCATATTACATTTAATCCTGTTAAGTGTCATGGCTAATGGAGATCATTTGACTGCTCTAAACATCATCAAACACCTTCTGTCATTTTACCAAAAGCACTGTTTTGGCCCCTTTTACTATTTACTTTTGCTTCAACTTTTTACCACAGCCTCACCTAGTCACCTTCTACCTCCAGTAACTTCCCCATGACCAGAGTTTCAATAATTGAAGGGTGAAAACCCCAATTTACCTTGCTGGACAGCCCAGTTCTTATCTTCTCTCAGCTTCCCTCCTCTCCCACTAGACAACCAAGGCATCCAAAGCCACAGCCAGTTTGTTTACTCCATGCTTGACCCCCCCAGGCACGATGGACGCGCCCAGCTAGCCAACGGCATGCCGTGGCATGCAGAAGGCACGGTCCAGAGCACGCTACAGTGCACGCCCGCATTGTAGCCTCGCCCAATCAGCCGTCCCCGACCACCTCGTGCTCCCCCCCTCGCGTCGTTCGATGCGCCTCGGCGTCCGCAACACCCCTCGGCGCTGTCCCCCTCCTCCTTCTCCCTCCAGTGGACGCCGTCGCACGCGCGCCGGCCGCCCGCGAGCTCCAGTCTTCGGCCTCACACGCGCGCAGCACCAGAAGCTTCCCCCGCTCCCTCTCTTCCTCTCCTCTGCCCTGGACCTCATCCAGCAACCCCGCAGACACTTCCCCAGCGCCTCCCGTGCCCTGTGGCAACGAGCAGAGGCTCGCCGGCGCACAGGTCCACGGCACCTCGCCGTCTGCCTATAAATAGACCCCCGAGCCCCTCCTCTCCTCACAAGGTCGCACTCTCCCTCTCTCAATCTTCCCCAGAGCCACTCGCCCCACTCCAGACCAGCCCGAGCTCGAGATCGAGCTCGAGCTCCGCCGCGGCGGCTCCCCGTTGCCTGCTCGGTACAGGCCGCCCCAGCCTCTTCTCTCACTCGATCAAGCACCACAGCACCACACTGACGCGTTTCCCCCTCTTTCCCCTCTCTGCAGCTGCCGGAACCAGAGCGTCACTCGCCCGAAACACCTCCGCCGCGTGTCCTCGCCACCGGCGAACCAGGCCCCTCCGGCGACCCGCACCACCTCCACCAAATCGGTGACATCTTGCTGAGTCCATCCCTGCCCTCAGCTCGCCCTGCCATGCCCGGAAGCGTCGCCGGTGAGCTCGCCGGCTCTCTGCCGGAGGGTTAGGGATGACAGGCGGGCCCCACCTGTCAGCCTCCCCTGGCCCTCGCCCCTCTATCCTCTCACTGACGCCGGGCCCCGCCCGTCAGGTTTGAAAACCCTGGCGCGTGCGCTCGCGCCGTGCGGTGGGCTGTTTTCGCCCTGGGCCTGCTGCACTATGGCCGTTCTGGCCCAGTTGCACAGGACCCTTTCTCCTTTTTCTTTTCTATGGACTTTCAAATAATTCCACAAAATTAAATATATATCCAAATGAATTTATTCCAGTTCCTAAAAACTTGTAAAAATCCAACCTATTTAATGATGTCACTTTCACACATGTCCATGGACCTTTTCTGTTCTGTTCAAATTTCAATTCATATTTGAACGTCAAAACTTCTGTTCAAATATTCATGTACCCCATTCTGCCACTCCAAAACTCAAACTAAGAATTTTTGCTATCTTAGTTTTCCCTCTAGTATTTGATAAAAATAAGTTGACATATTTCTGAGCACTTTGGTTTTTCGGTTTTTATTGTGGTCTTATTTTTCCGTTGTTTATTGCGACGATTAGATACCGTATTCGACGAGGTTGCTGAAGAAGAAGGAGGGGAAGGATTTGAAGACTTCGAAGACTAAGCCAATCCAGGCAAGTAGCCCTTTGACCATGATACCCTTGTGTTCTTCGGAACCCATTTATTTCCGAATGCATGGTGATAAGAGTGACGGTGGTGACCTAGTTGAGGACCACCACATGATGCATGCTTTATTCATGATCTTGCTAAATGCTTAGATGCAATGCAAATGATTAGTAGTGATGCTTAGTGATGCATGTGTCCCATGAAACCTTCGTGGTTGCATTCTTTTCAAACAAAAACCATCGGGTGCCCCTAATGCCCGAGGGTGATGATGAGTTAGGTCATCACTTGAGGAAGAAGTGATGTGCCGATAAAGATCTTGTGGGTGTGAGTGAAATGATGGATTATATTTATGTGTGACTACCGACCCAACCAAACATGTGCAACCACTCTACCCCTTATGGGACGGGGCATTATTGATTACTTAGGCCGATACTAGCATGGTGCCCACATTACTAGTGACGGGGAAGACTTGAGGTCTTTCCCGGGACGGGGTCGTGCATGGATAGACGACCATGACTGTTTTTACAGGGCATCGGACACACCGTTGGTTCCTTCGTGTATGCGTGACATTGAAATTGGGGCAAGTCCCATGATCTATTGTTTGTACTCGAGGGCCATGTACCAACGAGTGGACCCTATGCTAGTGTCGACTAGGGAAAGATAATGACCGGGTGCTTCCCCCGAGTACTTGAGGTACTGCGGGATCGTGGGTGACACGAAAGCTTCCCGAATCTTGTGGGTAAAGTGCACCACCTCTGCAGAGTGTAAAACTATTCGAATAGCCGTGTCCACGGTCATGGATAGTTGGGTGGTGCTACTTAAACTATGTCCAGAATTTTACTATATCGGTGAAAGTATGTGTGTGTGATGAGTCAAGGTGGTGACTTGACTTGTTGAGTTGAATCCTATTCATGTTGATATCGGAAACCTGTCCTCGAGGTTACGTGAATTTATTGATGCATATACTTGATGGTAGAATATTTGTTCTAGCTTGTAGCTAGATTGCTCATTGCTGTACAATTGCATTGTTACTTTGAACCAAATCATGGGTTGCTTGCGAGTACATTCAAAATACTCATTGGCTTGCCACTGGTTATTTAATTGGCCAGGCATGGAAGAGCAGGAATATGAAGAAGAATTCTACGGAGACGAACATGCGAACTAGGACGCTATCCCAGTCAGAATGTCTGTAGGCTTAAGGCAGATGGCATGGGTTCTACTTATCTTCGAAGACTTCCGCTATTCGAGTTATTTGCTATTCAGCCCTTGAGGCTTATCTATGTAAGACTTGGCCATAATGGCCATAATTTGTTTAAGACGGTATGTATGGATGTAAGACTCTTGTTATTCAGCTTCTGTGTGTTCAGTGAGCATTGATCTCTAGGATCACTGTACACGTGCATTCGGTGATCTCGACTCTTAAGTCGGGGTCCCCACAGAGCAGGTATCAGAGCCATCCTGACTGTAGGAAGCCTTAGTTAGCATGGGCGTTAGTTAGATGAGACCCCTTTTCAAAAACCTTCTGAACCTCACTTCTTTTCTAAACCTTACCAACCTGAGATATCATCGGCTTATTAACCTCTCCTATTCACCCGTTGTAGATGGCCGCTGTACCTGAAGAGCACCTGACCACTGGGTTTCCCTTGCTTCTCGAGGATAGCCTCCAGGAGTGCCAGTTCCACCGAGCGCCCATCCTCACCTACCTTGATCATTGGGTTAGCGACACTGAGGTGGAGTACCATGTGGAAGTGATCGTGAAGGCAAACGATCCTCCCACAAGTTGGTTCTTTGAGGGACCCCAGATGGCAACACTGCCTCTCGCTGTCGAGGCTGCTGCACTCAAGGCACTAACCCGTCTCCGCGAGCTTCTTCCGGAGATGGCAGCCAAGATGACAACCCGCTTCTTGCCTTACCTGAAGGAAGGTGAAGATGAAAGCAGCGCACAAGCCCCTCCACTGAAGGAAGGACTTCCACTTCGATTCTAGACCTACTTCAGCCTATCTGCCGATAGCTTGGCACAAGATTTGGCCTCGGAATCGATGAAGCTCCGAGAAGAACTTCACAAGACCAAGGCACTTCTTCGTCGAGCACAAGAGAAGACAGATATGATCAAGAAGGAAGGTGCGCCTCCCGGACAGTCCGCTATCGCGTACCGAGGCGGAAGGCCCTCAGGAGATGTATCTTCCAAGGATGAAGAACCACCCCGGCGACGCCGTATGACGACAAGGGAATATCGCAAGCTTTTTCCTGCACCACCGACAAAACACCGTCGTATCCAACTACTCTACTCCCCCACACCCTCAAGCGACAAGGGGGCCCAGACAGATGAAGACAAGGAGGAAGACCCAGAAGAGCCAGAATACACGACCGAGCATTCCGCCGCTTAGGCATTATTTGCAACTCGGATATGCCAGTTCGTGACCTCTACGGTAGGCTAGGTCGTGTAACCCCTATGCGCAGTCGAGTCCTTATATGGTTCATATGAAACCATCTAGTGTTGCTTTTGTTATGTTTGGATGCACATCGTATTCTTACTTCGGGAATATGTAAACGACTGCATCACCCATTTGAATTTTAATGAATGTGTTTGGCCCTTTTGGCCCTTGCATGATTTGATTAGTGTCACACCCACCCCCTTACGAGGCACCCATCTTTATTGCTTTCCCTCTTCCAAATCATGAGACCTTTTACCGCTCCAACAGGATGCCTGTTGTAACTCGTACTGGTACCTCTACCTAGTAGCCTGAAGCCGGAGCATCCGCTCAATCAGAGGCCGGCCACGACCAAACCAACGAACAAGCTCCACCACCACCACCTCCTCCGAATATGGACATGGCTCAGCTTCTCCAAGCTTTCCGAGAGGAACGCCAAGCCAACACCGCAGCCCTTCAGATGATTGCACGAGCTGTCACCAACAACCGCCAGCCGACGGGGAATGGCAATGGACGTTCCACGTTGGCAGAGTTCAAGAAGCATGCACCGCCAACTTTCATCGAGACTGCTGAACCCCTGGATGCAGAAGACTGGGTCCGCACCATTGAGGACTTGCTGGAACTAGTCGGATGCACCGAAGATCGCTAGAAGGTGGCTTATGCAGCCCACTGCCTCGGGGGGACTGCTAGAGCTTGGTGGGATGGATTCAAGGTCATGCACGCTGGGCAAGACATCACTTGGGACAACTTCAAGGCAGAATTCCGCAAAGCCCACATTCCTTCCGGAATCATGGCCATCAAGAAGCGTGAATTCCGAGCCCTGAAGCAAGGAAGTGGCACTGTCAAGGGATACATGCAGAAGTTCAATGTTCTGTCAAGGTATGCCCCTGAAGATGTCAGCACTGATGCTGCAAAAAGGGAGCGCTTCATGGAAGGCCTCAATCAGACTCTGCAGTACTCGCTTGTCGTGTGCGACTGCCCAACCTTCCGTGACCTGATGAACAAGCAGTCATGCTTGAAGACAAGCGGCGTGCTCTGGAAGACACTCGCAAGCGCAAGATGGTCAGCAAGGGAAGTTCCAGCAACCAGAAGCCTCGCCCGTGGCAGTCAGCCCCGGTCAAGCCAACCTATCAGCAACCCAGAGCTCCTGCACCTCGCACCAACTATCAGCCTCAGCAGTATGCAAACCCAAGGCCAGCATTCAACCCCAATAACAGTGGTGGCAACAAGATCAATAATCCAAACCAAGTCACTTGCTTTGGATGTGGTCAATAAGGACACATCTCAAAGGTGTGCCCCAACAAGAAGCCTGATGCCCCGCGCCCCAATGCGCAGAACCCAGGACAAGGCCGCGGGATGCCACCAAGGAACCCAGCTCCTCGCAACCCGCCTAACCATGGGACGGGGCGTGTGAATCACGTCACTGCTGAAGAAGCCCAAGAAGACCCGGACATCGTGCTGGGTACGTTCCTTGTCAACTCAGCACCTGCAACTGTCTTGTTTGATTCTGGAGCCACGCATTCATTTGTCACTCAAAGATTTGCATTAAAAAGTGGCATGACCCCTACACCCCTGAATAACCCCATGGTGGTACAAACCCCCGGAGCAGAGATGAGAGCCAAGATAGGCTGTAAGGGAGTCAGTATTACCATTAACGGGGTAGATTTCCTAGCAGACCTTATCGTCCTGAGATCACAAGGCCTGGATGTGATCCTAGGCATGAATTGGCTCAGCAAGCACCAAGGCTTGTTAGACTGTGCCAATCGGACTGTCACTGTGACAAAATACCAAGGAGTCAAAGTTAAGTTTGCTCCCAACTCCTCTTCCGCTCAAGCCGTTCAAGTCAACTGTCTGTCTGAAGTTGGGCTGGAACAAGTACCGGTAGTATGTGAGTATCCTGATGTCTTTCCGGATGAGCTACCGGGAATGCCCCCTGACCGTGACATTGAGTTCGTCATCGAGCTTGTGCCCGGGGTAGGACCCATCTATAAGAAGCCTTATAGAATGGGGACGGAAGAATTAGTCGAGTTGAAGAAGCAACTGGAAGAGCAGCTGAGGAAGGGATTTATCCGCCCAAGTGCCTCCCCTTGGGGATCACCTGTTCTGTTTGTGGCAAAGAGGGACGGTACCATCCGCTTATGCATTGACTATCGCTCCCTCAATGAGGTTACAATCAAGAAAAAGTATCCACTTCCCAAGATCGAAGATCTGTTTGATCAGCTCAGCGGAGCCAAGGTGTTCTCCCAGATCGACCTCAGATCTGGGTACTACCAGCTGAAGATCAGACCCCAAGATATTCCGAAGACGGCATTCGTAACCAGATATGGCCTGTACGAGTGCACGGTCATGTCCTTTGGGTTAACCAATGCCCCAGCTTACTTCATGTATCTCATGAATAAAGTCTTCATGGAATATTTGGACAAGTTTGTTGGTGTCTTCATCGATGACATTCTTGTCTTCTCGAAGACGGAGGAAGAGCACGAGCAACATTTGAGGATGGTCCTAGACAAGCTTCGAGAGCACCAACTATACGCCAAATTCAGCAAGTGTGAGTTCTGGCTACATAAAGTTGGATTCTTAGGTCATGTCTTGACCGACGAAGGATTGTCAGTTGATCTCGCTAAGATCGAAGCTGTGACCCAATGGCAATCTCCAACGACCTTCAAGGACCTCGGACTTGCGGGCTATTACCGCAAATTCGTGGAAGATTTCTCTAGCATTGCCCGGCCAATGACTCAGCTCCTCAAGAAGGACAAGAAGTTCGAGTGGACGCCAAAATGCGAAGAAAGCTTCCAAGAGCTCAAAAAGAGATTGACCACCGCCCCAGTTCTGACAACACCTGATATTTACAAGGAGTTCGTGATATATTGTGATGCCTCTTGAACCGGATTGGGAAGCGTTCTGATGCAAGAAGGCCGAGTCATAGCTTACCTCTCCAGGCAGCTACGACCTCATGAAGAGAACTATGCTACTCACGATCTTGAGTTAGCAGCAGTGGTTCATGCCTTCAAGACATGGCGGCATTACCTCCTAGGGAAATGGTGTGATATATACACAGACCACAAAAGTCAGAAGTACATATTCACCCAAAAGGAATTGAACATGAGGCAACAAAGATGGTTGGAACTCATCAAAGATTATGATCTCAGTGTTCAATATCACCCCGGGGAGGCTAACGTGGTGGCCGATGCCTTATGCAGAAAGGCTTGCTCCTTGAATGCCATAATTCAAAAGAGGCAGCCAGCCCTATTTAAGGAGCTCGAACAATTCTGTTTGGAATTGGTCACCCCTGGATTTCTGGATCATCTGGAAGTCAAACCAACCTTGATGGACGAAGTCAAGAAGGCGCAAGGTGGGCACGCAAGCATTGAAGGCATCAAGAAGAAGATGAAGCTAGGCAAGGCCCCAGGATTCTCCGAGGACGAGCACGGGATTGTTTGGTACAAAGGCCGCATCTGCGTACCAAACAAGATGGAGCTGAAGAACCTGATGCTGCAAGAAGCCCACAACACTCCGTATTCCATCCACCCTAGAGGAACCAAGATGTATCAAGACTTGAAGAAAAGATTCTGGTGGCACGGGATGAAAAGAGAGATTGCAACCTATGTTGCAAAGTGTGATGTGTGACAAAGGGTCAAGGCTGAATATCAGCGACCCGCTGGATTGCTCCAACCACCCAAGGTTCCTGAGTGGAAGTGGGATAAAGTCGCAATAGACTTCATCACTGGATTACCAAGGTCGAATAGAGAACATGACTCCATCTGGGTCATAGTCGACCATTTGACCAAGGTGGCCCATTTCATTCCTGTCAAGACTACTTATGATGGCAACCGGCTGGCAGCTCTCTACATCGACAGAATCGTAAGCCTTCACGGCGTTCCCAAGGAGATTGTGTCAGATCAAGGAACCCAGTTCACCTCAAGGTTCTGGAAGAAGTTCCAAGAAGCCTTGGGAACCAAGTTGTCTTTCAGCACGGCTTTCCACCCCCAGACCGGAGGTCAGACAGAACGAGTAAATCAAATTCTCGAAGACATGCTCCGAGCCTGTGTCTTGGCATATGGAGCCAAGTGGGAAGATTGCCTCCCTTTTGCCAAGTTCTTCTATAACAACAGTTATCAGTCGAGCCTTCAGATGGCACCATTTGAGGTGTTGTACGGACGCAGATGTCGCACACCCCTCAACTGGCCAGAGACTGGAGAAGGGCTAGTCTTTGGACCGGATATTCTCCGCGAAGCAGAAGAGCAAGTCCAACTAGTCAGAGAGCGTTTGAAGGCAGCCAAGTCAAGGCAGAAGAGCTATGCTGACACTCACCGCCCGGATATGAGCTTCCATGTCGGGGATCATGTGTACCTGCGGGTAACTCCTCTAAAGGGAACCAAGTGTTTCCATGTCAAGGGGAAGCTCGCACCAAGGTTCATTGGACCCTTTGAGATCACCGCCCGACGAGGAGAAGTGGCTTACCAGTTGGAACTACCACCGGAGCTATCCGATGTGCACAACGTATTCCACGTGTCACAACTCCGCAAGTGTCTCCAAGTTCCGAACAAGCCTGATCTCTACAAGGATGTTGATCACCAAGCCATTGATCTCCAGCCTGATTTGACATACCGCGAGAAGCCCATTCGCATTCTGGACGAAGCAGAGCGACAGACGCGAAGCCGCACCATCAAGTACTTCAAGGTCCAGTGGAGCAACCACACGGAAGCAGAAGCAACCTGGGAACGTGAAGACTATCTTAGATCCGAATATCCCGATCTCTTTTAAGACCTAGTTTAGGAATCTCGGGGACGAGATTCTTGTAAGGGGGGCAGGTCTGTCACACCCTGCATTTTGTAACATGTCATTTGCATCAATGAAGCATGAAAAATTGGACTAGCAAATTTTTTTGGCATCATTTGGCTTTTATTTGGAATTGAGTTTTTCTTCCTGTGTTTTTCGAGTGCTCATTAAAGTCAACTACCACCTCTTGTAGAAATTCATCTCCTTACCCAAAACTTCTGTCCAATGATCATACCAAGTGTTTATAGCAGTACAGTATTTTAGTATAAAATTAATTTGGCCAAAATGTATTTTCAAAAATTAGTATTCCAAAAACCCCTGAATTGAGGTTTGCACTGCAAGTGCTTGATTTAGGGTGAAAAAATTATTTCAAAAGATATATTTGAGACCTAGTATTTATAGGACTCCCATAAACCACAAAAGTATAATTTTAAAAGCTATTTTCCTATTTTATTTAAAAGCTTTTTCTTAAGGCCGAAAATGGTCTTTAATAGGGAAACATTATTTAAGTATTTCAAAAATATTTGCCAAAATTCAGGGAGACTCATAGGACATATATTGTCCATATATAAGAGTTTCAACACTTGGTCATGTTCAAAATATTGGGCTAATCCCTCAGAAACCCTTTCTGGATATTTCAAGCTTTTGAAATATTTACAAAGGAAATATTATCTAAAAATTTCAGGGAAATTCTATCATGTCATTTTTGACATATTTGATGATCTTGCCAAGCCCCATGCCTTGGGAAGCAAGAAAACATCATCAAAACCATTCTGTCCACATCTGAAGTTTGAGCAACTTTACATTGCCAAACTTGTCCAAATGCTCTCAAACTTGGTGCACATGCTAGAATAGTCTAATAAGGCATCTAGACCAAATGGCACAAGCTTTGGAGTAGAGTAACTTGATCAGAATACCCCAAAACCATTTCTGTTCAAATTCAAATTTGAACAACTTTCCACTACCAACTTTTTACTTGGGGCTTCAAACTTTGTGGGCATGATCATAACCCCAAATGATGACACTAAACCAAGTGGTGCATCAAGGGGAGATGATTAGCTTGACTTAAACATGGTGAAACCATTTCTGTTGATTTCTAGGGTTCACCAGAGTTACATTGGCAAGTTTCTTCAAACAAGCCCAAACTTGGTGAAACACCATATTTCCATATTCCATTTAATCCTGTTAAGTGTCATGGTTAGTGGACATCATTTGACTGCTCTAAACATCATCAATCACCTTCTGTCATTTTACCAAAACCACTATTTTGGCCCCTTTTACTATTTACTTTTGCTTCAACTTTTTACCACAGCCTCACCTAGTCACCTTCTACCTCCAGTAACTTCCCCATGACCAGAGTTCAATAATTGAAGGGTGAAAACCCCAATTTACCTTGCTGGACAGCCCAGTTCTTATCTTCTCTCAGCTTCCCTCCTCTCCCACTGGACAACCAAGGCATCCAAAGCCACAGCCAGTTTGTTTACTACATGCTTTACCCCCCAGGCACGATGGACGCGCCCAGCTAGCCAACGGCATGCCGTGGCATGCAGAAGGCACGCTCCAGAGCACGCTACAGTGCGCGCCCGCACTTTAGCCTCGCCCAATCAGCCGTCCCCGACCACCTCGTGCTCCCCCCTCGCATCGTTCGATGCGCCTCGGCGTCCGCAACACCCCCCGGCGCTGTCCGCCTCCTCCTTCTCCCTCCAGTGGACGCCCTCGCACGCGCGCCGGCCGCCCGCGAGCTCCAGTCTTCGGCATCACACGCGCGCAGCACCAGAAGCTTCCCCCGCTCCCTCTCTTCCTCTCCTCTGCCCTGGACCTCGTCCAGCAACCCCGCAGACACTTCCCCAACGCCTCCCGTGCCCTGAGGCAACGAGCAGAGGCTCGCCGGCGCACAGGTCCATGGCACCTCGCCGTCCGCCTATAAATAGACCCCCCGAGCCCCTCCTCTCCTCACAAGGTCGCACTCTCCCTCTCTCAATATTCCCCCAGAGCCACTCGCCCCACTCCAGACCAGCTTGAGCTCGAGATCGAGCTCGAGCTCCGCCGCGGCAGCTCCCTGTCGCTTGCTCGGTACGGGCCGCCCCAGCCTCTTCTCTCACTCGATCTAGCACCACAGCACCACACTGACGCGTTTCCCCCTCTTTCCCCTCTCTGCAGCTGCCGGAATCGACCGGAGCGTCACTCGCCCGAAACTCCTCTGTCGCATGTCCTCGCCACCGGCGAACCAGGCCCCTCCGGCGACCCGCACCACCTCCACCAGATCGGCGACATCTTGTTGAGTCCATCCCTGCCCTCAGCTCGCCCCGCCGTGCCCGGAAGCGTCGTCGGTGAGCTCGCTGGCTCTCTGCCGGAGGGTTAGGGATGACAGGCGGGCCCCGCCTGTCAGCCTCCCCTCGCCCTCGCCCCTCTCTCCTCTCCCTGACGCCGGGCCCCGCCCGTTAGGTTTGAAAACCCTAGCGCGCGCGCTGGCGCCGTGCGGTGGGCTGTTTTCGCCCTGGGCCTGCTGCACTGTGGCCGTTCTGGCCCAGTTGCACAGGACCCTTTCTCCTTTTTCTTTTCTATGGACTTTCAAATAATTCCACAGAACTAAATATATATCCAAATGAATTTATTCCAGTTCCTAAAAACTTGTAAAAATCCAACCTATTTAATGATGTCACTTTCACACATGTCCATGGACCTTTTCTGTTAGGTTTAAATTTAAATTCATATTTGAACACTAAAACTTATGTTCAATTATTCATGTACCCCATTCTGCCACCCCAAAACTCAAACTAAGAATTTTTGCCATCTTAGTTTTCCCTCTAGTATTTGATAAAAATAAGTTGACATTTTTCTGAGCACTTTGGTTTTTCTGTTTTTATTGTGGTCTTATTTTTCCGTTGTTTATTGCGACGATTAGATACCGTATTTGACGAGGTTGCCGAAGAAGAAGGAGGGGAAGGATTTGAAGACTTTGAAGACCAAGCCAATCCAGGCAAGCAGCCCTTTGACCATGATACCCTTGTGTTCTTCAAAACCCATTTATTTCTGAATGCATGGTGATAAGAGTGACGGTGGTGACCTAGTTGAGGACCACCACATGATGCATGCTTTATTCATGATCTTGCTAAATGCTTAGATGCAATGCAAATGATTAGTAGTGATGCTTAGTGATGCATGTGTGCCATGAAACCTTCGTGGTTGCATTCTTTTCAAAAAATCATCGGGTGCCCCTAATGCCCGAGGGTGATGATGAGTTAGGTCATCACTTGAGGAAGAAGTGATGTGCCGATAAAGATCTTGTGGGTGTGGGTGAAATGATGGACTAGATTTATGTGTGACTACCGTCCCAACCAAAATGTGCAACCACTCTACCCCTTATGGGACGGGGCATTATTGATTACTTAGGCCGATACTAGCATGGTGCCCACATTACTAGTGACGGGGAAGACTTGAGGTCTTTCCCGGGACGGGGTCGTGCTTGGATAGACGACCATGAATGTTTTTACAGGGCACCAGACACACCGTTGGTCCCTTCGTGTACGCGTGACATTGAAATTAGGGCAAGTCACATGATCTATTGTTTGTACTCGAGGGCCGTGTACCCACGAGTGGACCCTATGCTAGTGTCGACTAGGGAAAGATAATGACCGGGTGCTTCCCGCGAGTACTTGAGGTACTGCGGCAACGTGGGTGACACGAAAGCTTCCCGGATCTTGTGGGTAAAGTGTGCAACCTCTGCAGAGTGTAAAACTATTCGAATAGCCGTGTCCACGGTCATGGACAGTTGGGCGGTGCTACTTAAACTATGTCCAGAATTTTACTATATTGGTGAAAGTATGTGTGTGTGATGAGTCAAGGTGGTGACTTGACTTGTTGAGTTGAATCCTATTCATGTTGATATCGGAAACCTGTCCTCGAGGTTACGTGAATTTATTGATGCATATACTTGATGGTAGAATCTTTATTCTAGCTTGTAGCTAGATTGCTCATTGATGTACAATTGCATTGTTACTTTGAACCAAATCATGGGTTGCTTGCGAGTACATTCAAAGTACTCATTGGCTTGCCACTGGTTATTTAATTGGCCAGGCATGGAAGAGCAGGAATATGAAGAATAATTCTATGGAGACGAACATGCGAACTAGGACGCTATCCCAGTCAGAATGCCTGTTGGGTTAAGGCAGATGGCATGGGTTCTACTTATCTTCAAAGACTTGCGCTATTCGAGTTATTTGCTATTCAGCCCTTGAGGCTTTATCTATGTAAGACTTGGCCATAATGGCCATAATTTGTGTAAGACGGTATGTATGGATGTAAGACTCTTGTTATTTAGCTTCTGTGTGTTCAGTGAGCATTGATCTCTGGGATCACTGTACACGTGCATTCGGTGATCTCGACTCTTAAGTCGGGGTCCCCTCATAATGGCAGCCACTTAATCACTTTTGCGGCTTGACACCACACTGATCGACGGCGTGAGTCGTGGTGGAGTGGCTGGTGAGGTGGTTTAGCCTCCACGAGTCCCGGCAGGCTCTGCCGGGACGCCTTGTTTGTCATTCTTCTAGGGGTGGCCTCGCCTCTTGCTGGGCTCGCCTGCCCGACAAGGGAGGCCTTTCTCTTGGCGAGAACTTGCTTCTCTGGCTTGGTCTTGGTTCCTCTGATTTTCTTGATGGTTCCTCGAACCTCTTGGTTCCTTGTACTCTGACTTGGGCTGGTGCTTCAATCTTGTTCCCGCGCCTGTGCATATTCAGGGCAACAGACCCAGGGTTTGTTGCACCGACATAGACTCTTTCTGACAATATGATGTATTTCAATTGCATCAATGACTGAGATCATAGTTGTTAGTTTTCAACGAAGTTTATGGTTCATACTTTACCTTGTGAACGAATTGTCCCTTTAGCATGAGAAGTTTTATGACGATATATTGTTTTTCTAATAATAATCATGATGCCCTCATGTTCGTATTTTGTTTTATAAACACCTCTATCTCTAAACATGTGTTTATATTTATCGATTTTGGATTCCACTTGAGGAAAAGCGAGGTCTAAGTTTGGGGAGTTGATACGTCCATTTTGCATAAAGTTTTCCTTTGGTTATTTGTAAGTTTTATGAGTAATATGAGCAATTTATGATGCAATTCTTATGCCTTTCTCCTCCTATTTTGCAAGATTTATATGAAGAGGGAAAATGGCGGTGGCTGGAATTCTGGACCGGAAAGGAGCAAATATGATATCCCTATTCTACACAACTCCAAATGTCTTGAAACTTTACGGAGAATTATTTTGGAACATATACAAAATATTGGGCGAAGAAATACTAGGAGGGGACCCACCAAGTGGCCACTAGACTGGGGCGCACCCCTAAGCTTGTGGGCCCCCTGGCCAGCCTCCGGTGCCCATCTTCTGCTATATGAAGCGTTTTGATCTAGAAAAATAAATAAAGAGAAGACTTTCGGGATAAAGCGCCACCGTCTCAAGGTGGAACCTAGGCAGAAGCAATCTAGGTTTCTGGCGGAGTGATTCCACTTGGGAAACATCCCTCCGGGCAGGGGGAAATCGAAGCCATCGTCATCACCAACGATCCTCTCATCATGGGAGGACCAATCTTCACCGGCATCTTCACCAGCACCATCTCATCTCAAACCCTAGTTCATCTCTTGTATTCAATCTTTATCTCAAATCCTCAGATTGGTACCTGTGGGTTGCTAGTAGTGTTGATTACTCCTTGTAGTTGATGCTAGTTGGTTTATTTGGTGAAAGATCGTAAGTTTTGATCCTTAATGATATTTAATACTCCTATGATCATGAACATGAACATGCTTTGTGAGTAGTTACTTTTGTTCCCGGGGACATCGGAGAAGTCTTGTTATAAGTAATCATGTGAAGTTAGTATTCGTTCGACATTCTGATGATATGTATATTGTCTTTCCTCTAGCGGTGTTATGTGAATGTCGAATACATCACACTTCACCATGATTTGGGCCTAGGGGGAGCATTGGGAAGTATCAAGTAGATGATGGGTTGCTAGAGCGACAGAAGCTTAAACCCTCTTTTATGTGTTGCTTCGTAAGGGGCTGATTTAGATCCACATGTTTAATGATACGGTTAGATTTATCTTAATTCTTCTTTCATAGTTGCGGATGCTTGGGAGAGGGGTTAATAATAAGTGGGAGGCTTGTCCAAGTAAGGACAATTACCAAGAGCTGGTCCACCCACATACCCAATTATCAATGCAGTGAACGAGAATCACATTAGCATGATGACAACTAACTTGCCGATGATTCACATGTGTCCTCGGGAGTGCTTTGCTTTATATAAGAGTTCCTCCAAGCTTGCCCTTTGCTATAAAACGGATTGGGCCACCTTGTTGCACCTTTGTTACACTTGTTACTCGTTAACGGTGTCCTGGACTAGGGGGTACTCACCACATCGTCTCCCGACCTGGTGGGTTGAGCTGAGAACCCCCATGGCAGTTCACTCATGGGCCAGTTCAGGCATCCCATAACGCATACAAGGAAGACTCCACAAGACGAGGACTCTCCTAAACCCTAGGCCTCCAATACATTATATAAATCAAGGCCAGACTAGTCGATAAATGAACTCAGATTCATTAGAACAATCTCGTGGTAGACACATGTACTCTATACTACACCCATGTCAACACAATCAAAAGCATGACGTAGGGTATTATCCCTTTGAGAGAGCCCGAACCTAGGTAAAATCATGTGTCCATGTTACCATCGCTACAAGACGCCTAGCTTAGGACCCCTACTACAAGATATGTAGGATTTAGGACCGACGTTGGTGCTTTCATTGAGAGCCTGCTGCCAGTCACCGTGGTGCAATGGGAATTCAGATCGTCTCTGGCGCGATCTACGCATTAGAACCGAGCTTTATGTTGTCGAGGTCGGCATCTTCGTCGCCGGCTCAACTGGTCACCTCGGCTAGGCTGATGACTGTGCTCCATGTTAGATCATCATGATCGTACGAGGGCTTGCATCAACATGAACTCCGATCTCTATCAAGATCATGGAGGAATCGTCCATGAACCTCGGGGACTCGATGTCAACATTGCCCTCGGGAAATCGTGCAGACTTTCTGGACAACAGATTTGTGTTCGCAGCCCCGACCTCCCCAGGTGTCATTTTGACGAACCCTTTGATGGTACTATGTGGAATTGCACCTACAACAACCCTATAAAATTATATCGTATTTCGTTGGAGTAATCTCCAGCGATCTCCGATCTACCGGAGCCCTATGGAATCTGGACGAGTTTGGGCGAGGAGTCCAGCGTCTAGCTCGGACGTTCTTTCAAAGATCCAACCGTTCATAGGCTGCGGAATTAGTATATCTACCACCCCACAAAATTTCAGCTCAATCTGACCGTTCAAACTGTCGGACGAGTCTGGGGAGTGCATCAATTTTCGGATTTATCTCCTGTGTGAAAACAAATCCGAGCCGAATTCATATTTCTTCATGAATGGGATATTGGACATTTTTTTGGAGGAATTTTTCTGTAGCATATTGTGTGCTGTTCTCAAACACGTGCCCACAAATTTTGAGTCTTTTCCGAGGCAATCTTCACCATCGCACTGATGTAAAACCGGCCCGACCATGTTACTCCACGGCTACCGACCTGCGTCAACACCAACTGCACCGTTACTCCCTCGAGTCGACGACAACCACCTCAGATCATCACATCGGCGAGCTGACCAAGATTTCGGCATCATGAAGGACAAATAATCATCAGGACAAAGATCGTCTCCCCATGAATTGTACGGGTCGGGCGCGCCAGCATCGGTGCACGGTCACTTCTCAAGCCGGCATTGACCGTGTCACAAGTTCTGACCTGCGTCGGCATTTCCGCACCATTGCTTCTTCAAGCCGATGTCCACCATGCTGACCTACTTTGACATCTCGGCTGGCATGGGGGATGCAACATAACCTCACCGACCTACTCTATCACCTCGGTTGGACCGGGGGCTTCACCATCTTTTCGTCAACCTACTCTGGGGACTTCAGCTTCTCTAGCTGACCAGCTACGACACCTCAGCTGGACCGTGGGCTTGACCTCAACATGTCCACAGTGTTGTGTTGTATCTTCATCAAGTTGAGATCTTCACTTGGGCACCTAGGAACCGGCTTGGGGATTGGGATGTCAGCAAGGCTGAGGACTACGTCTTCGTCCCGCCACAAACCCAGACTTCATCATCAACACCGAGCAGATTAACCAGCTAAGTCTCTTTCATGCTCAACTTTTTTGAAGTTCTAATTTCTATTCGGTTCGAGCAAGCATTATATTTGTGTTAAACAAAAACTTGTTTGTTAAAAACTTAGTTTGTTATAAATGTTGTTTGTTAAAAACACTTCTTTTAGCCAAGTTAACTTGGGCCTCTTAAATTTATATGAGCCATTTTGTAATAAATATTTTCTTCTTAGTCATTGCAAAGTCTTTTTCTAACACTCCTTTTTCAACTCGAGTGTATGGTCAACGGTCGGATGGCCTAGTTTCTCTCTAAAGCCGCTCGAGTTTAGTTCACTAAATTGGCCTCAATGAAGCACTCTGCCTTCGGGATATGGAGGTCGTAGCCAAAGGCTGACCTACTCGAAGTTTAGAGATCGTATGTGTCATGTTAAAGCATGATGGAAGGAAAAAAAATATTAAGACCAAATTTTGGATTGGCACCAAAAAACTTGATTGAGTTTAGACGTCAAGTTTTTACATTAGTTTTTTGTCTTTTCGAGCTTATGGTACTTTTAAACTATTTGTATGTTTTTCTTTCACGAGGCGGGACATCCTCGTGATCGAGGTGCCATGCGTAATAATTCAACTCGGGAGATCTTTTCCGACCCGCAGCTCGGCATCTTTCATGCCGACCAACACCTCGGCGTTGGTGAAACGTGATGACCCACAAGTGTAGGGGATCTATCGTAGTCCTTTCGATAAGTAAGAGTGTCGAACCCAACGAGGAGCAGAAGGAAATGATAGGCAGTTTTCAGTGAGGTATTTTCTGCAAGCACTGAAATTATCGGTAACAGATAGTTTTGTGATAAGGTAATTGGTAGCAAGTGACAAATAGTGAAAGTAAATAAGGTGCAGCAAGATGGCCAAATCCTTTTTGTAGCAAAGTACAAGCCTGGACAAACTCTTATATGAAGGAAAGCGCTCCCGAGGACACATGGGAATTATCGTCAAGCTAGTTTTCATCACGACCATATGATTCGCGTTCGTTACTTTGATAATTTGGTATGTGGGTGGTCTGGTGCTTGGGTGCTGCCCTTACTTGGACAAGCATCCCACTTATGATTAACCTCTATTGCAAGCATCCGCAACTACAAAAGAAGTATTAAGGTAAACCTAACCATAGCATGAAACAAGTGGATCCAAATCAGCCCCTTACGAAGCAACACATAAACTAGGGTTTAAGCTTCTATCACTCTAGCAACCCATCATCTACTTATTACCTCCCAATGCCTTCCCCTAGGCACAAACAATGGTGAAGTGTCATGTAGTCGATGTTCACATGACACCACTAGAGGAAAGACAACATACATCTCATCAAAATATCGAACGAATACCAAATTCACATGACTACTTATAGCAAGACTTCTCCCATGTCCTCAGGAACAAAAGTAACTACTCACAAGACATAATTTTGTTCATAATCAAAGGGGTATTAATATGCATAATAGATTTGAACATATGATCTTCCACCAAGTAAACCAACTAGCATCAACTACAAAGAATAATCAACACTACTAGCAACCCACAGGTTCCAATCTGAGGTTTTGGTACAAAGATTGGATACAAGAGATGAACTAGGGTTTGAGAGGAGATGGTGGTGGTGAAGATGTTGATGAAGATAACCCTCCCCAAGATGGGAGAGTTGTTGGTGATGATGGCGGTGATGATTTTCCCCTCCCGGAGGGAAGTATCCCCAGCAGAACAGCTCCACCGGAGCCCTAGAATGGTTCCGCCAAGGTTCCGCCTCGAGACGGCGGCGTCTGGTCCCAAAGCCTCCTTATGATTTTTTTTCTAGGTCAAAATACCTCATATAGGAGAAGATGGGCATCGGAGGGTCACCGGGTGGCCCACAAGGCAAGGGGTGCGCCCAGAGGGGGGGCGCCCCCACCCTCGTGGATAGGTGGTGGCCCCCCTGGCAGATCTCTTTCGCCGGATATTTTTTATATTTTCTGAAACGGTGTTTCTTGGAGTTTCAAAGCTTTTTGAGTTGTGCAGAATAGGTCTCCAATGTTTGCTCCTTTTCCAGCCTAGAATTCTAGCTGCTGGCATTCTCCCTCTTCATGTAAACCTTGTAAAATAAGGGAGAAAAGGCATAAGTATTGTGACATAACATGTAATAACAGCCAATAGTACAAAAAATATCAATATAAAAGCATAATGCAAAATGGACGTATCAACTCCCCCAAGCTTTAACCTCACTTGTCCTCAAGCGAAAGCCGATATCGAAAAATATGTCCACATTTTAGAGATAGAGGTGTCGATAAAAATAAAATACGGACATGAGGGCATCATGATCATACTTCTGACAGCAGCATATATATATATATATATATATATATATATATATATATATATATATATATATATATATATATATATATATATATATATATATATATATATTGTCATATGACTCTTATGCTAAAGTAACAATTCATTCACAATGTCAAGTATGAATCGGAAACTTCATTGAAAACCAACAAACCATGATCTCAGTCATTGAGGCAATTGCAATTTATCATAACATCGTAAAGAGTCAATATAAGAGCTTTTCAGCAAGCCCCCATACTCAACTATCATATAGTCTTTTACAATTGCTCACACTCACGCAATACTTATGTGTATGGAGTCTTAATCGGGCACAGAGAGAGATAGGGGCTTATGGTATTGCCTCCCAGCCTTTTACCTCAAGGGTAATGCCAACAGTAATAGATTATGATAACTTACATCCTAGTGGGTATATATGTCAGGATCTTTCCAACACAATGTGCTTGCCAAAGGATAAGATGTAAAAAGAAAAGGTGATTTTCACCTTGACTCTTATAAGGCAAGAATATTAGATAGGCCCTTCGCATAGGGGATCAGAGGTTGTCATGTGGTTTTATGGTTGGATGAACAAAATCTTAGCGCAAAAGAACGTCACTTTATATTGCCACTTGTGATAAGGACCTTTATTATGCAGTCCATCGCTTTTATAACTTCCATATCACAAGATCGTATAAAGCTTATTTCCTCCACACTAATAAATCATACATATTTTAGAGAGTTTGCAACAATGACAACTTACTTGAAGGATCTTACTCAATCCATAGGTAGCTATGTGGACTCTCATGGCAAAATTGGGTTTAAGGATGTATGGAAGCACAAGTAGTATCTCTACTTGATGCAAGGAGTTTTGGCTAGCATGAGGGGGGAAGGAAAGCTCAATATGTTGGATGAACCATGACAATATACTTTATTTTGAATATAAGAAAACATAACCCATTATGTTGTCTTCCTTGTCCAACATCAACTCTTTAGCATGTCATATTTTAGTGAGTGCTCACAATCATAAAAGAGGTCCAAGATAGTTTATTTGTATGTGAAACCTCTCTTTCTTTATTACTTCCTATTAATTGCAACGATGACCAAAACTATGTTTGTCAACTCTCAACAATTTTTATTCAGCATACTCTTTATATGTGAAGTCATTACATCCCATAAGATCAATATGATCTCTTTGATACTTTTTATATTTTCTTTTATTCTCTCATGACTAAAGTAGAGAAATCAAGCCCTTGGCTCAACGCTAATCTTTATTATATAGCTCACGGACTCGATTACAAAAGTAAAGATCGTAAAGCAAAAGCTCACAACTAGATCATGCTAACTTTATTCTACTAGATCAAGATATTACCAAAAGGATCGAACTAAGCAAAATGGTAAAGATAGGAGTGTGAGTGTGATACGATACCGGGGCACCTCCCCCAAGCTTGGTAGTTGCCAAGGGGAGTGCCCATACCCATCTGATTATGTCTCCTTCTTCGGAAGTGGTGATGTGATATTCTTGGCGATGATACCCATCAGGATACGATTCTCCTCCTCAAGCTTGTTAACTTGCTGCTTAAGGTCCATAATTTCCTTGCAGAGCTTGCCTGTGACGGCTAAAGCTCCTTTCACCCAAGGATGCTGCATAGTTGCGGGAGTACAAGTAACACTCTTTTTCATATTTCCATAAGAAAGAAACCTGACATTGGTAGGGATGACTGAGTTTGGAATAGCTCAGCTATGTAATTCCCCCATTGTGAATCCAGCTTGAAACCAAGAATTAACTTCTTGATCTTCCTCCATGGCATCTATCCTCTTCAAGTGAGCCTCCATCTCCTCCTTCGTTGATGGACCAAAGTGGTCAGCATCGTTGTTTGCTCCTGGGCCAAGTGTTGGATGAGACACCTGACTCTCTCCAACTGACTCCTGAGAAGACATCTTGCTCTTATCTGCGATAGAAACAGCCTGAAACAAAAACAGAGGATTTTTTCGTGATACGATGGTCAAAACCATCGAGAGAATATATAGTGAATTTTTACCAACCAAAAGAAGTAACGTGCAAGAAATCGGAGTTCGGGAGGCCCATGAGGTGCCCACGAGGCAGGGGGCGCGCCCAGGGGGAGGGGGCGTGCCCTCCACCCTCGTGGATGCCTCGTGTCTCTTCAAGACTGCCTCTTATTTTTCTATTTTTCTAAATATTCCAAAACGGTGAAAAATTGCCATTAGAACTATTTCGGACTCGGCTTACTTACCGTACCACATACCTCTTCCTTTTCGAAGTCTGAATCATTCTGGAAAGTGTCCCTTATGTATTCCTCCGGGGTTACTATTTCAATAACATTAGTTTCTACATTTATAGGGTTACCTGAGATATAATGTTTGATTGTTTGACCGTTCACCACCTTCGGATTTGTGCCTTTGAAGTTGTTGATTTTTATGGCACCAGAACGATAGACCTCCTCGATAACGTAAGGAACATCCCATTTAGAGAGAAGTTTTCATGCAAAAAATCTTAAACCAGAGTTGTATAGCAAGACATAATCACCTACATTAAACTCACGCTTTTGTATCCCTTTGCCATGCCATCTTTTAACCTTTTCTTTGAACAGCTTGGCATTCTCATAATCTTGGGTTCTCCATTCATCAACAGAGCTAATGTCAAATAACCTCTTCTTACCGGCAAGTTTCAAATCATAATTGAGCTCTTTAATAGCCAATATGCCTTATGTTCTAGCTTAAGAGGTAAGTGGCAAGTTTTCCCATAAACCATTTTGTATGGAGACATACCCATAGGATTTTTGTATGCAGTTCTATAGGCCCATAATGCATCATCAAATTTCTTGGACCAATTCTTTCTAGACCTACTAACTGTCTTTTGCAAAATTAAATTCAGCTCTCTGTTACTTAGTTCTACTTGACCACTAGACTGTGGGTGATCAGGGGATGCAATTCTATGGTTAACAAGCATTTTACGGAAAGCACCATGAATAAAGTGTGAACCACCATCAGTCATTAAGTATCTAGGGACTCCAAACCTCGGAAAAATAACTTCTTTAAGCATCTTAATAGAGGTGTTGTGATTAGCACTACTAGTTGGAATAGCTTCTGCCCACTTAATAACATAATCAACAACAACTAAAATATGTGTATGCCCATTAGAGGAAGGAAACAGACCCATATAATCAAAGCCCCAGACATCAAACAGTTCAATAACAAGTGAATTTTTCATAGGCATTTCTTGACATCTACTAATATTACCAATTCTTTCACATTCATCAGAGGATAAGACAAACTTACGAGCATCCTTGAAGACAGTAGGCCAATAAAAATCAGATTGCAATACCTTACGTGTAGTTCTATCTCCCGCATGGTGTCCTCCATACACTTCGGAGTGGCACTTGTGTAGGATCTGTTCCTGTTCATGCTCAGGTACACAATGTCTGATAATACCATCTACTCATTCTTTATAAAGGTGTTGGTCATCCCAGAAGTAATGTCTCAAATCATAGAAGAACTTTTTCTTTTGCTGGTATGTGAAACTAGGTGGTATAAACTTAGCAACAATGTAATTAGCATAATCAGCATACCCATGGAGCACTACGAGAAGTGTTTATGGCAGCTAATTGTTCATCAGGAAAGCTATCATCAATAGGTTGTGGGTCATCAAGAATATTCTCTTGCCTAGACAAGTTGTCTGCAATGGGGTTCTCAGCTCCCTTTCTATCAATAATATGCAAATCAAATTCTTGCAGCAAGAGAACCCATCTAATAAGTCTGGGTTTAGCATCTTTCTTTTCTATAAGTTATTTGATAGCAGCACGATCAGTGTGAATAGTTACTTTAGAATCAACAATATAAGCTCTAAACTTATCACAAGCAAATACAACTGCTAAAAATTCCTTCTCAGTAGTAGCATAATTTCTCTGGGCATTGTCTAGAGTTTTACTAGAATATTGGATAACATTCAATTTCTTATCAACCCTTTGTCCTAGAACAGCACCTACAACATAATCACTAGCATCACACATAATCTCAAAGGGTAAATTCCAGTCAGGAGGCTGGACAATAGGTGCAGAGATCAATGCTTTCTTAAGTATTTCAAATGCTTCTAAACAATCATCATCAAAGACAAAAGGAACATCTTTTTGTAAGAGATTAGTCAGAGGACTGGAGATTTTGCAGAAGTCCTTAATGAACCTCCTATAAAACCCGGCATGTCCGAGGAAACTTCTTATACCTTTGATGTCCTTGGAACACGGCATCTTTTCAATAGCATCAACCTTAGCCTTGTCAACTTCAATACCTCTTTCAAAAAATTTATGTCCCAAAACAATGCCTTTATTAACCATAAAGTGGCTCTTCTCCCAATTCAAGACAAGATTAGTGTCTTCACATATCTGCAAAACTCGATCAAGGTTGCTCAAGCAATCATCAAAAGAAGTTATGTAAACGGAAAAGTCATCCATGAAAACCTCAACAATCTTTTCACAAAAATCAGAGAATATAGCCGTCATGCATATTTGAAAGGTAGTAGGTGCATTACATAAACCAAAAGGCATACGTCTATAAGCAAAGGTACCGAAAGGACAAGTAAAAGTGGTCTTTCCTTGATCCCCTTTTGACACAGGTATTTGAGAGAATCCAGAATAACCATCTAGAAAGCAAAAATGTATGTGTTTGGATAACCTTTCTAGCATTTGATCAATAAAAGGCAAAGGGTAATGATCTTTCTTAGTAGCTTTATTTAATTTGCGGAAATCAATTACCATCCTATAACCTGTAACAATTCTTTGCGGCATCAATTCATCTTTATCATTAGAAACAACAGTCATACCTCCCTTCTTAGGGACACAATGGATAGGACTTACCCACTGGCTGTCAACAACTGGATAGATAATACCTGCCTCTAGAAGCTTTAGTATTTCCATCCTTACAACTTCTTTCATCTTACGATTTGACCGTGGTTGATGACCGATAACCGGTTTAGTGTCCTCTTCCAATTTTATCTTGTGTTGTCATAAGGTGGGACTAATGCCCTTAAGATCATCCAGAGTATATCCGATAGCAGCACGGTGCTTCTTCAGATTTTTCAATAGTTTCTCTTCTTCCTGCTCAGAAAGGTTAGCACTAATAATAACAGGATATATCTTCTTTTCATCAAGATAAACGTACTTAAGATTATCAGGTAGTGGTTTGAGTTCAAACACGGGATCACCCTTGGGTGGAGGAGGATCCCCCTAGGATTTCAACAGGCAAGTTGTTTTTCAATACGAGTCCCTGCTTAAAGGATATTTCATCTATTTCCCTTCTCTCATTCATATACATATCATTTTCATGGTCTAGCAGATATTGTTCTAAAGGATCGTTAGGAGGCACATCAATAGAAGCAAGACCAATAATTTCATCCTTATTAGGTAATTCTTTATCATGGGGTTGTCTACGAAATTTAGCAAAGTTAAAATCATGAGACATATCCCCTAAACCAACAGTAACAATATCTTTTACGCGGTCTATCTTAGCATTAACGGTGTTCAAGAAGGGTCTACCAAATATAATGGGACAAAAATCATCTTGTGGGGAACTAAGAATAAGAAAATCAGCAGGGTATTTAACCTTCCCACACAAAACTTCAACATCTCTAACAATCCCGACTAGTGAAATAGTGTCTCTATTAGCAAGCTTAATAGTAACATCAATCCCTTCTAGCTCAGCAGGTGCAATATCATGCATAATTTCTTTATATAGGGAATGAGGGATTATACTTGCACTAGCACCTACATCACATAAACCATGGTAGCAATGATCTCCTATTTTAACAGAAATAACAGGCAAGCTTATAACAGGTCTATGTTTATTCCTAGTATCGGCTTTGGCTATTCTAGCAGCTTCCTCTTGGAGGTAAATAACATGTCCATATAAATTTTCAACCAAGAGATCCTTAACCATAGCAACACTAGGTTCAACTTTAATTTTCTTAGAGGGTGTAAGTGTTCTAGTATTACTCTTACGAACCAGAGTTGAAGCTTTAGTATGATCCTTTATTCTAACAGGGAAAGGTGGTTTCTCAATACAAGCAGTAGGAACAATAGGATCAACATTATAAGTGCTAGTCTTTTCTTCAATGGGAGGATGGTACTTAAACCACTTCTCCTTGGGAAGGTCAACATAAGTAGCAAATGATTCACACAAAGAAGCTACTATCTCAGAGTCAAGTCCATATTTAGTGTTAAATTCATGGAAAACATCGCTATCCATAAAAGCTTTAACACAATCAAACTTACGGGTCATACCTGACTCGTTACCTTCGTCGAGATCCCAATCTTCAGAGTTGCGTTTAATACTTTCCAATAAATTCCATTTGAATTCAATAGTTTTCATCATAAAAGAACCAGCACAAGAATTATCGAGCATGGAGCGGTTATTGAGAGAAAGCCGAGCATAAAAAAATTGAATGATCATTTTTCTTGAGAGCTCATGATTGGGGCATGAATATAACATTGACTTAAGCCTCCCCCAAGCTTGAGCTATGCTTTCTCCTTTGCGAGGCCAAGAATTATATATATAATTAGGATCTTGATGAACCTGATGCATAGGGTAGAACTTCTGATGAAATTCCAACTTCAGTCGATTATAGTTCCATGATCCAATATCATTGCATAGCCTAAACCATGTCAATGCATCTCCCTTTAAAGATAAAGGGAAGACCTTATTCTTGATAACATCCTCAGGCATACCTGCAAGCATAAATTATCCACAAACTTCATTGACATAGATTAGGTGTAAATCGGGATGCAGTGTTCCATCTCCTGTAAAGGGATTATCCAGCAGTTTCTCTATCATACCCGAAGGAATTTCAAAGCAAACATTTTCAGTAGGTTGAGGAGCAACTCTTTTCTCTACTGGTTGGGGTGAATATGCCCCGAACAAGCCCCTCAAAGGATGATGAGCCATAGTAACAAGTGACAGCAAATTTCAGAACACTATATAAATTTTTTCCTTACCAAATTCCACTTACCAAAGCCGCTTCACTCCCCGGCAATGGCGCCAGAAAAGAGTCTTGATGAACCACAAGTGCAGGGGATCTATCGTAGTCCTTTCGATAAGTAAGAGTGTCAAACCCAACGAGGAGCACAAGGAAATGATAGGGAGTTTTCAATAAGGTATTTTCTACAAGCACTGAAATTATCGGTAACATATAGTTCTATGATAAGGTAATTGGTAGCAAGTGACAAATAGTGAAAGTAAATCAGGTGCAGCAAGATGGCCCAATCCTTTATGTAGCAAAGGACAAGCCTGGACAAACTCTTATATGAAGGAAAGCGCTCCCGAGGACACATGGGAATTATCGTCAAGCTAGTTTTCATCACGATCATATGATTCGCATTCGTTACTTTGATAATTTGGTATGTGGGTGGACCGGTGCTTGGGTGCTGCCCTTACTTGGACAAGCATCCAACTTATGATTAACCTCTATTGCAAGCATTCACAACTACAAAAGAAGTATTAAGGTAAACCTAACCATAGCATGAAACAAGTGGATCCAAATCAGCCCCTTACGAAGCAACGGATAAACTAGGGTTTAACTTCTGTCACTCTAGCAACCCATCATCTACTTATTACTTCCCAATGCCTTCCCCTAGGCCCAAACAATGGTGAAGTGTCATTTAGTCGATATTCACATGACACCACTAGAGGAAAGACAACATACATCTCATCAAAATATCAAACGAATACCAAATTCACATGACTATTTATAGCAAGACCTCTCCCATGTCCTCAGGAACAAAAGTAACTACTCACAAGACATAATATTTTTCATAATCAGAGGGGTATTAATATGCATAATAGATCTGAACATATGATCTTCCACCAAGTAAACCAACTAGCATCAACTACAAAGAGTAATCAACACTACTAGCAACCCACAGGTACCAATCTGAGGTTTTGGTACAAAGATTCGATACAAGAGATGAACTAGGGTTTGAGAGGAGCTGGTGCTGGTGAAGATGTTGATGAAGATAACCCTCCCCAAGATGGGAGAGTTGTTGGTGAGGATGGTGGTGCCGATTTCCCCTTCTCGTAAGGAAGTATCCCCGGCAGAACAGCTCCGCCGGAGCCCTATATTGGTTCCGCCTCGAGACGGCGGCGTCTGGTCCCGAAAGCCTCCTTATGATTTTTTCCAGGTCAAAAGACCTCATATAGGAGAAGATGGGCATCAGGGAGTCACCGGGTGGCCCACGAGGCAGGGGGCGCGCCTAGAGCGGAGCGCCCCCACCCTCGTGGACAGGTGGTGTCCCCCTAGCAGATCTCTTTCACCAGATATTTTTTATATTTTCTGAAACGGTGTTTCGTGGAGTTTCAGAGCTTTTTCAGTTGTGCAGAATAGGTCTCCAATGTTTGCTCCTTTTCTAGCCCAGAATTCCAGTTACCGGCATTCTCCCTCATCATGTAAACCTTGTAAAATAAGAGAGAAAAGTCATAAGTATTGTGACATAACGTGTAATAACAACCCATAGTGCAATAAATATCAATATAAAAGCAAGATCCAAAATGGACGTATCCAAACGCACATGACATCTGGACTAATTCCCGATGAGATTTGATCCCCACGTTGGTCCACCGCACCCAACCCGGGTCTCGGGGGATACTGTGTGTTTCCAGCATAACTCTCGGACTACAACGTTGGATGGCTTTAAAGAATCGATAATATCAACAGGGGCTGTAACTAGAGCCGAACCCACCAAAAGCCAAGGTACTCTGAGGAGTCCTTCGAAAAACGTTCTCAGACATTGCTTTATATGCATCAGTTTCGAATTGTGTCTTTGGTCAATAGTTTGGTTGTCCGGCTCCTGTGATTGCCTCCTACATTCCGCTTTGTTCGGCTAGGTGTGCAAAGGGACAACCACTGCGATTGTACTTCCGATTTAACTAGTTAAGTACCTCGATGGAGAAAGCCGAAAATTTACAGCCACAATGGGTGCAAACTGGTCAGCGATTCGATGACTCTGCCAAATTATATATTGATAGAGGTTACCCCGTGGGCCTTTCATAAAATTGGGCAAACTGTTAATGGCTTGACCCCGGCTGGAGCCAAACACTAACCGGGGGCTAGTAACTAGCCTCCCATCATTAAACTCCTATGACTAAGTGAAAGTTATAAATCATGCTTATCTGATTGCCTCGTTTCCGCTAACACAACTGCCTCCAAGCACCGAGACGTCGGCTAAGTGTTGTCTTGTTAGTACGGAAACACCCTGCGTAGCATCTACAAAGGGGGAGAAGCTGATGATGGGCCACTTTCAGATTATAAATGGTCGCAACAGAGTCAAAATAAACATGTATCATTAGCATTTGTATTCAATATATGAGCGCTGCCTTCCATATTTACCGTTATAAAGTCATAAATATGCATCAATTGGACTTCAAATTTTGGCCAAGCTGGGTTATCTGGCTCCGGTGTTTACCCCTTATGTTCCCGATTGTTCGGCTAGGGGGTAAAGGGAGCAGCTCTGTGATTGTTACTACCGGGTCATCCGGGTTAGTACCTCAGACTGGGTGAAGCCGAATGATATCTATCTTAGAAATATAATTGGTCGGCAACAACGTAAGAGAAAATTTTGGTTCATTAAGACCATGGAGTTCGGGAACTTCCCCCAAACAAAATCCTCATTATTTTCTTCCCACATTGAGCGGAGGTGAGGTTTCATGATCATGGTCAGCATGACAACCCAAAAAAAGGAACTGATAGCGGGACTAATTTCTTTGGAAGATGTTTCTTATGTTAAATAATAATATAACATATCTCTCTGCGTACCATTGTTTATAAAACCGTATGGCCGGATTGCCTTGTTTTCCATAAATCTTTGCCCTTATAATGGCTTTATAAAATAAGAAAACACTCCTCGGCTACTGGCCGATGAGGTTGAAGTGGATGGTCGGTCAACAAAGTTGGTACAATGCGGATCCAAATATTAATGATGTTTGGACTATGCACACCGCATTTTTGTTCCTATAGTATGTTGTCGAGCAAGGAATCAATCCTCAGGCGATTTCGCGAATCGACCTGAGTCTGACGGGCTACTGGGATCAGAGGTTTTATGTTCTCCTTCAGGTGCATCTCGGATTTTATGCCGACACACACCTTGAGGGCTACTGGATCTATAACTCGGCGAAGAATAAATTGCACCATATCTTGATAGAGAATAAATTGCACCAATCGAAAATATATGTGCAAAAAATCAGCCCATGGCTGATGTCTACTACACAACTTGTTCTTGCAGACTCGTGTTGGGCCTCCAAGCGCAGAGTTTTGTAGGACAGTAGCAAATTTCCCTCAAGTGAATGACCTAAGGTTTATCAATCCGTGGGAGGTGTAGGGTGAACAGGGTCTCTCTCAAACCACCCTCCAACTAAATAACAAAGAGTCTCTTGTGTCCCCAACACACCCAATACAATGGCAAATTGTATAGGTGCACTAGTTCGGCGAAGAGATGGTGATACAAGTGTAATATGGATAGTAGATATCGGTTTTTGTAATAGTAACAATAAAAACTACAAGGTAGCAAGTGATAAAACGGAGCACAAATGATATTGCAATGCTTGAAAATGAGGCCTAGGGTCCATACTTTCGCTAGTGCAATCTCTCAACAATACTAATATAATTGGATCACATAACCATCCCTCAACGTGTGATGAAGAATCACTCGAAAGCTCCTATCTAGCGGAGAACATAGGAAGAAATTTTTTGTAGCTATTCTTTCCGACCGATCTATCCAATAGTTCGTACTAAAATAACACCAAGTTATTCTTTCTGGCCGATCTATCAAGAGTTCATACGAAAATAACACAGGTTATTCTTCCCGATCGATCTATCAAGAGTTCGTACTATAATTGGATCACATAACCATCCCTCAGATTCATAATACTCAATCCAACACAAAGAACCTCAAAGAGTGCCCCAAGATTTCTATTAGAGAAACAAAGACAAGAACGTGAATCAACCCCTATGCATAGATTACCCCAATGTCACCTCAGGAATCCGCGAGTTGAGTGCCAAAACGCACATGAAGTGAATCAATATGATACCCCATTGTCACCATGGATATTCATAGCAAGGCATACATCAAGTGTTCTCAAATCCATAAAAGTATTCAATCCAAAGAAATCTCAAAGGGAAAACTCAATTCATCACAACAAGATAGAGAGGGGAAAACACCATATGATCTGACTATATTAAGAAAGCCCGCAATACATCAAGATCGCGCCATCTCAAGAACACGAGAGAGAGAGAGAGAGATTATACACATAGCTACTGATACAAACCCTCAGCCCCGAGGGTGGACTACTCCCTCCTCATCATGGTGGCCACCGGGATGATGAAGATGGCCACCTGTGATGATTTCTCCCTCCGGCGGAGTGCCGGAAAGGGCTCTAGGTTGGATCTCATGGACTACAGAGCCTTGCAGCAGTGAAACTTCTGATCTAGGTTCACCCTGAAGGGTTTCATAATATTTGGGAATTTATAGGGCGAAGAAGGGGTGCAGGAAGCCACCGAGGTGAGCACAACCCACCTAGGTGCGCATGGGCCCCAGGCGCACCCTGGTGGGTTGTGCCCCCTTGGGGCACCCCCCGGGTGCTGCTTCGGCCCATCGGGAGTCTTATGGCCCATAAAAAATCCACAAAAAGTTTTGCGGTGTTTGGACTCCGTTTGATATTGATTTCCTGCGATGTAAAAAACAGCAACTAGCACTTGGCACTGTGTCAATAGGTTAGTCCCAAAAAATGATATAAAATGATTGTAAAACATCCAAGAATGATAATATAACAACATGGAACAATCCAAAATTTTAGATACGTTTGAGACGTATCAGCATCTCCAAGCTTAATTCCTGCTCGTCCTCGAGTAGGTAAATGATAAAAACAGAATTTTTGAGGTGGAATGCTGCCTACCATGTTCATCGCATATTATTTTTCTTTATAGCATGGACAATCGGACTTTTATATGGTTCAAACCAATAGTCTAGTTTTCACATGAGGACTTTAATACTCAAGCATATCAACAAACAACCATGTCTTTCAAAATATTGATGCTAAAATAGGTTATCCCTTGCCCATCATGCTTAACCATTGATCCATTCATGAAACACACTCGCATATTAACTACACCCAATACTCAAGTACAATCAGAGTGCCTCCTAGTTGGTGCTTTATAAGAGAAGATGGAGACACAAATTCAAAAAATTGCATAAAGTAAAAGAAAGGCCCTTCGCAGAGGAAGTAGGGATTTGTAGAGGTGCCATAGCTCAAAGCTTAAATTGAGAGATAAAATTTTTTTGGGTGGCATACCTTTCCCACCAACAAAAACGACTTAAAGTTCCCAACACTTTCCATGCTAGATATATCATAGGAGGTTCCCAAACATTAAATAAAGTTTATTCCTTTTTCCACCAAACTTTCACAAGCCATGGCTAACCGTATCCACGGGTGCCCTCCATACCAACACTTTCCAAGGAATTTATTATTTGACAACATAAAGTAAATTTATTTTTCATTTCGGGACTGGGCATCCATAATACCTTTGCCTTACTCGCGTGCAATGACAAGTGAATAAACACTCATCATGAGAATAACACATCTAGCATGGAAAATATTAGCCACCCCTCACCGCCTCGCGGGTGGTACAAGCGCACAAAAGAGAAATTTATTTTGAAAATTAGAGATGGAACATACAAATTTGCTTAGAACGGCAAGGGAATACTTCATATAGGTAGGTATGGTGGACTCATGTGGCAAAACAGGGTTTAAAGAGTTTGGATGCACAAGTAGTATTTCTACTTAGTACAAGTGGAGGCTAGCAAAATATTGCGAAGCGACCAACCATGAAACGAATAATCTCATAAGTGAGCATTAAGCATAATTAACACCGAATAATGCACGACAAGTAGGATGTAATTTCATCGTGTGACTATTGACTTTCGTGCTTGCATAGGGAAATCACAAACCTTAACACCAATATTCTTAATAAAGAAAATTACTCATCAACATGAATCACATATCACATCATCATATCTGAAAACTATTACAAGGAATCAAGTTTATTTTGCCCAATGGCCTTCATGAAAGTTTTTATTATATCCTCGTTGGATATCTATCACTGTGGAACTAGTTTCATATGTTGCTTTTGATAAACTCAAACAAATATAAGTGAAGACCATGAGCATCATATTTATTTCTCTAAAATTAATCTAAGTGAAGCATGAGAGAACTTCTACAAAAATGTGAAAGCACACCATGCTCAAAAATATATAATTGAAGCATTAGAGCAACAGCGCCAGAAAAGAGCTTCGTTGACGGGATGTGAAACTATTTGGGGGCTCTATTTTATTTAAAAAAATCAAATCCAAGTATTTTATTAAAACGGCAAGCAAATAAAATAAAATGACATTTCAACAATAGCACATCTCATGTGAAGAAGCAAAAACTTAGGATCAACCAATACTAACCGATAATTGTTGATGAAGAAAGGTGGGATGCCTATCGGGGCATCCCCAAGCTTAGATGCTTGAGGCTTCTTGAAATATTATCTTGGGGTGCCTTGGGCATCCCCAAACTTGAGCTTTTGTGTCTTCTTAATTCTTCTTATATCACGGTTTTCCTAAATCTCAAAAGCTTCATCCACACAGAACTCAACAAGAACTCATGAGATAAGTTATTACAAACCAATGCAAAAGCCTTATCATTCCCTACTGTAGCAAATCACTATAATTATTATTCAACATTGCGTACTAAATGGCTCTGCATATTTAATAGACCTATCCTCAAATAGAATCATTAAACGTGCAAACTTATGCAAACATAACAACAATCTGTCAAAACAGTACAGTCTGTAAAGAATGCAAGAGGATCCATACATCCCTAACTCATTTTATTTTTTGAAAATTTAACATGCTTTAGGAAATTTATCATAGATTGTGTCGGTGTACTAAGATAGGGGTACCTTAGTACCCCAACTTGTGCACGGGCAGTAGCAGCTTCCCGTGGCAGGGCTTACCACGTGCTCGCCAAGAACCGTTCTGGTCCCTATGAAGCCATTCAAGAACAAAGTATACAAGTCATAAGATCAAGGCCCCGGCAAGAGGAGCTTGCCGGGAAGGCCGCACCAGGCTCAAGGTTATCACTTTAGCACAAGACCCTGGCAAGAGGAGCTTGCCAGGAAGGCCAAGGAACACATACCTCAAGAGATGTCTCAGCGCATCATGCGCCCCGGCAGGACCCGGAGAGCGACAAGCTTCCGGGCCCGGCAAGATCACGACCCCGGCAAGGTTCTTGCCGGGGAAACCCATGCCGTGTGCCCGCGCTCCAGCTCATCTGCCCACGCATCGCCCTGGGGCCCTTCCAGGGGCACGTGGCAGACGGCTGTGCAGCCTGGGGCACACGGTGGCAAGCCACGGTGACGAGGCTACCGTCGTGGCGAACGGAGAAGCATGGACGGACGCTTTTGGGGGCGACGGCGACGGGCATTTATTGCCCTTGTCCCCCACTGTCAAAGTTAGGTGAAGACCACTGTTCATATACTATTCATGCACTGTTGCAACTACCACCAAATTTACATTTTTACCCTCCTCTACGTTGACACCTGTCGGTGACCCCTTTGAGCTATAAAAGGAGGCCCATGCACAGCGTAGAGGGGGTTCGAAACCTAGAAAACTCTCTCGCTCGGTGTAGCTAGTACTGTAGATCTTCAAGCTCCCGAGCTCAAGAACTCAATACAACCTAAGCAGGAGTAGGGTTTTACGCGTCCGCGCGGCCCGAACCTGGGTAAAACTGCCCGCGTGTGCCCCTCGATCTGCTCTCCGTGCTCCCTCCACTCCCTTACCGCAACGTAGAAGGGGCTCCGGTCCCATAGGTGCTCGTGGGAGGACAGTTTCCCCCGACATCTTTGGCGCGCCAAGTAGGGGGCGTCGAGGTTGTGCGAACCTGATCCGGCGCTCACGCGGGCGCATTCTTCATCAACCTCTCCAACTTCATCGGCTACATCAAGATGCCTCCGAAGAAGAAGGCTTCGGAGGTCGGAGGCCCGTCTGCGTCGATCCCGCCACCACCAGAACCAACGGTTGGTGGGGTAGACGCCGGCGGAAGGGTGACCGCCGATGAGAAGACTCACGGCGCCACCAAATCCAAGGACAAAACGGACAACCGGGCGAACTCCAAAGCCTCGGTGTCCGTGCACGCACCACGTCCCTCTCAGGAGGTGCCAGACCAGCAGCGGCATGGTACCGGAGGTACCATACGCTTGCTGGGACGTGGCCATGCCGGCGAATCACGGGACACTCAAGGCCACCGCCCCGGCACGAGCAAGGCGCGGTCACCGGGACGGGAACGTGCTCCTTCTAACGCAGTTAGAAGTCCGAGCACGTCCCGCTCCTCGCACCGTTCGCCACCGTTTCCCTCTTCTCCAGCAGAAGCCCTGGCCAGGGCTCAGCTGCTCCTCGACTTCCCTCCAGCGGCGGACAAGGCCGAATACTGGAGGGCGACGATCCAGACCCTCATCGCCTTCGCCAACAATGATGCGCCGCAGCAGCCGGCAACTTCACGGCCGCGGCAAGTCGACCAAGCGAAGGCCGATGGCGACAAGACTGCCGGGGGTGCAACTACCGTGCACTCCCCGCCGCGGAAGCAGAAAACGCCGCCCCGCCGGATCAATGTCGACGACGACTCCACGGCGTCGTCGGATCCACGGGCTCGCCGCGATCAGCGCCAAGTCCTCGACGATAGGCGACAGGAGGACGCTCGGACCCGTATCGAGCGTCGACGAGAAGCCAGAAGACAATCTGATCAGCGCGCTGGGACCGCTGTTGACATGCACGCGCCCGGTGAACCAGGCGACTTGCCGTATGCAGCAGGCTGCCCTGCGTTCGCCCGTGAGCTGCGGCAAGTCCAGTGGCCCAGCATGAAGAATTTCAAGCCCGACGTACCCGAGAAGTACGACGGCAAGACGCACCCCTCGGAGTTCCTCAGTATCTACACTATAGCAGTGCAGGCTGCCGGGGGACGCGACGAGAAGATCCTAGCCAACTACTTCCCGCTCGTTCTTAAGCCAAACGTCAGGTCTTGGCTTATGCACTTGCCGGAGAACTCCATCTCCTCATGGGCAGATCTGTGCCACCAGTTTGTTGGCGCCTTCACGGGCGGCCACAAACCCCATGGCCAGGAGAGCGATCTCCACATCCTCGCCCAGAAGGAGGGAGAGTCCCTGCGCAAATACATCCAAAGATTCAGCCGCGTCCAGCACAACATTCCCGACGTCCACCCTGCCGCGGTTATCAGCGCGTTTTACCAGAACGTGCGTAACCGCCCGATGAGGGAGGAGATGGCCATGACCAAGATCCGGGACGTCAGCGAGCTCTACGCTCTAGCTGACAAGTGCACACGCGCTGAAGAGGGGAGGAGACTCCCCGGAGAGGATACTGGCGCAGGAGGAAGCGAGAGCGAGGATGCCGCCCCGGCAAGGAAAAACCGGCGGCGGAATAACAGAAAGAAGAAGAGCAAGGAAGTGCTGGTTGTCGAGCAGTCCGGCAAGGAGGCTCCCGCCAAGAAGACACAGGCTGGCGGCTCCGGCAAGGAGCCCGCCCCTGTAGCGGCAGCCGACAAGCAGGACGGCTCCGACAAGCAGTACTGCAAGATCCACCGCACCAAAGGCCACGACCTCCAAAACTGCAAAAGGGTAGAGTACCTCGTAGAGCAGCAGAAGGCTGAATACGAGCGACATGACAAGGATAAGGCCCAAGGAGGCGGAGGAGAACCCAGCAAGAAGCGGCCGTTCAATGGCCGGGGAGGACGCCGCGGCAAGGCCAAGCAGCGGCAAGGTGACAGGCCTCCCCGGGGCCGCGACAAGGATGAGGATGAAGACGACGATGATGACATGCAAGAAGGAGACAACAGCGAGCAGGAGTTCCAGAAGGCCACAGAGGTTCTGTGTGTTGACGGAGGTGCCTCTCTGCATACTTCCCACCGCCAGCTCAAGCAGTGGGTGCGAGAAGTGAATGCAGCTGAGCCGCCCGTCGAGTCACGCAGGCTGCTGAAGTGGTCCGGCACGCCCATCATCTTTGACCTTGAGGACCACCCTGACCGCACAACTGTGGTCGGGTGCTTGCTGATGTTGGTCTCACCAACTATCCGCAACCTTAAGGTCACCAAGATGTTGGTCGACGGTGGGGCCGGCCTGAACTTGATCTCCTCAGCTGTGATCAAGAAGCTACAGATCCTAGACGGGGAGCTCGAGGAAACCGGGTCGTTCCAAGGGATCAACCCGGGAAGGAGCAAGCCGAAGGGGAAGATCACGCTGCCGGTGACCTTTGGCGGAGAGCTCAATTTCAGGACGGAGAGGATCACATTTGATGTTGCTGATATCCCATTGCCATACAATGGGATACTTGGTCGTCCTGCCCTCGCCAAGTTCATGGCAGCTTCCCACTATGCATACAATATGATCAAGATGCCAGGGCCGATAAGCGTCATCTCTGTCCCCGGCGACAAGAAAGATGCGCTTATTTGCGCCGACAAGATCTACCGGGATGAAGCAGCCGCGGCAGACAGCAAAACACTTGCCGCTGAAGCTCCCGGGGGGAAGACCAAGACCAAGTCCGGCAAGAGCTCTGGGGCCCACTCCAGCAAATGCACCTCTTCGGAGTGCTGCGCTGCCGTCGAGGACGCGCCATCGAGCTCCACCGGCAAGTGTAAGAAAGGAATGGCAGCTCCACCGGCAACCAAGAAGGTGTCCGCAATGGAGGACGGCACTGGTGGTACCTTCACCATCAGTGCTACACTCGACCCCAAATAGGAAAGCGCGCTCGTTGCCTTCCTGCGGGCGAATGTCGACGTGTTCGCATGGCAACCGTCTGACATCCCCGGCGTTCCCAGGAAGGTAATTGAGCACAAGCTTGCTGTTTGTCCTCATGCGCGGCCCGTCAAGCAGAAGGTCAGGAAGCAAGCCGTGGAGCGCCAAGAATTCATCGCCGAAGAGATAAAGAAGTTGGAAGCAGCAGGCCTGGTTAGAGGCGTAATCCATCCTACGTGGTTAGCCAATCCAGTTGTCGTGCGCAAGGCCAATGGGAAGTGGAGACTTTGTATAGACTTCACTCATGTGAATAAAGCGTGTCCCAAGGATCCATTTCCCTTGCCGCGTATTGACCAGATTGTTGACTCCACCGCCGGATGTGAGTTGCTTTCCTTCCTTGATGCATACTCAGGTTACCACCAGATATTCATGGCCAATGCAGATGAAGAAAAGACTGCATTCATTACTCCATGTGGCACATATTGCTTCATACGCATGCCCTTTGGATTGAAGAATGCAGGCTCGACATTTGCAAGGGTGGTGCACACTGCTTTTGAGCCACAGATACACAGAAATGTAGAAGCCTATATGGATGATATAGTGGTCAAAAGCAAGAGCAAGGATACACTGATCCAAGACTTAGAGGAAACCTTTGGGAATCTGCGCAAGATCCAACTCAAGCTGAACCCCGAGAAGTGCGTCTTCGGAGTTCCCTCCGGCAAGCTTCTCGGGTTCATTGTGTCCCAGAGGGGGATTGAAGCCAATCCCGACAAGATTAAAGCCATCGAGCAGATTGAAGCCCCGAAGCGCGTCAAGGACGTAAGAAGACTTGCTGGTTGTGTGGCTGCCCTCAGCAGGTTCATTTCAAAGTCTGCAGAGCGCGCCCTGCCTTTCTTCAAAATTTTGAAAAAGGCAGGTCCCATCAAATGGACTCCGGAAGCGGAGGCAGCGCTGCAAGACTTGAAAGGATACATGTCCTCCACTCTGATACTTGTCGCACCTAGGCCACAAGAGAAGTTGTTGCTGTACCTAGCGGCAACCAATCAAGTGGTTAGTGCTGCGTTAGTAGCGGAGAGAGAGGCGAATGAGGAACCCACATCTCCGACAAGCGAATCCAGCGACAAGCAGGGGGCTTCCCCGACAAGCTTTGGCCCCGACAAGGACAAGTCTGCACAGGAACAAGGAGAAGTGCGAAGGAAGATGGTGCAGCGCCCAGTGTATTTCGTAAGTTCCCTTCTGCAGGGGGCTAGATCAAGATACTCTGGGGTGCAGAAGTTGCTTTTCGGCCTCCTCATGGCCTCAAGGAAGCTGCGCCATTACTTCCAAGCACACGAGATAACGGTGGTCACTCGCTTTCCGTTGAAGAGGATATTGCAAAATCCCGAAGCAACATGCAGGATCGTCGAGTGGGCACTGGAGCTGTCAAGCTTTGGTCTCAAGTTTGAGAGTACTTCAACCATACAGAGCAGAGCTTTGGCAGAATTCATAGCAGAATGGACCCCAACGCCAGATGAAGAAATCCCAGAGACAAGCGTCCCTGTCCAAGAAGCGAGCAACGAATGGATAATGTACTTTGATGGTGCTTTCTCGCTGCAAGGCGCCGGTGCCGGCGTGGTACTCATAGCGCCCACCGGAGAGCACCTCAAGTATGTTATCCAGATGCACTTTCCCAAGGATCAAGCGACAAACAATACTGCTGAGTATGAAGGTTTGCTTGCCGGCCTCAGAATTGCGGCCGAGCTTGGGATCCAGAAGTTGATTGTGCGGGGAGATTCACAGTTGGTGGTCCGACAAGTGAATAAGAGTTACCAGAGCCCTTTGATGGAAGCTTATGTTGATGAAGTGAGGAAGCTTGAAGAGCACTTTGAAGGTCTGCAAATGGAGCACGTCCCAAGAGCTCAGAATGATATTGCAGATGGCCTCTCAAAGTGTGCTGCAATGAAATTACCTGTGGAACCAGGAACCTTCGTGCTCAAGTTAACTCAGTCATCCGTTACACCATCAGTCGGGCAAAACAAGAAGAGGAAGTTGGTCTCCGGCGACTACTTGCCGGCGGATCTTCCAGAAGCCGCCGCCAAGGTCCCCAAGATCAACAGCCAAGATGCTGAGGAACAGTTTGCTCCTGCAGATCCAAGGGTCTGTACAGTTGAAGCAGGCGTTCCCGACAAGCCTTGCCCCGGCAGGCTTGCCGGGGGACCATCAGCTCCGGCAGAGCCGCAGGTTATTGCCGTAGAAGCTGAGGTTCCCGCAGCAGCCCACATGCCTTTAGTCCTTGTTGTTGAGCCTCAGGCTCTAGCATGGGCACAACAAATCGTCCGTTTTCTGCAAACTGGAGAACTTCCCGACGAGCCAGAAGAGATAGAGAAAATAACCAGGCAGTCGAGTATGTACCAGTTCGTTGGCAATGAACTATACAGAAGAAGACTCAACGGTGTCAGGTTGAAGTGCATTTCCAGGGAAGATGGACAGAAGCTGTTGGCAGCGATACATGGAGGCATATGTGGCCACCACATTGGCGCAAGGGCACTTGCCGGGAAGGCGTTCCGGCAAGGGTTCTTCTGGCCAGAAGCCCTCCAAGATGCAACTGCACAAGTAACCAAGTGTGAAGCGTGCCAGTTCCATGCCAAACAAATTCACCAGCCAGCTCAAGCTCTCCAGACGATCCCTTTGTCCTGGCCCTTCTCGGTCTGGGGGCTCGATATCCTTGGCCCCTTTCCCCGCGCTGCCGGGGGCTTTGAGTACTTGTACGTTGCGATCGACAAGTTCACAAAGTGGCCAGAAGTGGAACCAGTGAGAAAGGTGACAGCACAGTCAGCAGTCAAGTTCTTCAGATCGATTGTTTGCTGTTTCGGAATCCCTAACAGGATCATCACCGACAACGGCACACAGTTTACAAGTCGCACCTTCATGCAGTACGTCCAAGACCTTGGCGCCAAGGTCTGCTTCGCTTCTGTTGCTCACCCGAGGAGCAATGGTCAAGCGGAGAGGGCCAATGCTAAAGTGTTGCGCGGACTCAAGACAAGAACCTTCGACAGGCTGCACAAGTGCGGAAGAAACTGGATAGAGGAGTTGCCGGCGGCTCTTTGGTCAATCAGGACGACACCAAATCGAGCCACCGGACAGACACCCTTTGCTTTTGTCTATGGAGCAGAGGCAGTTCTCCCCACGGTACTCGTATACGGATCTCCTCGAGTGCTCGCTTATGATGAGCTCGAGCAAGAGCAACTGCGACAAGATGATGCATTGCTCCTTCAGGAGGAACGTCTCCAGGCTGCTGTACGAGTTGCTCGATACCAGCAAGCCTTGCGCCGCTATCATAGCTGCAAGGTCAGGGCCAGGAGTCTCGAGGAAAGCGACCTTGTTCTTCGGCGTGTTCAGTCCGCCAAGAATTCCAACAAGTTGACGCCGAAGTGGGAAGGCCCTTATCGGGTGAGACAAGTCACAAGGCTCGGCGCTATCCGCCTTGAGACAGAAGAAGGCTTACCGGTGAGCAACTCCTGGAACATAGAGCATCTTCGCAAGTTTCACCCGTAAGGCGTGGTTGCCGTGATCCGCTCCGGCAACCACCTTTTTGTACAAGTCTTGCCGCTGTTGCATGTAAACCTTTGTACAAAGCCGGGCGCAGATCCCGTGCATCAGTAAAGCTTTTGTGCTTCGCACTATTTGTCATTTCCATGCTTTTCTTTGTTATTTGCATGCATCATCTGACACCTTGTGCAACGCACATCCCCGGTAAGCACTAGCAAGCCATGAGGCCCTATACTTGTTCTTCCTCCTCTTCTTCTTTCCCTCTTAAGCAGAAGGAGTATTCCTCGCGCACAAGTTTGCCGGGGGGTAGGAGATGGAGGCATGAACCAAGTACTGTTCAAGAAAGAGAAGCCTTGTCGGGGAGCAAACAATCTATGAAAGCTAAGTTACCAAAGTTTGAGTAATTCAAATTTTTCAAATTTTTTAGTTGTCTTCCTTGAACAACCACACTTTGTATGGAAAACCTGTGCGCAGAGGAACCTACCCGTGGCTAGCCGCACCCTTACTTTGTTTCGAGCACGCTCAACGACTTAAGTGAGCTGCGACAAGTGTCGCGCCCTTACTTCGTTTTCGAGTTTGCTCAGCAACCTAAGTGTGCTGCGGCTAGCCGCGGCAAGGTTTCTTGCCGGCAAAGGTATTGCCAGCAGGCTGCTAAGAGTCCAGCACTCAGCGCTCGCGGCAAGGGTCCTTTGCCGGCGAGTTCCCTAAAAACGTAGGGTGGAATGCATAAAAAGTGAAGGGACCAAAGCAAGGGAGATAACACTGCATTGGTTGCTCAAAATAAGGTTGTATATTACAAAGATGACTTGCCGCAATACTAACAGATTCTTGTCCGTAACATGCTCTGTAGCGGCAAAGGAAGCAGAAAGAAAGGAATCTAATCTATGCGGTCGCCTTCACGCCTCGTGATCTTGCCCACCTTGGCGACGATGTGGGCAACTTGCGCCTTCAACGCCTCCTGGTCAGCTTCGGGCGGCAAGGAGCGGAGGACATTGACGAGGTTGATGCCGGGGTTGCGGTAGACGATCTTCGATAAGACCCGCTCCATGGTGCCCATGCAGAGCCGACGCGCCTCGTCGGCCAGCTGCACGGGGATCTTCTCCCGCAGCCGCGCAAGCGCCAGCGCAATTCCCCTGAAGAACAGACTCAACTTGGCGCTGTGGGGGAGACTCTCGTCCGGGGAGTACACGAGATGCTCCGCCCTCAGCGCCATCATCTCCATGTCAATATTGGCAGCGGAGGTGACCAGCTCATCAATTCACTGCTCCACTGCCCGATTGAAGTTGTTCTACGAGACGGCGGCGCTCTCCACCAAGGCCCTTTCCTTGCGGAGTTCGTCCTTCAGCTTCGTCTCGCGGTCCCGGGCGGCTTCGAGCGAGACAGTCAAGGTGGAAACCTTCAGCTCTGAGTCAGCGATGGAGTTCCTGGCGTCAGTGAGCTCTTTGCCCTTCTCGGAGAGACGTACCTGCAGCTCAGAGTTGGTGTGGGCATCTTTCTCCCGCTCCACGTTGAGCGCAGTGACCCTCTCCTCGCTCGCCTTCAGGTACAGCTCCGTCTGCGCCACCTTGGCCTCCAGGTCCTTCTTGGCGGTCTCTGCGGCGGCTGCGGCGTTCCTCGCCTCCTTCAGAGCCCCACCAATGGCCTGCTCCCGGGCGGCGAGGTCGTCCTCGTGGGCATCGAGGTCGACCTTCCGCTGGTTGAGTACTCCTTCCCACCGAGACAGCTCCTCGGCGGCCAATCGTTGCTGCTCCTCGGCCTCAGCTTTTTCAAGGAGGAAGGCTTGCTGCGCCCCGGCAAGCTCTTCACGCTCCTCCGCCAAGTTGCGGAGGGCCGCCTGGTTGGCGGCGCGGAGCTCCGCGGCGCGCTTCTCCAGATCAGCTTCAGCCTTGGCAGCCAGAGCCTCCCGGGACTCCAACTTCGCCTGCCTGGCCCGATACAAGGCCAGGAGCCGACGAAGGAGTCTCTCCTCTTCGGGCTCGTCGCTGCTGCCGGGCGCTTCAACAACCTTCAATCCGGCGGAGGCGAGGACCTCTCCGTCAAAGGTCTCTCCCTCCGCGGATGCCCGAGACGAGGACGCCCACGGGACTTGAATAAAGACCCCGTTGGCGGCCTCCAAGTAGACGCCCGACCGGTCCGCGGAGGCGGAGGGGTCGGCGGCCGGTGCAGCGTCCGACGCTCCTGCAGCCTCCGGGCCAGCGGTATGGTCGCCGGTCCCTTCCCCAGCCGCGGCATCGGCGGTTGGGGCGGTCTCCTCAACGGCCGGCTCGTCAGCTCCAGCCACCTCCTCGGCGGTAGTGGCGTTTCCGCCGTCGCCATGCACGCCCTCCTCGCTGGTGGTCTCCGTTTCCATCCGCTCCGGTGCAGGAGGATCTAGCAGAAGAAAAAGAAAAGGAAGATCGTCAAGCAAATATCCAAAAAAGACGAATTCGAGAAGAAGAAGTCACAAGGGTTACCTTCACGGACTTCTTCGACGACGGGGTCCCTCGCCGGGGAATTCTCCCTTGGCGGCGGAGTAGTGGCCCCTGCTGGCGGAGGGCCGCCTGCACCCTCCCTTGGCGGGGTGCTCGCCCTTGTCGGGCTGCTCACCCTTGGCGGGGTACTCGCCCTTGGCGGAGTGCCCGTCCTTGGCGGAGTGTTCTCCCTTGCCGGGGAGTTCATCCTTGGCGGGGAGGGTGGAGCAAGTGGCTCGTCGGGGGCGACCTCCTGGTGCTCCTGCGGCTGCGGCTCCACTTCTGCACAAGACAACAAGACATCAACCAAGATGATAACCTCAAGCGCACCCGTCAAGCAGAAAGATAAATACCAGACTTACGCTGGGGGCTGCGCTGGGGGCTGCTCCTCGGAGCAGCAGGCTGATCCGGCAAGCTCGTCGCCGGCGCGTCGCTTGTCGCCGCGACAGGCTCGTCGTCCTCGATATTGACCACAGGGATCTTGGACCTCTTCGCCATCCGCTGGGTCAAGGTCCTGCGAAGCTAAACAAAAACAAGATCAGAACCAAGCAAGGAAAATCAAGACAAAATCAAAGAAACTAAAATAATTGCAAGTACTTACTCCTCTTCCTCTTCGTCGGAGCTGAGGGCGGAGAAGTCAAACTCCGCCTGGTGTGCTCCCGCGCGAGGAGCTGGAGGAGAAGACTCCCTCGGGCGCTTGGCGGCCTCCGGGGCTGTGGGCTGTGAAGACCCGGCCCCCGTCGTCGCCGAGACCGAGGGGCAGAAGGAGCACCCGTTCCGCTCCGGGAAGATCCCCCTCCGCTTGGCGCTCGAGCACGGGGCGCCTCCTTGACGACTTCGCTCGTCTTGGTGGCGCGCGTCGCACGGCGCGTCGGCTGCTGTCGAGGCGCCTGTGGCCTCGCCGTCTCAGCTGCCTTGCGGAGGCGCTTCTTCGGTTGCTGCGGAGGGCTTGGCGGAGGTGGAGAGTTCGACGAGGATGAGGAGGCATCGTCGTCAAGATTCAGAGATCCACCAGAGTCTTCATCGGAATCTCCAGGCTCGGCGTCCTCCTCCTCCTCGGCAGGCCCGCTGGACTCAGTGCCATGCCCGGCGGCCTCACTCCCCCCGGCAACCTCGCTCGTCCCAGCAAGCTTCACGGAAGGCTCCCCGGCAAACTCCTCGGGCGCAATCTTCAGCAGCTTGAGGATTTCTGCCTCCTCTGCTTGACTCACTACATCCGCGGCCTATGCCTCGTCCACAGTGTATCCAAATTCGCCCGCAGCCGCAGCTACGGCGGCCTCCTTCATCCTGGAGGCAATGTAAGCTACATCCCGGTCAGTAGTATCCCGGGTGAGGCCCTTCTTCTCCTCGGCGTTGCGGGGCTTCTCGACCAAGTTGTCGAAGAAGGTCTGCACGGTCTCCGCTAGAGGCTCCAGCCAAGTGGGGATGACGCCATGGGAGTCGCACTCGGGCATCATCGCACGTATGGAATCACAGGCAGTGCTGTTGCACAGCGGCACCACTCCCCGGGAAGGTTTGAACCACTCCGGGTGGGCGGGGTCATGCTTGAAGAGCTCCCGGACCATCCCTTCAACTCCAAGACGGTGAAATTGTAGTTCAATCCAGGGCGCAGCCTCATGCAATCTGCCGCATTGCCAAATTCCCAGGCGGGCCTCTTCCTTTCTTGTAGAGGGGCGATGCGGCGGCGGAGGAAATCTGCTCCAACTTCTCCAACAGTCAGATTGGCGGCCCGGAGACGAAGGATCCTAATGAGGGCTATCTGAAGCTTGCTGTCCTCCGGGGCCAATTCACTCCAATCCTTGCCGCGCACTATGGCAGTCTTGCGCGGCGAGGTAAAGGGCTCAGGCTCAGCTTCCAGCACCCAGCACCAATCGGCCCTCCACTCCTCCCACTTGCCGCGGAGCTCTCCCTTCAAGTACGCCTCCTTCTTGTTCAGCCTGAAGATCCAGGGGATGCCGCCGGAGAGGGGAGAACCGGACTCTACTCTAGGCGTGAAGAAGTGGCGGAAAAGATCTACATTTGGATGAACCCCAACATAGTTTTCGCACAGATGTGTGAAAACGGCCATCATAAAGATGGCGTTGGGGGTGAAATCTAGGAGGTGGAGGCCATACGTATTCATTACATCACAAAAGAACTCCGAGTACGGAGGGCACAGACCACAATGGAAGAATGCGGCAAAGTAAAAGTACCCGCCGGGGAACATGTCGGTGGCGACGGCGGGGAGGACTCTGGTGCGGGGATGAGCTTTGGTCTCCCTCGCCCAGAACAAATAGTATTTGTCCCGTAGCTCCCTCGCGCCAAGCCTCGGCGCGAAGACCACGCACTTCCTCCACAGGGCTGCCAGCTTCGCCGCCTGCTCGGACTCTCCTTCTTGGCCTTGTCATTCTTCGCCTTGTCGCTCTTCGGAGCCATGGCGGGGGCGGCGAGGAAAGAGGCGAGGAGGTCGACGGTGCCGCTGATGCGGGAGATGGCGGAGGAAGGGAGGGGCTGGGCTCTCTGTCGACCTTTGGGAGGCAGAGGGCGACGGGGGTTTCTGAGAACTCAAGGCGCAATGAAGACGATGGAGGGGAACTACCCCTGCTTCCTCTGCTTTTAAAGGGGGAAGTGGGGGACGTTCCGCATTTCCCATTAAAGAACTGGCCACGATCTCTCCCACGACGCCGCAATCGACGCGTGCCGTTAGGGAGGGATGCGGCGGATACGGAAGGGGATACGGCTTGCCGTGGGCCGCGTGTGCCCGTGCACTGTCTTGGGCCTGGCCCAACAGCGCTCGGCACCGTGTGTGGCCCAGGCCCGGGGGCTCCTGTCGGTGTACTAAGATAGGGGTACCTTAGTACCCCAACTTGTGCACGGGCAGTAGCAGCTTCCCGTGGCAGGGCTTACCACGTGCTCGCCAAGAACCGTTCTGGTCCCTATGAAGCCATTCAAGAACAAAGTATACAAGTCAGAAGATCAAGGCCCCGGCAAGAGGAGCTTGCCGGGAAGGCCGCACCAGGCTCAAGGTTATCACTTTAGCACAAGACCCTGGCAAGAGGAGCTTGCCAGGAAGGCCAAGGAACACATACCTCAAGAGATGTCTCAGCGCATCATGCGCCCCGGCAGGACCCGGAGAGCGACAAGCTTCCGGGCCCGGCAAGATCACGACCCCGGCAAGGTGCTTGCTGGGGAAACCCACACCGTGTGCCCGCGCTCCAGCTCATCTGCCCACGCGTCGCCCTGGGGCCCTTCCAGGGGCACGTGGCAGACGGCTGTGCAGCCTGGGGCACACGGTGGCAAGCCACGGTGACGAGGCTACCGTCGTGGCGAACGGAGAAGCATGGACGGACGCTTTTGGGGGCGACGGCGACGGGCATTTAATGCCCTTGTCCCCCACTGTCAAAGTTAGGTGAAGACCACTGTTCATATACTGTTCATGCACTGTTGCAACTACCACCAAATTTACATTTTTACCCTCCTCTACGTTGACACCTGTCAGTGACCCATTTGAGCTATAAAAGGAGGCCCATGCACAACGTAGAGGGGGTTCGAATCCTAGACAACTCTCTCGCTCGGTGTAGCTAGTACTGTAGATCTTCAAGCTCCCGAGCTCAAGAACTCAATACAACCTAAGCAGGAGTAGGGTTTTACGCGTCCGCGCGGCCCGAACCTGGGTAAAACTGCCCGCGTGTGCCCCTCGATCTGCTCTCCGTGCTCCCTCCGCTCCCTTACCGCAACGTAGAAGGGGCTCCGGTCCCATAGGTGCTCGTGGGAGGACAGTTTCCCCCGATAGATTGATGTGCAAAAACTTTCAACCTTTTATCACATTCTGACTTTTCTTGGGAATTTCTACAACAGCGACAAACTTTCCGTTTTCAAACAGCAACATATAGACTTGCAAAATAAACATTGTAAAGGATATCCTTGACATTTTTATTAAAATAAAAGATGCAAAAAAATTATTATAAATACCAGCAAGAAAATCCTAACAAAATTAAATGACACTCCAAGCAAAACTCATATCATATGACGAATAAAAATATAGCTTCAAGTGAGGTTACCGATAATGTTGAAGACAAAAGAGGGGGTGCCTTCTGGGGCATCCCCAAGCTTAGTTGCTTGGGTATTCCTTGAATATTACCTTGGGGTGCCTTGGGCGTCCCCAAGCTTAGATTCTTTCCACTCCTTATTCTCCTCATATCGACATCTCACCCAAAACTTGAAAACTTCAATCAGACAAAACTTAGCGGAACTTTGTGAGATGGGTTAGTATGATAAAACAAATCATTCACTTTGGATACTATCAAAGACAAGATTCATAATTGTTCTCACACAATTCCTATTGTACCATATCATTTCTACAATTTATATTGATCAATATGAGCCATAGAAACAAGAAAACAAGCAAACTATGCATTGAAAACAGAATCTGTCAAAAACAGAACAGTTTGTAATGTTCTGGACAACCACCATACTTATTCAACTCTAAAAATTCTGAAAAAAATTGGAAAACGTAGGAAATTTGTATACCAATATTTTGCAAAAATAATTAACTCAAAAACACTCTTTTGTAAAAAAATGAGAATTTTTTTCCGTGAGCGCAAAAGTTTCTATTTCTCAGCAAGATCAAATCTACTATCACCCAACATGATCCTAAGGCTTTGCTTGGCACTTTATTGAAACAAAAGCTATAAAACATGATTACTACAGTAGATTAACCATGTGAACACACAGAAACAATAGGTATAAGTGTTGGGTTGTCTCCCAACAAGCGCTTTTCTTCAATTCCTTTTAGCTAGGCATGATGAATTCAATGATGCTCGCATAAAAGATAAAGATTGAAACACAAAGAGAGCATCATGAAGAATATGACTAGCACATTTAAGTCTAACCCACTTTCTATGCATAGGGATTTTGTGAGCAAATAATTTCTGGGAGCAAGAATCAACTAGCATAGGAAGGCAAAACAAGCAAAACTTCAAGATTTTCAACACATAGAGAGTAAACTTGATATTATTGACATATGTAGAAGCACATGTTCCTCTCCCATGATAATTTTCAGTAATCTCATGAATGAATTCAACAATATAGCCATCACATAAATCATTCTTTTCATGATCCACAAGCATTGAAATTTTGCTACTCTCCGCATAAGCAAATTTATTCTCATGAATAGTGGTGGGAGCAAACTCAACAAAATAATTATCATGAGATTGAAAATTAAAGTCATGATGACAAGCTTCATGGTTATCATTACTCAATATCATATACATGTCATCACCATAATCATCATAGATAGCAACGTTGTTATCATAGTCAATTGAAACATCCTCCAAAGTAGTGGATTCATCACTAAATAAAGTCATGACCTCTCCAAATCCACTTTTATCAATATAATAATCATAATTAGGAGGCATGCTATCATCACAACAAAGTTTCTCATCAAAAGATGGGGGGACTAAAAATACCATCTTCATCAAATATAGCATCCCCAAGCTTATGGCTTTGCATATCGTTAGCATCATGGATATTCAAAGAATTCATACTAACAACATTGTAATCATGTTCATCATTCAAATATTTTGTGCCAAACATTTTATTGACTTCTTCTTCTAACAATTGAGTACAATTTTCGAATCCATCATTTTCAAGAAAGATATTATAAATATGATCAATAATATGATGCAACCTCAAATACATTTTTTATAGTTTTCTTTTACAAAACCAAACTAGTGATAAAACAAGAAACTGAAAGATTCAATTGCAAGATATAAAGATATACCTTCAAGGACTCACATCCCTGGCAACGGTGCCATAAAAGAGCTTGATCTCTACTACACAACTTCTTCTTGTAGACTCCTGTTGAGCCTCCAAGCGCAGAGTTTTGAAGGACAGTAGAAAATTTCCCTCAAGTGCATGACCTAAGGTTTATCAATCTGTGGGAGGTGTAGGGTGAAGATGGTCTCTCTCAAACAACCCTGCAACCAAATAACAAAGAGTCTCTTGTGTCCCCAACACACCCAATACAATGGCAAATTGTATAGGTGCACTAGTTCGGCGAAGAGATGGTGATACAAGTGTAATATGGATATTAGATATTGATTTTTGTAATAGTAACAATAAAAACAGCAAGGTAGCAAGTGATAAAATAGAGCACAAACGATATTGAAATGCTTGAAAATGAGGCCTAGGGTCCGCACTTTTGCTAGTGCAATCTCTCAACAATGATAATATAATTGGATCACATAACCATCCCTCAAGGTGTGATAAAGAATCACTCCAAAGCTCCTATCTAGCGGAGAGCATTAGAAGGAATTTTTTTAGCAATTCTTACCGATCGATCTATCCAAGAGTTCGTACTAAAATAACACCAAGTTATTCTTTTCGATCGATCTAACAAGAGTTCGTACTAAAATAACACAACTTGTTCTTACCGATCGATCTATCAAGAGTTCAAACTAAAATAGCACCAAAACAAATTCAGATTCATAATAGTCAATCCAACACAAAGAACCTCAAAGAGTGCCCCAAGATTTCTACCGGAGAAACAAAGACAAGAATGTGGATCAACCCCTATGCATAGATTACCCCAATGTCACCTCCAAAATCTGTGAGTTGAGTTCCAGAACGCACATCAAGTGAATCAATATGATACCCCATTATCACCACGGGTATTCATAGCAAGACATACATCAAGTGTTCTCAAATCCATAAAAGTATTCAATCCAATCAAAGGGAAAAGTCAATTAATCACAACAAGATAGAGAGGGGAAAACACCATATGATTCGACTATATTAACAAAGCCCGTGATACATCAAGATCATGCCATCTCAAGAACACGAGAGAGAGAGAGAGTGTGTGTGTGATTAAACACATAGCTACTGGTACAAACCCTCAGCCCCGAGGGTGGACTACTTCGTCCTCATCATGGTAGTCATCGGGATGATGAATATGGCCACCGGTGATGATATCCCCCTCAAGCGGAGTGCCGGAAAGGCCTCCAAATTGGATCTCGTGGACTACAGAGCCTTGTGGCGGCGGTACTCCTGAACTAGGTTCACTCCGAAGGGTTTCAGAATATTTGGCAATTTATAAGGCGAAGAAGGGGTGCAGGAGGCCACCGAGGCAAGCCCTGGTAGGTTGTGCCCCCCTCGGAGCATCCCAAGGTGCTACTCTGGCCCGTCGGGAGTCTTCTAGTCCATAAAAAATCCACAAAAAGTTTCGCGGTGTTTGGACTCTGATTGATATTGATTTCCTGCAATGTAAAAAACATGCAAAAAACCGCAATTGGCACTTGGCACTATGTCAATAGGTTAGTCCCAAAATGATATAAAATGGTTGTAAAACATCCAAGAATGATAATATAACAACATGGAACAATCAATAATTATAGATATGTTGGAGACGTATCAACGGCCGGGGTGGTGCACCACCTCACAAGAAGTCTAGCATAAAGCTTGGCTGTGAGTGGCTGGCTCCATAGAGAACTTTTTTAGTGTTCAGCTCGGGTAATTTCCTTTAAACTTTTTCAAATACGAGGTACTCTATGCCTCCTCAGATGCAGTCTGGCATTGGAGCTCTGCTGCAAAAGACACCTCGGATGCATTCCGGCACTAGAGCTCGAATGCAAAGAGGACACTGCCACATTGGGACACTTCGAACCTGGGGTGTGGCGTAAAAACTAACAAGGCATTGATAAAGGCCGAAAACTTGAAGGGCTCCTCAGATGCCCGATCTGTCAACTCTTCGGATACACCTCAGAGATCCTCGAGATCGGATATGAGAATGTTTGTTGAACCGGTTTTCAAGACCGATGACCAAAGTCAAAGAACAGTTCAAAAGAACCGAGGAGCGTCCCCAACTTGAAGACCGGTTCAGGGGGCTACTGACGATGTCTTGGACTAGGGGGTACTCACCACATCGTCTCCCGACCAGGTGGGTTGAGCCAAGGAACCCCATGGCGGTTCACTCATGGGCCAGTTAGGGCATCCCATGACGCATACAAGGATCCACAAGACTTGGCACACAAGAAGGGGACTCTCCTAAACCCTAGGCCTCCGATACAATGTAGAAACCTAGGCCAGGCTAGTCAATAGATGAACTCAGGTTCATTAGAACAATTTCATGGTAGATACATGTACTCTGTACTACACCAATATAAATACAATCAAAAGCATGACGTAGGGTATTACCCCTTCGAGAGAGCCCGAACTTGGGTAAAATCATGTGTCCATGTTACCATTGCTACACGACGCCTAGCTTAGGACCCCTACTATGAGATATGCCGGATTTAGGACCGACACTCGTTACAAATTACCTTGCTACCAAACTATCTGTTACCGGTAATTTCAGTGCTTGTAGAGAATACCTTGCAGAAAACCACTTGTCATTTCCATTTGCTCCTCATTTGATTTGATACTCTTACTTATCGAAAGGACTATGATTGGTCCCCTATACTTGTGTGTCATTGATACATATCCAACGTATCTATAATTTTTTATTGTTCCACGCTATTATATATGATGTTTTGGATGTTTAATGGGCTTTATCATACACTTTTATATTATTTTTGGGACTAACCTATTAACCCAAAGGCCCAGTGCAGATTGTTGTTTTTTGCCTATTTCAGTGTTTCGCAGAAAACGAATATCAAACGGAGTCCAAACGGAATGAAGCCTTCGCGAGAGTTATTTTTGGAATGATATCAACACAGAAGACTTGGATTACACGCGAGGGAACGAAGGAGGCGGCCACGAGGGTCCAGGGTGCGCCCCCTCCTATAGGGCACGCCCCCACACTCGTTGGCCCCCTATGGCTCCCCCGATGCCCTCCGTTCTCCTATATATACCCATATACCATGAAAACATCGAGGCAACAGAGAAAACCCCAATTCCACCGCCGCAACCTTCTGCTCCCGTGAGATCCCATCTTGGAGCCTGTTCTGGAGCTCCGCCGGAGGGGGGGGGATCTTCCACGGAGTGCTTCTACATCAACACCATTGCCTCACCATGAGTTGTGAGTAGTTTACCACAGACTTTTGGGTCCATAGTTATTAGCTAGATGGCTTCTTCTCTCTTTTTACCAAGTTCTCCTCGGTCTTCGAGGAGATCTATTCGATGTAATCTTTTTGCGGTGTGTTTGTCGAGATCCGATGAATTGTGGGTTTATGATCAAGATTATCTATGATAAATATTTGGTTCTTTTATAAATTCTTTTATGAATGATTATAATATCCTTGCAAGACTCTTCGAATTATCGGTTTGGTTTGGCCTACTAGATCTATAGTTCTTGCAATGGGAGAAGTGCTTGGATTTGGGTTCAATCTTGCGGTGTTCTTTCCCAGTGATAGCAAGGGCAGCAAGGCATTGTATTGTTGCCATCGAGGATAAAAAGATGGGGTTTATATCATATTGCTTGAGTTTATCCCTCTACATCATATCATCTTGCTTAAAGCATTACTCTGTTCTTATGAAATTAATACTCTAGATGCTTGCTGGATAGCGGTCGATGTGTGGAGTAATAGTAGTAGATGCAGAATCGTTTCGGTCTACTTGTCAAGGACGTGATGCCTATATATAATGATCATGCCTAGATATTCTCATAATTATTCGCTTTTCTATCAATTGCTCGACAGTAATTTGTTCACCCACCGTAGAATTCTGCTATCATGAGAGAAGCCACTAGTGAAACCTATGGCCCCCGGGTCTATTCTCAACATATCAATCTACAATCTACTTTACTTTGCTATTTTTACTTTATGTTCTTATATCCAAAAAATACCAAAAATGTCAAACTATCCTATCTATCAGATCTCACTTTCGTAAGTGACCGTAAAGGGATTGATAACCCCTTATCGCGTTGGTTGCGAAGTTCTTCTTTGTTTGTGCAGGTGCAAGGGACTCGTGCGTGATCTCCTACTGGATTGATACCTTGGTTCTCATTAACTAAGGGAAATACTTACGCTACTGTGCTGCATCACCCTTTCCTCTTCGAGGGAATACAACGCAAGCTCGAGAAGTAGCAAGAAGAATTGATGGCGCTGTTGCCGGGGAGGCTTACGCAAAAGCCATATACCAAGTACCTATCACAAACCCTTATCCTTCGCATTACATTTATTTGCCTCTCGTTTTCCTCTCACCAACATCACTCTTGCCGTTTTATTTGCCCTTCTTTTTGCCGTGCGTTTACCGTTCGCTTGCTTCTTGTTTGCTTGTGTGTTGGATTGCTTGCTTGTCACTATGGCTCAGAACAATACCAAATTGTGTGACTTCTCCAATACCAACAATAATGATTTTATTAGCACTCCTATTGCTCCTATTTCCGATGCTGAATCTTGTGAGATCAATGTTGCTCTATTGAATCTTGTCATGAAAGATCAATTTTCCGGCCTTCCTAGTGAAGATGCCACTACCCATCTGAACAACTTTGTTGATTTGTGTGATATGCAAAAGAAGAGGGATACGGATAATGATATTGTTAAATTGACGCTATTTCCGTTTTCACTTAGAGATCATGCTAAAACTTGGTTTTCCTCTTTGCCTAGAAATAGTATTGATTCGTGGAATAAGTGCATAGATCCTTTTATTCTAAGTATTTTCCCCCTGCTAAGATTATGTCTCTTAAAAACGACATTATGAATTTTAAGCAACTAGATCATGAGCATGTTGCACAAGCTTGGGAGAGAATGAAATTAATGATACGTAATTGCCCTTCACATGGTTTGAACTTATGGATGATTATACAAAACTTTTATTCTGGCTTGAATTTTGCTTCTAGAAATCTTTTAGATTCGGCCGCAGGAGGCACTTTCATGGGAACGACCTTAGGAGAAGCTACCAAACTCCTAGATATTATTATGGTTAATTATTCTCAATGGCACACCGAAAGATCTACTAGTAGAAAAGTGCATGCTATTGAAGAGATTAGTGTTTTGAGTGGAAAGATGGATGAACTTCCGATATTATTTGCTACTAAGAGTGCTTCTTCTGATCCTAATGATATGCCTTTATCCACGTTGATTGAAAATAATAATGAATCTTTGGATGTGAATTTTGTTGGTAGGAATAATTTTGGTAACAATGCTTATAGAGGAAACTTTAATCATAGGCCTTTTCCTAGTAATTCCTCTAATAATTATGGTAATTCCTACAATAACTCTTATGGAAATTTTGGTAAGACACCCTCTGAATTTGAAACTAGTGTTAAAGAGTTTATGAATTCGCAAAAGAATTTCAATGCTATGCTTGAACAAAAATTGCTTAAGATTAACGAGTTGGCTAGAAGCGTGGATATAATTACTCTTGATGTTGATTCTTTGAAACTTATATCTATTCCACCTAAGCATGATATCAATGAGTCTCTCAAAGCCATGAGAATTTCCGTTGATGATTGCAAAGAAAGAACCGCTAGGATGCGTGCTAAAAAGAGTGCTTTATGAAAGCGTGTTCTTCTAGTAATCATGAAAATAAAGATGAAGATCTGAAATTTATTGATGTGTCTCCTATTAGATCCTTGCTTTCTAGTATGAATCTTGATAAAGATGGGACTGGGGATGAGTCTACTTTAATTAAAAGGCGTCCCAATGATTCGGAGTTTTCAGGTCTTGATGCTAAAATTGTTAAAAGTGGGATTGAAGAGATTAAAACTTTGCATAGTGATGAACCCACTACTTTGGATTTCAAGGGATTCAATTATGATAATTGCTCTTTGATTTATTGTATTTCCTTGTTGCAATCCGTACTATATTCTCCTCATGCTTATAGTCAAAATAAATCTTTTACCAAACACATAGTTGATGCTTTGATGCAATCCTACGAAGAAAAACTTGAACTAGAAGTTTCTATCCCTAGAAAGCTTTATGATGAATGGGAACCTACTATTAAAATTAAAATTAATGATCATGAATGCTTTGCTTTGTGTGATTTGGGTGCAAGTATTTCCACTACCCCAAAAAGTTTGTGCGATTTGTTAGGTTTCCATGAGCTTGATGATTGTTCTTTAAATTTGCATCTTGCGGATTCTACTATTAAGAAACCTATGGGAAGGATTAATGATGTTCTTATTATTGCCAATAGTAAATATGTGCCCGTAGATTTCATTGTTCTTGATATAGATTGCAATCCTTCATGTCCTATTATTCTTGGTAGACCTTTCCTTAGAACGATTGGTGCAATTATTGATATGAAGGAAGGAAATATTAGATTCCAATTTCCATTAAGGAAAGGCATGGAACATTTTCCTAGAAAGAAAATCAAATTACCTTATGAATCCATTATGAGAGCCACTTATGGATTGCCTTCCAAAGATGGCAATACCTAGATCTATCCTTGTATCGTGCCTAGCTAGGGGCGTTAAACGATAGCGCTTGTTGGGAGGCAACCCAATTTTATTTTCTTTGTTTGATTATATTTAGGAATAAATATTGCATCTAGCTTCTGTTCAGATGTGGTATTGTGCTTTAATTAGTGTTTGTGCCAAGTAGAACCTTTGGGAAGACTTGTGTGAAGTTTATATGATCTTGCTGTAAAAACCAAAAACGTTAGCGCTCACGAGAATAGTCACCAAATTTACCTGGAGAGTGCTATTTAGTTAATTATTTTTGCGGATGATTAATATACAAATTCCTCACGTTTAACAATTTTTTTAATTTTTTTAGAGTTACAGAAGTATTCGAAAGTTACAGATTACTATAGACTATTCTGTTTTTGACAGATTCTGTTTTCCGTGTGTTGTTTGCCTATTTTGATGAATCTATGAGTAGTATTGGGGAGTATGAATCATAGAAAAGTTGGAATACAATAGGTTTAACACCAATATAAACAAATAATGAGTTCATTACAGTACTTTTGAGTGGTGGTTTGTTTTCTTATACTAACGGAGCTCACGAGATTTTTGGCTAAGTTTTGTGTTGTGAAGTTTTCAAGTTTTGAGTATGGCTTTGATAGACTATGGAACAAAGAGTGGTAAGAGCCTAAGCTTGGGATTCCCAAGGAACCCCAAGGTAAAATTCAAGGACAACCAAAAGCCTAAGCTTGGGGATGCCCCGGGAAGGCATCCCCTCTTTCGTCTTCATCTATCGGTAACTATACTCGGGACTATATATTTATTCACCACATGATATGTGTTTTGCTTGGAGCATCATGTATGATTTGAGTCTTTCGTTGTTAGTTTTCCACAATCATCCTTGTTGGACACACCATTTTGAGAGAGATAAATATGGTCTAGAATTTGTTAGAACACTCTATGTGCTTCACTTATATCTTTTGAGCTAAATAGTTTTGCTCTAGTGCTTCACTTATATCTTTTAGAGCACGGTGGTGATTTTATTTCGTAGAAATGGTTGTCTCTCATGCTTCACTTATATCCTTTTGAGAGTCTTTTAGAACAGCATGGTAATGTGCTTTCGTTATAAAACTAGTCCTAATATGATAGGCATCCAAGATGAATGTAGTAAAAACTTTCATACAAAGTGCATTGAATATGATGAGAAGTTTGATACTTGATGATCGTTTTGAGATATGAGGATGGTGATATTAGAGTCATGCTAGTGGAGTAATTATGAATTTGATAAATACTTGTGTTAAAGTTTGTGATTCCCGTGTCATGCACATATGGTGAATAAAAAAAGAGATGGCCCAAAAAAATATAGAGAGGGGCTAAATAAAAAAAGAGGAGAAAGCCCCTCCAAAAAAATGAGAGAAAAGAGAGAAGGGACAATGCTACTATCCTTTTCCACACTTGTGCTTCAAAGTAGCACCATGTTCTTCATGATAGAGAGTCTCTTGTTTAGTCACTTTAATATACTAGTGGGAATTTTCATTATAGAACTTGCCTTGTATATTCCAACGATGGGCTTCCTCAAATGCCCTAGGTCTTCATGAGCAAGCAAGTTGGATGCACACCCACTTAGTTTCTTTTGTTGAGCTTTCATACACTTATAGCTCTAGTGCACCCGTTGCATGGCAATCCCTACTCACTCACATTGATATCTATTGATGGGCATCTCCATAGCCCGTTGATACGCCTAGTCGATGTGAGACTATCTTCCTCCTTTTTCTCTTCTCCACAACCACCACTCTATTCCACCTATAGTGCTATGTCCATGGCTCACGCTCATGTATTCCGTCAAAGTTGAAAGGTTTGAAAAAATTGAGTATGAAAACAAGTGCTTGGCTGAAACCGGGGTTGTGCATGATATGAATATTTTGTGTGATGAAGAGGGAGCATAGCCAGACTATATGATTTTGTAGGGATAACTTTCTTTGGCCATGTTATTTTGAGAAGATGTGATTGCTTTGTTAGTATGCTCTAGATATTATTATTTCTTATGTCAATATAGACTTTTGTCTTGAATCTTTCGGATCTGAACATTCATGCCACAATAAAGAAATAACATTGATAATTATGTTGGTCAGCATTCCACATCAAAAATTCTGTTTTTATCATTTACCTACTCGAGGACGAGCAGGAATTAAGCTTGGGGATGCTTGATACGTCTCCAACGTATCTATAATTTTTTATTGTTCCAAGCTATTATATATGATGTTTTGGATGTTTAATGGGCTTTGTCATACACTTTTATATTATTTTTGGGATTAACCTATTAACCCAAAGGCCAAGTGCAGATTGCTGTTTTTTTGCCTATTTCAGGGTTTCGCGGAAAAGGAATATCAAACGAGTCCGAACGGAATGAAACCTTCACGAGAGTTATTTTTGGAACGATATCAACGCAAAAGACTTGGAGTACATGCGAGAGAACGAAGGAGGCGGCCACGAGGGTCCAGGGCGCGCCCCCTCCTATAGGGCGCGCCCCCCACCCTCGTGGGCCCCCTCTGGATCCCCCAATGCCCTCCTTCCTCCTATATATACCCATATACCCTAAAAACATCGAGGCAACAAAAAAAACCCTAATTCCACCGCCGCAACCTTTTGTTCCCATGAGATCCCATCTTGGGGCCTGTTCCGGAGCTCCGCCGGAGGGGGGGTATCTTCCACGGAGTGCTTCTACATCAACACCATTGCCTCACCATGAGTTGTGAGTAGTTTACGACAGACCTTCGGGTCCATAGTTATTAGCTAGATGGCTTCTTCTCTCTTTTTGGATCTCAATACCAAGTTCTCCTCGGTCTTTGAGGAGATCTATTCGATGTAATGTTTTTGCGGTGTATTTGTCGAGATCCGATGAATTGTGGGTTTATGATCAAGATTATCTATGAGAAATATTTGGTTCTTTTATAAATTATTTTATGTATGATTATAATATCCTTGCAAGACTCTTCGAATAGGTTTGGTTTGGCCTACTAGATCTATAGTTCTTGCAATGGGAGAAGTGCTTGGATTTGGGTTCAATCTTGCGGTGTTCTTTCCCAATGATAGCAGGGGCAGCAAGGCATTGTATTGTTGCCATCGAGGATAAAAAGATGGGGTTTATATCATATTGCTTGAGTTTATCCCTCTACATCATATCATCTTGCTTAAAGCATTACTCTGTTCTTATGAAATTAATACTCTAGATGCTTGCTGGATAGCGGTCGATGTGTGGAGTAATAGTAGTAGATGCAGAATCGTTTCGGTCTACTTGTCACGGACGTGATGCCTATATATAATGATCATGCCTAGATATTCTCATACTTATTTGCTTTTCTATCAATTGCTCGACAGTAATTTGTTCACCCACCGTAGAATTCCGCCATCATGAGTAAAGCCACTAGAGAAACCTATGGCCCCGGGTCTATTCTCAACATATCAATCTACAATCTACTTTACTTTGTCATTTTTACTTTTTGTTCTTATATCCAAAAAATACCAAAAATATCAAATTATCCTATCTATCAGATCTCACTTTCGTAAGTGACCGTAAAGGGATTGACAACCCCTTATCGCGTTGGCTGCGAAGTTCTTATTTGTTTGTGCAGGTGCAAGGGACTCGCGTGTGGTCTCCTACTGGATTGATACCTTGGTTCTCAAAAACTGAGGGAAATACTTACGCAACTGTGCTGCATCACCCTTTCCTCTTTGAGGGAATACAACACAAGCTCGAGAAGTAGCAGTCATCATGCACCAAGGGGGAGGAGTTGGACTCCTAGTCCAGTTCCCTCCTTTCCATACACAGGTGGACTTTCCACCTTTCCCAGCCACCTGGGCCTTAAGGGCCTTGTGCGCATGGCCCAATAAGGCCAGGGAACCTCCCCTCAGCCCATGCTTACCCTTGGGACATGGTGGAACCATTGGTGGATTTACGGACTCCTTCGGAAGTATCTAGAACCTTCTGGAAGCTTCTCGATACAATACCGAAAAGTGAAACTTTTTCCGAAACCCTAAAAGCAACTTTCCATATATATAAATATTTATCTCCGGACCATTCCAGAGCTCGTCGTGACGTCCGGGACCTCATCCAAGACTCCAAACAACATTCAGTCACCAACATGAATATCCCAATATTACTCTAGCGTCACCGAACGTTAAGTGTGTGGACCCTACGGGTTCGATGATCATGTAGACATGACTAAGACACCTCTCAGGTCAATAACCAATAGCGGAACCTAGATGCCCATAATGGTTTATACATATTGCATGAAGATCTTTTATGGGTTGAACCATGATGTCAAGGATTCGATTAATACCGTATGCAATTCCCTTTGTCCGGTGATATTGTTACTTGCCCGAGATTGGATCATTGGTATCTCCATACCTAGTTCAATATCATTACTGACAAGTATCTTTACTCGTTCCGTAATACAAGATCTCGTGACTAACTCATTACCACATTGCTTTTAAGCTCTTTATGATGTTGTATTACCGAGAGGGCCCAGAGACATCTCCCCGTCACACGAAGTGACAAATCCAAGTCTTGATCCATGCCAAACCAACAGACACCTTCAGAGATACCTGTAGAGCATCTTTATGATCACCCAGTTATGAGGTGACGTTTGATAGCACACAATGTATTCCTATGGTATCCAAGAGTTGCATGATCCCATGGTCTTAGGTATAGATACTTCACATGAAGAAAGCTATAGCAATAAACTCAAGTGATACGATCGAATGCTAAGCTTAACATTGGGTCTTGTCCATCACATCATTCTTCTAATGATGTTATCCCATTATCAAATGACAACTCATGTCTATGGTTAGGAAACCTTAACCATCTTTGCTCAACGAGCTAGTATAGTAGAGGCTCATTAGGGACATAGTATTTGTTTATGTATTCACACATGTATTTAAGTTTCCGGTCAATAAAATTCTAACATGACTAATAAACCTTTATCATGACCACATAAATATGATAATAACCAATTCATTATTGTCTCTGGGGCACATTTCCAACAGTCTCCCACTTGCACTAGAGTCAATAATCTAGTTTACATAGTTATGAATCTAACACCCATGGAGTTTTGGTGTTGATCATGTTTTGCCCGTGGAAGAGTTTTAGTTAACGGGTCTTCCAGATTCACATCCGTATGGACTTTGGAAATTTCTATGTCTCCATCCTTAACATAATTACGAATGGAGTTGATGTTGCACTTGATATGTTTGGTTCTCTTGTGAAACCTGGGCACCTTGGCAAAGGCAACAGCTCTAGTGTTGTCACAAAAGACAGTCATTGGATCCGATGCACTAGGTATTACACACATATCGGATATGAACTCCTTCAACCAGACTCCTTCTTGCACTGCTTCCGAAGCAGCTATATACTCCGCTTCACATGTAGATCCCGCCACAACGCTCTGCTTAGAACTGCACCAACTAACCGCTCCGCCATTCAATGTAAATACGTATCCGGTTTGAGACTTAGAGTCATCTGGATCTATGTCGAAGCTAGCATCGACGTAACCCTTTACGACGAGCTCTTCGTCACCTCCATAAACGAGAAACAACCTTAGTCCTTTTCAGCTACTTCAGGATGTTCTTGATCATTGTCCAGTGATCTAGTCCTGGATCACTTTGATACCTCTTTGCCAGACTTATGGAAAAGCACACATCAGATCTGGTACACGGCATACATGGCTGAGACATAGGGAATGACTTCATCCTTTCTCTTTCTTCTGTCGTGGTCGGGATTTGAGTCTTACTCAACTTCACACCATCCAATATAGGCATGAACCCTTTCTTTGACTGATCCATTTTTAACTTCTTCAAAACTTTGTCAAAGTATGTGCTTTATGAAAGCACTATTAAGGATCTTGATCTATCTCTATTGATTTTGATGCCCAATATGTATGCAGCTTCACCAAGGTGTTTCATAGAAAAACTCTTGTTCAAATATACTTTTATGCTTTCTAGAAATTCTATATCATTTTCAATCAACAATATGTCATCCATATATAATATTAGAAATGCTACAAAGCTCCCACTCACTTTCTTGTAAATACACACTTCTCTCTAAGTTTGTATAAAACCAAAAGCTTTGATCACCTCATCAAAATGAATATTACAACTCGGAGATGCTTGCACCAATCCAAAGATGGATCGTTGAATCTTGCATACTTTGTTAGCATCCTTAGGGTCGACAAAACCTTGTGGTTGCATCATATACAACTCTTCCTTAAGAAACCCATTAAGGAATGCCATTTTTATATCCATTTGCCGAGATATCATAATCATAAAATGCGGCAATAGCTAACACAATTCTACCATACTTAAGCATCGCTACCAGTGAGAAAGTCTCGTTATAGTCAACCCCTTGAACTTGTCGGAAACCCTTTGCGGCAAGTCGAGCTTTACAGACGGTGACATTACCATCAGTGTGTGTCTTTTTCTTAAAGATCCATTTATTCTCAATGGCTTGCCAATCATCGGGCAAGTCCACCAAAGTCCATACTTTGTTCTCATACATTGATCCTATCTCAGATTTCATGGCCTAAAGCCATTTGTCGGAATCCGGGCTCATCATAACTTCTTCATAGTTCGTAGGTTTGTCGTTGTCTAACAACATGATTTCTAGGACTAGATTACCATACCACTCTGGTGCGGAATATACCCTGCTTGGCCTACGAAGTTTAGTAGTAACTTGATCCGAAGTTTCATATTCATCATCAATAGCTTCATCTTCGGTTGGTGTAGGCAACATGGGAACTGCTTTCTATGATGTGCTTCCTTCCAATTCGAGAGAAGGTACAATTACCTCATCTAATTCTACTTTCCTCCCACTCACTTTTTTAAAGAGATACTCCTTCTCTAGAAAGGTCCCATTCCTGGCAACAAATATCTTGCCCTCGGATCTGTGGTAGAAGGTATACCCAATGATCTCTTTAGGGTATCCTATGAAGACGTACTTCTCCATTTTGGGTTCAAGCTTATCTAGCTGAAGCCACTTGACATAAGTGTCGCATCCCCAAACTTTAACAAACGATAGGTTAGGTTTCTTGCCAAACCACAACTCATACAGTGTCGTCTCAACGGATTTAGACGGTGCCCTATTGAAAGTGAATACGGTTGTCTCTAATGCATAACCCAAAAACGATAGTGGCAAATTAGTAAGAGACATCAAAGAATGCACCCTATCCAATAGAGTACGATTACAACATTCAGATAGACCATTACGTGATGGTGTTCTAGGTGGTGTGAGTTGTGAAACAATTCCACATCATCCTAAATGCATACCAAACTCATAACTCAAATATTCACCTCCACGATTAGATTGTAGAAACTTTATTCACTTGTTATGAAGATTTTCCACTTCACTCTGAAATTCCTTGAAGTTTTCAAATGTTTCACACTTGTGTTTCATTAAGTAATTTACCCATATCTACTCAACTCATCTATGAAGGTTAGAAATTAATGATATCCACCGCGTGCTTCCACACTCATCAGACCGCTTACATAGGTATGTATTATTTCCAATAAGTCACTAGCTCGCTCCATTGTTCTGGAGAACAGAGTTTTAGTCATGTTTCCCATGAGGAATGGTTCACATGTCTCAAATGATTCATAATCAAGATATTCCAAAAGTCCAATGGCATGGAGTTTCTTCATGCTCTTTACACCAATAAGACCTAAGCGGCAGTGCCACAAATATGTGGTACTATCTTTATAAACTCTGCATCTTTTGGAATCAATATTATGAATATGTGTATCACTACAATCAAGGTTCAAAAAGAATAAACCATTCACAAGGGGTGCATGACCATAAAAGAGATTACTCATATAAATAGAACAACCATTATCCTATGACTTAAATGAATAACCATCTCACAATAAACAAGATCATGACATAATGTTCATGCTGAATGCAGGCACCAAATAACAATTATGTAGGTTTAAAACTAATCTCGAAGGTAGATGTAGAGGTAGCATGCCAATGGTGATCACATCAACCTTGGAACCATTTTTGGCACGCACCATCACCTCATCCTTAGGCAGCCTTTGTTTGTTCCGTAGCTCCTGTTTTGAGTTACAAATATTAGCAACCGAACCAGTATCAAATACCCAGGCGCTACTACGAGCACTAGTAAGGTACATATAGATAACATGTATATCAAATATACATTTGTTGACGTTGCCAGCCTTCTAATCTGCCAAGTACTTGGGGCAGTTCCGCTTCTAGTGACCATTCCCCTTGTAGTAGAAACACTCAGTCTTAGGTTTGGGGCCAGGCGTGGGTTTCTTCATGGGAACGGCAACTGTCTTGCCATTCTTCTTGAAGTTCCCTTTCTTTCCCTTGCCTTTCTTGAAACTAGTGGTCTTTCTAACCATTAACACTTGATGCTCCTACTTGATTTCTACGCTCGCGGCCTTAAGCATCGCGAAGAGCTCGGGAATTGTTTTCCCCACCCCTTTCATATTATAGTTCATCACAAAGCTCTTATAGCTTCGTGGTAGTGAGTGGAGAACTATGTCAATGACCGTGTCATCTGGAAGATTAACTCCCAATTGAGTCAAGCGGTTGTGAAACACACACGTTCTGAGTATATGCTCACTAATAGAATTGTTCTCCTCCATCTTGAAGCTAAAGAACTTGTTGGGGGTGTCATACCTCTCAACCCAGGCATGAGCTTGAAATACCAATTTCAGCTCCTGGAACATCTCATATGCTCCATGGTGCTCAAAACGTCTTTGGATCCCCATTTCTAAGTCGTAAAGCATGGCGCACTGAACCATTGAGTAGTCATCAGAACACGCCTCTATCAATGCTCACAGTGTCCCTTCGAGACACATCCGCCTACATGAGTTCAAGCTTCTCCAACTGGAGCCAAGGATGGGCTCTTGACCAGCCGCCACAATGATCCTGCCAGTTTGGGCTTGAAAAAGCTTAAGCTTGGGGGAGGTCACCGCAAATTCTACATCAAGATGTGGCGGTATTAATTGAATAAATTGTAATGAGGTTGTACTTAAGCTTGTGGAGCTTCAAAACACCCATGTTGGTGTGTTCCAACACTTTTCTTTTTATTCGCGTTCGTTTTTCTTTTTGCCTTTGCGATTTTTTTTGCAAGTTAGTTTTTAAAAAAATGTAAAAACCAAAAAATTAGAATAAGCTTTGCTTTGTTCTTGTTATTGTTACCCCTTGGAGTTCCTTTGCATTTGTCCAGAGGAGTTGATCTACGCGAGACAACAAGGAATGCAAGAATAAGGAAGAGACGTGTGTAAATTCACAACTGTGAAGGTATGTCCTACGACTCCTGTCTTTTCCACTTTACATACTTAGAGTAGATGTAGTAGTATGTCTGATATGTCCAAGAGGGAGTAAGTCTTGATAATTAAAACAAGTTGTGTTCTAGTGGCTAAAATTGTTGAGAAACGTAGCATGCAATTCAAAAAATTATCTACACTCACGCAAGATCTGTCTAGGAGATGCATAGCAACGAGAGGAGGGGAGTGTGTCCATGTACCCTCGTAGACCAAAAGCGGAAGCATTTTACAATGTGGTTGATGTAGTCGAACTTCTTCTCGTTTCGACCGAACTGAACATACGGCAGCTCCGAATTCTGCACACGTTCAGCTCGGCGACGTCCCTCGAACTCTTGATCTAGCAAAGTGTCAAGGAAGTAGATGAGTTCTGTCAGCACGACGGCATGGTGATGGTGATGATGAAGTGATCCACCCAGGGCTTCACCTAAGCACTATGAGATTATGACCGTGGGAGCGAACAGTGGAGGGCGGCGCCGCACACGGCTAAAAATGATGTTCGTGTGTTCTAGGCGCCCCCTCCCCACATATATATAGGTTGGAGGGGGAGGAGGAATCCAAGGGGCACCCCCAAGTAGGTCGAATCCTACTTGGGGTGCAACCCCAATTCGCCCCCCCCCCCCTTCCTTTTTCATGGCACTAGGAGAAGGAAGGAGATGTGGCGCCCTCCCCTTTCCTCTCTCCCTTGAGGAGGGGAAGGAAGGAGGGGCTAGCCGTCCTCCCTTGTCTTCCCTATGGCCAGATGACTACTTGGAGGGGCACAACAGCCCCCTTTGGGTTGTTCTGTCTCTCCCTTGGCCCAATAGGCCCATAACTTTGCCGGGGGGTGCCCGGAACCCCTTCCGGTGACCCAATATCACCCGGAACACTTCCGGTGTCGAAATATCATCATCCTATATATGAATCTTTACCTCTCGACCATTTCGAGACTCCCTGTCATGTACGTGGTCTCATCCGGGACTTCGAACAACATTCGTTCATCAAATCACATAACTCATATAATACAAAATCGTCATCGAACGTTAAGCGTGCGGACCCTACGGGTTCGAGAACTATGTAGACATGGTCGAGACACCTCTTCGGTCAACAACCAATAGCAGAACCTGGATGCTCATGTTGGCTCCTACACATTCTACGAAGATCTTTATCGGTCGTATTGTAATGACAACATACGTTATTTCCTTTATCGTCGGTACGTTAATTGCCCGAGATTCGATCGTCGGTATCTTCATACCTAGTTCAATCTCGTTACCAACAAGTCTCTTTACTCGTTCCATAATGCATCATCCTGCAATTAACTCATTAGTCACATTGCTTGCAAGGCTTATGATGATGTGCATTACCGAGAGCGCCTAGAGATACCTCTCTTATACTCAGAGTGACAAATCCTAATCTTGATCTATGACAACCCAACAAACACCTTCGAAGATACCTGCAGAGCATCTTTATAATCACCCAGTTATGTTGTTACGTTTGATAGCACACAAGGTATTCCTCTGGTATTCGGGAGTTGCATAATCTCATAGTCGGAGGGACGTTTATTTGACATGAAGAAAGCAATAGCCATAAAACTGAACGATCAATATGCTAAGTGAAAGGATGGGTCATGTCCATCACATCATTCTCCTAATGATATGATCCCGTCCATCAAATGGCAACACATGTCTATGGTTAGGAAACTTAACCATCTTTGATTAACGTGCTAGTCTAGTAGAGGCTTACTAGGGACTTGGTATTTTGTCTATGTATCCACACATGTATCAAGTTTCCGGTTAATACAATTCTAGCATGAATAATAAACATTTATCATGAAATAAGGAAATATAAAATAACAACTTTATTATTTCCTCTAGGGAATATTTCCTTCAGTCTCCCACTCTCACTAGAGTCAATAATCTAGATTACATAGTAATGATTCTAACGCCCATGGAGTCTTGATGTTGATCATGTTTTGCTCGTGGAAGAGGCTTAGTCAACGGGTCTGCTACATTCAGATATGTATGTATTTTGTAAATCTCTATGTCTCCCTCCTTGACTTGATCACGGATGGAGTTGAAGCGTCTCTTGATGTGTTTGGTTCTTTTGTGAAACATGGATTCCTTCGCCAAGGTAATTGCCCGAGTGTTGTCACAAAAGATTTTCATTGGACCCAATGCACTAGGTATTACACCTAGATCGGATATGAACACCTTCATCCATACTCCTTCATTTGTTGCTTCTAAAGCAGCTACGTACTCTGATTCACATGTAGATCCCGCCACGACCCTTTGCTTGGAACTGCACCAACTGACAGCTCCACCATTCGATAAAAATATGTATCCGGTTTGTGACTTAGAGTCATCCGGATCAGTGTCAAAGCTAGCATCGACGTAACCATTTACAACGAGCTCTTTGTCAACTCCATAAACGAGAAACATATCCTTGGTCCTTTTCAGGTACTTTAGGGTGTTCTTGACCGCTGTCTAGTGATCCACTACTAGATTACTTTGGTACCTCCCTGCTAGACTTATAGCAAGACACACATCAGGTCTAGTACATAGCATTGCATACATGATAGAACCTATGGTTGAGGCATAGGGAATGACTTTTATTTTCTCTCTATCTTCTGCAGTGGTCGGGCATTGAGTCTGACTCAACTTCACACCTGGTAACATAGGCAAGAACCCTTTCTTTGACTGGTCCATGTTGAACTTCTTCAAAACTTTATCAAGGTATGTGCTTTGTGAATGTCCTATCAAGCGTCTTGATCTATCTTTATAGATCTTGATGCCCAATATATAAGCAGCTTCACCGAGGTATTTCATTGAAAAATTCTTATTCGAGTATCCTTTATGCTATCCAGAAATTCTACAACATTTCCAATCAACAATATGTCATCCACATATAATATCAGAAATGCTATAGAGCTCCCACTCACTATCTTGTAAATACAGGCTTCTCCAAAAGTCTGTATCAAACCATATGCTTTGATCACCTCAGCAGAGCATATATTCCAACTCTGAGATGCTTGCACTAGTACATAGATGGATCGCTGGAGCTTGCATACTTTCTTAGCACATTTAGGATAGACCAAACCTTCTGGTTGCATCATATACAACTATTATTTAAGAAATCCATTGAGGAATGCAGTTTTGACGTCCATTTGCCAGATTTCATAATTATAAAATGCAGCAATTGCTAACATGATTCGGACAGACTTAAGCATCGCTACGGGTGAGAAAGTCTCATCATAGTCAACTCCTTGAACTTGCCGAAAACCTTTCGCAACAAGTCAAGCTTTGTAGACATTAACATTACCGTCAGCGTCGGTCTTCTTATTGAAGATCCATTTATTTTATATTTCTCGCCGATCATCGGGCAAGTCCACCAAACTCCACACTTTCTTCTCATACATGGATCCTATCTCAGATTTCATGGCCTCAAGCCATCTATAAGAATTTAGGCTCATCACAGCTTCTCCATAGTTTGTAGGTATGTCATGGTGTAGTACCATGACCTCCAGAACAGGATTACTGTACCACTCTTGTGGGAAACGGGCTCTGGTTTACCTACAAGGTTCGATAGTAACACTCCAATAAAAAGACACATCCGTGACATTTTGGTCCGAACGAAACTTTTTTCTGTCATACTTATGACACTTCTATGACAATAATTGTGACAAAACATGGTATCATCATAGATGTGGTGGGGTCCTACTTCTATGACAAAAAATCATGACAGAAAATGGGCTTTTCGTCCTGGGCGAGCCGGAGACGCGGTTGCATGACATTCTTTGGGCCGTCCATGACGGAAAAACCGTGGTAGAAGCGAGGGCGAGGAAAATATCGGGGTGTTCCCGGTTACGGTGGGTGGTCGGGGTCGAGCGATGCATATTTCTCTCGTACACGCACGCGCATGGGTGCGAGACGTTGGGCTCTAACTGAACCCGAGCGAGGCGTTGGGCTCTAACTGAACCCGAGCGATTGCACTGCAGGCTACGCGTTACTGAACCCGAGCGATCGATCGATGGCTGTTAACTGAACCCGATATAGCGATTCCTTCGCTACAGCTGCTAACTGAAGCCGATCGATGATGCCTCTGCATGAACAGTGAGCGTTGCTGGGGGTTTGGATGAACAGTTCCCGGTGGGGGTGGCTGAACAGGACCCCGTGGTGTTGCCTCTGCATGAACAGGACCCCGTTCGATCGAGCCAGTTGGGACTGCATGAACAGGGCCCCGTGGAGGGCTGCATGAACAGGACCACCCTGTGGAGGGCTGCATCAACAGTAGACGATGGACGGCTGGATGAACAATAGCCCGTGGAGGGGTGGTTGAACAGGAGCCCGTGGAGAGGGCTGATTGAAAAGTAGCCGGTGGAGGAGCGCGCGGTGGAGGCTGAACAGTCATAGGTGGAGGCTGGAGGAGGTCGATGGTGGATGAACAGTAGCCCGTGGAGGTTGGAGGGCGTCGATGGTGGTGATGAACAGTATCCCGTGGAGTCCCGTTTTGCGGTACGCCACACCCCTCCCGATGAACAGGACCCCCGTTTCGACCGTAGTGCTCCAACACAAGTCCGTTTTCTCCGTTTTGCGGTACGCCACACCCCTCCCGATCAACAGGACCCCTATTTCGACCGTAGGAGGTCCGTTTCCTCCGTTTTGTGGTACGCCAGACCCCTCTCGATGAATAGGATCCCGTTTCGAACGTGGCCGGTCGAACACAAGGTCGTTTCCATCGGCTGTTCCGTCCTAGCCCTCCCGATGAACACGACGACGCATTCCGTTCTGACCCAGCCAGTTGGCTCCCCATGAACACGATGACGATGATGTTTCTCCGTTCCGACCCAGCCATGTACACGAGCTCTGGCCGTACGTATGCGCGAGTAGGCGTTTGAGACCCTGCCCGTATGTACGTACGTGGCCGTATTTTCTTTCTTGCACATTTGCCGCTGTACGTACGTGCACATGCTACGTGCGCCCCTCTACTAGGACACGTGCACGCCTCTACATCGACCAGTAGGTACATACATGTTCGCGACCAGAATGACAACGCTACGTACGCTTCGACCAGGGGGGTCCCGACTGTCAGGCACTTCCTTGCGTGCGAAGATGTAGCTGGTGGGTCCCAGCAGTCAGGGGGGCGAATCGTTTTTTTTCGGACGCACTTCCTTTCGTGTGGAGATGTAGCTAGTGGGTCCCAGCAGTCAGGGGGGAAAATCGTTTTTTTCGAACGCACTTCCTTGCGTGCGAAGATGTAGCTGGTGGGTCCCAGCAGTCAGGGGGGAATGTTTATTTCACGAAATACGATGGCCCGTCCGGTGGGTCCCTGATGTCAGGTGGAGGAATAATTATTTTGCGCGTAATAAGGAGGCACTTCCTTGCTGCGGCCGTGGACCCAGCTGTCAGCCTCTCCACGTACAGTCCACGTCCGATGAAGCCGTTCCTTGACCACGTTGACCACGACGCGTCGAGAGCACCAGGGCGGTGGACGACGGCGAGGCCTAGGAAGGGGACGACGTGGAGACGGGGAAGATGCGGTAGTGGATGCCCACGCGTAAAGGAGTATGAGGGTTCACTAGTTCACTGTGGTGTGAGGCTACCGTCGCCGTAGAATAACAGGGGGTGTGGGTGAGTAGAGGGATGGCCTGGCCAGCGGTGAGAATAGTAGGGGCGGTGAGGCCTCCGCGGCAGCACAACTGGTCACGGGAGGCAGGATCATGCGGCACGACCGGCGCTGCTTTGGGCGGCTGGAGCAACAAGACCAGAGGTTGAAGAAGCACTATGGACATTGGATGGACATCGTATGGTCACTGGAGCTAGAATCGTTCATATTGACTAAGTTGACAAAGCACACCGTCCCCGTCAACTTAGTAGGCCCACAAGTCAGCCTCACACCAAGGTGGGTCCCAACCAGCAGGGGGGTATACATTTTTTTGTGAGTAATAAGGAGGCACTTCGAGTGGGTCCGAGCAGACAGCGGGGAGAATGTTTTTTCGCGCAATACGGTGGCCCGTCCGGTGGGTCCCAGCAGTCAGGGGGGAAATGTTTTTTTCGACAAGTACGGTGGCCCGTCCAGTGGGTCCCTGCTGTCAGGTGGAGGAATAATTATTTTCCGCATAATAAGGAGGCACTTCCTTGCAGATGTCGTTGACCCAACTGTCAGCCTCTCCACGTACAGTACTCTTCCGATGGAAGTCGTTCCTTGACCATGTTGACCACGCCGCGCCGATAGCACTAGGGCGCTGGACGACGGCGAGGCCTAGGAAGGGGACGACGCGGAGCCGGGGAAGACGCGGCAGTGGAAGACCGCGCAGAGAGGAGTACGAGGGTTCACTGGTTCGGCTGCGGTGTGAGGCTGCCGTCGGCGCAGGGCCTGGCCAGTGGTGGGAATAGTAGGGGGCGGCGAGGCCTCCGCGGCATCGTAGCCGGCCACGGGAGGAAGGAGCACGAGGCACGATCGGCGCTGGTTTGGTCGGCTGGAGCAAGAAGACCAGAGGTTGAAGAAGCACTACGGCCGTTGGATGGACATCGTACGGTCAATGGAGCTAGAATCGTGCATATTGACTAAGTTGACAAAACCCTCTGTCCCCGTCAATTTAGTAGGCCCACAAGTCAGCCTCCCACTATACTGGGTCCCAGCTAGCTGTCACACCCTGCATTTTGTAACATGTTATTTGCATCAATGAAGCATGAAAATTTGGACCAACAATTTTTTTTGGCATCATTTGGCTTTTATTTGGAATTGAGTTTTTCTTCAAGTGCTTTTTATGTGCTCATTAAAGTCAACTATTAACTCTTGTAGAATTCATCTCCATACCCAAAACTTCTGCCCAATGATCATACCAAGTGTTATATAACAGTATAGTATTTTCTTATAAAAATAATTTGGCCAAAATGTATTTTATAAATCTAGTATTCCTAAAACCCCTGAATTGAGGTTTGCACTGCAAGTGCTTGATTTAGGGTGAGAAAATTATTTCAAAAAGTATGTTTGAGACCTAGTAGTCATAGGACTCCCAGAAACCACAAAAGTATAATTTTAAAAGTTATCTTCCTATTTTATTTAAAAGCTTTTTCTGAAGGCCAGAAATGGTCTTTAATAGGGGAAAATTATTTAAGTATTTCAAAAATATTTGCCAAAATTCAGGGAGACTCATAGGACATATATTGTCCATATATAAGAGTTTCAACACTTGATCATGTTCAAAATAATGGGCTAATCCCTCCAAATCCCTTTCTGGATATTTCAAGCTTTTGAAATATTTACAAAGGAAATATTCTCCAAAAATTCCAGGGAAATTCTATCATGTCATATATGACATATCTGATGATCTTGCCAAGTCCCATGCCTTCGGAAGCAAGAAAACATCATCAAAACCCTTCAAAACCATTCTGTCCATATTTGAAGTTTGAGCAACTTTACATTGCCAAACTTATCCAAATGCTCTCAAACTTGGTGCACATGCTAGAATGGCCTAATAAGGCATTTAGACCAAATGACACAACATTTGGAGTAGGGTAACTTGATCAAAATACCCCAAAACCATTTCTGTTCAAATGCAAATTTGAACAACTTTACATTACCAACTTTTTACCTGGAGCTTCAAACTTTGTGGGCATTATCAATACCCCAAATGATGAAACTACACCAAGTGGTGCATCAAGGGGAGATGATTAGCTTGACTCAAACAAGATGAAGCAATTTCTGTTGATTTCTAGGGTTCACCAAAGTTACATTGGCTAGTTTCTTCAAATGAGCCCAAATTTGGTGAAACACCCTATTTTCTCATAACATTCAATCCTGCTAAGTGTCATGGCAAGTGGAGATCATTTTCTTGATCAAAACTTGATCAAACACCTTCTGCAATTTTACCAAAACTACCATCTTGACCACTTTTACTATTTACCTTGGCCTCAACTTTCTACCACAGCTTCATCTAGTTACTATCTATCTCCAGTAACTCCCCCATGTCCCCAGCTCCATGATTGAGGGGTGAAAACCCTAGTTCACCTTGCTGGACAGCCATTTTCTACCAAGTTACCAGCTTCCTCTCTCTCTCCTTGACTCTCCAGAGCATCCAATGCCACAGCTGGGCTGATTACATCACCCTAAACCCCCCAGACACGGCGGACACGCCCAGAGGGCCAATGGCATGCCATGGCATGCAATTAGGCCGCTCCAGAGCGCCCTACAGTGCGCACCCGCACTGTAGCTTCGCCCAATCGCCTGCCCCCGACAGCCTCGAGCTCTCCCCTCGCGCCAGTCGATGTCCCTCGACGTCCGCGACCTCCCCGGTGCTGTCCCCCCTCCTCCTCCGCCCTCCAGTGGCTGTCTTCACATGCGCGCTGGCCGCCCGCAGCCTCCACTCTTCGGCCTCGCACGCGCACGCAGTCTGGAGCGTCCCCCGCTCCTCCTCTCTCTTCCCTCCGCCCTGGAGATCGTCCAGCAACGCCACAGACTCACTCCTGTCGCCTCCCGTGCACTGTGGCGTCGAGCAGAAGCTCGCCGGCGCACAGGTCCACGGGACCTCGCTGCTCCCCTATAAATAGGGCCCCCGACCCCTCCACTCTTCACCAACAACCTCCCCTCACCCCCAGCAACACCACAATACCACTCAATAATCCCCAGAACGCCGCAGTGCTCGGGATCGACCAGAGCTCCGCCGCGTCAGGCAACCGGCGATCTCGCAGTACAAGCCCTCCCAACTCCTCCTTTTGCTCGATTTGTAACCACCGCACCCCACTGATACTTTCCCCTCTCTTTTCCCACTCTATAGCTGTCGGAATCGGCCGGAGCAGCGACCTCCCGAAGCTCCTCCGCCGTCCCACCTCGCCGCCGGCGAACCAGGCCTCCCCGGCGAGTCGCACCACCACCACTGCATCCGCGACTCGCTGCAGAGTCCATCCCCGCCATCCGTTTGCCCCGACGTGCCCGAATTCGCCGCCGGTGAGCTCGCCGTGGCCGTGGCCGAGAGGTTGAAGATGACAGGCGGGCCCCGCCTATCATCCTCACCGCTCCCTCTCTCCCGTCGCAGCCGCTGACCGCTAGGCCCCGCCCGTCAGGTTTAAAACCCTGACGCGCGCGCGCTGGCGCCCGAGCGGCTGGGCTAGATGCCCTGGGCCGTGCACTGTGGCCGCTCTGGCCCAGTGGCACAGGGCCATTTGTTTTTATTCTTTCTGTGATTAATTCAATTAATTTTACAGAAATGAATATTAGTCCAAATGAAATAATTCCAACTCCTAAATTCTTGTAATATTCCAACCTATTTAATGGTGTCACTTTCACACATATCCATGAAACATTTCTGTTCTGTTCCAATTTAAATTCAAATTTGAGCACTAAAAATCCTGTTCTAAAATCCTTAGATTCCATTCTGTAACTCCAAAACTCCAACTAAGAATTTTTGTCATCTTAGTTTTCCCTCTAGTATTTAACAAAAATAAGTTGACATTTTTCTGGGCACTTTGATTTTTCTGTTTTCATTGTGGTCTTATTTTCCCGTTGTTATTTTGCGACGATTAGATCCCGTATTTGACGAAGTTGCTGAAGAAGGAGAAGGAGAAGGATTTGAAGACTTTGAAGACCAAGCCAATCCAGGCAAGCAGCACTTTGACCATGATACACTTGTTCTTCGGAACCCGTTTGTTTCCGATGCATGATGATAGAGTTACGGTGGTGACCTAGTTGAACCACCACATGATGCATGCTTTGCTCTTGATCTTTGCTATGTGCTAGATGGCATGCAAATAGTTATTAGTGATGCTTAGAGATGCATGTGTGATATGAACCTTCGTGGTTGAAATCTTTGCATGAACCCCATCGGGTGCCCATAATGCCCGAGGGTGATGTTGAGTTAGGCCATCACTTGAGGAAGAAGTGATGTGCCGGTAAAATCTTGTGCATGGGTGAAATGATGGATTAGATTTATGTGTGACTACCGTCCCAACCAAACATGTGCAACCACTCTACCCCTTATGGGATGGGGCTTTATTGATTACTTAGGTCGATACTAGCATGGTACCCGCATTACTAGTGACGGGAAGACTTGAGGTCTTTCCCGGGACGGGGTCGTGCTTGGATAGACGACCATGACTGTTTTCACAGGGCACCGGACACACCGTTGGTCCCTTCGGGTACGCGTGACATTGAAATTAGGGCAAGTCCCGTGATCTACTATTTGTACTCGAGGGCCGTGTACCAACGAGTGGACTCTATGTTAGTGTCATCTAAGGAAAGATAATGTTCGGGTGCTTCCCCCGAGTACTTGAGGTACTGCAGGATCGTGGATGACACGAAAGCTTCCCGGATCTTGTGGGTAAAGTGCGCAACCTCTACAGAGTGTAAAACTATTCGAATAGCCGTGTCCACGGTCATGGACAATTGGGTGGTGCTACTTAAACTATGTCCAGAATTTTACTACATCAGTGAAAGTATGTGTGAGTCAAGGTGGTGACTTGACTCGATGAGTTGAATCATACTCATGTTGATATCGGTAACCTATCTTCGAGGTTACGTGAGTTTATTGATGCATACACTTGATGGTAGAATATTTATTCTAGCCCATTGCTAGATTGCTCATTATTGTTCAATTGCATTGTTACTTTGAACCACATCATGGGTTGCTTGCGAGTACATTCAAAGTACTCATTGGCTTGCCACTGGTTATTTAATTGGCCAGGCATGGAGGAACAGGAATATGAGGAAGAGTTCTTTGGAGACGAACATGCGAACTAGGACGCTATCCCAGTCAGAATGCGTGTAGGGTTAAGGTAGATGGCATGGGTTCTACCTATCATCGAAGACTTCTGCTATTTGAGTTATTTGCTATTCAGCCCTTGAGGCTTTATCTATGTAAGACTTGGCCATAATGGCCATAATTTGTGTAAGACGATATGTATGGATGTAAGACTCTTGTTATTCAGCTTCTGTGTGTTCAGTGAGCATTGATCTCTGGGATCACTGTACACGTGCATTCGGTGATCTCGACTTCTAAGTCGGGGTCCCCACAGAGCTGGTATCAGAGCCATCCTAACTGTAGGATGCCTTAGTTAGCATGGGCGTTAGTTAGATGAGACCCCTTTTTCAAAAACCTTCTGAACCTCTCTTCTTTTCTAAACCTGAGATTTCATCAGCTTATTAACCTCTCCTATTCCACCTTTGTTTCTCGAGGATAGCCTCCAAGAGTGTCAGTTCCACCGAGCGCCCATCCTCACATACCTTGAGCATTGGGTTAGCGACACTGAGGTGGAATACCATGTGGAAGTGATCGTGAAGGCAAACGATCCTCCCACAAGTTGGTTCTTTGAGGGACCCCAGATGGCAACACTACCTCATGTCGAGGCTGCTGCACTCAAGGCACTAACCCGTCTCCGCGAGCTCCTTCCGGAGATGGCAGCCAAGATGACAACCCGCTTCTTACCTTACCGGAAGGAAGGTGAAGATGAAAGCAGCGCACTAGCCCCTCCACTGAAGGAAGGAGTCTCGCTTCAGTTCCAGACCTACTTCAGTCTATGTGCCGACAGCTTGGCACAAGACTTGGCCTCGGAATCAATGAAGCTTCGAGAAGAACTTCACAAGACCAAGGCACTTCTTCGCCGAGCTCAAGAGAAGACAAATAGGATCAAGAAGGAAGGAGCACCTTCCGGACAGTCTGCTATCGCATACCAAGGCGGAAGGCCCTCCGAAGATGTATCTTCCAAGAATGAAGAACCACCTCGGCGACGCCGGATGACGGCAAGGGAATATCGCAAGCTTTTCCCTGCACCATCGACGAAGCACCGTCGTATCCAACTCCTCCACTCCCCCACACCCTCAAGTGACAAGGGGGCCCAGAAAGATGAAGACAAGGAGGAAGACCCTGAGGAGCCGGAATACGCGACCGAGCATTCCGCCGCTTAGGCATTATTCGCTACTCGGATATGCCAGTTGTGACCTCTACGGTAGGATAGGTCGTGTAACCCCTATGCGCAGTCGAGTCCTTATATGGTTCATATGAAACCATCTAGTGTTTGCTTTTGTCGTGTTTGGATGTATGTCGTATTCTTCCTTCGGGAATGTGTAAACGACTGCATCACCCATTTGGATTTTAATGAATGTGTTTTGGCCTTTAGGCCCTTGGATCATTTGATTAGTGTCACACCCACCCCCTTACTAGGCACCCATCTATGTTGCTTTCCCTCTTCCAAGTCATGAGACCTTTTACCGCTCCAACAGGATGCCTGTTGTAACTCGTACTGGTACCTCTAGCCAGCAGCCTGAAGCCGGAGCATCCGCTCAGTCAGAGGCAGGCCACGACCAAACCAACGACCAAGCTCCACCACCACCACCTCCTCCGAACATGGACATGGCTTAGCTTCTCCAAGCCTTCCGAGAGGAACGCCAAGCCAACATTGCAGCCCTTCAGTTGATTGCTCAAGCTGTCACCAACAACCGCCAGCCGGCGGGGAATGGCAATGGACGTTCCACGTTGGCAGAGTTCAAGAAGCATGCACCACCAACCTTTATCGAGACTGTTGAACCCCTGGATGCAGACGACTGGGTCCGCACCATTGAGGACATACTAGAACTAGTCGGATGCACCGAAGATCGCAAGAAGTTGGCTTATGCAGCCCACTGCCTCGGGGAGACTGCTAGAGCTTGGTGGGATGGATTCAAGGTCATGCATGTTGAACAAGACATCACTTGGGTCAACTTCAAGGCAGAATTCCGCAAAGCCCACATTCCTTCCGGAATCATGGCTATCAAAAAGTGTGAGTTCCGAGCCCTGAAGCAAGGAAGTGGCACTGTCAAGGAGTACATGCAGAAGTTCAGTGTTCTGTCAAGGTATGCCCCTGAAGATGTCAGCACTGATGCTGCAAAAAGGGAGCGCTTCATGGAAGGCCTCAATCAGACTCTGCAATACTCGCTTGTCGTGTGCGACTGCACAACCTTCCCTGACCTAGTGAACAAAGCACTTATGCTTGAAGACAAGCGGCGTGCTTTGGAAGACACTCGCAAGTGCAAGATGGTCAGCATGGGAAGTTCCAGCAACCAGAAGCCTCGTCCGTGGAAGTCAGCCCCGGCCAAACCAACCTATCAGCAACCAAGAGCTCCCGCACCCCGCACCAACTTCCAGCCTCAGCAGTATGCCAACCCGAGGCCAGCTTTCAACCCCAATAACAGTGGTGGCAACAAGATCAACAATCTAAACCAAGTCACTTGCTTTGGATGTGGTCAGTCAGGACACATCTCAAGGGTGTGCCCCAACAAGAAGCCAGATGCCCCGCGCCCCAATGCGCAGAACCCAGGACAAGGCCGCGGGATGCCACCAAGGAACCCCTCTCCTCGCAACCCGCCTAACCATGGGAAGGGGTGTGTGAATCACGTCACTGCTGAAGAAGCCCAGGAAGACCCGGACGTCGTGCTGGGTACGTTTCTTCTCAACTCAGCACCTGCAACTGTCTTGTTTGATTCTGGAGCAACGCATTCATTTGTCACTCAAAGATTTGCATTAAAAAGTGGCATGACCTCTACACCCCTGAATAATCCTATGGTGGTACAAACCCCCGGAGCAGAGATGAGAGCCAAGATAGGCTGTAAAGGAGTCAGTATTACCATTAACGGTGTAGACTTCCTAGCATACCTTATCATCCTGAGATCACAAGGCTTGGATGTGATCCTAGGGATTGATTGGCTCAGTAAGCACCAAGGCTTATTAGACTGTGCCAATCGGACAGTCACCGTGACCAATGAACAAGGAGTCGAAGTCAAGTTTGCTCCCAACTCCTCTTCCGCTCAAGCCATTCGAGTCAACTGTGTGTCTGAAGTTGGGCTAGAGCAAGTACCGGTGGTATGCGAGTATCCCGATGTCTTTCCGGATGAACTACCGGGAATGCCCCCTGACCGTGACATTGAGTTCATCATCGAGCTCGAGCCCGGAGCAGGACCCATCTATAAGAAGCCTTATAGAATGGGGACGGAAGAATTAGCCGAGTTGAAGAAGCAACTGGAAGGCAGCTGAGGAAGGGATTTATCCGCCCAAGTGCCTCCCCTTGGGGATCACCTGTTCTGTTTGTGGCAAAGAGGGACGGTACCATCAGCTTATGCATTTACTATCGTTCCCTCAATGAAGTTACAATCAAGAACAAATACCCACTTCCCAAGATCAAAAACCTATTTGATCAGCTCAGCGGAGCCAAGGTGTTCTCCAAGATCGACCTCAGATCTGGGTACTACCAGCTGAAGATCAGACCCCAAGATATTCCGAAGACGGCATTTGTAACCAGATATGGCCTGTACGAGTGCACGGTCATGTCCTTTGGGTTAACCAATGCCCCAGCTTACTTCATGTATCTCATGAATAATGTCTTCATGGACTATTTGGACAAGTTCGTTGTTGTCTTCATCGATGACATTCTTGTCTTCTCGAAGACGGAGGAAGAACACGAGCAACATTTGAGGATGGTCCTAGATAAGCTTCGGGAGCGCCAACTGTATGCCAAATTCAGCAAGTGTGAGTTCTGGCTGCATAAAGTTGGATTCTTAGGTCATGTCTTGACCGAAGAAGGATTATCAGTTGATCCCGCGAAGATCGAAGCTGTGACCCAATGGCAATCTCCAACGACCGTCAAGGAAGTCAGAAGCTTCCTCGGACTTGCGGGCTATTACCGCAAATTCGTGGAAGGATTCTCTAGCATTGCCCGGCCAATGACTCAGCTCCTCAAGAAGGACAAGAAGTTCGAGTGGACGCCAAAATGCGAAGAGAGCTTCCAAGAGCTCAAGAAGAGATTGACCACCGCCCTAGTTCTGGCAACACCTGATATTCACAAGGAGTTCGTGATATATTGTGATGCCTCTCGAACCGGATTGGGAAGCGTTCTGATGCAAGAAGGACGAGTCATAGCATACCTCTCCAGGCAGCTACGACCTCATGAGGAGAACTACGCTACTCACGATCTTGAGTTAGCGGCAGTAGTTCATGCCTTGAAGACATGGCGGCATTACCTCCTAGGGAAACGGTGTGAGATATACACAGACCACACAAGTCTGAAGTACATTTTCACCCAAAAGGAATTGAACATGAGGCAGCGAAGATGGTTGGAACTCATCAAAGACTATGACCTCAGTGTTCAATATCACCCCGGGAAGGCTAACATGGTGGCCGATGCCTTAAGCAGGAAGGCTTGCTCTTTGAATGCTATTATTCAAAAGAGGCAGCCAGCCTTGTTTAAGGAGCTCGAACAATTCAGTTTGGAATTGGTCACCCCTGGATTTCTGGATCATTTGGAAGTCAGACCGACCCTGATCGACGAAGTCAAGAAGGCACAAGATGGACACGCAAGCATTGAAGGCATCAAGAAGAAGATGAAGCTAAGCAAGGCCCCAGGATTCTCCGAAGACGAGGACGGGATTGTTTGGTACAAAGGCCGCATATGCGTACCAAACAAGATGGAGCTAAAGAACCTGATCCTGCAAGAAGCCCATGACCCTCCATATTCCATCCACCCCGGAGGAACCAAGATGTATCAAGACTTGAAGGCAAGATTCTGGTGGCACGGGATGAAAAGAGAGACTGCAACCTATGTTGCAAAGTGTGATGTGTGCCAAAGGGTCAAGGCTGAATATCAGCGACCCGCTGGATTGCTTCAACCACTCAAGGTTCCTGAGTGGAAGTGGGATAAAGTCGGAATGGAGTTCATCACTTGATTACCAAGGTCAAATAGAGGACATGACTCTATCTGGGTCGTAGTCGATCATTTGACCAAGGTGGCCCATTTCATTCCTGTCAAGACCACTTATGATGGCAACCGGCTGGCAGCTCTCTACATCGACAGAATCGTAAGCCTTCACGGTGTTCCCAAGGAGATTGTGTCAGATCGAGGAACCCAGTTCACCTCAAGGTTCTGGAAGAAGTTCCAAGAAGCCTTGGGAACCAAATTGTCTTTCAGCACAGCTTTCCACCCACAGACCGGAGGTCAGACAGAACGAGTAAATCAAATTCTCGAAGATATGCTCCGAGCCTGTGTCTTGGCGTATGGAGCCAAGTGGGAAGATTGTCTCCCTTTTGCCGAGTTCTCCTATAACAACAGTTATCAGTCGAGCCTTTAGATGGCACCATTTGAGGTGTTGTATGTACGCAGATGTCGCACACCCCTCAACTGGTCAGAGACTGGAGCAGGGCTAGTCTTTGGACCGGATATTCTCCGCGTAGCAGAAGAGCAAGTCCAACTAGTCAGAGAACGATTGAAGGCAGCCAAGTCAAGGCAGAAGAGCTATGCTGACACTCACCGTCGGGACATGAGTTTCCATGTCGGGGACCATGTGTACCGGCGGGTAACTCCTCTAAAGGGAACCAAGCGTTTCCACGTCAACAGGAAGCTCGCACCAAGGTTAATTGGACCCTTTGAGATCACTGCACGACGAGGAGAAGTGGCTTACCAGTTGGAACTACCACCTGAGCTATCCGATGTGCACAACGTATTCCACGTGTCACAACTCCGGAAATGTCTCCAAGTTCCGAACAAGCCTGATCTCTACAAGGATGTTGATCACCAAGCCATTGATCTGCAGCCTGATTTGACCTACCACGAGAAGCCCATTCGCATTCTGGATGAAGCAGAACGACGGACGCGAAGCCGTACCATCAAGTACTTCAAGGTCCAGTGGAGTAACCACACGGAAGCAGAAGCAACCTGGGAACGTGAAGACTATCTTAGATCCGAGTTTCCCGATCTCTTTTAAGACCTAGTTTAGGAATCTCGGGGACGAGATTCTTGTAAGGGGGGTAGGTCTGTCACACCCTGCATTTTGTAACATGTTATTTGCATCAATGAAGCATGAAAATTTGGACCAACAAATTTTTTTGGCATCATTTGGCTTTTATTTGGAATTGAGTTTTTCTTCAAGTGCTTTTTATGTGCTCATTAAAGTCAACTATTACCTCTTGTAGAATTCATCTCCATACCCAAAACTTCTGCCCAATGATCATACCAAGTGGTATATAACAGTATAGTATTTTCTTATAAAAATAATTTGGCCAAAATGTATTTTATAAATCTAGTATTCCTAAAACCCCTGAATTGAGGTTTGCACTGCAAGTGCTTGATTTAGGGTGAGAAAATTATTCCAACAAGTATGTTTGAGACCTAGTAGTCATAGGACTCCCAGAAACCACAAAAGTATAATTTTAAAAGTTATCTTCCTATTTTATTTAAAAGATTTTTCTCAAGGCCAGAAATGGTCTTTAATAGGGGAAAATTATTTAAGTATTTCAAAAATATTTGCCAAAATTCAGGGAGACTCATAGGACATATATTGTCCATATATAAGAGTTTCAACACTTGGTCATGTTCAAAATAATGGGCTAATCCCTCCAAAACCCTTTCTGGATATTTCATGCTTTTGAAATATTTACAAAGGAAATATTCTCCAAAAATTCCAGGGAAATTCTATCATGTCATATATGACATATTTGATGATCTTGCCAATTACCATGCCTTGGGAAGCAAGAAAACATCATCAAAACCCTTCAAAACCATTTTGTCCATATTTGAAGTTTAAGCAACTTTACATTGCCAAACTTATCCAAATGCTCTCAAACTTCGTGCACATGCTAGAATGGCCTAATAAGGCATCTAGACCAAATGGCACAAGATTTGGAGTAGGGTAACTTGATCAAAATACCCCAAAACCATTTCTGTTCAAATGCAAATTTGAACAACTTTACATTACCGACTTTTTACCTGGAGCTTCAAACTTTGTGGGCATGATCAATACCCCAAATGATGAAACTACACCAAGTGGTGCATCAAGGTGAGATGATTAGCTTGACTCAAACAAGATGAAGCCATTTCTGTTGATTTCTAGGGTTCACCAAAGTTACATTGGCTAGTTTCTTCAAATGAGCCCAAATTTGGTGAAACACCCTATTTTCTCATAACATTCAATCCTGCTAAGTGTCATGGCAAGTGGAGATCATTTGCTTGATCAAAACTTGATCAAACACCTTCTGCAATTTTACCAAAACTACCATCTTGACCACTTTTACTATTTACCTTGGCCTCAACTTTCTACCACAGCTTCATCTAGTTACTATCTATCTCCAGTAACTCCCCCATGTCCCCAGCTCCATGATTGAGGGGTGAAAACCCTAGTTCACCTTGCTGGACAGCCATTTTCTACCAAGTTACCAGCTTCCTCTCTCTCTCCTTGACTCTCTAGAGAATCCAATGTCACAGCTGGGCTGATTACATCACCCTAAACCCCCCAGACACGGCGGACACGCCCAGAGGGCCAATGCCAAGCCATGGCATGCAATTAGGCCGCTCCAGAGCGCGCTACAGTGCGCACCCGCACTGTAGCTTCGCCCAATCGCCTGCCCCCGACAGCCTCGAGCTCTCCCCTCGCGCCAGTCGATGCCCCTCGACGTTTGCGACCTCCCCGGTGCTGTCCCCCCTCCTCCTCCGCCCTCCAGTGGCTGTCTTCACATGCGCGCTGGCCGCCCGCAGCCTCCACTCTTCGGCCTCGCACGCGCACGCTGTCTGGAGCGTCCCCCGCTCCTCCTCTCTCTTCCCTCCGCCCTGGAGATCGTCCAGCAACGCCACAGACTCACTCCTGTCGCCTCCCGTGCACTGTGGCGTCGAGCAGAAGCTCGCCGGCGCACAGGTCCACGGGACCTCGCCGCTCCCCTATAAATAGGGCCCCCCGAGCCCTCCACTCTTCACCAACAACCTCCCCTCACCCCCAGCAACATGCCAGTACCACTCAATCATCCCCAGAAAGCCGCAGTGCTCGGGATCGACCGGAGCTCCGCCGCGTCGGGCAACCGGCGATCTCGCAGTACAAGCCCTCCCTACTCCTCCTTTTGCTCGATTTGTAGACCGCACCCCACTGATACTTTCCCCTCGCTTTTCCCACTCTATAGCTGTCGGAATCGGCCGGAGCAGCGACCTCCCGAAACTCCTCCGCCGTCCCACCTCGCCGCCGGCGAACCAGGCCTCCCCGGCGAGTCGCACCACCACCACTGCATCCGCGACTCGCTGTAGAGTCCATCCCCGCCATCCGTTTGCCCCGCCGTGCCCGGATTCGCCGCCGGTGAGCTCGCCGTGGCCGTGGCCGAGAGGTTGAAGATGACAGGCGGGCCCCGCCTGTCATCCTCACCGCTCCCTCTCTCCCCTCGCAGCCGTTGACCGCTAGGCCCCGCCCGTCAGGTTTAAAACCCTGACGCGCGCGCGCTGGCGCCCGAGCGGCTGGGCTAGATGCCCTGGGCCGTGCACTGTGGCCGCTCTGGCCCAGTGGCACAGGGCCATTTGTTTTTATTCTTTCTGTGATTAATTCAATTAATTTTACAGAAATGAATATTAGTCCAAATGAAATAATTCCAACTCCTAAATTCTTGTAATATTCCAACCTATTTAATGGTGTCACTTTCACACATATCCATGAAACATTTCTGTTCTGTTCAAATTTAAATTCAAATTTGAGCACTAAAACTCCTATTCTAAAATCCTTAGATTCCATTCTGTAACTCCAAAACTCCAACTAAGAATTTTTGTCATCTTAGTTTTCCCTCTAGTATTTAACAAAAATAAGTTGACATTTTTCTGAGCACTTTGATTTTTCTGTTTTCATTGTGGTCTTATTTTCCCGTTGTTATTTTGCGACGATTAGATCCCGTATTTGACGAAGTTGCTGAAGAAGGAGAAGGAGAAGGATTTGAAGACTTTGAAGACCAAGCCAATCCAGGCAAGCAGCCCTTTGACCATGATACACTTGTTCTTCGGAACCCGTTTGTTTCCGATGCATGATGATAGAGTTACAGTGGTGACCTAGTTGAACCACCACATGATGCATGCTTTGCTCTTGATCTTTGCTATGTGCTAGATGGCATGCAAATAGTTAGTAGTGATGCTTAGAGATGCATGTGTGATATGAACCTTCGTGGTTGAAATCTTTGCATGAACCCCATCGGGTGCCCCTAATGCCCGAGGGTGATGTTGAGTTAGGCCATCACTTGAGGAAGAAGTGATGTGCTGGTAAAATCTTGTGCATGGGTGAAATGATGAATTAGATTTATGTGTGACTACCATCCCAACCAAACATGTGCAACCACTCTACCCCTTATGGTACGGGGCTTTATTAATTACTTAGGTCGATACTAGCATGGTGCCCGCATTACTAGTGACGGGAAGACTTGAGGTCTTTCCCGGGACGGGGTCATGCTTGGATAGACGACCATGACTGTTTTCACAGGGCACCGGACACACCGTTGGTCCCTTCGGGTACGCGTGACATTGAAATTAGGGCAAGTCCCGTGATCTACTGTTTGTACTCGAGGGCCGTGTACCAATGAGTGGACTCTATGTTAGTGTCGTCTAAGGAAAGATAATGTCCGGGTGCTTCCCCCGAGTACTTGAGGTACTGCGGGATCGTGGATGACACGAAAGCTTCCCGGATCTTGTGGGTAAAGTGCGCAACCTCTGCAGAGTGTAAAACTATTCGAATAGCCGTGTCCACGGTCATGGACAGTTGGGTGGTGCTACTTAAACTATGTCCAGAATTTTACTACATCAGTGAAACTATGTGTGAGTCAAGGTGGTGACTTGACTCGATGAGTTCAATCATACTCATGTTGATATCGGTAACCTGTCTTCGAGGTTACGTGAGTTTATTGATGCATACACTTGATGGTAGAATATTTATTCTAGCCCATTGCTAGATTGCTCATTATTGTTCAATTGCATTGTTACTTTGAACCACATCATGGGTTGCTTGCGAGTACATTCAAAGTACTCATTGGCTTGCCACTGGTTATTTAATTGGCCAGGCATGGAGGAACAGGAATATGAGGAAGAGTTCTTTGGAGACGAACATGCGAACTAGGACGCTATCCCAGTCAGAATGCCTGTAGGGTTAAGGCAGATGGCATGGGTTCTACCTATCATCGAAGACTTCCGCTATTTGAGTTATTTGCTATTCAGCCCTTGAGGCTTTATCTATGTAAGACTTGGCCATAATGGCCATAATTTGTGTAAGATGATATGTATGGATGTAAGACTCTTGTTATTCAGCTTCTGTGTGTTCAGTGAGCATTGATCTCTGGGATCACTGTACACATGCATTCGGTGATCTCGACTTCTAAGTCGGGGTCCCCATAGAGCTGGTATCAGAGCCATCCTAACTGTAGGAAGCCTTAGTTAGCATGGGCGTTAGTTAGATGAGACCCCTTTTTCAAAAACCTTCTGAACCTCTCTTCTTTTCTAAACCTGAGATTTCATCAGCTTATTAACCTCTCCTATTCCACCTTTGTTTCTCGAGGATAGCCTCCAAGAGTGTCAGTTCCACCGAGCGCCCATCCTCACATACCTTGACCATTGGGTTAGCGACACTGAGGTGGAATACCATGTGGAAGTGATCGTGAAGGCAAACGATCCTCCCACAAGTTGGTTCTTTGAGGGACCCCAGATGGCAACACTACCTCTCGATGTCGAGGCTGCTGCACTCAAGGCACTAACCCGTCTCCGCGAGCTCCTTCCGGAGATGGCAGCCAAGATGACAACCCGCTTCTTACCTTACCGGAAGGAAGGTGAAGATGAAAGCAGCGCACTAGCCCCTCCTCTGAAGGAAGGACTCTCGCTTCAGCTCCAGACCTACTTCAGTCTATGTGCCGACAGCTTGGCACAAGACTTGGCCTCGGAATCAATGAAGCTTCGAGAAGAACTTCACAAGACCAAGGCACTTCTTCGCCGAGCTCAAGAGAAGACAAATAGGATCAAGAAGTAAGGGGCACCTTCCGGACAGTCTGCTATCGCATACCAAGGCGGAAGGCCCTCCGAAGATGTATCTTCCAAGAATGAAGAACCACCTCGGCGACGCCGGATGACGGCAAGGGAATATCGCAAGCTTTTCCCTGCACCATCGACGAAGCACCGTCGTATCCAACTCCTCCACTCCCCCACACCCTCAAGTGACAAGGGGGCCCAGAAAGATGAAGACAAGGAGGAAGACCCTGAGGAGCCGGAATACGTGACCGAGCATTCCTCCGCTTAGGCATTATTCGCTACTCGGATATGCCAGTTGTGACCTTTACGGTAGGATAGGTCGTGTAACCCCTATGCGCAGTCGAGTCCTTATATGGTTCATATGAAACCATCTAGTGTTTGCTTTTGTCGTGTTTGGATGTATGTCGTATTCTTCCTTCGGGAATGTGTAAACGACTGCATCACCCATTTGGATTTTAATGAATGTGTTTTGGCCTTTAGGCCCTTGCATCATTTGATTAGTGTCACACCCACCCCCTTACTAGGCACCCATCTATCTTGCTTTCCCTCTTCCAAGTCATGAGACCTTTTACCGCTCCAACAGGATGCCTGTTGTAACTCGTACCCGTACCTCTACCCAGCAGCCTGAAGCCGGAGCATCCGCTCAGTCAGAGGCAGGCCACGACCAAACCAACGACCAAGCTCCACCACCACCACCTCCTCCGAACATGGACATGGCTTAGCTTCTCCAAGCCTTCCGAGAGGAACGCCAAGCCAACACTGCAGCCCTTCAGTTGATTGCTCAAGCTGTCACCAACAACCGCCAGCCGGCGGGGAATGGCAATGGACGTTCCACGTTGGCAGAGTTCAAGAAGCATGCACCGCCAACCTTTATCGAGACTGCTGAACCCCTGGATGCAGACGACTAGGTCCGCACCATTGAGGACATACTAGAACTAGTCGGATGCACCGAAGACCGCAAGAAGGTGGCTTATGCAGCCCACTGCCTCGGGGGGACTGCTAGAGCTTGGTGGGATGGATTCAAGGTCATGCATGTTGAACAAGACATCACTTGGGTCAACTTCAAGGCAGAATTCCGCAAAGCCCACATTCCTTCCGGAATCATGGCTATCAAAAAGTGTGAGTTCCGAGCCCTGAAGCAAGGAAGTGGCACTGTCAAGGAGTACATGCAGAAGTTCAGTGTTCTGTCAAGGTATGCCCCTGAAGATGTCAGCACTGATGCTGCAAAAAGGGAGCGCTTCATGGAAGGCCTCAATCAGACTCTGCAATACTCGCTTGTCGTGTGCGACGCACAACCTTCCCTGACCTAGTGAACAAAGCACTTATGCTTGAAGACAAGCGGCGTGCTTTGGAAGACACTCGCAAGCGCAAGATGGTCAGCACGGGAAGTTCGAGCAACCAGAAGCCTCGTCCGTGGAAGTCAGCCCCGGCCAAACCAACCTATCAGCAACCAAGAGCTCCCGCACCCCGCACCAACTTCCAGCCTCAGCAGTATGCCAACCCGAGGCCAGCTTTCAACCCCAATAACAGTGGTGGCAACAAGATCAACAATCTAAACCAAGTCACTTGCTTTGGATGTGGTCAGTTAGGACACATCTCAAGGGTGTGCCCCAACAAGAAGCCAGATGCCCCGCGCCCCAATGCGCAGAACCCAGGACAAGGCCACGGGATGCAACCAAGGAACCCCTCTCCTCGCAACCCGCCTAACCATGGGAAGGGGTGTGTGAATCACGTCACTGCTGAAGAAGCCCAGGAAGACCCGGACGTCGTGCTGGGTACGTTCCTTGTCAACTCAGCACCTGCAACTGTCTTGTTTGATTCTGGAGCAGCGCATTCATTTGTCACTCAAAGATTTGCATTAAAAAGTGGCATGACCTCTACACCCCTGAATAACCCTATGGTGGTACAAACCCCCGGAGCAGAGATGAGAGCCAAGATAGGCTGTAAAGGAGTCAGTATTACCATTAACGGTGTAGACTTCCTAGCAGACCTTATCATCCTGAGATCACAAGGCTTGGATGTGATCCTAGGGATGGATTGGCTCAGTAAGCACCAAGGCTTATTAGACTGTGCCAATCGGACAGTCACCGTGACCAATGAACAAGGAGTCGAAGTCAAGTTTGCTCCCAACTCCTCTTCCGCTCAAGCCATTCGAGTCAACTGTCTGTCTGAAGTTGGGCTAGAGCAAGTACCAGTGGTATGCGAGTATCCCGATGTCTTTCCGGATGAACTACCGGGAATGCCCCCTGACCGTGACATTGAGTTCATCATCGAGCTCGTGCCCGAAGCAGGACCCATCTATAAGAAGCCTTATAGAATGGGGACGGAAGAATTAGCCGAGTTGAAGAAGCAACTGGAAGAGCAGCTGAGGAAGGGATTTATCCGCCCAAGTGCCTCCCCTTGGGGATCACCTGTTCTGTTTGTGGCAAAGAGGGACGGTACCATCCGCTTATGCATTGACTATCGTTCCCTCAATGAAGTTACAATCAAGAACAAATACCCACTTCCCAAGATCGAAAACCTGTTTGATCAGCTCAGCGGAGCCAAGGTGTTCTCCAAGATCGACCTCAGATCTGGGTACTACCAGCTGAAGATCAGACCCCAAGATATTCCGAAGACGGCATTTGTAACCAGATATGGCCTGTACGAGTGCACGGTCATGTCCTTTGGGTTAACCAATGCCCCAGCTTACTTCATATATCTCATGAATAAAGTCTTCATGGAATATTTGGACAAGTTCGTTGTTGTCTTCATCGATGACATTCTTGTCTTCTCGAAGACGGAGGAAGAACACGAGCAACATTTGAGGATGGTCCTAGATAAGCTTCGGGAGCGCCAACTGTATGCCAAATTCAGCGTGTGAGTTCTGGCTGCATAAAGTTGGATTCTTAGGTCATGTCTTGACCGAAGAAGGATTATCAGTTGATCCCGCGAAGATCGAAGCTGTGACCCAATGGCAATCTCCAACGACCGTCAAGGAAGTCAGAAGCTTCCTCGGACTTGCGGGCTATTACCGCAAATTCGTGGAAGGATTCTCTAGCATTGCCCGGCCAATGACTCAGCTCCTCAAGAAGGACAAGAAGTTCGAGTGGACGCCAAAATGCGAAGAGAGCTTCCAAGAGCTCAAGAAGAGATTGACCACCGCCCCAGTTCTGGCAACACCTGATATTCACAAGGAGTTCGTGATATATTGTGATGCCTCTCGAACCGGATTGGGAAGCGTTCTGATGCAAGAAGGACGAGTCATAGCATACCTCTCCAGGCAGCTACGACCTCATGAGGAGAACTACGCTACTCACGATCTTGAGTTAGCGGCAGTAGTTCATGCCTTGAAGACATGGCGGCATTACCTCCTAGGGAAACGGTGTGAGATATACACAGACCACAAAAGTCTGAAGTACATTTTCACCCAAAAGGAATTGAACATGAGGCAGCGAAGATGGTTGGAACTCATCAAAGACTATGACCTCAGTGTTCAATATCACCCCGGGAAGGCTAACGTGGTGGCCGATGCCTTAAGCAGGAAGGCTTGCTCTTTGAATGCTATTATTCAAAAGAGGCCGCCAGCCTTGTTTAAGGAGCTCGAACAATTCAGTTTGGAATTGGTCACCCCTGGATTTCTGGATCATTTGGAAGTCAGACCGACCCTGATCGACGAAGTCAAGAAGGCACAAGATGGACACGCAAGCATTGAAGGCATCAAGAAGAAGATGAAGCTAGGCAAGGCCCCAGGATTCTCCGAAGACGAGGACGGGATTGTTTGGTACAAAGGCCGCATATGCGTACCAAACAAGATGGAGCTGAAGAACCTGATCCTGCAAGAAGCCCATGACACTCCATATTCCATCCACCCCGGAGGAACCAAGATGTATCAAGACTTGAAGGCAAGATTCTGGTGGCACGGGATGAAAAGAGAGACTGCAACCTATGTTGCAAAGTTTGATGTGTGCCAAAGGGTCAAGGCTGAATATCAGCGACCCGCTGGATTGCTTCAACCACTCAAGGTTCCTGAGTGGAAGTGGGATAAAGTCGGAATGGACTTCATCACTGGATTACCAAGGTCAAATAGAGGACATGAATCTATCTGGGTCGTAGTCGATCATTTGACCAAGGTGGCCCATTTCATTCCTGTCAAGACCACTTATGATGGCAACCAGCTGGCAGCTCTCTACATCGACAGAATCGTAAGCCTTCACGGTGTTCCCAAAGATATTGTGTCAGATCGAGGAACCCAGTTCACCTCAAGGTTCTGGAAGAAGTTCCAAGAAGCCTTGGGAACCAAATTGTCTTTCAGCACAGCTTTCCACCCACAGACCGGAGGTCAGACAGAACGAGTAAATCAAATTCTCGAAGATATGCTCCGAGCCTGTGTCTTGGCGTATGGAGCCAAGTGGGAAGATTGTCTCCCTTTTGCCGAGTTCTCCTATAACAACAGTTATCAGTCGAGCCTTCAGATGGCACCATTTGAGGTGTTGTACGTACGCAGATGTCGCACACCCCTCAACTGGTCAGAGACTGGAGCAGGGCTAGTCTTTGGACCGGATATTCTCCGCGTAGCAGAAGAGCAAGTCCAACTAGTCAGAGAACGATTGAAGGCAGCCAAGTCAAGGCAGAAGAGCTATGCTGACACTCACCGTCGGGACATGAGTTTCCATGTCGGGGACCATGTGTACCTGCGGGTAACTCCTCTAAAGGGAACCAAGCGTTTCCACGTCAACGGGAAGCTCGCACCAAGGTTCATTGGACCCTTTGAGATCACTGCACGACGAGGAGAAGTGGCTTACCAGTTGGAACTACCACCTGAGCTATCCGATGTGCACAACGTATTCCACGTGTCACAACTCCGGAAATGTCTCCAAGTTCCGAACAAGCCTGATCTCTACAAGGATGTTGATCACCAAGCCATTGATCTGCAGCCTGATTTGACCTACCACGAGAAGCCCAATCGCATTCTGGATGAAGCAGAACGACGGACGCGAAGCCGTACCATCAAGTACTTCAAGGTCCAGTGGAGTAACCACACGGAAGCAGAAGCAACCTGGGAACGTGAAGACTATCTTAGATCCGAGTTTCCCGATCTCTTTTAAGACCTAGTTTAGGAATCTCGGGGACGAGATTCTTGTAAGGGGGGTAGGTCTGTCACACCCTCCATTATGTAACATGTTATTTGCATCAATGAAGCATGAAAATTTGGACCAACAAATTTTTTTGGCATCCTTTGGCTTTTATTTGTAATTGAGTTTTTCTTCAAGTGCTTTTTATGTGCTCATTAAAGTCAACTATTACCTCTTGTAGAATTCATCTCCGTACCCAAAACTTCTGCCCAATGATCATACCAAGTGTTATATAACAGTATAGTATTTTCTTATAAAAATAATTTGGCCAAAATGTATTTTATAAATCTAGTATTCCTAAAACCCCTGAATTGAGGTTTGCACTGCAAGTGCTTGATTTAGGGTGAGAAAATTATTTCAACAAGTATGTTTGAGACCTAGTAGTCATAGGACTCCCAGAAACCACAAAAGTATATATTTAAAAGTTATCTTCCTATTTTATTTAAAAGCTTTTTCTCAAGGCCAGAAATGGTCTTTAATAGGGGAAAATTATTTAAGTATTTCAAAAATATTTGCCAAAATTCAGGGAGACTCATAGGACATTTATTGTCCATATATAAGAGTTTCAACACTTGGTCATGTTCAAAATAATGGGCTAATCCCTCCAAAACCCTTTTTGGATATTTCAAGCTTTTGAAATATTTACAAAGGAAATATTCTCCAAAAATTCCAGGGAAATTCTATCATGTCATATATGACATATTTGATGATCTTGCCAAGTACCATGCCTTGGGAAGCAAGAAAACATCATCAAAACCCTTCAAAACCATTTTGTCCATATTTGAAGTTTAAGCAACTTTACATTGCCAAACTTATCCAAATGCTCTCAAACTTGGTGCACATGCTAGAATGGCCTAATAAGGCATCTAGACCAAATGGCACAAGATTTGGAGTAGGGTAACTTGATCAAAATACCCCAAAACCATTTCTGTTCAAATGCAAATTTGAACAACTTTACATTACCGACTTTTTACCTGGAGCTTCAAACTTTGTGGGCATGATCAATACCCCAAATGATGAAACTACACCAAGTGGTGCATCAAGGGGAGATGATTAGCTTGACTCAAACAAGATGAAGCCATTTCTGTTGATTTCTAGGGTTCACCAAAGTTACATTGGCTAGTTTCTTCAAATGAGCCCAAATTTGGTGAAACACCCTATTTTCTCATAACATTCAATCCTGTTAAGTGTCATGGCAAGTGGAGATCATTTGCTCGATCAAAACTTGATCAAACACCTTCTGCAATTTTACCAAAACTACCATCTTGACCACTTTTACTATTTACCTTGGCCTCAACTTTCTACCACAGCTTCATCTAGTTACTATCTATCTCCAGTAACTCCCCCATGTCCCCAGCTCCATGATTGAGGGGTGAAAACCCTAGTTCACCTTGCTGGACAGCCATTTTCTACCAAGTTACCAGCTTCCTCTCTCTCTCCTTGACTCTCCAGAGCATCCAATGCCACAGCTGGGCTGATTACATCACCCTAAACCCCCCAGACACGGCGGACACGCCCAGAGGGCCAATGGCATGCCATGGCATGCAATTAGGCCACTCCAGAGCGCGCTACAGTGCGCACCCGCACTGTAGCTTCGCCCAATCGCCTGCCCCCGACAGCCTCGAGCTCTCCCCTCGCGCCAGTCGATGCCCCTCGACGTCCGCGACCTCCCCGGCGCTGTCCCCCCTCCTCCTCCGCCCTCCAGTGGTTGTCTTCACATGCGCGCTGGCCGCCCGCAGCCTCCACTCTTCGGCCTCGCACGCGCACGCTGTCTGGAGCGTCCCCCGCTCCTCCTCTCTATTCCCTCCGCCCTGGAGATCGTCCAGCAACGCCACAGACTCACTCCTGTCGCCTCCCGTGCACTGTGGCGTCGAGCAGAAGCTCGCCGGCGCACAGGTCCACGGGACCTCGCCGCTCCCCTATAAATAGGGCCCCCCGAGCCCTCCACTCTTCACCAACAACCTCCCCTCACCCCCAGCAACACGCCAGTACCACTCAATCATCCCCAGAAAGCCGTAGTGCTCGGGATCGACCGGAGCTCCGCCGCGTCGGGCGACCGGCGATCTCGCAGTACAAGCCCTCCCAACTCCTCCTTTTGCTCGATTTGTAACCACCGCACCCCACTGATACTTTCCCCTCACTTTTCCCTCTCTATAGCTGTCGGAATCGGCCGGAGCAGCGACCTCCCGAAGCTCCTCCGTCGTCCCACCTCGCCGCCGGTGAACCAGGCCTCCCCGGCGAGTCGCACCACCACCACTGCATCCGCGACTCGCTGCTGAGTCCATCCCCGCCATCCGTTTGCCCCGCCGTGCCCGGATTCACCGCCGGTGAGCTCGCCGTCGCCGTGGCCGAGAGGTTGAAGATGACAGGCGGGCCCCGCCTGTCATCCTCACCGCTCCCTCTCTCCCCTCGCAGCCGCTGACCGCTGGGCCCCGCCCGTCAGGTTTAAAACCCTGACGCGCGCACGCTGGGTCCCGAGCGGCTGGGCTAGATGCCCTGGGCCGTGCACTGTGGCCGCTCTGGCCAAGTGGTACAGGGCCATTTTTTTTTATTCTTTCTGTGATTAATTCAATTAATTTTACAGAAATGAATATTAGTCCAAATGAAATAATTCCAACTCCTAAATTCTTGTAATATTCCAACCTATTTAATGGTGTCACTTTCACACATATCCATGAAACATTTCTGTTCTGTTCAAATTTAAATTCAAATTTGAGCACTAAAACTCCTGTTCTAAAATCCTTAGATTCCATTCTGTAACTCCAAAACTCCAACTAAGAATTTTTGTCATCTTAGTTTTCCCTCTAGTATTTAACAAAAATAAGTTGACATTTTTCTGAGCACTTTGATTTTTCTGTTGTCATTGTGGTCTTATTTTCCCGTTGTTATTTTGCGACGATTAGATCCCGTATTTGAAGAAGTTGCTGAAGAAGGAGAAGGAGAAGGATTTGAAGACTTTGAAGACCAAGCCAATCCAGGCAAGCAGCCCTTTGACCATGATACACTTGTTCTTCGGAACCCGTTTGTTTCCGATGCATGATGATAGAGTTACGGTGGTGACCTAGTTGAACCACCACATGATGCATGCTTTGCTCTTGATCTTTGCTATGTTCTAGATGGCATGCAAATAGTTAGTCGTGATGCTTAGAGATGCATGTGTGAGATGAACCTTCGTGGTTGAAATCTTTGCATGAACCCCATCGGGTGCCCCTAATGCCCGAGGGTGATGTTGAGTTAGGCCATCACTTGAGGAAGAAGTGATGTGCCAGTAAAATCTTGTGCATGGGTGAAATGATGAATTAGATTTATGTGTGACTACCGTCCCAACCAAACATGTGCAACCACTCTACCCTTTATGGGACGGGGCTTTATTGATTACTTAGGTCGATACTAGCATGGTGCCCGCATTACTAGTGACGGGAAGACTTGAGGTCTTTCCCGGGACGGGGTCGTGCTTGGATAGACGACCATGACTGTTTTCACAGGGCACCGGACACTCCGTTGGTCCCTTCGGGTACGCGTGACATTGAAATTAGGGCAAGTCCCGTGATCTACTGTTTGTACTCGAGGGCCGTGTACCAATGAGTGGACTCTATGTTAGTGTCGTCTAAGGAAAGATAATGTCCGGGTGCTTCCCCCGAGTACTTGAGGTACTGCGGGATCGTGGATGACACGAAAGCTTCCCGGATCTTGTGGGTAAAGTGCGCAACCTCTGCAGAGTGTAAAACTATTCGAATAGCCGTGTCCACGGTCATGGACAGTTGGGTGGTGCTACTTAAACAATGTCCAGAATTTTACTACATCAGTGGAAGTATGTGTGAGTCAAGGTGGTGACTTGACTCGATGAGTTCAATCATACTCATGTTGATATCGGTAACCTGTCTTCGAGGTTACGTGAGTTTATTGATGCATACACTTGATGGTAGAATATTTATTCTAGCCCATTGCTAGATTGCTCATTATTGTTCAATTGCATTGTTACTTTGAACCACATCATGGGTTGCTTGCGAGTACATTCAAAGTACTCATTGGCTTGCCACTGGTTATTTAATTGGCCAGGCATGGAGGAACAGGAATATGAGGAAGAGTTCTTTGGAGACGAACATGCGAACTAGGACGCTATCCCAGTCAGAATGCCTGTAGGGTTAAGGAAGATGGCATGGGTTCTACCTATCATCGAAGACTTCCGCTATTTGAGTTATTTGCTATTCAGCCCTTGAGGCTTTATCTATGTAAGACTTGGCCATAATGGCCATAATATGTGTAAGACGATATGTATGGATGTAAGACTCTTGTTATTCAGCTTCTGTGTGTTCAGTGAGCATTGATCTCAGGGATCACTGTACACGTGCATTCGGTGATCTCGACTTCTAAGTCGGGGTCCCCACACTAGCAGTGGGAGTATTCTTTTCTTTTGTGCGTAATAAGGAGGCACTTCCGGTGGGTCCGAGCTGACAGCGGGGGGAACGCTTTTTTTAGCGAAATACGGTGGCCCATTCGATGGGTCCCAGCAGTCAGGGGGGAAATGTTTTTTTCGCCAAATACGATGGCCCATCCGGTGGGTCCCCGCTATCATGTGGAGGTATAATTATTTTCCGCGTAATAAGGAGGCACTTCCTTGCGGCTGCCGTGGACCCAGCTGTCAGCCTCTCAACGTACAGTACTCTTCCAATGGAAGTCGTTCATTGACTATATTGACCACTCCGCACCGAGAGCACCAGGGAGGTGGATGACGGCGAGGCCTAGGAAGGGAACTATACAGAGGCAGGGAAGACTCGGTAGTTGTTTCCCACGCGGAGGGGAGTACGACTGTACGAGGGTTTACTGGTTTGTCTGTCGTCGCAGGCGTGGGTGAGTAGAGGGATGGCTAGGCCAGTGATGGGAGTACGACGGGGCGGTGAGGCCTCTGCGGCAGCACAGCCGGCCGCGGGGAGGAGGGAGCAGGCAGTCCCGGCGGCGCTTGTTTGAGCGGCTGGAGCAGGAAGAGCAGAGATTAAAGAAGCACGACGGCCGTTGGATGGACATCCAACAGACACTGCTAGTGCGTCAACCTTTTTTTGGAAGGCCTCAAATCTGTGGAAAACATCATACAGCCCATCTGCCATTATTTCTAATAATTTAAAGCCCATTTGCTAATTCTTAAGGTTTTTTTTTGGAGCCCATATTCTTTTTGTTAGCATTACAGCCCATATTGTGGCCACGGTTAAAAAATTATATGAAATTTTGTATATTTCGGTGCGGTCCGAACTGTTTTTAACACCGAAATTTTGAGTCACATTCAAACTGATTTTAAAAATAAATGCATATCAATACAAAATCCAACAAATTGTCCACGCATAAAAATCAATGCAATCTAAAATCTCGAAATGAAACAAAAATTCAAACTAATTGCCTGTTTGATGTGTTTTAAAAATGTACAGCCCATTTCTCATTACTGATAGGCCATTTTCTCGGCCAGCCAAATGAAGCTCTCCTCGTCTTGAAAGATTTGCAGCCCAACAGGCCTGACAAAGCGACTTATTTGGCAAATCATAAAAAAAACTGGGTTGTGGCCGTGGACCCAGCCGTCATCCTCTCCACGTATAGTACTCTTCCGATGGAAGTCGGTCGTTGACCAAATTGACCACGCCACGCCGAGAGCACCAAGGCGGTGGACGAAGGTGAGGCCTAGGAAGGGGACGACACGGAGCCGAGGAAGACGCGGCAGTGGATGCCCATGCGTAGAGGAGTACGAGGGTTCACTGGTTCGCTGCGGTCGCCGCAGAATAACAGGGGGTGTGGGTGAGTAGAGGGATGGCCTGGCCAGCGGTGGGACTAGTAAGGGGCGGTGAGGCCTCCGCGGCATCACAACCGGCCACGGGACGCAGGAGCATGCGACATGACCGGCGCTACTTTGGGCGGCTGGAGGAAGAAGACCAGAGGTTCAAGAAGCACTACGGCCGTTGGATGGACATCGTACGGTCACTGCAGCTAGAATCATTTATATTGACTAAGTTGACAAAGCCCTTGGTACACTTCAACTTAGTAGGCCCATCGGTCAGCCTCCGAAACGGTGCGCCCCAGATGTCAGCGGAAGGAATCATTTCGGGCGGCTGAAGCAAGAATATCCGAGATTGAAGAAGAAGCACGACATCCGTTGGATGGACATCCAACGGCCACAACTGCCAGAACCATGTTTTGTTGACAAGGCTTTGCATACGCGTCAACTTAGTTTTTTTTAGGGGACTGAAAGTGCAACTAATCCCCGGGTGGTTTTGGTAATTAATAACAACATATATATCATTGAACTAATATTTACTTGAGAATCATTTCAGAAAAGTTCGATGATATGGGTATGGAAATGTCTGAAGAAGTGGACCCCTCAAAATGCTAAGACAAGCATTGGCAAAAACTCAAGACTCTATTTTTGGTTTAGTGATCAAAGATCACATTGAGTCCATAGGAAAAGCCAATACTATTAAAAGGGGATGAGGTTGTGTTAATGATCTGGTTGCTCAAGTGCTTGGTGATCTAGCTCCCTCAACTATCAGCACTCTTCACTACTTAACACACTCATAAGTAATCTCGGACAAACCGATTCTGCAAACTCAGTCCCACCGAGATGAACCACCTCAGTTATTTTCCCAAACCCTAATTTCTCGGTCCATCCGATTTTGAGTTTCGGTCTCACCGAAAATGGACTGCCAACCTTCTGTAACCAATTGACATCACTTCGGAATATCCGAGTTGTTATTTTCGGTCACACCGAGATGGCAAGCTCCAACCTTTGACTCACTTCGGACACACCGAGATGGTATTTTCGGTCCCACCGAAAATCCCAACGTTCACTATATTTGAACTTTCGGTCTGACCGAGTTTTAACTTTGGTCTCACCGAGATTGGTCAAATGTGTGTGTAACGGTTGGATTTTGTGTGGAGGCTATATATACCCCTCCACCCCCTCTTCATTCGTGGGGAGAGCCATCAGAAAGTCTACCATTCCTATCATACACTTTCTGAGAAGTGAACCACCTATCGGAACCACAACAAAAATCTTCGTGTCACCAAACTGCGTTTGATCTTCTCCACCTCTCTTTTACATGTGCAATTTACTTTCCGCTGCTATTACTCTAGAATTGCATGTGTAGGGTGATTCTTGAATTGATCTTAATTGTGAAACTGCCAAAAACATTGCATGATCTAAAGGCAGATCTTTTATTTTGTCAAGTAGTCTAATCACCCCCCCTCTAGACCTACTTTCGATCCTACAAGTGGTATCAGAGCTTTGGTCTCCATTGTTTTGGTTTCCATTGCATTGGACTCCATAAGCTTGGTTTCACAACCTAGGAGAGTATGGCGTCTAGTGAGGGTAATTATCGTAGAGGTCCTTACTTTGATGGTACAAATTTTGCTAGTTGGAAGCATAAAATGAAAATGCATATTCTTGGTCATAATCCAGCCGCATGGGGCATTATTTGTGTTGGTATGCAAGGTGATTTCTTCGAAGAAGGAAAAGTTCCGGATCGCGAAGCTACACCAGAAGAGTTGCGGATGTTGCAAAACAATGCTCAAGCCTGTGACATTCTCTTCAATGCTTTGTGTCCCGAGGAGTTCAACAAAATCAGCCGTCTTGAGAATGCTAAAGAGATTTGGGATACTTTGGTTGAAATGCACGAAGGTACTGAATCTGTGAAGGAATCAAAGCTAGATATTCTTCAAGGTCAACTTGACAAGTTCAAGATGAAGGATGGTGAAGGGGTCGCTGAAATGTACTCTAGGCTTGCTCTCATCACAAATGAGATTGCCGGCTTAGGAAGCGAAGAAATGACCGACCGATTCATCATTAAGAAGATTCTCAGAGCTTTGGATGGAAAATATGACACCGTGTGCACTTTGATCCAAATGATGCCAAACTACAAGACCCTCAAGCCAACTGAAGTCATTGGAAGAATTGTTGCTCATGAGATGACACTTAAGGATAAGGAAGAGCTTCACAACAAGTCAAGTGGTGCTTACAAAGCTACAAGTGATGCTCCTACTACCTCAAGTGACAAGCTAATTTCCAATGAAGAGATAAGCCTAATGGTCAGGAACTTCAACAAGTTCTACAAGAATAGAGGCAAAGAAAGAAGCTCAAAATCTAGATCATATGATTAAAAGAGATCTTCTAGTCGTGATCGAAACTGCTACAATTGTGGAAGACCCGGACACTTCTCAAATGAGTGTACGGCTCCCCACAAGAGAAGAGAAGAATCTCCAAGAAGAAGAGCAAGAGATGAGTCACCTCGGAGAGAGAGAAGGAGTAGAGATGATCGTTATGAACGAAGACCCTCTCGGAGAAGCAAGGATTCGGAGAGGAAAGACAAGTCATCAAGGAGCTACACAAGAAGAAGACATCAAGCTCATGTAGGTGAATGGGTCTCCGGCTCCGACTCTGACAATCAATCCGATGGAAGCTATCACTCCGACTCCGATTATAGTCAAGATGAAGGTGTTGCCGGACTTGCACTCGTATCCTCCAACTCCAACTCCTACGACTTATTTGATTCACCAAATGAGGGAATTGGAAGATGCTTCATGGCTAAAGGCCCCAAGGTAACACACCCTGAATTCATTGACTTTGACAGTGATGAGGATGACTTACTTGGTGAAGATGAGCTCTTGCATGATAAATCTAGTGAGCTTAGTAATGATGAAAATGCTAGTAGTCTTTATAGTCGAGAAGAGTCGAATGACAATGCTATGAAGGAGATTGAGCGTCTAACTAAAGAACTAAACAATCTTAAGTTAGCTCATGAAACAACTCAAGAAGATCATAGAGAGCTCCTAAGATCTCATGAGAAGCTACGCTTCGAGAAGCTCACTCTAGAGCAAGAACATGAGTTTCTAAAAGCGATCAATGACGATCTTCGAAAGAAGAGTTCTTCATATCTTGCCAAACGACTTCTCTTGTCTAATTTCTTGCCACCTATTAAGACTAAGCATGACAAGCATAAGAAAAATTCTTCCTCTAGTAGTAACAATAACAATGTTAAATCCAATATTGTTACCTCTAGTAGTTCTCTTGATTCCACTAACAATGTTTCAAGCCAAGTTACACTTGAGCAAGAAAATAGCTTATTGAAGGAAATCATAGAGAAAGGTGTCTACAAGAGTCTTGCTGGAAGCAAGAACTTTGAGGAGATTGTTCGCAAACAAGGAAGACACCAGAAGAATCAAGGGATTGGTTTTGAGCGAAAGTTCAACGCCGAAGGTGTTGAGTGGGAAGAAGGTCAATACCCTACTCCACAGTTTGTTTCACAAAAGGAGAACTATGATCCTACTTCTTCCAATGTGGAACAAGCTCAAGATGACCTTCCACCACAAGACCACAAGCTAAAGGCCAAGGACAAGCTTCAAGAGGAGATTGATGCATTCATTGAAGCACCTCAAGCCATGGTCAAGTGGGTTCCCAAGGACACATCAAGTTCTACTTCGTCAAGCTCAACTACAACACCAAGGATTCCCATCAAGATGATGTGGATCCCAAAGAAGAAGAACTAGTAGGTTCTTGAGGGTGACTCCGCCAACAAACTTCACTCATATTCATTTTGGCAAGAACTTGTGCAATCAACTTCCACATCATGCACTAGTTCATGGAGTCACAAACCCTCTTGTTGGTAAGTCAAGGGACAAGGTAATCATTGCTTTCATGGACATCATCTTTTGTGTACTTCACTCTATGTCTATGGATATTCTTGTTTGTTCCTTGTGGGACTAACCTATGTAGGTATTGAAAGTGCCCTAATCCAAAGGATTGCTCCCAACTCTTGATGATCTGCATCAACATTGAGCATCCACATCTTCAACATCTACATGAAGTCTTCTACGACAACCCAAGGTTAGTTTGACCCTTTAAAAGGGGTTCTCACATCTAGGGGGAGCTTTGCTCTAAAAAATTGAGCTAAAGCATCTCCAAATGATGTGAACACATAAATGCTTTATGTAAAAGTGGTAACCCCACTTGTGCTTAAACGATGAGTATGACCTATGATCAAATGTTCTCATTTGGCTCCTAAGTCAATATACTCATATATAGATGACCTAGTCATCGACAAATTGTGTGCTAGTAGCTAGAGTGTTGGTTGTGCATGTTTGACACATATTTGAGTTGCTATCTTATTGTGTGAGCATGTTGAATGCATGATTTTATCCATTCAAGGACATCCATTTGTTGTTTTGATTGTTTTGATTTTTTTTTCTGGCCAAATGGATGGACAAGAATGCCTAAGCACCTTCTCTAGCTATCTATGCTTTCTTGTCTCAAATTCTATTCATGCTCATATCACAACTTTGAACAAGTCTTTTTCGGACAGTCCGAGTGAGGAGCACTCGGAGCCACCGATTCGTCTAAGGCTGACTTCCAAAACCTTCTAAGTCCATTTCGGTCTGACCGGCTTCTCAATCTCGGTCCAACCGAAACGCTTAGACTGATCTAGGTTTCATCTCGGTGAAACCGAGTTCAAAATCTCGGTCTGACCGATATGCGTAACTGCACAGCAGTTATACATCTCGGTGACACCGAGTTTTTCAACTCGGTCCCACCGACAGCATGGGGTTATATATACCTGAGGGCTGCGCGCGATTTAATTCTTCAAACCGTTCGCCCCCAAGACCCCTGCTGCCGTCGCCCTGGTCTACGGATCATCGCCGTCGTCGCCTGTGCGCCCTCGCCGCAGGTCTCCGCCGCCGTCAACGGTAATCATCTCCACCGTTGCCGCCGTAGAGGGATTCCACCAAGTTAGGGTGTATACCGATCCCTTTCGTGCTCCCCATCCGATTCTTGCACGATAGGCTTGCCATGATTCAATCCACGTTTGAGATATTCCCTATACATTAGTTCAGATCCTCTAGTTTCGAGCAAAATTCTTAGGTTTAGGTTTCCACGGAATGCATCTCGGTGAAGCCGATTTTGAAACTCGGAATGACCGATTTGGCCTCTGGCCATTGCACTGCATCATTCGGTTTAACCGAGTTGTGCCAATCGGAATGACCGAAACGTAGTTTCAGTGAAACCCTAAGTTATCGGTAGGACCGAAACCCATTTCGGTCTGACCGAAAGTGGTGTGCAGGTTTCTGTTGAACACTTCGGTTTCACCGAAACTTGAAATCGGTTTGACCGAAATACATTCTGTGAAAACTCAAAACTAAGTTTTGAACTCATTTTTTTTTGCAAAAACCTCTGCAGTTGTGATAACTCTTCTACTCTGCCTATACCTTATCTTTTCACAGGTTTTCCAGCCATGTCAGATGTCAGTGACAGCCAGAACAGGTCTGAATCACTGTTTGCTGAAATTCCAGAGGCAGAAACAAGTCCTGCTAGCAGCTCCAGTGATGATGGTGAGAGGAGCACCCCTAGTGGTTTGCCTCCTGCAGCCACCAGAATCAGGAAGAAGAGAACTTCTGATGATGAGGACTCTGACTTTGTTGCTGAGGAAGTTACCTCCAAGCCAAAGAGGAATGTGGTTGCCAAAGAGCACCAAGGGCAGCAGTCAAGGAAAGGCACAAGCAAAGTAAAGCAGTCAGCAGTTGCAAAGAAGCTCAACTTGGAAGAGCCTGCTCCAAGCAAGGTGAAGAAGACTTCCAAAAGGAAGAGGGTAGTATATGCTGAACCTCAAGTTGATGCTGCAGAAGGAGAAGAAGAAGATGCACCCCAGCCTCCTCCTCTGAAAGCTAAGTTCATGGGTGATGCTATTCGGGCTCAAGCCTCCTCTAAACCCAAGAAGCCTGCTCAAGCCAAGGCAGCTCCAGCCAAGCCCAAGAGAACAACCAGAAGCATTCCAGCTTCTGAGAAGAACAAAGGTGAGATGCCACCGTCTGAATCAGATGAAGAGCATGTGTTGCTTAAGCTCCGTCCCAAGTTGCCACTCCACAATGATGCTCATCCTCAAGCTGAGGACATGAAGGCAAGGAAGGACAAAGGTCTCAGGCTATGGAGACAGTCTGATCCATATGCTGTAAGGAGAAGGACTGCTGTGGACCCCATATTCCACACCAGAGAGCAGCAGGATTTCTATGAGACCGTGCTGATGGATAAGAAGCCCATTGTTGCTGACACCAGGTATGTTGACTGGAAGTATATTGACAGTGAAGAGCACCGGGACTTCTTTCCCCATGTGCATGAGAGCTTTACTGCATGTGGAGTTGCTGATTTTGTGGGTCAAGAGCTGACAACTTGGAATGACGAGATGATCATGCAGTTCTATGCCACAGCCCACTTCTATCCTGATGGCAAGATCACCTGGATGACTGAAGGTCAAAGGTTTTCTTCGACTGTTGAAGAATGGGCAGAACTTCTGAACGCTCCAGTGCAGAGAGAGGATGACATTGATGTCTATGGGATTCCTAAGAAGAGTCATGATTCCATGAAGAACATGTACAAGGAGATCCCGGCTGCTGATTTGGAAGGATGGAAGCTTGGCTCAGTGTACTATCTCCACGCAGGTCTGACCACCACTAACACTATTCTGAGGCATACATTGATGCCTAAGTCTGGAGACCACCGCATGATTCGAGGCTATTCTATCAACATGCTGCACATTCTCGATGAGAAGGCACCTTTCAAGGTGATGGACTTGATGGTAGAGACCATTAAGAGGACTGCAGCTGACCAGAAGAGGTCGTGTGGGTTTGCTCCGCAGATTCAGATGCTCATCAACGCCAAGTTTGGCACGGGCAAATTCATGTTGGATAGGAAGCACTTGCCACTGCAGCCAGAGCATGAGGACAACGTAGTTGTGATGGATGAAGAGGATCCTACCTCAGTTGAAGGACAGGCCAAAATCGAAGCTGCGAAGAAGGCTAAAGCTGACAAAGAGGCAGCAGCAGCAGCTAAGCCAAAGAGCTTTGGAGAACAAATTCTTGAAGCTACCCAGAGGATTGAACAACGCCTGGCCAGCATTGAGCAATCTCAGGAAAGCCTAGAGAGGATTGTTGAAGACAAGATCCACGCTCTGGATGTGAAGCTGACTGAGATTCAGGTGTCTGTCAACAAGCTTGAGGCAGACATGGAGGAAACAAGGCAGGAGAGAGCAGAGCTTATGCAGGATGATCTAGTCCAGGACTCTCAGCGCCAGACTACTCTGGTTCCGAGAGGATCCAGATCTGCAGCTATCCCAGTGACAGACTCCAGGGCTACCACTTCAGCACCAGCTACAGCTCCAGCAGTTGCTTCAGCTCCAGTATCCACTCCTCCACCGCAGTCATCAGCAGAAGCCTTCGCCGATGCAGCTATCTCTACACCGACATCTACCCAGACGGGAGCCGCCAGCAGAGCCCGCAGTGACGCTTAGCTCTATACCTTTTTCGAACTTTTTGGTAACTTGTTGCCAAAGGGGGAGAAATTGTTATAGATCATAGGGCTTCGAGAGAGAGAGAGTGCTCTTTCGTTCTTTTGCCGGTTTTCCTTGAGATACTTTGGTTTCTTTTGGTTCCTGAAACTTTAAGTGTGCTTGCTACTACGTTTGATGCTACCTTAATGAGTGCCTAGTCATACTATGCTTTAATGTGTGCTTATTTCTTATCATATGCTATTCCTTATTGTATGGCTATTTACTCTTGTCTTGGTGATTGAGTGCCTGTTATTCATTCTTATCATTTTGTGCGCTCCACCAAGATGTATGTGACATGGAAGAGTGACCCATAATCCTAATCGATTGTGCATTTGCATTCAAACGCAAATTTTAATTAATGCACAAATTTAGGGGGAGCTCTTGTTTATCACATACTTCTCAAAGCGACGATATTATTCTTTGATTATATCCTTTGTCGAAGCTTTGATCTATATGTTGTCATCAATTACCAAAAAGGGGGAGATTGAAAGTGCAACTAATCCCCGGGTGGTTTTGGTAATTAATAACAACATATATATCATTGAACTAATATTTACTTGAGAATCATTTCAGAAAAGTTCGATGATATGGGTATGGAAATGTCTGAAGAAGTGGACCCCTCAAAATGCTAAGACAAGCATTGGCAAAAACTCAAGACTCTATTTTTGGTTTAGTGATCAAAGATCACATTGAGTCCATAGGAAAAGCCAATACTATTAAAAGGGGATGAGGTTGTGTTAATGATCTGGTTGCTCAAGTGCTTGGTGATCTAGCTCCCTCAACTATCAGCACTCTTCACTACTTAACACACTCATAAGTAATCTCGGACAAACCGATTCTGCAAACTCAGTCCCACCGAGATGAACCACCTCAGTTATTTTCCCAAACCCTAATTTCTCGGTCCATCCGATTTTGAGTTTCGGTCTCACCGAAAATGGACTGCCAACCTTCTGTAACCAATTGACATCACTTCGGAATATCCGAGTTGTTATTTTCGGTCACACCGAGATGGCAAGCTCCAACCTTTGACTCACTTCGGACACACCGAGATGGTATTTTCGGTCCCACCGAAAATCCCAACGTTCACTATATTTGAACTTTCGGTCTGACCGAGTTTTAACTTCGGTCTCACCGAGATTGGTCAAATGTGTGTGTAACGGTTGGATTTTGTGTGGAGGCTATATATACCCCTCCACCCCCTCTTCATTCGTGGAGAGAGCCATCAGAAAGTCTACCATTCCTATCATACACTTTCTGAGAAGTGAACCACCTATCGGAACCACGACAAAAATCTTCGTGTCACCAAACTGCGTTTGATCTTCTCCACCTCTCTTTTACATGTGCAATTTACTTTCCGCTGCTATTACTCTAGAATTGCATGTGTAGGGTGATTCTTGAATTGATCTTAATTGTGAAACTGCCAAAAACATTGCATGATCTAAAGGCAGATCTTTTATTTTGTCAAGTAGTCTAATCACCCCCCCTCTAGACCTACTTTCGATCCTACAGGGACGCGTCAACTTAGAAGGCCCACAAGTGTGTGGCAGAGAACATATAGCCCATTTGCGATTTAGAAGAATGTACAACCCATTTTTTAATTCTAATGGAATTTACAACAGCCCATTTACAGTTTGTTAAAAGTACAGCCCATTTTCTAGCTAGGACAACGATTAATAATTTCAACCAACCGCTCAAAACAGAATTCAAAAAAAAAATCCCACATTTTTATGGGATCCGAAATATTTTTATCCAAAATTTCTAGTCAGATTAAATATAACTTCAAAATAAAGTTGTATTACGTTAAAATCCAACGAAATATTGCGCGCGTAATAAGTAATGAAATTAAAATTTTCAAATTCCGAAAATCATATATTTTTAACTAATTACGTGTTTGGTGCATTTTTTTATAGTTACTGCCCAGTTATTATAATTACATCCCATTTATTGTTTCTTAAAGTCCATTTTCTTGTTAAGCCTAATGCATACCTCCTAGGAAAGTTTGCAGCCTAGCGGGGCGAAGAATAACAAGCTGACCAGGATATTGTGTATAACTGTCGACCCAGTTGCATTGCTGATGTTGAAAAAAAAGGCATGTGTAGTACAGTACAACCTAACATGGCTACTCAGGCCACATTTAGCGATGCCGGAAAGGCCCAAACAAGGCTTCTATACAACTTTTTGAAGTCACCGAGCTCAATTAATAACATCAGAAAAAGTTACTCCCTCTGTAAACTAATATAAGAGTGTTTCGATCACTATTTTAGTATTCTAAACACTCTTATATTAGTTTACAGAGGGAGTAGATTATAGTTGAACCTAATTAAAAGTTGTCACGAGCAAATAAATAATTCAACGGGTCCCACTTGTGCGTGCGTGC
>LR738714.1:380288443-380462476 GCA_902687465.1 Secale cereale | reverse complement strand
CCCCCCCCCCGGAGCCGCCCCACCGACGCCCCGGTCGACGGCCTCTGATCCTCTTCGCTGACAACTTCCTCAACCCTACCGGAGCCGCTTCGCCGACACCATCATCAACCCCACCGGAGTAGCTTCACCTATACCATTTTCAACCCTACCGGGGCCGCTTTGCCAACTCACAAGTCCACGGCCTCAGATCCGCTTCCTTGCACCCTCATCCAACCTACAAGAGCAGCTTCTGACGCCTCATCCACGGCCGCAGATCCGCATCGTCGACACCATCCTTAACCCAACCACCAGAGCAGCTTCACCTACGCCCTCGTCCACGGCCACAGGTCCACTTCGCCCACACCGTAGTCCACCCTACCGGGGCCGCTCCACAAACACCCTACTCGACGGTTCTAGATCTCCTTACCAGACCCCGACAGCCAGCGCAGCGTCATCACCCTTTATGTTTCTAACCTGATTCCCACCGTCTGGCAAGATGCCAAGCACCCGCCACGGCCTAGGTACTTGTCACCTTTAAACCCGTCCAGCATCACCTGCCCGATGTACTTCAAATATACTAACAGGTCGTTGTTACCTGTTATGCAGCTGGCAAAAACTACAAGGACGATGTTTCTTCTGGATCTAACAGCTTGGCCAACCAAGATCCTGGACCGAGGCATAGCTATGATCTTGTAAGCGTGTCTCTCTCTCTTGTATTGTTCTGTGCCTGCCATTGTGCTTTGCTAGGATTTTCGACCAGTAATCCCTTTGAGCAGACAATGATTTCTAATACTGGATGCTAAATTAGATATGTAGATGTCATACATGATACTACCTCGTACCTCCGTTCCTAAATATAAGTCTTTCCATAGATTCCACTATAGGCTACATACGGAGCAAAATGAGTGAATCTACACTCGAAAATGCATCTATATACATCTGTATGTGGTCCATACTGGAATCTCTGCATAGACATATATTTAGGAACAGAGGCAGTACATTACACAAAATCGTAGGTGGCATGTAGGAATTCCAGTACACTACATTAGGCTCCCTTAGAGTGCCTCCTAGTCCAGCACATAGAGTCATGCCTAGTTTATGCTACGCACACAATCATTAATTGGTGGTTTAAATATGCGCAGGGGATATGCGATGTATTATCATGTAGAGATGTCTGAAATTAGCCGTGTCAACTTGTAGATAGGGTTACACAATGAAAAAGTACAAGATGTATGTGGCAATTTCATGCAACATCACAAAAAAAGGAGAGCCAGCGGTGAGCCTATACGGTGTGCTATGGTACATCACTCCTCCATTGCAATCATCGTGACATATTATTTGTATGTCAGTTAGATTGGCCAAGTTTCTTAGGGATAGTAATTATGATTTATCCTAAGAAAATAAGCACATGTGAATATAAGCTCCATGTAATAAGCCAACCAGTTCTTTTCACTATGTTTTCAGCTTATCTTTGGTATGATCAGTGAAAAGTCTAGATTGCATTATATTTTTTTCATTTTGCTGCCCATATGAAAATTAATTTGACTTGCAAACATCACAAATTGAACCCAGTGTAGTAATTAATATGATAGGAAAATAGACCATCACTATTTGCTCAAAATGCAAATACAAAGATACCATCTACTTGGCACAATCTACTTTGGTCAATGTTTTCCATAGAGATCCCATTGCCTAATTTAAACAAAAATGCAGGACCATCACTGTTTGCTTTGATTACTTGCTGTTCTTGACATAACACTCTAACAGAGCTTGTCAACGATTTAAACACTAAGGCTGGTGTAGTGGGGCCTTTTCTAACTCATAGGTGACATAAAGGTTTGGTTGTACACTAATCTAGGCTCTCCAAGAGTACCTGGAGATCCAGTTCAAAGGTATGCCTAGTTTTTACATAGTGCATACATAGTAAATGCTCATTTCATTGTGTGCAAGTGCAAGTGATGCGGCATGTTTCATTATGTGGTGTTGTTTTGTTATAGTCTCGTCATTTTGTGTTCACTGACTGGAAAGTATTCATATTTATCTTCCAAGGAGACGAGTAACTAGTTTGTGTCACCTTGCAGAGGGGGTGCAATGAAGATAAGATTGAGGATTTCCAAGTACAAGATTTTAGGAAGGAGCCTTGCAAGAGAAGTAGGAGCTACGCAGAGCCTCTTCAACATGTTAAGGTAAGTCACTGTATCCAACTCAACAGTTCAATTCCTTGTTTGTTTCAGGCATAGTTAATTTGCTCTTTTCAATTGCTTTATTTGTCCTCAGTTAATGAGATGCCCAAAGAATGATGCCTGATGTTGGGTACTTGTATAACTATTAGTTGACATAATTAAAGGCCTTACCATTTAAATACTCTGCCGAAGTGTGCCTGAAGCTTTGAAGTCTATTAACCAACTATTATTGAATAAGGCTCACAATCTAGTTTATACTAGGCTAATGATTGCATAGTTTTGCTTGTTGTAGTATGTTTGTATGAAATCCTCTACTGTTCATTATGCTCCCTAAGCCTTTAATTGAGCTACATAATGGCCAACTGCTTGCTCACTTCTATGCAACGTGTTGTCTAAATTTGTAACTTGTGTGTGTTTTGGATTGGGCCCCAACATCATGCTCCTCTGGTGAGCTAAGAGAGATTTCTGTATGTAGCTGCACAGACTACCTTTTTTATAATTTTTAAAATATCACCTGCTTATGCTTCATGACGTGTAACATTATTGTTAGTCCTGTTTTTCCATGTACTCCCTCCGTTCCTAAATATAAGTCTTTTTAGACATTTCAAATGGACTATAACATACATATGTATGTAGATATATTTTAGAGCGTAGATTCACTCTGTAGTCACTTGTTGAAATCTCTAGAAAGACTTATATTTAGGAATAGATGGAGTACAAAATAGTCTGTCTTGCTCACTTCACTATTGTAACTATATTTTTGCCTAGTCATGTGTACTTACAAAAACATTTCAGGATGAAGTGACATCAACACAAAGATCTGCGAGAAGTGCGGCATGGCCGTTAGCAAATGATTATGGATTGGAATTTGAATGTGCTGATGTTATCGAGCATCAACTAGAGGTGGCAAGACAACGTGTACATGATTATGAACGTACAATCAACAAGTTGAGACTGGACATGCAGGTATTAGATACAGGAGTCAAAAAATGAAACAAGACACTGAGGTAACAATGAAGGAATTAGAGATTTTGCAGACTGAAATTTGTTGTAATGCCCAGTATGAGATTATACCTCCCACGTGTCGAGGCACGACTTAAAGGCATAATATCATACTGGAATGATCTCAAGAATGGTATCTTTGCACAACTCATGTAAAAGAGGGATGAAATTGCAAAAGAGTAGTTGTCTTACACTCGCCATGTCACACAATGCATTACATAAACATTCGTCATCCAAGTAACATCAGAGTCCGACTACGGACGAAGATCCAAATGAAAGATACCATAAATAAACAACACAAGGTCCCGATCATCCTAGTAAGAGCCCTACTGATCCTCTGGATAAGACACGTAGTATCACCCACGTTCTTCGTCGAACTCCCAGTACAACTCTGAACCACCAGCTGTGTAGTTCTCCACGACACCTGTATCTGGTGTTTTGTAGAATCTATGAGCCACGGAGGACTCAGCAATCCCGTTCCCTGGTAGCAAAACTATCTAAGCCTTGGGTGTGGAACAAGGCTGAAGAACAAGGTTGCAGCTGCACTAGCACTAGCTTACATGTTTAGAGCGAGAAGAGAAGTGCCACGAGCGTCAAAGAGATCACGAAGTGATCCTATCTAAGCACGTCAAACATAACCCCATCGTGTTCACTTCCCGAACCCCTTTGGAAAGCGACCGTCACGGTTACTCACGCTGGTAGTGTATTATGAACATAACGTCAAGTTTTCTACAATCGGATATTAACAAATTCCCATCTGCCATCTAACCGCGAGCACGGCTTTTGAAAGATCAAACCCTGTAGGGGTGTCCCAACTTAGCCCATCACAAGATGACGATCTGCGGAGTCGCAACTCCAAGGTGGGAAGACCCGAGTATTCTCGGAATCCCGTGCTCAAGATATTCCGACTAAGGTAAAACTAATCCAGTAAGACCTCCCGGTGTCCCAACACACTGATAGTAGCCGCGCGTATCTCGTCTCAGGCCACGACTGGATGGGACAAGCTACAGGTTTTTACCAGCCCTTGAGTTTCCTCGAGGTGGCCCCGCAGCACGCCCAGTTTGGACCAACACTCATGTGGAGCACTGGCCCGTGTTGTTGATTAAGAAAAGGGTTTATTACTCCGTATGCAAGTTTTAGTTGTTAGGCAAATGTAAAACCAATGCTGGGCCTTGCTGGAAAAGCTTTAGCGCTAAGCGGGTTCTCGAGGGGGGCCCATAAACCCCAACCGTGTTAGGGACGCAAAATCAAGGAACATAACACCGGTTTAAACGGTTCCTAGGGTGGCATGAGTGGAACAAAACACCAAGCAAGAGGCTTAGCCTTCCACCCATTGCCAAATATATAGATGATTTAGTTTAACAGATTATATAGTGTGATATCCCAACAATAACTTCAACATGAAGCAATAATCTTCAAATCTTCTCCTGCAACTAACAATGCTATAAGAGGGGCTGAGCGAAGCTTACGTAGCCAATCAAAGGTTTGCTAGGTTGGGTGGTTAGAGAGTTTCATGGCAACGATAGATGGCTGACAAACAGACATAGGAATCGAGGCAATAAGCAAAAGAGCGAGACATCTAGCATAGGCAAAGATAGTAGTGATATCTGGGTAAGTTCATCTTGCCTGTTGAATCCTCGGAGGGATCGTAACCTTTCTCCTCACACTCAACCTCGGTAGGAACCTCGTACTCGGTCTCGGCTCCCGGCTCTACTCAACACAAGAACACAACACGACACAATATCAAACATGGTGCAATGCACAATCAACATGATGCAAGTATGATGTGCGTTTGCATGTGGAAGCGCTTGAGCCTAAGGAGAAGATGATGGAGAAGGCCTCATCTTGGAAAACCAAGCAAGCCACTGGATAGAGGGGAAGATTTCGGTTGAAATTGATATAAGGATCGCCGGAAACGGACTCACGGTTTGCAAATGGCAAGCAAAACAATATTCACACAAAACTGCAGTTTACAGCCACATGGCATCTTTGGAGCAAGAAATAATTATGCTACAACACTCAAACATGGAGACAAAGGGCATGGATGTGAAGTAGACATAATACTTAACAAGCACGAACTTAAAACACACCCAAAAAACTACTCGAACACAATTAACCAAGCATGGCAAGTTGCAATAAATTTATCCAGACTTAGCCAAAATCTGGGAAGGCAAAAACATCATCACGATGTTGCCTTCGGAGGCACAAAACAACATGCATATCAACTCCACTAAGTATATAAAGATCATGGACATGTAGTAGACATAGCATACATCAAACAACTCCATTGGAGCAACTCCATAGGAGGCATGGATCAATAGCAACAATCTTCACCAAAATGATCATGCTGATAAAAACCTGACAGGTAATTTTATCGCAACTTGCGAGCAAGAAATAAATAAGCTACAGCAGGCCATATATGCAAATAAGGGCATGGATGGATAGAGCATAACATGGACAACAAGGAATGATCATTTGACATACTAAAACATGCATGGATTTGAGTGGGCATCAAGCAAACATAGCATCAGGTTAACAGATTCTAGACTTAACAATTTTTTCACTAAGTATAAAACAGCAACATTGGCATGGCATGTTTACAAGCTTGTTTAAGTCACCTCAAGGCATATCAAGGAAAGTGGATTGCACCACATCAAAGTCCATATGATTGTGCTTCTAAAACATATTGACATGTGACATGAAGACAAACACATCAATAGCAATGAGCAAGCCAAAACAGCATCTCACAACAAGTTTCGGCACTTAACAGCCACATGCACTTTTGCAACAGAGATTAACATGGCAATATGACACCTAACATGAATGCTACAGCAACCATCATCTAGAGCACTTCACAAGGAACATTTTGACATATCATATGCTCCATTTGGACCAACATGCACAAAGTTGTCACATCTCAAACATGGCAACAAAATTACAAATAACAGCAGTTTTAAACATATAGCACTCTTTCAACGATGATTAGGTCATCAAGATGAACTCAAACAAGCATGTCATATTGGAACAAAATGAAGAGCACATCTCAACGAACATTTTGACATATTATTCACTCAATTTGGATCACCACACAAAAAGTTACAGCCATGCAAAGGATGCAACAAAATTACATATTCCAGGGACTTAGCCGGTTTTTTAACAGAGGAAAAGTGGGCGTAACTTAGAAAAAAAGCATGCACGGGCGCTAGATAGAGGCAGGTCGGGGCTCACCTTGCGGGCTCGGCCCGAGGTAGCAAAGGGGACGCCTGGGCTTAACGTGGCCGGGCCGGCAGGGAGGAGGAAGGCCAGCTTGGGCCCCAGGCCCACGACTGGAGGGGCGAGGAGACGGCGGCCTCGAGCTCCCGAGCGAACAGGGAATGGCGCCGACGACGATGGACCTGGCGGCGGCGCTCGGGCGACGGGGAGGGCCGGCAGCGACGGACTAGATCCGGCGGATCCCGACACGGGGCAGAGGGAGACGGCGGCCGGCTGAACCACGGCAGCGGGGATGTGGCCCGGCGGTGGCGAGGGGTCGCCGAAGGCGAAGGTGGCGGCGGCAGCTGGAACGCGCCGGCGGGAGGCGGCGAGGATCCACGCGGATCCGCGGGCGACGGCGGTTGGAACGGGCTGCGGGTGCCCAGTCCGGGCCAGGCGGGCCTCGGCAACGCTGTGGAGCCTGGCAGCGGTGAGGGACACATGGCACGACGCGATTCGTTCGGGCGGACGTGTCCGGTCCGTCTCGGACGTGTCCGGCGGCGGGAGGAGGGAGGAGCTAGGGTTTCGTCCGCAAAATGGATGTGGGGGACGTTTTTATAGGCATAGGGAGCTAGGAGACTCCAAATGGGGAGCGGTTTTCGCCCAACGTTCGTGATCCGATGACCGAGATGATGGGAGTGGTTGTGCTGGGTTAGTTTTCTGTTGTGGAGGGGGTCTTGGGCCAAAAAGAAGATGTGCTTTTAGCCCACTAGGTTAACCGTTGGAGTACCAAACGAACTCTAAAGGCGATGAAACTTGACATGCGGCCTACACGTACCAAAACAACAACGCACGACAAGTCTCACCTCATTCCGGGAATGTTACACGGCCACACACGAAAGAAGGACTCGGGGGTGCGACGGGCACGTGTGTGAGTGTCGGAACTCGAAACGGACAACGGGAAGAGGCGAGCGGAACCGGGTGCAAGTGACAACACGAATGCAATGCAATGCACATGATAACATGACATGGATGAAATGCACACGCACACACACGACGAAACGAAGAAACCCAAAATGAAAGAAGAGCCCAGAATGGAATTGATGAAGTCAACGTTTCATATATTGCCATAAATGGAAGGTGTTACATCTGGGGTGTTACAAACTCTCCTCTACTACAAAAATATCTCGTCCCAAGATCTAGGACTGGAAGAAGGAATGATACTCGGAACGAAGGTGATCTTCTCGTTCCCACGTAGCTTCTCGGTCGGTATGGTGTGACCACTTCACTTTCAAGAACTTGATGGACTTGTTGCGGGTCTTGCGCTCAGTCTCTTCAAGAATAGCAATAGGGTGCTCACGGTAAGACAAGTCTTGTTGAAGATCAATCTCCTCGAACGTAATGGTGCGTTCAGGTGTCTTGAAGCACTTGCGGAGTTGAGACACGTGAAACACATCATGAACATTTGCAAAGTTGGAGGGGAGCTCAAGTTGATAGGCTAGATCGCCTCTTTTGCCAAGAATCTTGAAAGGGCCCACATATCTTGGAGCAAGCTTTCCTTTGATACCAAATCTCTGGGTGCCTTTCATAGGAGAAACACGGAGATAGACATGATCTCCAATGTCGAAAGCCAAATCACGATGCTTGTCGTCATAGTAGCTCTTTTGACGCGATTGAGCGGCTTCGAGATTCTCACGTATGACTTTGCACATTTCTTCGGCTTCTGAGATCAAATCATTGCCAAGAAGTTGATGTTCACCAGTCTCGGACCAGTTGAGCGGGGTACGACACTTTCTGCCATAGAGGATTTCAAAAGGAGCTTTGTCGGCACTTGCTTGGAAACTGTTGTTGTAAGAGAACTCGGCAAACGGGAGACAATCTTCCCACTTCATGCCAAAAGAGATGACACAAGCTCTTAGCATGTCTTCGAGGATCTGGTTCACTCTTTCGACTTGATCACTAGTCTGAGGGTGAAACACAGTGCTGAAACGAATCTTAGTGCCCATGGCTGACTAAAAGGAGTCCCAGAACTTGGATGTGAACAAACTTCCACGGTCTGCGGAGATGACTTGAGGAATGCCATGCAACGAAACAATTCTGGAAGTGTACAGCTCTGCCAGCTGAGCTGCATTGATGGATTCTTTGACGGGAAGGAAGTGAGCTACATTGGTTAGCTTGTCAATGACTACAAAGATAGCATCATTCCCCTTCTTGGACTTAGGAAACCCAGTGACGAAATCCATTTCAATGTGGTTGAATTTCCTCTCGGGAATAGGTAGAGGTTGGAGGAGACCGGCTGGACGTTGATGCTCTGCCTTCACTCTTCTGGAGACATCACATTCATTCACGAATTGGGCAATCTCCCTTTTCATGCGAGTCCACCAGTAAGATTTCTTGAGGTCTTGGTACATCTTGGAACTTCCGGGATGAATCGAGAGGAGGGAGTCATGTGCTTCGTTCATTATGAGCTTCCTGAGATCACCCTTGGGAACCACAATTCTGTCCTCAAAGAATAAGGTGTCTTTGTCATCAACACGATAGCACTTGTATTTGGGAGTACCCTTAGCAATACCATGTTTCACTTTCTGCACCATAGCATCACTTAGGTGGGCCTCACGGATCTGATCTTCCAAGGTAGGAGCAACTTGAAGATTTGCAAGAAAGCCTTGCGGAACAACTTGGAGGTTGAGCTTCCTGAATGATTCACAAAGGTCAGGCTAAAACGGCTTGAGAAGGAGAATGTTGCAATATGCCTTTCTTCTCAAGGCATCTGCAATGACATTGGCCTTGCCAGGTGTGTACTCAATGCTTGGATCATGCTCTTGGATCATCTCAACCCAACGAGTCTGGCGAAGGTTCGGGTTAGGCTGTGTGAAGATGTACTTCAAGCTCTTGTGATCGGTGAAGATGTCCACTTTTCTGCCCAACAAAAGGTGTCTCCACGTGATCAAGGCATGTACAACTGCTGCTAGCTCGAGATCATGTGTGGGGTAATTCTTCTCATTTGGTTTCAACTGACGAGAAGTGTATGCAACAATCTTCTTGTCTTGCATGAGAACACCACCAAGTCCTTGTAAAGAAGCATCACAGAAGACTTCATAGGGCTTGGACTCATCCGGAGGAGTAAGAACCGGAGCAGAAATGAGCTTCTCTTTGAGTGTTTTGAATGCCACATCACAATCAGGAGTCCAGTTGTACTTGACATTCTTCTGCAGCAAGTTTGAGAGAGGCTTGGCAATCTTGGAGAAGTTCTCAATGAACCTTCTGAAATAGCTAGCGAGACCAAGGAAGCTTCGGAGTTGCTTGACATTCTGCGGGGGTTCCCAGTTGACAATAGCTTCAACTTTCTCGAGGTTGACAGAAATACCCTCAGCAGAGATGATATGGCCAAGATATAAGACCTTATCCAGCTAGAATTCACATTTGGAGAACTTCGCATAGAACTTGTGTTCACAGAGCCTGTCCAGGACCAAACGGATGTGCTTGGCATGGTCGTCTTCATTCTTGGATAATACCAAGATGTCATCCAGATAGACGAGAACAAATTCATTGGTGTGGGGGTTGAATATGAAGTGCATCATCCTCGAGAAGGTGGGTGGAACATTTGCGAGGCCAAAATACATGACCATGTATTCATAGCAGCCGTAGCTTGTTCTGAATGCAGTCTTGTGGATATCCTCTTCACGGATACAAATCTGATGGTAACCCATCCGGAGATCGAGCTTTGAGAACACCTTTGCTCCTTTGAGCTGCTCGAACAATTCATTGATATTGGGGAGCGGATACTTGTTCGTTATTGTCTCCTTGTTCAATGGCCGGTAATCAACGCAAAGGCGCTCCGTGCCATCCTTCTTCTTGACAAATAGAGCATCACAGCCCCAAGGAGAAGTGCTATGCCTGATTAAACCCATACACTCTTGCTCATCGAGTTGTTTCTTCAGCTCCTTCAACTCATCAGGGGAGAGCTTGTACGGACGCTGACATGCTGGCTCCGTACCGGGCTCGAGTTCAATGACGAATTCAACTTGACGATGCGGAGGCATGCCTGGAAGCTCTTTAGGGAAAACATCTTCATATTCATTAACCACCGGAATCTGAGAGATGGCATTAATCTCGCCCTTGTCATTGAGAGAGAATAGCCTGATTGTGTTATCTCGAGAGGCAAAGATAATCACGTCTTCATCAGGATGAGTAAGCTTGACTACCTTATTTGTGCAATCAATGTGAGCATCATGCTTGGAAAGCCAATCCATCCCAAGAATAAGATCAATGTCGGAGTTGCCGAGAATAACCGGAGAAACCTGAAAGCGGTAATCACCCATATAAATAGATATATCCGGAGCATACAAGCTAGAATTCATTTGCTTTCCCGGAGAAGTAATTGATAACTCTCTTGGTAAAGCCACTATGCCCACATTGTGCTTGGATGCAAATGGATATGACATGAAAGAATGTGATGCACCAGAATCAAACAAAACTTTAGCAGGTTTAAGGTTGACTGGAAGGTTACCAAGTATCACATCTGAAGAATTCTCTGCTTGAGCTGCATTCATCAGATTCACTCTTGCAACCTTTGGATTGTGCTTGACAATAGCAGTGCTGACAGGTGGAGGAGGCGGAAGGCGCCTTGGGTTGGGACACTTGTTAGCATAGTGACCCTTCTGAGTGCACTTGTTGCAAACCACTTCTGAGATAGGACGGTGATAAAGAGCACTTGACTTCGAAGCTTGAAAGTGATTCTTGGACTGACTGCTTGGGTTGGGTGGGTGGGAGAAGCCACGGCCACCAGAGTGCTTGTTGTTGTTGTTGTTGGGAGGGCGGAACACTGGAGGAGGTGGAAGCCAAAACTTCTACTGCTTTGCAACCACTTGGGAAGAAGAGGAGGAGTTGACAGCATCTCTGGTCCTCTTTTTGGAAGCTTCAACCTTGAGCTGGGCTGCCTCTTGCTTAAGAGCCATGTTATAGAATTGATCAAATTCATCCGGCTCGAACAAGGTGAGAGCTAGTTGGAGTTCATCCTTTAGACCATCACGGAACTGATAAATCTTGCTCTTGGAATCTGGGATGTCTTGCTTGGCATAGCGGGCAAGGTTCTGGAACTTGACATTGTATTGATAAACGGACATGGTGCCTTGCTTCAGGTTGCGGAATTGCTCACGCATGCCTTCAATGACAGTAGTTGGAATGTGGTGAGAGCGGAATCCTTGCAGAAGTCAGTCCACGAGATTTCACGTCCTTCTCTGGAATCTTTGTATTGTTGCCACCAATCAGCAGCTTGATCTTTGAGTTGGAAGGTGGCAAACTTGACATAATCCTCTGGTCTCACGTTACTGCACTCGAAATGCTTTCTGATGTCTGTTATCCAGTCTTTAGCATCTAGCGGATCCACATAGTAACTGAACGCCTTCGGTTGGTCTGCCAAGAATTGGTTGAGAGTTGCAAAGTGAGGTTGATTGAACAAATTGCCTTGGCCTTGGTTCCCATGACCACCTTGATTTGCTTGGTTGGCTTGAATGTTCTGCATCATTTGCATAAGCATCTGGGTGTTCTGGTTTGTCGCTTGCATAATTGCTCTCCAGGCCTTAGACGGAGGAGGAGGGGAAGGAGGACGATCAGGAACTTCTTCACCCTCTGGGTTAGCATTGGGAACCTTCTTAGGAGCTATCCTGAATGAGATGACAACTATTAGCCATTGATTGAAAATATATAAGCTGAATCAACGGCTAGAACTTGCAACATAAGTCTTCACAAGAACATTCGAGCAACATGAACGAATGTAATCCACAGTTTAATGGTACAACAATCTTCTCGAGAAGCCACTCGGGAGAACAAAAGCTTAAATGAAAACAACAAGGAGCAGATAGAACAAATACAAGATAGAAGCTTCGTTCTACATGTTCGTGCTGAAAGCTCATGGAACGTGTTACAAAAGGGTTTTGCAATCCCCGGATCAGCATAGCCAAGGACCCTTTAAGATGCAACTCCCAATCGGAACAACGCCCATAAAACCACATCACTCAATGTAGAACCCCGAACTCCATATCATGCATTCGTTGGAAGAATGCCTACGAGCTACTAGATGAACCCACCTATTAATTTCTGAAAGTTAACATTTATGCAATCAGGTGTTGGGGATACAAGGGAAGCACCGCGCACTCAACTCTAATCCTACATCCAGCTGTATCCATCCTTCAACACAAAACTAGTTATTTCTGGAAACCATTTACCTCAGACCATCAAAACGCATCTGCTATACAAGCTATGGCAATACCCCCGAACTACCTCCCCAGTACTGGGTGATGTCGGGGTTATCTTGCCACTAACCGCATAGAAGAGTTGTCGATGTCGGTCGTCTTAAGTATTCCAGAACTGCTGCGATAGATTTGTGATGACAACACCTCGGAGCTCAACTCCCCCGGACACTGCCACAACTCCTAAATGACAGGAGGCATCGAGAACAATGTTCTCGTCACAAAGACATCAGAACAATCCAAACAATACTCGCGTGATCCTAAAAAAATAGTCAATTTTTGAGAGTAGAAGAGATAGAGTAATCGTCAGGAGTCCTCACCGGAGTGATAAAGGGATGAGGAGTAAAAGAAATCCTACTCTCCGATATATATATAGGACTCAAAAAAAATTCATGTGTGTGCCTACACTCAACCGTCAACGATTCGATCAATCAGTGGGGGCTCCTAGGTCGGAGAAGGCTCTGATTACCAACTTGTAATGCCTAGTATGATATTATAACTCCCACGTGTCGAGGCACGACTTAAAGTCATAATATCATACTGGAATGATCTCAAGAATGGTATCTTTGCACAACTCATGTAAAAGAGGGATGAAATTTCAAAAGAGTAGTTGTCTTACACTCGCCATGTCACACAACACATTACATAAGCATTCATCATCCAAGTAACATCAGAGTCCGACTACGGACAAAGATCCAAATGAAAGATACCATAAATAAACAACACAAGGTCCCAATCATCCTAGTAAGAGCCCTACTGATCCTATGGATAAGACACGTAGTATCGCCCACGTTCTTTGTTGAACTCCCAGTACAACTCTGAACCACCAGTTGTGTAGTTCTCCACGGTACCTGCATCTGGTGTTTTGTAGAATCTGTGAGCCACGGAGGACTCAGCAATCCCGTTCCCGGGTAGCAAAACTATCTAAGCCTTGGGTGTGGCACAAGGCTGAAGAACAAGGTTGCAGCTACACTAGCACTAGCTTACGTGTTTAGAGCGAGAAGAGAAGTGCCACGAGCGTCAAAGAGATCACGAAGTGATCCTATCTAAGCACGTCAAACATAACCCCATCGTGTTCACTTCCGGAACACCTTCGGAAAGCGACCGTCACGGTTACTCACGCTGGTAGTGTATTATGAACATAATGTCAAGTTTTCTACAATCGGATATTAACAAATTCCCATCTGCCATATAACCGCGAGCACGGCTTTCGAAAGATCAAACCCTGTAGGGGTGTCCCAACTTAGCCCATCACAAGCTCACGATCTGCGGAGTCGCAAATCCAAGGTGGGAAGACCCGAGTATTCTTGGAATCCCGTGCTCAAGATATTCCGACTAAGGTAAAACTAATCCAGTAAGACCTCCCGGTGTGCCGACACCCTGATAGTAGTCGCGCGTATCTCGTCTTAGGCCACGACCGTATGGGACAAGCTACAGGTTTTTACCAGCCCTTGAGTTTCCTCGAGGTGGCCCCACAGCACGCCCAGTTTGGACCAACACTCATGTGGAGCACTGGCCCGTGTTGTTGATTAAGAAAAGGGTTTATAACTCCGTATGCAAGTTTTAGTTGTTAGGAAAATGTAAAACCAATGTTGGGCCTTGCTGGAAAAGCTTTAGCGCTAAGCGGGTTCTCGAGGGGGGCCCATAAACCCCAACCGTGTAAGGGACACAAAATCAAGGAACATAACACCGGTTTAAACGGTTCCTAGGGTGGCATGAGTGGAACAAAACAACAAGTAAGAGGCTTAGCCTTCCACCCATTGCCAAATATATAGATGATTTAGTTTAACAGATTATATAGTGTGATATCCCAACAATAACTTCAACATGAAGCAAGAATCTTCAAATCTTCTCCTGCCACTAACAATGCTATAAGAGGGGCTCAGCGAAGCTTACGTAGCCAATCAAAGGTTTACTAGGTTGGGTGGGTAGAGAGTTTCATGGCAACGATAGGAGGCTGACAAACAGACATATGCATCGAGGCAATAAGCTAAAGAGCGAGACATCTAGCATAGGCAAAGATAGTAGTGATATCTGGGTAAGGTCATCTTGCCTCTTGAATCCTCGGAGGGATCGTAACCTTGCTCGTCGCACTCAACCTCGGTAGGAACCTCGTACTCGGTCTCGGCTCCCGGCTCTACTCAACACAAGAACACAACACGGCACAATATCAAACACGGTGCAATGCACAATCAACATGATGCAACTATGATGTGCGTATGCATGTGGAAGCACTTGAGCCTAAGGAAAAGATGATGGAGAAAGCCTCATCTTCGAAAACTAAGCAAGCCACTGGATAGAGGGGAAGATTTCGGTTGAAATCGATATAAGGATCGCCGGAAACGGACTCACAGTTTGCAAATGGCAAGCAAAACAATATTCATACAAAACTGCAGTTTACAGCCACATGGCATCTTTGGAGCAGGAAATAATTATGCTACAGCACTCAAACATGGAGATAAAGGGCATGGATGTGAAGTAGACATGATACTTAACAAGCACGAACTTAAAACACACCCAAAAACCTACTGGAACACAATTAGCCAAGCATGGCAATTTGCAAAAAAATTATCCAAACTTAGCCAAAATCTAGGAAGGCAAAAACATCATCACGATGCTGCCTTCGGAGGCACAAAACAACATGCATATAAACTCCACTTAGTATATAAAGATCATGGACATGTAGTAGACATATCATACATCAAACAACTCCATTGGAGCAACTCCATAGGAGGCATGGATCAATAGCAACAAGCTTCACCAAATTGATCATGCTGATAAAAACCTGACAGGTAATTTTATAGCAACTTGAGAGCAAGAAATAAATAAGCTAAAGCAGGCCATATATGCAAATAAGGGCATGGATGGATAGAGCATAACATGGACAACAAGGAATAATCATTTGACATACTAAAACATGCATGGATTTGAGTGGGTCATCAAGCAAACATAGCATCAGGTTAACAGATTCCAGACTTAGCAGTTTTTTCACTAAGTATAAAACAGCAACATTGGCATGGCATGTTTACAAGCTTGTTTAAGTCACCTCAAGGCATATCATGGAAAGTGGATTGCACCACAGCAACGACCATATGATTGTGCTTCTAAAACATATTGACATGTGACATGAAGACAAACACATCAATAGCAATGAGCAAGCCAAAACAGCATCTCACAACAAGTTTCAGCACTTAACAACCACATGCACTTTTGCAACGGAGATTAACATGGCAATATGACACCTAACATGAATGCTACAACAACCATCATGTAGAGCACTTCACAATGAACATTTTGACATATCATATGCTCCATTTGGACCAACATGCACAAAGTTGTCACATCTCAAACATGGCAACAAAATTACAAATAACAACAGTTTTAAACATATAGCACTCTTGCAACGATGATTAGTTCATCAAGATGAACTCAAACAAGCATGTCATAGTGGAACAAAATGAAGAGCACATCTCAATGAACGTTTTGACATATTATTCACTCAATTTGGATCACCACACAAAAAGTTACAACCATGCAAAGGATGCAACAAAATTACATATTCCAGGGACTTAGCCGGTTTTTTAACAGAGGAAAAGTGGGCGTAACTTAGAAAAAAAGCATGCACGGGTGCTAGATAGAGGCAGGCCGGGGCTCACCTTGCGGGCTCGGCCCGAGGTAGCAAAGGGGACGGCTGGGCCTAACGTGGCCGGGCCGGCAGGGAGGAGGAAGGCCAGCTTGGGCCCCAGGCCCACGACCGGAGGGGCGAGGAGACGGCGGCCTCGAGCTCCCGAGCGAGCAGGGAATGGCGCCAGTGACGATGGACCTGGCGGCGGAACTCGGGCGACGGGGAGGGCCGGCCGCGGCGGACTAGATCCGGCGGATCCCGGCACGGGGGAGAGGGAGATGGCGGCGGGCTGAACCACGGCGGCGGGGACGCGGCCCGGCGATGGCGCGGGGTCACCGGAGGCGAAGGTGGCGGCGGCGGCTGGAACGCGCCGGCGGGAGGCGGCGGGGGGGACGCGTCGGTGGGAGGCGGCGAGGATCCGGCGCAGATTCGCGGGCAGCGGCGGTTGGAACGGGCTGCGGGGGCCCAGTCCGGGCCGGGTGGGCCTCGGTGGTGCGGTGGAGCCTGGCGGCGATGAGGGACATGTGGCGCGATGCGATTCGTCCAGCGCGTCCGGGCGGACGTGTCCGGTCCGTCTCGGATGTGTCCGGCGGCGCGAGGAGGGAGGAGCTAGGGTTTCGTCCGCAAAATGGACGTGGGGGACGTTTTTATAGGCATAGGGAGCTAGGAGACTCCAAATGGGGAGCGGTTTTCGCCCACACATTTGTGATCCGACGACCGAGATGATGGGAGTGGTTGTGCTGGGTTAGTGGGATGTTGTGGAGGGGGTCTTGGGCCAAAAGGAAGAGGTGCTTTTAGCCCACTAGGTTAACCGTTGGAGTACCAAACGAACTCCAAACGCGATGAAACTTGACAGGCGGCCTACACGTACCAAAACAACAACGGGCGACAAGTCTCACCTCATTCCGGGAACGTTACATGGCCACCCACGAAAGAAGGACTCGGGGGTGCCACAGGCACGTGTGTGAGTGTCGGAACTCGAAACGGACAACGGGAAGAGGCGAGCGGAACCGGGTGCAAGTGACAACACGAATGCAATGCAATGCACATGATAACATGACATGGATGAAATGCACACACGCACACGACGAAACAAAGAAACCCAAAATGAAAGAAGAGCCCAGAATGGAATTGATGAAGTCAACGTTTCATATATTGCCATAAATGGAAGGTGTTACATCTGGGGTATTACATTTGTGCTATCTAAATCCGGCCAATCCTATTTTCTGAAGAGATTATAGTTCAAATGGTAAGTTATGTTGATGCGCGTCCATGATGTATGAGTTGTATTTGCCCAGTGTATGTAATTTGCTCTTTGTTTATGCTTTATTATCACTGGTGCCGAACCATAATGCCCAGTGGGTATAATCGGCTGTAATTTCTTTATTGTATAGTGTAGGATTATTCTACGTTGCTATGCCTTAGTCTCTTTATTGTATAGTGTATGATTTTTAGAGGTGATAGTATAGAGTAGGATAATTATTTGAATATGCTATATCGTTCAAACGGGGGCCAACTCGCCCAAACATTGTAGTGACCATGGCCCTCCACAGGCCGTATGATCCATGGGCCATCTACGGGACGGACGACTCATGGCCTTCTATGGTCGTCGGATTCGTGGGCCTTTTATGGGTTGTCTGATCCGTGGGCCTTCTATCGGCTGTCGGGTCCATGGGTCTTTTATGGGCCAGCGGATCCATGGGTCGTCGGATCAATGGGCCTTCTATGGGCCGTCGGTTCAATGGGCCTTCTATGTCCCGTAGGATCCATGGGCCTTCTACTGGCCGTCTCATCTATCGGCCGTATAAGGGGCCGTAAATGGGCTAGAGTGGAAATCATATGTTTTATGGGCTGACCATAACGGGCCGTTCATAGGCCGTATTTGATGATACTATGAAAATGGCCCAATGTATTAACGGGACACAAACGGTCCGACTGTAACCATGGGCTGAATTTGGCCCACAAGCAGAAAATGACAGTAACGGGCCGAAAGTAAATGAATGCTGGAAATGAGCCCGAGAATAAATGGGCCCTGAGAAGGCCGAAAGAAAACATGGGCTGCAAACGGCCCAACCGAATAATGGGCCGTTAATGGGTATAAAGTGATACATTGTTCATTACGGGCCAGTTTTACCACGGGCCGTTAGTGGGCGACTGTTACTAAGGGCCTCATATGGGCCAAAAGACGTCATGGGCCATACACGGGCAGGAAGTTAAAACAGGCTGGAATTATATTGGACGGCCCAGATGACGCTACTGGGCCTAATTCGGATAGGCCGTAAATGGGCCCTAGTTTAGCGGGCTGTAAATGGGATATACATGAATAGGCCGTTAACAGGCTTGTCGTGGGCCAGCCCGCCACCATTTGACCAAGTCAAACGGGCCGGGCTTTTCACAGGAATGGGCCTCTGTTGGGTTGTGCCACGTGTCGACGTATCATAGGTGATTTGGGTCCAATGAGTAGATGACGCTACTGGGCCTAATTCGGATAGGCCATAAACGGGCCCTGGGTTGGCGGGCTGTAAATGTGCTATATGCGAACAGGCCGTTAACAGGCTTGCTGTGGGCCGGCCCGCCATCTTTTGACCAAGTCAAATGGGCTAGCCTTTTCGCAGGAATGGCTCTCTGTTGGGCCGTGCCACGTGTCGACATATCATAGGCGCTATGGGTCCAATGACTAGATGACATCTGTTCCAACGGCGAGCCAACACATGGTCCCTCCAGCCAATGATGATTTTACACGTGGAAAATCCCCATTGGTCGGGGCTGTTAACGGGTTATCGGATCCAAAACCGGACATGATAGCTTAACGGTGTTCCGTTATGGTGGATGCCACGTGTCGGTCACCCTTGACGAAAGCACTTCTGTGACGCGCGATTTATCGTCATGGAAGTGGACACTTACGTGATGATAATTTTGGTAATGTCATGGGTCACTTCTACGACAGCACAGGTATGACTATCTTGATTTTGTCATATCGTCATGGATGTACATGCATGACAGAAAACGTGACCTACTGTGACAAACACGTATCATCATGGAAGTGTTTTTTTAGTGTAACTTGATCTGAAGTTTCGTGATCATCATCATTAGCTTTCCCTCTAGTAGGTGTAGGCATCACATGAATGATTTTCTGTGATGAGCTACTTTCCAATTCGAGAGAAGGTACGATTACCTCATCAAGTTCTACTTTCCTCCCACTCACTTCTTTTGAGAGAAACTCCTTCTCTAGAAAGGATCCATTCTTAGCAACAAAGATCTTGCCTTCGGATCTGTGGTAGAAGGTGTACCCATTATTTTGGGTATCCTATGAAGACGCACTTCTCCGATTTGGGTTCAAGCTTATCAGGCTGAAGCTTTTTCACATAAGCATCGCAACCCCAAACTTTAAGAAACGACAACTTAGGTTTCTTGCCAAACCATAGTTCATACGGTGTCGTGCTACCTCTTGAGCATGTGTTGGTTTTCCTTTGAAGATGAAAGGGTGATGCAGCAAAGTAGCATAAGTATTTCCCTCAGTTTATGAGAACCAAGCTATCAATCCAGTAGGAGACTACACTCAAATCCCTCATACCTACACAAACAATTAAGAACCTTGCAACCAACGCGATAAAGGGGTTGTAAATCCCTTCACAGCCACTTGCAAAAGTGAGATCTGATTGAGATAATAAGATAAATATTTTTGGTATTTTTGCTGTATAGATTGAAAAGTAAAGACTGCAAAATAAAAGATAGCTAGTTGATGGAAGATTAATATGATGGAAGATAGACCCAGGGTCCATAGGTTTCACTAGTGGCTTCTCTCAAGATAGAAAATTCTATGGTGGGTGAACAAATTACTGTCGAGCAATTGATAGAAGAGCGCATAGTTATGAGAATATCTAGTCATGATCATGTATATAGGCATCACGTCCGTGACAAGTAGACCGAAACGATTCTGCATCTACTACTATTACTCCACACATCGACCGCGATCCAACATGCTAGAGTATTAAGTTCATAAGAACTGAGTAACGCCTTAAGCAAGATGACATGATGTAGAGGGATAAACTCATGCAATATGATATAAACCCCATCTTTTTATCCTCGATGGCAACAATAAAATATGTGCCTTGTTGCCCCTGCTGTCAGTGGGAAAGGAAACCACAAGATTGAACCCAAAGCTAAGCACTTCTCCCATTGCAAGAAAGATCAATCTAGTAGGCCAAACCAAACTGATAATTCGAAGAGACTTGCAAAGATATTTAAATCATGCATATAAGAATTCAGAGAATAACCAAATATTGTTCATAGATAATCTTGATCATAAACCCACAATTCATCGGATCTCGACAAACACACCGCAAAAAGTATTACATCGAATAGATCTCCAAGAAGGTCGAGGAGAACTTTGTATTGAGATCCAAAGAGCGAGAAGAAGACATCTAGCTATTAACTATGGACCCTAAGGTCTGTGGTAAACTACTCACAACTCATCAGAGAGGCTATGGTGTTGATGTAGAAGCCCTCCGTGATCGATTCACCCTCCGTTGGAGCTCCGGAAAAGGCCCCAAGATGGGATCTCACGGGTACAAAAGGTTGCGGCGGTGGAATTAGGGTTTTGTGGTGCTCTCGGATGTTTTCAGGGTATATGAGTATATATAGGACGAAGAAGTATGTTGGTGGAGCTACGAGGAGCCCACGAAGGTGGGGGCGCGCCTACCCCCCTGGTAGCGCCCTCCTGCCTCGTGGCCGCCTTGTGGCTTCCCTGGCGTGTACTCTAAGTCTTCTGGGTTGCGTTTGTTTCAAAAACGATCCTCGCGAAGGTTTCATTCCGTTTGGACTCCGTTTGATATTCCTTTTCTGCGAAACACTGAAATAGGCAAAAAAATAGCAATTTGCACTAGGCTTTGGGTTAGTAGGTTAGTCCCAAAAATAATATAAAAGTGCATAATAAAGCCCATTAAACATCCAAAACAGATAATCTAATAGCATGGAACAATCAAAAATTATAGATACGTTGGAGACGTATCAAGCATCCCCAAGCTTAATTCCTGCTCGTCCTCGAGTAGGTAAATGATAAAAACAGAATTTTTGATGTGGAATGCTACCCAACATAATTCTTAATGTAATTTTCTTTATTGTGGCATGAATGTTCAGATCCGAAAGATTCAAGACAAAAGTTTAATATTGACATAAGAATAATAATATTTCAAGCATACTAACAATGCAATTATGTCTTCTCAAAATAAGATGGCCAAACAAAGTCCATCCCTACAAAATCATATAGTTCGGCTATGCTCCATCTTCGTGACACAAAATACCCAAATCATGCACAACCCTAGTTTCAGCCAAGCAATTGTTTCATACTTCAATTTTTTCAAAAAAATTCAACTTTCACGCAATACATGAGCGTGAGCCATGGATATAGCACTATATGTGGAATAGAGTGGTGGTTGTGCAGAGGACAAAAAGGAGGAAGATGGTCTCACATCAACTAGGTGTATCAATGGGCTATGGAGATGCCCATCAATAGATATCGATGTGAGTGAGTAGGGATTGCCATGCAACGGATGCACTAGAGTCATAAATGTATGAAATATCAACAAAAGAAACTAAGTGGGTGTGCCTCCAACTTGCTTGCTCACGAAGACCAAGGGCATTTGAGGAAGCCCATCGTTGGAATATACAAGCCAAGTTCTATAATGAAAAATTCCCACTAGTATATGATAGTGACAAAACAAGAGACTCTCTATCATGAAGACCATGGTGCTACTTTGAAGCACAAGTGTGGAAAAAAATATAGTAGCATTGTCCCCCTTTTTCCTTTTTTGGGCCTTCCTTTTTTTCTTTGGCCTTTCCTTTTTTTGGTCTTTTTTCAGGACAATGCTCTAATAATGATGATCATCACACTTCTATTTATTTACAACTCAAATATTACAACTCGATACTAGAACAAAATATGACTCTATATGAATGCCTCCGGCGGTGTACCGGAATGTGCGATGAATCAAGAGTGACATGTATGAAAAATTATGCATGGTGGCCTTGCCACAAATACGATGTCAACTACATGATCATGCATGGCAATATGACAATGATGAAGCGTGTCATAAGAAACAGAACGGTGGAAAGTTGCATGGCAATATATCTCGGAATGGCTATGGAAATGCCATGATAGGTAGGTATGGTGGCTGTTTTGAGGAAGGTATATGGTGGGTGTATGGTATCGGCGAAAGTTGCGCGGTAAAAGAGAGGCTAGCAAGGGTGGAAGGGTGAGAGTGCGTATAATCCATGGACTCAACATTAATCGTAAAGAACTCACATACTTATTGCAAAAATCTACAAGTCATCAAAACAAAGTACTACACGCATGCTCCTAGGGGAAGGGTTGGTAGGAGTTAACCATCACGCGATCCCGACCTCCACACAAAGGATGACAATCAAAGAAATACCTCATGCTTCAAATTTGTCACACAACGCTTACCATACGTGCAAGCTACGAGACTTGCAAACCTCAACACAAGTATTTCTCAAATTCACAACTACTCTACTAGCATGACTCTAATATCACCATCCTTATATCTCAAAACAATCATCAAGTATCAAACTTCTCATAATATTCAATGCACTTTATATGAAAGTTTTTATTATACCCATCTTGGATGCCTATCATATTAGGACTAATTTTATAACCAAAGCAAATTACCATGTTGTTCTAAAGGACTCTCAAAATAATATAAGTGAAGCATGAGAGATCAATAATTTCTATAAAATAAAACTACCGCCGTGCTCTAAAAAGATATAAGTGAAGCACTAGAGCAAAACTATCTAGCTCAAAAGATATAAGTGAAGCACATAGCGTATTCTAACAACTTCCGATTAATGTGTGTATCTCCCAAAAGGTGTGTACAGCAAGGATGATTATGGTAAACTAAAAGTAAAGACTCAAATCATACAAGACGCACCAAGCAAAACAGATATCATGTGGTCAATAAAAATATAGTCTCAAGTAAAGTTACCGATAGACGAAGACGAAAGAGGGGATGCCTTCCTGGGGCATCCCCAAGCTTAGGCTTTTGGTTGTCCTTGAATTTTACCTTGGGGTGCCTTGGGCATCCCCAAGCTTAGCCTCTTGCCACTCTTTGTTCCATAATCCATCAAATCCTTACCCAAAAACTTGAAAACTTCACAACACAAAACTCAACAGAAAATCTTGTGAGCTCCGTTAGTATAAGAAAACAAACCACCACTTTAAGGTACTGTAATGAACTCATTCTTTATTTATATTGGTGTAAACCTACTGTATTCCAACTTCTCTATGGTTCATACCCCACGATACTACTCATAGATTCATCAAAATAAGCAAACAACACACGAAAAACAGAATCTGTCAAAAACAGAACAGTCTATAGCAATATGTAACTTTCAAATACTTATGTAACTCTAAAAATTCTGGAATAAATTGGTGGACATGAGGAATTTTTCTATTAATCATCTGCAAAAAGAATTAACCTAAAATCACTCTCTATTAAAAAATGGTAGCTAATCTCGAGAGCGCAAAAGTTTTTGTTTTATACAGCAAGATCGCAAAGACTTCACCCAAGTCTTCCCAAAGGTTCTACTTGGCACAAACACTAATTAAAACACAAAACCACATCTAACCAGAAGCTATATGAATTATTTATTACTAAATAGAAGTAAAAGCAAACAAAATAAAATTGGGTTGCCTCCCAACATGCGCTATCGTTTAACGCCCCTATCTAGGCACGATACAAGAATAGATCTAGGTATTGCCATCTTTGGTAGGCAATCCATAAGTGGCTCTCATAATAGATTCAAAAGGTAATTTGATTTTCTTTCTAGGAAAGCGTTCCATGAATTTCCTTAACGGAAATTGGAATCTAATATTTCCTTCTTTCATATCAATAATTGCACCAATCGTTCTAAGGAAAGGTCTACCAAGAATAATAGGACATGTATGATTGCAATCTGTAATGCCCAGGATGGGACTATATCTCCTACGTGTCGAGGCACGACTTAGAGACATAACCCCATGCTGGAATGATCGCGAGTTTGGTATCTTTGCACAACTCATGTAAAAGATGGGGATGGAAAACATAAAATAGTTGGCTTACACTCGCCACGCCACACAAATACAATACATGTCTCAAGCATCATTCAATAAAACATCATAGCCCTCTAAGGGTAAATCCAAATGACAAGATACCAAACATAATTTAAATCCATAGGTCGGATCGAATCCTAGTAGAAGTCTCCACTACTGATCATCAGGATAACAAACATAGTATCGACTACGCTCCCCGTCATACTCCTAGTCTAGCTCGGTGCCATCACCTGGATAGCTCACCACTGGACCTGCATCTGGTGTGGTGAAGTAACTGTGAGCCACAGAGAACTCAGCAATCCCGTTCCCGGGTAACAAGACTATTTAAGCCTTGGGAGAGGATAAGGCTGAAGAAAAGAATAAGTGTCTGCAGCAGCAACTAGCACTAGCTTACGTGAGAGAGTGCGAGAAGAGAAGTGCCTCGGTCGAGAGATGATCACGAAGTGATCCTAGCTAAAGCTCAACAAACATAACCCCACCGTGTTCAACTCCCGAATCCCTATTCAGAAATTGACAGTCACGGTACACACGCTGGTAGTGTATTAGAACAATGTGTCAAGTTATCTACAACCGGATATTAACAAGCTCCCATCTGCCACATAACCGCGGGCACGGCTTCCGAAAGTTCATAACCCTGCAGGGGTGTTCCAACTTGGCCCATTACAAGCCCACGATCCGCGGAGTCGCAACTCCAAGGTGGGAAGACCCGAGTATTCTCGGAATCTCGTGCTCAAGATACTCCGAACTAAGGTAAGGCTAATCCAGCAAATCCTCCCGGCGTGCCGACACCCTGATAGTAGCCCTGCCTATCTCGTCTCAGGCCACGACCAGATGGGCGATCCCACAGGTTTTTACCAAACCTCGAGTTTCCTCGTGGTGGCCCCGCGTAACCCCCAGTTTGGACCAACACTCATGTGGAGCACTGGCCCGGGTTGTTGAATTAAGAAAGAGGGTTAATTACTCCCTATGCAAGTTTATTTAGTTATTAGGCAAATAGTACCAATGTTGGGACTTGCTGGAAAAGACTTAGCACTTAGCGGTTTATCGAGGGGGTCCCATACACCCCAACCGTGTAAGGAACGCATAATCAAGGAACATAACACCGGTTTATACGGTTCCTAACAGCATGAGTGGAACAAATCACCAAGCAAAAGGCTTAGCCTTCCACCCTTGCCAATATATAGATGATTTCATTTTTAAGCATTTATATAGTGTGATATAACCCAACAAACTTCAACATGAAGCAAGCATCTTCAAACTTCACCTGCAACTAGCAATGCTATAAGAGGGGCTGAGCGAAGCGTACTTAGCCAAGCAAGGGTTTGCATAGGTAGGGTGGTTAGGCATGGACATGGTTACAAGTAGGAGGCTGACAGGAAAGACATGGGCATCGAGGCAAAACTATAGAGTGGAACTACTAGCAATAGGCAAAGATAGTAATGTTATCGGGGTTCGGTCATCTTGCCTGAAGTGTAGTCGTTCGGAACGTAAGAAGGGTCCTCGTGCTCAACCTCGTTGGTAACCTCGTGCTCGTACTCGTACTCGGTCTCAGCTTCCGGCTCTAAACAAAACAATCACACAAGGCACGAATCAACAAGATGCAATGCGCACACCAAAATGATGGATGCATGATGGATGCACTAAGGGAGCACACGGAGCACGAAAAATAGCACTCAAGCAATAAGCTTCAAAACAAGGCAACAATAGAAGATTATGAATCTACACGGAAAATCAATCAAGTTTCATATAAGACTCGCTGCAATCGGAGCTACGGGCTAAAAGTTATGTCCGAAACAAGAAATATGCACAAGCTGAAAAATTACATCAACATAGCAACTTCGGAGCACAAAATAATTAAGCTACAGCACTCAAACACCATGGCAAAGAGCATGAACATAAACTAGACATATCCTACAGCAAATAGGTCCAAAGGTGCACCCCCAAAGGAGCCACGGATCAATAGCAACAAGCTTGGACATATTGAACTTGACAACAAAATTCTGACAGCAGAATTTTATTGAAACTTTGGAGCCAAAGTTAAATATGCTACAGCCACTTAAATAAGCATGTGAGAACATGAATGGATAGCCAACAATATATACTACAAGGAACCATCAAGAGACACTCCAAAACTATCATGGTTTGTCCTAGAACAGCAAGCAAACATGGCATCGGAGAACTACAGATTACAGACTTAGTGAAAATCCACTAAGTGTTAAAACAGTAGTTTCATCATGGCATCTAAAAGAGCAAGTTTAAGTCACCTCGAAACTAAACATGGAAAGTGGTAAGCACCACATCAAAGTACACATGATGGTGATTCCGAAACATACAAGCATGCATCATGGAGATAAACATAACGATAGCAACGAGCTCAACAAGATGACATTTCATAACAAGTTAATAACTAAACAGCCACATAGCACTTTACAACGAGGATAACCATGGCAAGAATAAATCTATCATGCAACCTAACACAAACAACATGTAGAGCATGGTAAGACGAACACGTGGACATGTCATTTGCATCATTCGGACAAACGAGCTAAAAGTTATCACTATGCAAAGATGGCATAAAAACAACACATAGCAGCAGTTTATATCGGAATGCTGCAACAGAAAAATAAGCATCTAGATGATCTCTAACATGCATGACACAATGGAATGAATCGTAGTGCTAGTCACCACGAACGTCTGGACATCTCATTTGCGCAAAACGGATCATCACACACAAAGTTATCGCAGATCTAAGATAGCATCAGAGAAGGAAAAACTGGGACTTAGTGAGAGAGAGAGCAACCTCCTCAGATCTGGTCAAAGGGCTGGAGAAGAGTCAAACGGGCCCCGACGGCTGGTGGATCGGGCGCGGCCCGCGGAGAGGCGGTGTGGATCGGGTCCGGGCTCGGCCCGTTAGCTGGCGAGGAAGGAGGCCGACGGGAACGGTCTCCCGAGCGGCGGCGGCTGGAGCGCGATGGCTCGGCACTGGAAGAGGCCCAGCCGGCGGGCGTGGCCCAGCTGGAAACCTGGCGGGGCCCTGGCGCGGACCTGGCCTTCGGGCGCGGGAAGGAGGCGGCCGGCCCGGCGGATCTGGCCGAGAGGCCTAGGCGAAGGAGGCGAGGCCCAGGCGGCTACGGAGGAGCGGCCTTGCGGGGTGGCGGCCTGCTCTGGCCTCGGGCCTGGAGGGATGCGGGATCGGCTGGAACTTCGGGCCGATGGAGGCGATCGTGCGGCCTGGCGACGGGATGAAGTGGGCCGGCGCCCTGGATCGCGGTGGAGAGGCGATCTGGCGGCTTCGATCTGAACGACGAGGCTCGGCGTTGACCTGCCTGGAACCAGATCGTATCGACTGGATCCTTCGATCCAGAGGCTGGCGCGGCGACTTGCGAGGCACGAACTGCGGGGAGAAGCTGCGGGATCTCGTTCCCGGAGTTGGTCCGGCCGGTGGGGAGGGATAGGAGCGGCGGTGGCTGGTGAGGTGAGGTGAGAGGAGGTGGAGAGGTGTTTTCCGGCGAGGAGGTGGTATTCCGGCGAGCTCCGGCGAGATTCCGGCGGAACTCCGGCGAAACTCCGGCGAGGTGGCTGGAGGTGGAAGAGAATTGGCTAGGGGAGCTAGGGTTTCCTTAATTTGGGGCAAAATTTGGGGGAGTGGACAAATATATAGGCAGAAGTAGCTAGGGTTGTCCAAATGGAGTGCGGTTTTCGGCCACCGGATCAGATTTGGATGGCCTAGATGATAGAAGTGGTTAGGAGTGGTTGGTGGTCTGTTGGAGGGGGTGTCTTGGGCCTCAAAGTGGAGGCACTTTGAGCCCACACGAATAACTGTTGGGGTAGCAAACGGACTCGAAACGCGACGAGATTTGACAGGCGGGTTACACACACCAAAATAACAACACACGACAAGTCTCGCGCCAAACCGGTAACGTTACACGGCCAAACACCAAAGTAGGCCTACGGGACGCCACGGACACGTGAGGGAGCTCCGGAACGCGAAACGGACAACAGGAAGGAACGCGTGGAACCGGATGCAACCGACAACACAAATGCAATGCGATGCACATGACTACATGATATGAATGAATGCCACACACGCACACAACAAAACGACGAAAACCCGAAAGACAAAGAACTCGGAATGGAATTGATGAAGCCGGAGATATATTATATGCCCAAAAGGGAAAGTATTACATCCGGGGCATTACAAATTCTCCTCTACTACAAAAAGATCTCGTCCCGAGATCTAGGACTGGAAAAAGGAAGGGTACTCAGAACGAAGATGATCTTCTCGTTCCCACGTAGCTTCTCGGTCGGTGTGATGTGACCACTTGACTTTCAAGAATTTGATGGACTTGTTGCGGGTCTTGCGCTCGGTTTCTTCGAGAATAGCAACGGGATGCTCTCGGTAAGACAGGTCTTGTTGAAGATCAATCTCTTCAAACGGAATCATGCGCTCAGGTGCCTTGAAGCATTTGCGGAGTTGAGACACATGGAACACATCATGAACATTGGCGAAGTTGGAAGGGAGCTCAAGTTGATAGGCTAGATCGCCTCTTTTGCCAAGAATCTTGAAAGGCCCGATGAATCTAGGAGCAAGCTTTCCTTTGATACCGAACCTTTGGGTGCCTTTCATCGGAGACACACGAAGATAAACATGATCATCAATGTTGAAAGCCAAATCACGATGCTTGCCGTCATAGTAGCTCTTCTGACTCGACTGAGCGGCCTTGAGATTCTGACGTATGACTTTGCACATTTCTTCGGCTTCTGAGATCAAGTCATTGCCAAGAAGTTGACGTTCGCCTATTTCAGACCAGTTGAGAGGGGTACGGCACTTTCTGCCATATAGGATTTCAAATGGAGCTTTGCCTGCACTTGCTTGAAAGTTGTTGTTGTAAGAGAACTCGGCAAATGGAAGGCAGTCTTCCCATTTCATGCCAAAGGATATGACACAGGCTCTGAGCATGTCTTCTAGAATCTGATTCACTCGCTCGACTTGACCACTAGTCTGAGGGTGAAAAGCAGTGCTGAACCTGATCTTAGTGCCCATGGCGGACTGAAAGGAGTCCCAGAACTTGGATGTGAACAAACTTCCACGGTCTAAGGAGATAACTTGAGGAATGCCATGTAGGGACACAATTCTGGAAGTGTACAACTCTGCCAATTGAGCTGCATTGATGGATTCTTTGACTGGAAGGAAGTGAGCGACTTTGGTAAGCTTGTCAATCACCACGAAGATAGAATCATTCCCTCTCTTGGACTTAGGAAAGCCAGTGACGAAATCCATTTCAATGTGGTCGAACTTCCACTCGGGAATAGGAAGAGGTTGGAGAAGACCGGCTGGACGTTGATGTTCTGCTTTCACTCTTCTGCAAACATCACATTCATTCACGAATTGGGCAATTTCCCTTTTCATGCGTGTCCACCAGTAAGATTGCTTGAGGTCTTCGTACGTCTTGGAACTGCCAGGATGAATGGAAAGGAGTGAATCATGTGCCTCTTCCATTATGAGCTTCCTGAGATCACCTTTAGGAACAACGAGTCTGTCCTCGAAGAACAAGGTATCTCTCTCATCAACACGAAAGCACTTGTATTTTGGAGTGCCCTTTGCAATACCATGTTTCACCTTCTGCACCATGGCATCACTGAGTTGGGCCTCACGGACCTGATCTTCCAAGGTAGGAGCAATTTGAAGATTTGCAAGAAAACCCTGCGGAACAACTTGAAGGTTGAGTTTCCTGAATGCTTCACAAAGCTCAGGCTGGAACGGCTTGATAAGAAGGCTGTTGCAATATGCCTTTCTGCTCAAAGCATCTGCAATCACATTCGCCTTGCCAGGAGTGTATTCAATGCTGGGATCATACTCTTGGATCATTTCAACCCAACGAGTCTGCCGGAGGTTCAGATTCGGCTGTGTAAAGATGTACTTCAAGCTCTTGTGATCAGTGAAGATGTCGACCTTTCTGCCCAACAACAGATGTCTCCACGTAATCAAAGCATGTACCACAGCTGCTAGCTCGAGATCATGTGTGGGATAGTTCTTCTCACTTGGCTTCAGCTGACGAGAAGTGTATGCCACAATTCTCTTATCTTGCATAAGCACACCACCAAGTCCTTGAAGAGAAGCATCACAGAATACTTCATAGGGCTTGGACTCATCTGGAGGAGTAAGAACTGGAGCAGAGACAAGCTTTTCTTTGAGAGTTTTGAATGCCACTTCACACTCTGGAGACCAAAAGTATTTGACATTCTTCTGAAGCAAGTTGGAAAGAGGCTTGGCAATCTTGGAGAAGTTCTCAACGAACCTTCTTTAATAGCTGGCAAGACCCAGAAAACTACGGAGTTGCTTGACGTTCTGAGGAGCTTCCCAGTTGACAATTGCTTCAACTTTCTCGGGATTAACCACAATGCCGTCAGCTGAGATGATATGGCCCAGGTACAAAACCTTATCGAGCCAAAACTCGCACTTGGAGAACTTGGCATAGAACTTATGCTCACGGAGTCGATCAAGAACCAAACATAAATGCTTTTCGTGATCTTCTTCATTCTTGGAAAACACCAGAATATCATCCAGATACACAAGCACAAACTCGCCGGTATAGGGGTTGAATATGTAATGCATCATCCTCGAGAAGGTAGGAGGAGCATTGGCGAGACCAAAGGACATGGCTGTATACTCGTATGAACCGAAACTCGTTCTGAATGCAGTCTTGGGAATGTCTTTCTCGCGAATGCGAATTTGATGATAGCCCATTCGGAGATCGAGCTTAGAGAACACTTTAGCTCCTTTGAGCTGCTCGAAGAGTTCGTTGATGTTGGGGAGCGGATACTTGTTCTTTATCGTCTTCTTGTTCAATGGCCGGTAATCAACGCAGAGACGCTCCGTGCCATCTTTCTTCTTGACAAATAAGACACCACAGCCCCAAGGAGACGTACTAGGCCTGATGAGACCCATACTCTCCTATTCATCAAGCTGCCTCTTCAATTCCTTCAATTCATCAGAAGAGAGCTTGTACGGACGCCGACATGCTGGCTCAGTACCCGGCTCAAGTTCAATAACGAATTCCACCTGACTGTGTGGAGGCATGCCTGGAAGTTCTTCAGGAAAAACGTCTTGATATTCGTTCACCACCGGAATTTGAGATATGGCATTAATCTCGCCCTTATCATTGAGAGAGAAGAGCCTCATAGTGTTATCCCTGGAGGCAAAGATAATCACATCTTCATCAGGATGAGTCATCTTGACTTCCTTCTGTGCACAATCAAAGTGAGCATCATGCTGAGAAAGCCAATCCATTCCGAGGATGAGGTCAATGTCGGAATTACCAAGAACCACCGGATTAGCCAGAAAGCGATAATCACCCATGCGAATAGAAACATCCGGAGCAAATATCTTTGAATGCATTAGTTTGCCTGGAGAAACAACTGACAATTCCCTTGGCAAACTTCTGGTGACAATGTTGTGCTTGGATGCAAATGGATATGACATGAAAGAGCATGTAGCACCCGAATCAAATAACACTTTAGCTGGAAAAGAGTTAACTGGAAGGTTACCCAAAATGACATCAGAAGAATTCTCCGCTTGTGCTGCATTCATCAGATTGACCCTTGCAGACTTTGGATTATGCTTGACAATAGCTGAACTCACAGGCGGAGGAGGTGGAAGTCGCTTCGGGTTCGGACATCTGTTGGCATAGTGACCTTTCTGAGTGCATTTGTTGCAAGTCACTTCTGAGAGAGGACGGAAATGAGAGCCACTTGACTTGGAACCTTGAGACTGAAACTGGTCCCTCGACTGGTTGCTCGGGTTGGGTGGGTGGGAGAAACCACGTCCACTAGAGTTCTTGTTGCTGGAGTTGTTGTAAGGAGCTCGAATCACTGGAGGAGGAGGAAGCCAAAATTTCTGTTGTTTCGAGACCATCTGAGACGATGAGGATGAGTGAACGGCATCTCGAATCCTCTTTTTAGAAGCCTCCATCTTAAGCTGAGCTGCCTCTTGTTTCAAGGCCATATTATAGAATTTGTCGAACTCATCGGGCTCGAACAAGGTGAGAGCAAGTTGAAGTTCATCTTTGAGACCTCCACGGAACTGGTAGATTTTGCTCTTAGCATCAGGAATGTCTTGCTTAGCATAGCGGGCGAGGTTTTGGAACTTGACATTATACTGGTAGACTGTCATAGAGCCCTGCTTCAGGTTGCGGAATTGCTCACGCATACCCTTGATGACACTTGTAGGAATGTGGTGAGAGCGAAAGTCCTTGCAGAAATCCTCCCAAGAGATCACACGACCTGGCCTGGAGCCTTTGTACTGCTGCCACCAGTCAGCTGCTTGGTCTTTGAGTTGGAAGGCTGCAAACTTCACATAATCCTCTTCTCTTACGTTACCGCACTCAAAATGCTTCTTGATATCGGTTAGCCAATCTTCAGCATCAAGAGGGTCGACACAGTAACTGAAAGCTTTTGGATTATTGGCCAAGAACTGGTTGAGCGTAGCATGGTGCTGCTGGTTGAAGAAGTTGCCTTGATTCCCTGGAACACCCTGATTAGCTTGATTAGCTTGCATCTGCTGCATCATCTGCATCAACATCTGGGTGTTCTGAGTTGTAGTCTGCATAATCGCTCTCCAAGCCTCAGACGGAGGAGGAGGGGAAGGAGGACGATCAGGGACCTCTTCCGCCTCTGGGTTAGCATTGGGAACTTTTTTCGGAGCCATCCTGAAATAGATGACCACGAATCAGCAATTGATTGACAGAAGGTATAAGCTGAATCAATGGAATGAATTGCAACAAGTCTTCACAATAATCATTCGAACAATAGGAACGAATGAAATCATTCGAACAAGAGGAACGAATGAAATTCTCAGTTAAATGATAACAACAATCTTCACGAGAAGCCACATAGGGGACAAAAGGTAAAATAAGAAAAACAACAAGGTACGGATGGAAACAAACACAAGATAGGAGCTTCGTTCTAACATCTTTGTGTTGAAAGCATATGAACGCGTTACGAAAGGGTTTTGCAATCCCCGGATCAGCATAGCCAAGGACCCTTTAAGATGCAACTCCCGATCGGAACATCGGTCATAAACCACTTCACTCAATGTAGAACCCCGAACTCGCTAACCTGCATTCGTTGGAAGAATGCCTACGATCTACTGGATAAACCCACCTATTAATTTCCGAAAGTTTCCAGTTATGCAATCAGGTGTTGGGGATACAGGGGAAGCACCGCGCAATCAACTCTAAACCTACATCCAGCTGTATCCATCCTTCAACACATAACCAGTCTTTCTCGGAAACTGTTTACCTCGGACCTTCGAAAAGCATCCACTATAACAAGCTATGGCAATACTCCCGAACTACCTCCCCAGTACTGGGTGATGTCGGGGTTATCTTGCCACTAACCGTATAGGAGAGATTTTAGATGTCGGCCGTCTTAAGTATTTAGTACTGCCGGGATATGCTTGTGACGACAATACCCCGAAGCTCAACTCCCCGGGACACTGCCACAACCCCTAATGTCAGGAGGCATCGAGAACAATATTCTCGTCACAAGAACATCGAAACAATCCCAGAATACTCGCGAGATTCCTAAAAAAAAATTTGGTGCAATTTTTGAAAGTAGAAGAGGCAAGAGTAGTCGTCAGGAGTCCTCACCAGAGAGAAAGGGGATGAGAGGCAAAGAAATCCTACTCTCCGATATAATATAGGACTCAAAGTGTTTTCAGTGTGTGCCTAGACTCAACTGTCAACGATTCGATCAATCAGTGGGGGCTCCTAGGTCGGAGAAGGCTCTGAATACCAACTTGTAATGCCCAGGATGGGACTATATCTCCTACGTGTCGAGGCACAACTTAGAGACATAACCCCATGCTGGAATGATCGCAAGTTTGGTATCTTTGCACAACTCATGTAAAAGATGGGGATGGAAAACATAAAATAGTTGGCTTACACTCGCCACGTCACACAAATACAATACATGTCTCAAGCATCATTCAATAAAACATAACAGCCCTCTAAGGGTAAATCCAAATGACAAGATACCAAACATAATTTAAATCCACAGGTCGGATCGAATCCTAGTAGAAGTCTCCACTACTGATCATCAGGATAACGAACATAGTATTGACTACGCTCCTCGTCATACTCCCAGTCTAGCTCGGTGCCATCACCTGGATAGCTCACCACTGGACCTGCATCTGGTGCGGTGAAGTAACTGTGAGCCACAGAGGACTCAGCAATCCCGTTCCCGGGTAACAAGACTATTTAAGCCTTGGGAGAGGATAAGGCTAAAGAAAATAATAAGTGTCTGCAACAGCAACTAGCACTAGCTTACGTGAGAGAATGCGAGAAGAGAAGTGCCTCGGTCGAGAGATGATCACGAAGTGATCCTAGCTAAAGCTCAACAAACATAACCCCACCGTGTTCAACTCCCGAATCCCTATTCAGAAATTGACAGTCACGGTACACACGCTGGTAGTGTATTAGAACAATGTGTCAATTTATCTACAACCGGATATTAACAAGCTCCCATCTGCCACATAACCGCGGGCACGGCTTCCGAAAGTTCATAACCCTGCAGGGGTGTTCCAACTTGGCCCATTACAAGCCCACGATCCGCGGAGTCGCAACTCCAAGGTGGGAAGACCCGAGTATTCTCGGAATCCCGTGCTCAAGATACTCCGAACTAAGGTAAGGCTAATCCAGCAAATCCTCCCGGCGTGCCGACACCCTGATAGTAGCCGCGCGTATCTCGTCTCAGGCCGCGACCGGATGGGCGATCCCACAGGTTTTTACCAAACCTCGAGTTTCCTCGTGGTGGCCCCGCGTAACCCCCAGTTTGGACCAACACTCATGTGGAGCACTGGCCCGGGTTGTTGAATTAAGAAAGAGGGTTAATTACTCCCTATGCAAGTTTATTTAGTTATTAGGCAAATAGTACCAATGTTGGGACTTGCTGGAAAATACTTAGCACTTAGCGGTTTATCGAGGGGGTCCCATACACCCCAACCTTGTAAGGAACGCATAATCAAGGAACATAACACCGGTTTATACGGTTCCTAACGGCATGAGTGGAACGAATCACCAAGCAAAAGGCTTAGCCTTCCACCCTTGCCAATATATAGATGATTTCATTTTTAAGCATTTATATAGTGTGATATAACCCAACAAACTTCAACATGAAGCAAGCATCTTCAAACTTCACCTGCAACTAGCAATAATATAAGAGGGGCTGAGCGAAGTGTACTTAGCCAAGCAAGGGTTTGCATAGGTAGGGTGGTTAGGCATGGACATGGTTACAAGTAGGAGGCTGGCAGGAAAGACATGGGCATCGAGGCAAAACTATAGAGTGGAACTACTAGCAATAGGCAAAGATAGTAATGTTATCGGGGTTCGGTCATCTTGCCTGAAGTGTAGTCGTTCAGAGCGTAAGAAGGGTCCTCGTGCTCAACCTCGTTGGTAACCTCGTGCTCGCACTCGTACTCGGTCTCAGCTTCCGGCTCTAAACAAAACAATCACACAAGGCACGAAATCAACAAGATGCAATGCGCACACCAAAATGATGGATGCATGATGGATGCACTAAGGGGGCACACGGAGCACGGAAAATAGCACTCAAGCTATAAGCTTCAAAACATGGCAACAATAGGAGATTATGAATCTACACGGAAAATCAATCAAGTTTCATATAAGACTCGCTGCAATCGGAGCTACGGGCTAAAAGTTATGCCCGAAACAAGAAATATGCACAAGCTGAAAAATTACAGCAACATAGCAACTTCGGAGCACAAAATAATTAAGCTACAGCACTCAAACACCAAGGCAAAGAGCATGAACATAAACTAGACATATCCTACAGAAAATAAGTCCAAAGGTGCACCCCCAAATGAGCCACGGATCAATAGCAACAAGCTTGGACATATTGAACTTGACAACAAAATTCTGACAGCAGAATTTTATTGAAAATTTGGAGCCAAAGTTAAATATGCTACAACCACTTAAATAAGCATGTGAGAACATGAATGGATAGCCAACAATATATACTACAAGGAACCATCAAGAGACACTCCAAAACTAGCATGGTTTGTCCTAGAACAGCAAGCAAACATGGCATCGGAGAACTATAGATTACAGACTTAGTGAAAATCCACTAAGTGTTAAAACAGCAGTTTCATCATGGCATCTAAAAGAGCAAGTTTAAGTCACCTCGAAACTAAACATGGCAAGTGGTAAGCACCACATCAAAGTACACATGATGGTGATTCCGAAACATACAAGCATGCATCATGGAGATAAACATAACGATAGCAACGAGCTCAACAAGATGGCATTTCATAACAAGTTAAATAACTAAACAGCCACATAGCACTTTGCAACGAGGATAACCATGGCAAGAATAAATCTATCATGCAACCTAACACAAACAACATGTAGAGCATGGAAAGACGAACACGTGGACATGTCATTTGCATCATTCGGACAAACGAGCTAAAAGTTAACACTATGCAAAGATGGCATAAAAACAACACATAGCAGCAGTTTATATCGGAATGCACTCTTGCAACAGAAAAATAAGCATCTAGATGATCTCTAACATGCATGACACAATGGAATGAATCGTAGTGCTAGTCACCACGAACGTCTGGACATCTCATTTGCGCAAAACGGATCATCACACACAAAGTTATCGCAGATCTAAAATAGCATCAGAGAAGGAAAAACTGGGACTTAGTGAGAGAGAGAGCAACCTCCTCAGATCTGATCAAAGGGCTGGAGAAGAGTCAAACGGGCCCCGGCGGCTGGTGGATCGGGCGCGGCCCGCGGAGAGGCGGTGTGGATCGGGTCCAGGTGCGGCCTAACGGGCTCGGCCCGTTAGCTGGCGAGGAAGGAGGCCGACGGGAACGGTCTCCCGAGCGGCGGCAGCTGGAGCGCGACGGCTCGGCGCTGGAAGAGGCCCAGCCGGCGGGCGCGGCCCAGCTGGAAACCTGGCGGGGCCCTGGCGCGGACCTGGCCTTCGGGCGCGGGAAGGAGGCGGCCGGCTCGGCGGATCTGGCCGAGAGGCCTAGGCGAAGGAGGCGAGTCCCAGGCGGCTACGGAGGAGCGGCCTTGCGGGGTGGCGGCCTGCTCTGGCCTCGGGCCTGGAGGGATGCGGGATCGGCTGCAACTTCAGGCCGATGGAGGCGATCGCGCGGCCTGGCGACGGGATGAAGTGGGCCGGCGCCCTGGATCGCGGTGGAGAGGCGATCTGGCGGCTTCGATCTGAACGACGAGGCTCGGCGTTGACCTGCCTGGAACCAGATCGGATCGACTGGATCCTTCGATCCAGAGGCTGGCGCGGCGACTTGTGAGGCACGAAATGCGGGGAGAAGCTGCGGGACCTCGTTCCCGGAGCTGGTCCGGCCGGTGGGGAGGGAGAGGAGCGGCGGTGGCTAGTGAGGTGAGGTGAGAGGAGGTGGAGAGGTGTTTTCCGGCGAGGAGGTGGTATTCCGGCGAGCTTCGGCGAGATTCCGGCGGAACTCCAGCGAAACTCCGGCGAGGTGGCTGGAGGTGGAAGAGAAGTGGCTAGGGGAGCTTGGGTTTCCTTAATTTGGGGCAAAATTTGGGGGAGTGGACAAATATATAGGCACAAGTAGCTAGGGTTGTCCAAATGGAGTGCGGTTTTCGGCCACCGGATCAGATTTGGATTTATCTATATGATAGAAGTGGTTAGGAGTGGTTGGTGGGCTGTTGGAGGGGGTGTCTTGGGCCTCAAAGTGGAGGCACTTTGAGCCCACATGAATAACTGTTGGGGTAGCAAACGGACTCGAAACGCGACGAGATTTGACAGGCGGGTTACACACACCAAAACAACAACACACGACAAGTCTCGCGCCAAACCGGTAACGTTACACGGCCAAACACCAAAGTAGGCCTACGGGACGCCACGGACACGTGAGGGAGCTCCGGAACGCGAAACGGACAACGGGAAGGAACGCGTGGAACCGGATGCAACCGACAACACAAATGCAATGTGATGCACATGACTACATGATATGAATGAATGCCACACACGCACACAACAAAACGACGAAAACCCGAAAGACAAAAAACCCGGAATGGAATTGATGAAGCCGGAGATATATTATATGCCCAAAAGGGAAAGTATTACATCCGGGGCATTACACAATCTATATCAAGAACGATGAAATCTACGGGCACATAATTCCTATTTGCAACAATAAGAACATCATTAATCCTTCCCATAGGTTTCTTAATGGTAGAATCCGCAAGATGCAAATTTAAAGAACCATCAGCAAATTCATGGAAACCTAACATATCACACAAAGTTTTTGGAATTGTGGAAACACTAGCACCCAAATCACACAAAGCATAGCATTCATGATCTTTAATCTTAACTTTAATAGTAGGTTACCACTCATCATAAAGTTTTCTAGGGGTACAAACTTCTAATTCAAGTTTTTCTTCATAAGTTTGCATTAAAGCATCAACGATGTGTTTGGTAAAAGCTTTATTTTGACTATAAGCATGAGGAGAATTTAGCACGGATTGAAACAAGGAAATACAATCTATCAAAGAGCAATTATCATAATTAAATTCCTTGCAATCCAAGATAGTGGGTTCATTTCTATGTAAAGTTTTGACCTCTTCAATCCCACTTTTAACAATTTTTGCATCAAGATCTAAAAACTCCGAATCATTAGGACGCGTATTAACTAAAGTTGACTGATCTCCAGTCCCATCTTTATCAAGATTCATATTAGAAAACAAGGATTTAATAGGAGACACGTCAATTACATTTAGATCTTTATCTTTATTATCATCTAAACTAGAAGAACACGCTTTCATAAAGCAATCTCTTTCAGTACGTATCCTAGCGGTTCTTTCTTTGCACTCATCAATGGAAATTGTCATGGATTTGAGAGACTCATTGATATCATGCTTGGGTGGAATAAATATAAGTTTCAAAGAATCAACATCAAGAGAAATTATATCCACGTTCTTAGCCAACTCATCAATCTTAAGCAATTTCTCTTCAAGCAAAGCATTGAAATTCTTTTGTGAATTCATAAATTATTTAACACTAGTCTCAAAATCAGAGGGCATCTAATTAAAATTTCCATAAGAGTTGTTGTAGGAATTACCATAATTATTAGAAGAATTACTAGGGAACGGCTTAGAAATAAAGTTTCCCCTATAAGCGTTATTACCAAAATTATCCCTACCAACAAAATTCACATCCATAGATTCATTATTATTCTCAATCAATGTGGACAAATGCATATCATTAGGATCAGAAGAAACACTCTTATTAGCAAATAGTTTCATAAGTTCATCCATCTTCCCACTCAAAACATTAATCTCTTCAATCGCATGGACTTTTTTACTAGTGGATCTTTCGGTGTGCCATTGAGAGTAATTAACCATAATATTATCTAGGAGTTTAGTAGCTTCTCCTAAAGTGATTTCCATGAAAGTGCCTCCCGCGACCGAATCTAAAAGATTTCTAGAAGCAAAATTAAATCCAGCATAAAAGTTTTGTATAATCATCCATAAGTTCAAACCATGTGTAGGGAAATTATGTATCATTAATTTCATCCTCTCCCAAGCTTGTGCAACATCCTCATGATCAAGTTGCGTAAAATTCATAATATCGTTTCTAAGAGAGATAATCTTAGCGGGAAGAAAATACTTAGAGATAAAGGCATATTTGCACTTATTCCATGAATTAATACTATTTTTAGGCAAAGAAGAGAACCAAGTTTTAGCACGATCTCTAAGCGAAAACGGAAATAGCTTCAATTTAACAATATCATTATCCACTTCTCTCTTCTTTTGCATATCGCACAAATCAACAAAGTTGTTTACATGGGTAGCGGCATCTTCACTAGGAAGGCGGAAAATTGATCTTTCATAACAAGGTTTAACAGGGCAGCGTTGATTTCACAAGATTCAGCATTGGTAATAGGAGCAATCGGAGTGCTAATAGAATCATTATTGTTGGTATTGGAAAAATCACGCAATTTAGTATTGTCTTGGGCCATAGTGACGAACAAGCAATCCAACACACAAGCAAACAAGAAGCAAGCAAAAAGAGGTGAACAGAAAAAGGGCGAATAAAACGGCAAAGGTGAAGTGGGGGAGAGGAAAACGAGAGGCAAATGGCAAATAATGTAATGCGAGGGATAAGAGTTTGTGATGGGTACTTGGTATATGACTTGTGCGTAGATCCTTCTTGCCACCTCTTGAGCATGTGTTGATTTTCCCTTGAAGAGGAAAGGGTGATGCAGCAAAGTAGCATAAGTATTTCCCTCAGTTTTTGAGGACCAAGGTATAAATCCAGTAGGAGACTACACTCAAATCCCTCGTACCTGCACAAACAATTAAGAACCTTGCAACCAACGCGATAAAGGGGTTGTCAATCCCTTCACGGGCACTTGCAAAAGTGAGATCTGATAGAGATAATAAGATAAATATTTTTTGTATTTTTGTTATATATATTGAAAAGTAAAGACTGGAAAATAAAAGATAGCTAGTTGATGGAAGATTAATATGATGAAAGATAGACCCGGGGGCCATAGGTTTCACTAGTGGCTTCTCTCAAGATGGCAAATTCTACGGTGGGTGAACAAATTACTGTCGAGCAATTGATAGAAGAGCGCATAGTTATGAGAATATCTAGGCATGATCATGTATATAGGCATCATGTCCGTGACAAGTAGACCGAAATGATTCTGCATCTACTACTATTACTCCACACATCGACCGCTATCCAGCATGCATCTAGAGTATTAAGTTCATAAGAACAGAGTAACGCCTTAAGCAAGATGACATGATGTAGAGGGATAAACTCATGTAATATGATATAAACCCCATCTTTTTATCCTCGATGGCAACAATACAATACGTGCCTTGCTTCCCCTACTGTCACTGGGAAAGGACACCGCAAGATTGAACCCAAAGCTAAGCACTTCTCCCGTTGCAAGAGAGATCAATCCAGTAGGCCAAACCAAACTGATAATTCGAAGAGACTTGCAAAGATATTTAAATCAAGCATATAAGAATTCAGAGAAGAACCAAATATTGTTCATAGATAATCTTGATCATAAACCCACAATTCACCGGATCTCGACAAACACACCACAAAAAGTATTACATCGAATAGATCTCCAAGAAGGACGAGGAGAACTTTGTATTGAGATCCAAAGAGAGAGAAGAAGCCATCTAGCTAATAACTATGGACCCGAAGGTCTATGGTAAACTACTCACAACTCATCGGAGAGGCTATGGTGGTGATGTAGAAGCCCTCCGTGATCGATTCCCCCTCCGGTGGAGCTCCGAAAAAGGCCCCAAGATGGGATCTCACGGGTACAGAAGGTTGCAGCGATGGAATTAGGGTTTTGTGGTGCTCTCGGATGTTTTCAAGGTATATGAGTATATATAGGACGAAGAAGTATGTCGGTGGAGCTACGAGGGTCCCACAAGAGTGGGGGCGCGCCTACCCCCCTTGGAGCGCCCTCCCGCCTCGTGGCTTCCCTGGCGTGTACTCCAAGTCTTTTGGGTTGCGTTTGTTCCAAAAATGATCCTCACGAAGGTTTCATTCCGTTTGGACTCCGTTTGATATTCCTTTTCTGCGAAACACTAAAATAGGCAAAAGAAAACAGCAAGTTGCACTAAGCCTTGGGTTAGTAGATTAGACCCAAAAATAATATAAAAGTGCATAATAAAGCCCATTAAACATCCAAAACAGATAATATAATATCATGGAAGAATAAAAAATTATAGATACATTGGAGACGTCTCATGTCATCTCAATGGATTTAAACGGTGCCCTATTTAACGTGAATGTAGTTGTCTCTAATGCATAACCCCAAAACGATAGTGGTAAATCGGTAAGAGACATCATAGATCGCACCATAACTAATAATTTATGGTTACGTCATTCAGACACACCATTACGCTGTGGTGTTCCAGGTGGCGTGAGTTGCGAAACTATTCCACATTGTTTTAAATGAAGACCAAACTCGTAACTCAAATATTCGCCTCCGCGATCATATCGTAGAAATTTTATTTTATTGGTACGATGATTCTCTACTTCACTCTGAAATTCTTTGAACTTTTCAAATGTTTCAGACTTGTGTTTCATCAAGTAGATATACCCATATCTCCTCAAATCATCTGTGAAGGTTAGAAAATAACGATACCCGCCGCGAGCCTCAACACTCATCGGTCCACATACATCGGTATGTATTATTTTCAATAAGTCATTACCTCGTTCCATTGTTCTGGAGAACGGAGTTTTAGTCATCTTGCCCATGAGATATGGTTCGCAAGTGTCAAATGATTCATAATCAAGTGATTCCAAAAGCCCATCTGTATGGAGTTTCTTCATGCGTTTTACACCAATATGACCTAAACGGTAGTGCCACAAATATGTTGCACTATCAATATCAACTTTGCGTCTTTTGGCATCAATATTATGAATATGTGTATCACCACAATCGAGATTCAACAAAAATAGACCACTTTTCAAGGGTGCATGACCATAAAAGATATTACTCATAAAAATAGAACAACCATTATTCTCCGATTTAAATGAATAACCGTCTCGCATGAAACAAGATCCAGATATAATGTCCATGCTCAACGCTGGCACCAAATAACAATTATTCGGGTCTAAAACTAATCCCTGAAGGTAGATGTAGAGGTAGCGTGCCGACGGCGAGCACATCGACTTTAGAACCATTTCCCACGTGCATCGTCACCTCGTCCTTAGCAAATCTTTGTTTATTTCGTAGCCCCTGTTTCGAGTTACAAATATGAGCAACTGAACCAGTATCAAATACCCAGGCGCTACGACGAGCACTAGTAAGGTACACATCAATAACATGTATATCAAATATACCTATATTCACTTTGCCATCCTTCTTATCCGCCAAATACTTGGGGCAGTTCCCCATCCAGTGACCAGTCCCTTTGCAGTAGAAGCACTCAGGCTTGGGTCTAGACTTGGGTTTCTTCCCGGGAGTAGCAACTTGTTAGGGAACGTAGTATTTCAAAAATTTCCTACGGTCACGCAAGATATATCTAGGAGTAGCATAGCAACGAACAGGAGAGTGTGTCCACGTACCCTCGTAGACCGAAAGTGGAATCGTTTATGTGATAGCCTGGCTTATTAGGGATGATAGACTACTCGTATCAATAAGGAATTCCTTATTTTCCGGGAGCCCATGCGGATAGAACTCCAAAGTTAAGCATGCTCAGCTTGGAGTAGTCTCAGGATGGGTGACCGACCGGGAAGTTGCTCCCGGGTGCGCACGAGTGAGGACAAAGTGCGCAGAAAAGACTAGTATTGATATGTGAGGCCAGTCTAGATCCCGCCAGGAGTAACGACCACCGGCGTGTGTGTCCGGGACGTTACAAGTTGGTATCAGAGCCGACCCTCGCGGTTACACGGATGTTTGCGGACATGTGCTCGGTCATGTTATTCATGATGTTTGTGACCCGTCGTGACACACGGTATGGCACATGTATCGGACTGGATGCAGAGACGTTTATGCCAAGAGGGAACGTTCATGTGGCCCGACGAGGACGTCGGTTCCTCTGGGTGGGGGTGTATGGGATATCCTGGCTTATTTGGGATGATAGACTACTCGTATCAATAAGGAATTCCTTCTTTTCCGGGAGCCCATGCGGATAGAACTCCAAAGTTAAGCGTGCTCAAATTGGAGTAGTCTCAGGATGGGTGACCGACCGGGAAGTTTCCCCCGGGTGCGCATGAGTGAGGACAAAGTGCGCAGAAAAGACTAGTATTGAAATGTGAGGCCAGTCTAGATCCCGCTAGGAGTAATGACCACCGGTGTGTGTGTCCGGGGCGTTACAAGTTGGTATCAGAGCTGACCCTCGTGGTTACACGGATGTTTGCAGAAAGGTGCTCGGTCATGTTATTCATGACGTTTGTGACCCGTCGTGACACACGGCATGGCACATGTATCGGACTGGATGCACAGACGTTCGTGCCAAGAGGGAACGTTCATGTGGCCCGACGAGGACGTCGGTTCCTCTGAGTGGGGGTGTATGTGATAGCCTGGCTTATTAGAGATGATAGACTACTCGTAACAATATGGAATTCCTTCTTTTTTGGGATCCCATGCGGATAGAACTCCAAAGTTAAGTGTGCTCAGCTTGGAGTAGTCTCAGGATGGGTGACCGACCGGGAAGTTGCTCCCGGGTGCGCACGAGTGGGGACAAAGTGCGCATAAAAGACTAGTATTGATATGTGAGGCCAGTCTAGATCCCGCCAGGAGTAACGACCACCGGCGTGTGTGTCCGAGGTGTTACAGTTTAGTAACGTGGTTGATGTAGTCGAACGTCTTCGCGATCCAACCGATCCAAGCACCGAACATGTGCCACCTCCACGTTCAGCACACGTTCAACTCGATCACGTACCACGAACTCTTGATCCAGTTGAGTGTCGCGGGAGAGTTTCGTCGGCATGATGGCGTGGTGACGGTGATGGTGAAGTTACCGGCACAGGGCTCCGCGTAAGCACTACAACGATATGACCGAGGTGTGTAACTGTGGAGGGGGGCACCGCACAGGGCTAGGAACAATTGATGTGTGTCTAAGGGGTGCCCTCCCCACGTATATAAAGGAGGGAGAGGGAGGAGGCGGCCGGCCTAGGAGGAAGAGGCGTGCCAAGGGGGAGTCCTACTCCCACTTGGAGTAGGACTCCCCTTTCCTAGTAAGAGTAGGAGAAGGGGGAAGGGAAGGAGACAAAGAGAAGGAAGAATGGGGCGCCACCCCTCCCCCCTAGTCCAATTAGGACTAGGCTTGGGGGTGTGCGGCCCAGCCCTAGGCAGCCCCTCTCTCTCCCCTAAAGCCCAATAAGGCCCATATACTCTCCGGGGGGTTCCGGTAACCTCCCGGTACTCCAGTATTTATCCGGTGACCCCCGGAACCCTTCCGGTGTCCGAATATAACCTTCCAATATATCAATCTTTATGTCCCGACCATTTCGAGACTCCTCATCATGTCCGTGATCACATCTGGGACTCCGAACTACCTTCGGTGCATCAAAACACATAAACTCATAATACTGATCGTCATCGAATGTTAAGCGTGCGGACCCTATGGGTTCGAGAACTATGTAGACATGACCGAGACTCATCTCCGGTAAATAACCAATAGCGGAACCTAGATGCTCATATTGGTTCCCACATATTCTATGAAGATCTTTATCGGTCAAACCGCATAACAACATACGCCGTTCCCTTTGTCATCGGTATGTTACTTGCCGGAGATTTGATCGTATGTATCATCATACCTAGTTCAATATCGTCACCGACAAGTGTCTTTACTCGGTCTGTAATACATCATCTTGTGACTAACTCATTAGTTGTTTGCTTGCAAGGCTTATTATGATTTGTATTACCGAGAGGGCCCAGAGATACCTCTCCGACACTCGGAGTGACAAATCATATTCTCGACCTATGCCAACACCACAAACAACTTCGGAGACACCTGTAGAGCATCTTTATAATGACCCAGTTATGTTGTGACGTTTGATAGAACACAAGGTGTTACTCCGTTATTCGGGAGTTGCATAATCTCATAGTCATATGAACATGTATAAGTCATGAAGAAAGCAATAGCAGAAAAACTAAATGATCAAGTTGCTAAGCTAACAGATGGGTCTTGTCCATCACATAATTTTCCTAATTATGTGATCCCATTTATCAAATGACAACTCATGTCTCTGGTTAGGAAACATAACCATCTTTGATTAACGAGCTAGTCCAGTAGAGGCATACTAGGGACACTCTGTTTCATCTATGTATTCACACATGTATCAAGTTTCCGGTTAATACAATTCTAGAATGAATAAAAGACATTTATCATGATGTAGAAGGAAATATAAATAACAACTTTATTATTGCCTCTAGGGCATATTTCCTTCAGTCTCCCACTTGCACTAGTCAATAATCTAGATTACATAATAATGATTCTAACACCCATGGAGTCTTGGTGCTGATCATGTTTTGCTCGTGGAAGAGGCTTAGTCAATGGGTCTATGACATTCTGATCCATACGTATCTTGCAAATTTCTATGTCTCCCTCCTTGACTTGATCGCAGATGGAATTGAAGCGTCTCTTGATGTGCTTGGTTCTCTTGTGAAACCTGGATTCCTTCGCCAAGGCTATTGCTCGAGTGTTGTCACAAAACATTTTCATTGGACTCGATGCACTAGGTATTACACCTAGATCGCATATGAACTCCTTCATCCAGACTCCTTCATTTGCTGCTTCTGAAGCAGCTATGTACTCCGCTTCACACGTAGATCCCGCCACGACGCTCTGCTTGGAACTTCACCAACTGACGGCTCCACCGTTCAACAAAAATACATATCCGGTTTGTGACTTAGAGTCATCCGGATCGGTCTCAAATCTTGAATCGACGTAACCATTTACGACGAGCTCTTTGTCGCCTCCATAAACGAGAAACATATCCTTTGTCCTTTTCAGGTACTTCAGGATGTTCTTGACCGATGTCCAGTGATCCACTCCTGGATTACTTTGGTACCTCCCTGCTAAACTTATAGCAAGGCACACATCAGGTCTGGTACACAGCATTACATAAATGATAGATCATATGGCTGAGGCATAGGGAATGACTTTCATTTTCTCTCGATCTTCTGCAGTGGTCGGGTATTGAGTCTTACTCAACTACACACCTTGTAACACATGCAAGAACCCTTTCTTTGACTGATCCATTTTGAACTTCATCAAAACTTTATCAAGGTATGTGTTTTGTGAAAGTCCAATTAAGCGTCTTGATCTATCTCTATAGATCTTGATGCCCAATATATAAGAAGCTTCACCAAGGTCTTTCATTGAAAAATCCTTATTGAAGTATCCTTTTATGCCATCCAGAAATTCTATATCATTTCCAATCAACAATATGTCATCCACATATAATATCAGAAATGCTACAGAGCTCCCACTCACTTTCTTGTAAATACAGGCTTCTCCAAAAGTCTATATAAAACCATATGCTTTGATCACCTCATCAAAGCGTATATTCCAACTCCGAGATGCTTGCACCAGTCCATAGATGGATCGCTGGAGCTTCCAAACTTTGTTAGCACCTTTAGGATCGACAAAACCTTCTGGTTGCATCATATACAACTCCTCTTTGAGGTATCCATTAAGGAATGCAGTTTTGACATCCATTTTGCCAGATTTCATAACCATAAAATGGGGCAATTCCTAACATGATTCGGACGAACTTAAACATCGCTACAGGTGAGAAAGTCTCATCGTAGTCAACTCCTTGAACTTGTCTAAAACCTTTTGCAACAAGTCGGGCTTTGTAGATAGTAACATTACCATCGGCGTCAGTCTTCCTCTTAAAGATCCATTTATTTTCAATGGCTTGCCGATCATCGGGCAAGTCAACCAAAGTCCACACTTTGTTCTCATACATGGATCCCATCTCAGATTTCATGGCCTCAAGCCATTTTGCGGAATTTGGGCTCATCATCGCTTCCTGATAGTTCGTAGGTTCATCATGGTCTAGTAACATGACTTCCAGAACCGGTTTACCGTACCACTCTGGCGCGGAACGCACTCTGGTTGACCTACCAGGTTCAGTAGTAACTTGATCTGAAGTTTCATGATCATCATCATTAGCTTCCTCGCTGATTGGTGTAGGAATCACTGGAACTAGTTTCTGTGATGTACTACTTTCCAATTCGGGAGAAGGTACAATTACCTCATCATGTTCCACTTTCCTCCCACTCACTTCTTTCAAGAGAAACTCCTTCTCTAGAAAGGATCCATTCTTAGCAACGAATATCTTGCCTTCAGATCTGTAATAGAAGGTGTATCCAACAGTTTCCTTTGGGTCCTATGAAGACACATTTCTCCGACTTGGGTTCGAGCTTATCAGGTTGAAGCTTTTTCACATAAGTGTCGCAGCCCCAAACATTAAGAAACGACAACTTGGGTTTCTTGCCAAACCAAAGTTCATAAGGTGTCGTCTCAACGGATTTAGATGGTGCCCTATTTAACGTGAATGCAGTTGTCTCTAAAGCATAACCCCAAAACGATAGTGGTAAATCGATAAGAGACATCATAGATCGCACCATATCTAATAAAGTACGGTTACGACATTCGGACACACCATTACAATGTGGTGTTTCAGGTGGCGTGAGCTGTGAAAAATTCCACATTGTTTCAAATGAAGACCAAACTTGTTGCTCAAATATTCGCCTTCGCGATCATATCGTAGAAACTTTATTTTCTTGTTATGATGATTCTCTACTTCACTCTGAAATTCTTTGAACTTTTCAAATGTTTCAGACTTGTGCTTCATCAAGTAGATATACCCATATCTGATCAAATCGTTAGTAAAGGTCAGAAAATGACGGTACCCACCGCGAGGACACTCATCGGTCCGCATACATCAGTATGTATGATTTCCAACAAATCAGTTGCTCACTCCATTATTCCGGAGAACGGAGTTTTAGTCATCTTGCCCATGAGGCATGGTTCGTAAGCACCAAGTGATTCATAATCAAGTGATTCCAAAAGTCCATCAACATGGAGTCTTCATGCGCTTTACACCAATATGACCTAAACGGTTGTGCCATAAATAAGTTGCACTATCATTATCAACTTTGCATCTTTTGGCTTCAATATTATGAATATGTGTATCACTATGATCGAGATCCAACAAGAATAGACCACTCTTCTAGGGTGCATGACCATAAAATATATTACTCATATAAATAGAACAACCATTATTCTCTGATTTAAATGAATAACCCTCTCGCAACAAACAAGATCTAGATATAATGTTCATGCTCAACGCTGGCACCAAATAACAATTATTTAGGTCTAAAAATAATCCCGAAGGTAGATGTAGAGGTAGCTGCCGACGGAGATCACATCGACTTTGGAACCATTTCCCACGCGCATCGTCACCTCGTCCTTAGCTAATCTTCGTTTAATCCGTAGCCCCTGTTTCGAGTTACAAATATTAGCAACCGAACCAGTAGGAAATAATCAGGTGCTACTACGAGCATTAGTAAGGTACACATCAATAACATGTATATCAAATATACCTTTGTTCACTTTGCCATCCTTCTTATCCGCCAAATACTTAGGGCAGTTCCGCTTCTAGTGTCCAGTTCCTTTGCAGTAGAAGCACTAAGTTTCAGGCTTGGCTCCAGACTTGGGTTTCTTTGCGGGATTAGCAACTGGCTTGCTATTATTCTTGAAGTTCCCCTTCTTTCCCTTTCCCTTTTTCTTGAAACTAGTGGTCTTGTTAACCATCAACACTTGATGCTCCTTTTTTATTTCTACCTCCGCAGCTTTGAACATAGCGAAGAGCTTGGGAATTGTCTTCTGCATCCCTTGCATATTATAGTTCATCATGAAGCCTTTATAGCTTGGTGGCAGTGATTTAAGAACTCTATCAATAACACTATCTTCGTCAACTTTGCATCCAAGTCGAGTCATGAGATTGTAGTACCCAGACATTCTGAGTAAGTGCTCACTGATAGAACTGTTCTCCTCCATCTTGTAGCTATAGAACTTATTGGAGACTTCATATCTCTCAATTCGGGCATTTGCTTGAAATATTAACTTCAACTCTTGGAACATCTCATATGATCCATGACGTTCAAAACGTCTTTGAAGTCCCGATTCTAAGTCGTAAGGCATGGCACACTGAACTATCGAGTAGTCATCAGAACGAGCTTGCCAGACGTTCATAACATCCAGAGTTGCTCCTGCATCAGGCCTGTCACCTAGCGGTGCTTCCAGGACATAATTCTTCTGTGCAGCAATGAGGATAATCCTCAAGTTACGGACCTAGTCCGTGTAGTTTCTACCATCATCTTTCAACTTAGCTTTCTCTAGGAACGCATTTAAATTCAAGGGAACGGTAGCACGGGCCATTGATCTACAACAACATAGATATTCAAAAACTATCAGGACTAAGTTCATGATAAATTAAATTTCAATTAATCATATTACTAAATAACTCCCACTTAGATAGACATCCATATAGTCATCTAAATGATCACATGATCCAAATCAACTAAACCATGTCCGATTATCACGTGAGCTGGATTAGTTTTCAATGGTGAACATCTTATGTTGATCATATCTACTATATGATTCACGCTTAACCTTTCGGTCTCCAGTGTTCCGAGGCCATGTCTGTACATGCTAGGCTCGTCAAGTTTAAACCGAGTATTCTGCATGTGCAAAACTGTCTTACACCCGTTGTATTTGAACGTAGAGCTTATCATACCCGATCATCATGTGGTGTCTCAACACGACGAACTGTCGCAACGGTGCATACTCATGGAGAACACTTGTACCTTGAAATTTTAGTAAGGGATCATCTTATAATGCTACTGCCGTGCTAAGCAAAATAAGATGCATAAAAAATAAACATCACATGCAATCAAAATAAGTGACATGGTATGGCCATCATCATCTTGTGCCTTTGATCTCCATCTCCAAAGCACCGTGATCTCCATCGTCACCGGCTTGACACCTTGATCTCCATAATAGTGTCATGGTCATCTCGCCAACTATTGCTTCTACGACTATCGCTAACTGACAGTGATAAAGTAAAGCAATTACATGTCGTATGCATTTCATACAATAAAGAGACAACCATAAGGCTCCTGCCGGTTGTCAGATATCTTACAAAACATGATCCTCTCATACAATAACGTATAACTCATCATGTCTTGACCATATCACATCACAACATGCCCTACAAAAACAAGTTAGACGTCCTCTACTTTGTTGTTGCATGTTTTACGTGGTTGCTACGGGCTTCTAGCAAGTATCGTTCTTACCTACGGCACAAAAAACCACAACGTCGATTTATCAAGTTTGTTGTTTTAACCTTCAACAAGGACCGGCCGCAGTCAAATTCGATTCAACTAAAGTAGGAGAACCGGCACCCGCCATCCACCTTTATGCAAAACTAGTTGCATGTCAGTCGGGGGAACCGGTCTCATTAACGTGGTCATGTAAGGTTGGTCCAGGACGCTTCATCCAACAATATCGCTAAATCAAAATAAGACATTGGTGGTAAGCAGTATGACGATCACCGCCCATAACTCTTTGTGTTATACTCGTGCATATCATCTACGCATAGACCTGGCTCATGATGCCACTGTTGGGAAACGTAGCATGCAATTTCAAAAAAAAATCTACACTCATGCAAGATCTATCTAGGAGATGCATAGCAACGAGAGGGGGAGAGTGTGTCCATGTACCCTCGTAGACCGAAAGTGGAAGCGTTTGACAACGTGGTTGATGTAGTCAAACTTCTTCTCGTTCCTACTGATCAAGCACCGAACGTACGACACCTCCGAGTTCTGCACATGATCAGCTCGATGGCGTCCCTCGAACTCTTGATCCAGCAAAGTGTCGAGGAAGGATATGAGTTCCGTCAGCACGACGGCGTGGTGACGGTGATGATAAAGTGATCCGCGCAGGGCTTTGCCTAAGCACTACGAGATTATGACAATGGGAGTAAACAGTGGAGGGGGCCACTGCACACGGCTAGCAATGAACTTCGTGTGTTCTAGCCCCCCCCCCACCCACATATATATAGGTTGGAGGGGGGAGGAGGCAGCCAAGGGGCGCCCCCAAGTAGGTTGAATCCTACTTGGGGTGCAACGCCAATTCGCACCCCCCTTCCTTTTTTCATGGCACGAGGCGAAGGAAGGAGAGGTGGCGCCCTCCCCTTTCCTTTCTCCCTTGAAGAGGGAAAGGAAGGAGGGGCCAGCCTTCCTCCCTTGCCTTCCCTAGGGCCGGCCGACTAGGTTGAGGGGCACACCAGCCCCCTGTGGGCTGGTCTGTCCCTCCCTTGGCTAACTTTGCCGGGAGGTGCCCGGAACCCCTTCCGGTGACCCGATATCACCCGGAACACTTCTGGTGTCCAAATATCATCGTCCTATATATGAATCTTCACCTCTAGAACATTTCGAGACACCTCGTTATGTCCGTGATCTCATCCGGGAGTCCGAACAACATTCGGTCATCAAATCACATAACTCATATAATACAAAATCGTCATCGAACGTTAAGCGTGCGGACCCTACGGGTTCTAGAACTATGTAGACATGACCGAGACACCTCTTTGGTCAATAACCAATAGAGGAACCTGGATGCTCATATTGTCTCCTACATACTCTACGAAGATCTTTATCGGTCGTACCGTAATGACAACATATGTTATTCCCTTTGTCATCGTATGTTAATTGCCCGAGATTCGATCGTCGGTATCTTCATACGTATTCAATCTCGTTACTGGCAAGTCTCTTTACTTGTTGTGTAATGCATCATCCTGCAACTAACTCATTAGTCACATTGCTTGCAAGGCTTCTTATGATGTGCATTACCGAGAGGGCCCACTGATACCTCTCCGATACCCGGAGTGACAAATCCTAATCTTGATCTATGCCAACCCAACAAACACCTTCGGAGATACCTATAGAGCATCTTTATAATCACCTAGTTACATTGTGACGTTTGATAGCACACAAGGTATTCCTCCGGTATCCGGGAATTTCATAATCTCATAGTCGGAGGAACATGTATTTGACATGAAGAAAGCAATAGCAATAAAACTGAACGATCAATATGCTAAGCTAATGGATGGGTCATTTCCATCACATCATTTCTCCTAATGATGTGATCCCGCTCATCAAATGACAACACATGTCTATGGTCAGTAAACTTAACCATCTTTGATTAACGAGCTAGTCTAGTAGAGTCTTACTAGGGATGTAATGCCCAGTATGCGACTATGTCTCCTACGTGTCGAGGCACGACTTAGAGACATAAGTGCATACTAGAATGAACTCAAGTATGGTACATCTCATGTAAAAGTTCAGGGATGAAATAGAAAAGATAGTTGGCTTACACTCGCCATGTCACACAATGAATACAATAACATACATTCATCCAAATAACACATGGTCCGACTACGGACGAAATCCAAACGAGAAAGATACCAAAACACAAGCCCGGATCCTCCTAGTAAGAACCACTACTGATCGTCGGGATAGGAAACATAGTAACGTCCATGATCTTCATCGAACTCCCACTGAAGTTCTGAACCATCTCCTGCATTGTTCTTAGCGGTACCGGCATCTGGTGTGTGTTGAATCTGTGAGCCAGAAGGACTCAGCAATCCTATTCCCGGGTATCAAAACTACCAAAGCCTTAGGTGTGGAAAGGCTATAGAAGTGTTTGCAGCAAGCACTAAGCACTAGCTTATGAGTTTAGAGCGAGAAGAGAACAACTTCCAATGATCTCCAAGTTGATCAAGAAGTGATCCTAGCTACTCACGATTGAACATAACCCCACCGTGTTCACTTCCCGAAGCCCTTTGGAAAGAGACCATCATAGTTACTCACACAGGTAGTGTATTCTTATGGATAAGGTGTCAAGTTATCTACAACCGGATATTAACAAATTCCCATCTGCCACATAACCGCGGGCATGGCTTTCGAAAGATCAAAACCCTGCAGGGGTGTCCCAACTTAGCCCATCACAAGCTCACGATCCGCGAAGTCGCAACTCCAAAGTGGGAAGACCCGAGTATCCTCGGAATCCCGTGCTCAAGATATTTCGGCAAAGGTAAAACTAATCCAGCAAGACCTCCCGGCGTGCCGACACCCAGATAGTATCCGCGCGTATCTCATCTTAGGCCACGACCGGATGGACAGCCTACAGGAAAATACCAGATACCTCGGGTTTCCCCAAGGCGGCCCAGCTGTCTACCCAGTTTGGACCAACACTCATGAGGAGCACTGGCCCGGGTTGTTGATTAAGAACTCGGGTTTGCAACGCCCTATGCAAGTTTTAGTTATTAGGCAAATGTAAAACCAATGTTGGGCCTTGCTGGAAAAGCTTTAAGCAGAGCAAATTATCAAGGGGGGCCATAAACCCCAACCGTGTTAGGAACGCAAAATCAAGGAACATAACACCGGTTTAACGGGTGCTAAGGTGGCATGAGTGGAACAAAACACCAAGTAGAAGGCCTAGCCTTCCACCCATTACCAATATATAGGTGCATTAGTTTATAACAGGTATATATTGTGTTATACCAATAACAAGTACGGACATGGAGCAATCTTCAAAAACTTCACCTGTAACTAACAACGCTATAAGAGGGGCTGAGAAAAAACGTACTTAGCCAATCAACGATTTGCTAGGAAGGCGGTTAGAGTGTTTCATGGCAACAATAGGAGGATGACAAACAGGAATATGCATCGAGGCATATCTAAAGAACGAGACAACTAGCATAGGTAAAGATAAAGGTGATATCGGGGAATGGTCATCTTTCCTATTGAGTCCACGGAGGGATCGTAACCTTGCTCATCAAACTCAGTCTCGAAAGGAACCTCGAACTCTGAATCGTCACCGGGCTCTAACCAACACAACAATGCAAACACCAGAACAACAATCAATCCTCATGCAATGCTCAAACACATGATGCATGATATGATGCATATGAATATGGGTAGGATATGATGAAACTCCTAGGGACAAGATGAGTGCACAAGTAACATGGCAATAAACAAGATCACAACACATGTAGGAACACAAGCAAAAGGAAATCAAAAACTAACATAGTCACAAGTGGTTATGTAGTTGAATTAAACAAACACCCAACAAGTTTTATAAGTTGCTTAACATGGCAAGGGGTGCAACTAGGATCAACAACAACATGCTAGCATTTTAAATGCGACGGAAAGAACAAACAACAATTTCCGGAAACTCCCATGTTCATAATAACACATATAGGACAGATCTGAGAAAGTCATACTTTAGAGTTGTTAAACATGCAAAGTAACAGCACCATCTTAACCTACACATTTTTTCACCCCAAATACATATAAAGTTTGTCAAAATTGGAGCTATGGTCATTTAGTTACGAATTTAACAAGTTTGAGCATATTTAAAACTCCAAATAATTCAAACATCAATTTAAATGTTTTTAACATGGCAACAAACTGCATACAAATATTCTACACTAAAAACTAGGTAGTTTTCATATATAAAGTATTTTCAACAGATGCATATATTAAAAGATATAATTCTGCAAAAGAAAATACAGAAAACTAAAAATAAAAACAAAAACAAAAAAGGAAAAGGCTAAACTAACACAGTCGGCTCTTGCCCTAGTCGCTGACCCGTGGGTCTAGGGAAACTGACGTGGCAAAGTGGGTGCGGGAGTGGGTGTGCGCGAGCTGGGAGGCCGCCAGGTGGGACCGGCTTGTTAGTGGCACAGAAATGGCAAAAAGGGGGGTTTATCCACTGCCCCGGCGGGAATCGAACCTTGGTCGTTGGTTTACTGAACGAGAGACACACCACTGGGCTAGCATGCGTGCATCTGACAGAGTAGGGGAGCGATGCCATATGAGTAAACTGAAGATGCAGAAACAGAGGGGAAACAGGGCCGGTCGGAGGAGCTCGTCGGAGCTGCTTCGGCGACCAAAACGGGTGGCAGAGACGTGCGGTGTGATCCTAGAGGGATTCCGCATACGCGACGCGGAGCAGCTGCACCTAACGACGACTATAGCACGCCGGCGGCAACGAACAGAACGGCAGCGACGAACTACGGCACGACGGCTACGGGCCCTAATGGAGCGGCGAAAGCACGCAACAGGCCCTACGCGACAGGACGAAGATGATGGACAACCGCGGATGAGCAACAATGGTCGGGGCACTCGCCCGAGACGAGGTCCGACGGCGACGAGCTCGGGTGCGCGTGGCTAACGTGGCTAGAGCATGCAAACGAGGAAGAAAAAGGGTCGGGGAGGTGCGCAAGCTCACCCCAAGCACGGAGGTGTGCTTGGTTACGCGAGAGGAGGCCGGAGATGGTGGAATCTCGCCGGAGTTGAACGGAGCCCGACGCGGGGAACACGACAAGGTGGTAGTCGAACTTGGCGTCCCTCGGGACCGTAGAGGTAGCAGGGGACGTAGTCGACGACAGTGAACTTGCCGGACACGATCTCTAGGGCGTCGGTGGCCGGAGAGCACGTCGGCGACGAGGACGAGCACTCTAATGCGCGTGGGACGGCGGTGGAGCAGCGGATCTGGTGGTCTAGGTGGCCTGGCGGCGGTCGAGGAAGGAGGAGGGAAACCCTAGAAGGTTGGTGGACATGGCGGGGGCTTAAAAGAGGGGCCAGGGCGACGGGACGGAGCGGCGACACTCTCGTGCCCACGGTCCCCATGGCAACGGCGCGAGGAGGACGAAAAGGTGGGTGAGGCGAGGGAGGCGGTCGCTGACGCGCGGGCCCGACCTGGCCACGTGGGCGCGACGCAGATGGGGTACGCGGGGGCCTGGGTGAGAAAAGACAGAAGGGACGCGCGCGGGCTGGCTAGTTGGGCTGCGGGCGCGCGCTTGCTGGGCCGAGGGGAAGAGACCAAGCCCATGCGCTGCTGGGCTGCGCTGCCGCTGGCTGCTGCTGATGATTGCTTTTCTTTTTCTTTTTCTTCACACAGAAAAACAAAATGAAAAGCTCGGGCCAAAAGAAAAAGAATTAGGAGAGAAATAAAATATTCCCTAGCTCCTGGAATTTTTATAAAAATGACTTGGGCATTTTTAGAGGTAGAAAAATAAAACAAGTTTGAATATGGTTCAAACTTCTGTCATTTTTGAACCTGACCAAATCATTTCAAAATGAGGCAAGGCTTTGCAATGTGACTTAGGTCAAGGTAACAAAGATGTGGGGAGGAGATGAACATTTTACAAGAAGAGGTTAAGTCACTTGCAAAATTTAAAGAATGGAAGAAGGGAAGGGAAGTGAAGTGGTGCTAGAATAAGGAGGTTTAAGAAGGGCATGATCTTGACACCACCATCACAACAAGATCAAGAATACCTCATCTAACAAACTAGGAATGAAATATGCACAATGCCAAATGAGATGCCATGATGATCATGATGCAAAGAAGATGATGAAGTAAGCATGAATGCATAAAGAAAATACAATATGACAATGCAATGACAATGAGAAGGCATAATTGAAAAAGAACCCCCAAGGAAAGGACAAGGATCAATTGGTAAAAGCTTTATTGCCATATAAGTAAGGTATCACATATGGGGTGTTACAAGGGACTTGGTATTTTGTCTATGTATCCACACATGTATCAAGTTTCTGGTTAATACAATTCAAGCATGAATAATAAACATTTATCATGAAATAAGGAAATATAAAATAACAACTTTATTATTGCCTCCAGGGCATATTTCCTTCAAAAATAATTTTCAGCCTTTGTTCTATTTTGTTTAGATAACCAAGACTTTCCATGGGACTATTTTTAAAATGAAATAATCTTAAGTAAGAATAACCATGCACAAGAGAAAATCTTCAAAGACTTGGATGTTGAGAAAAATATATAGAGAAGATGATGTTTGAAATGCTCAACCCCATGTTGTTAATTTTAATAGACTTGATAGCACTTGTCGATTAAATTGTCTAGAGGAACTTAGTTGAAGGGTGAATGAGATTATGCCAAAGATCTGTGTTGTGTCTCTTATATTGTTCTTCAGCTTCTCGCTGGTGCCATTGCCCTGGTACTATATACACGTGTATGTGTGTAAATGCGGCTTCGTCACCTTTCTTGATGTTATGCTAAGGACTCCGGTGGCCGATGAACGATCCACCAGAGTTACATTTCAGATTTTGGCTATCAGTTTGTTGCCGTACGTAGTTGCAACACTACAAATGAATATTATTCAGTTTTCTCTTAAATGGGTATGTATGTGGTAAATAAAGGGGACTGGTCGAAAGGGCTCGAAAGATACATATATCAAAGGTCCATAGTTCCCAAAAATTAAGCCACAACGAAACTCTATGCATGACCACTTATTTGGCATAATCCCTTCATGTGACAACCAAAGTTTTAGCAAACAATGATTGAAATGAAGTGCTTAAGAGCCTTGAGGATGAGATAATTATGGGCATGTTTATGAGCACTTTAGCATCTTATTTTTCTACACGCCTTTGACTCCCTAACTTATGTTTTTATGGCTCTATCAAAGAATACTCTTCCGTGCATTCTCGGCAAGCAAGTGTTGTCTAGAATAAATAGAATTGAGTGATGCAATGTTTTATCTAGTAGATCAAAAAAATTGTGTTGATTATCTTTATTTCACTAACACTTTCATAATAACATGTCATCGCTACAACTATACTAAGTTTCCAGGTCAAGATGCGGAGGGCTATCTAGGCGTACCGATCGTAAATGAACCAAAACATTCTCAAAAAAATGATTTCCTTATGATTCAGATTTCTCTCTATGTTTCTCAAGGACGATCAATTTTAAGCTTGGGGGAGTTGATGAGCGGTATTTCTACACTCACTCACCCTTGTTTAAACCCAGATATTTCATTAAAACTGAGATATTCCCTCCGATATTTCTACTAATGACAAATGAATGCACATGATTCTACAAATCCTCTCTTCGATGCGTTTCCACAATAAATGGACCAAAAAGGAAGAAATCACGTGTGAACATGGCAAGGAATGGAAGAGGATATAGAAGAAATCATCAGGAGGCGCACCAGAGAAAACAATGCAAAAGATGGAGTTTCATACGACCGCAAGTGCCCGTATGGCGTGGAATCTGAGACTACTTGTCCACCTGGACAACTTCTATAAAGGGGACCATGCTGAAATGTCAATAGAACAACTTCGAGTGAAGCCAGATTAGAACCATCTTCATCCCCTAACATCAACCCTAGCCGCCGCCATTTCCATCTCCATAGCCGCCATCACCACCATATCCCAACTCCCTCTAGTTCATATTTGTAATCATGCATCGCACAAGGCATCCATTGTAAGACATATTTTCAATCAACGAATCTTCAAGATGTGTTCTTTAATGTGTTTTTTTAACGATCTGATCACCATGTGTGAGTAGTTTGGTAAGGTATGGATTGAGGCATAGGCCTTGGAACTCTCTGTATTTGTTGTGGGGATCAATGGAAGGGCTTTGAATTAACGTCCCATATGTGTGAAATAAAATTGTTCCGTAGATGCCTCTTGTCTTGTCCATGATCTTCATCCCTGCAGATACCCACAATCTTGGAGATCAAGCCACAGAGAGGCTAAGGGCAGTGAGAACATGAAGCGTTATTCTAAATACTAGTGGCAAAAGGGCTTAGTATGGTAACACGGATCCAATCCTTGGGGATTCATGAGGTGTAGTCATTAAATGCCCAAAGCTCTTGTCTGATTATTATAATCTTAATTATCAAGGCAACCCCACGCGACCAATAGGGCCTTCAGTTGGGCAACAGATTCTTGATGTAGAAGAGTGTCGGTTAAGATGTTATTTGGACACATCCCCCACTTTGGTTCGTAACAAGCACATCTCGATGGGTGACTTCCAACGCACAAATTAATATCATATGTGGTCCCAACACAAATACATGGTTGTAAGCATTAAGACCTCATACCCATACATCTTTTCATTATAATTATTTCATCACAATTAGCTTGATTGATCCGGTCAAAAGTTGGATTTATTTATTTGACTGAAACTTGCTAGAGACCACCGCTTCAAGGGAATCTCCGTGCCACGAGTTCAATAACCCAAGGTCACCTCTTTGGGGAAATAGGTGTGGGATACTTTATGTTCTGTTACTGGATCATACAAAAAGGAAGTGTTCGTCCCGGCCACTAAAATGCACGTGGGGTGGCGCACGACCAATAACACCACGTGTCGGTGGCCCCAGCCGAGCCTGCGGTCCACCCGTCATGCACCTACGAGGCGGGACGCCCGAGTGTGCGTGCTCGCTCTAGCCGGGCGGGCCTCATCGGGCAAGGAGGCCAACAGGGGGGTTCAGCTGGGCAGTCACGAACGGGACAATGTGCGAGCCTTCGTACGGGGTGCGACGCAAAGCCACCGCACGAAGGTGGCTCCGGGCGCGCCCGCGGTCCACCTGTCATGGACCACAGAGGTGGGTCACCTCGACGCCCATTGTCCGGGAAGATCATACAATGTTGAAAGCCCCTGAGAAGCCTCCCTTGGCACGCCACCTGGAAACAGATGGTTCAAAGGGCACTCTCGCCTACGAAGGCCCCCACGAGATGGGCACTATAACATCCTTTGTAGGAGTAATGGTGGAGCACCTTATGCGATGCGGTTACAGTGGTGAGAAAGTATATATCTACCGAGTGTATAGTCTATGTTGTAGATGGGAATGCTACCGCGAGTCGCGCCTTATATGGAGACGATGAGGCTATGGCTTACATGGGGTTCGATCGGTTTCGTGTTGTCACCATCTTGGCTTGCATGCTAAGATGGTCTCCTAATATCCATTCAGGCCTTCGGCCCGCCCCTTACATTGGACCTCTACGAGACAGGCTTGCTGCCAGGCTTCCCACTGAGAGGACACCCTCGATGTATTACACCGTCATCGCCCCTCACGGACCGGAGGGACCCTGCTCTCATTCTTGTTTGATTCGGCATCTCAGTTGGGTTGTGTTGCTTTGGCAAAGCCCCCTAGTAGGAATAATTCCTCCCACTTCCGATCCCCGTCCTGATGGTGCATCTAGCATCGTCAGAGGACGTGTGATGGCGTGTCTTCGTAGGATCTCATGGGATTCGGTTTGATGGATATGTTAGGATTTAGTCTTTGTTCATCTTCGGTCGTGTGTCTACATGTTTGAGTATTTCAACCTGCGCTTCTTTTTATTGGTGATGGTTATTATTGTTCTGGTATGCTGACCCATTGAGGCTTTAGCACGACGATTCCCTGACTTTCTACTAACAAGTTTTGCCCGGCTTCGACGAGGGAGGGGCGGTGACGGCGACGCGCCATTGGCTCGCTCCAGTACTTGTAGTTGCCGCTAGTTGGTCCACTAACCTGATTGTAATTTTTGTTATTTCTGATATTGTTTGTACTGTCATGACATATGATGATTAGATTAGACTAGAAGTTTCTAAAAAATATATCAATACTGTTGTTGTTGGTGAATAATTTCAAATTTCACTTTCGTAATGTACAATGGGGCTCAGTTAAAAAAACAAAATGTACAATGGGGCTCAGTTCAAAAAACAAAATGTACAATGCGGCTTCGGAGAGCCATTTCCTAGAAACACCCTTAAATTTATCTCACTTTATAACGGGGTCTACGAAAAAATTGGAGATATCTCAGTTTCGGGTGTCTGTCTGTTTGTGGAACAAGATAAAACCCAGCTCCAAAGTCCCAAACAGCTTCAGCCCCTCACCTCGTGTTACTCTTCCTTCACCCCTTCCACCCCTCTCCACGGGCGCTCCACTCCCCGGACGGCCGGCGGCGATGACGAGCCTGCAGGCGGCCCCGCGCCTCAGCCTCCACCTGACCCCGTCCGAACACCGTGGCCGGCTGCTTCCGCCGTGGAGGCTCGTCCTCTCCCCCTCCTCCTCCTGCAGGTAGGCGCTTCCTCGCTCGCTCTTAATGGCATTGGTTTCATTACTGCCTGTACTATCGTCGTATAGGTTGAGTAGGGATTGGAGCTTGTCCGATGTTTCCTCGTGATTATACGGTATGATGGATGCGTGCAATTTCAGAGGATCGGCGCAAATCTTAGTCGAGATTTTTATAATAAGAATATTAATAGATACAGTTTACTGGTCTCCGATTTGAATTGCCTCAGTAATGTGATTTCCTTGGGGATCAAAGTCCGAAAAAGATAATTGTGCGGCATCGTCTATAATATATGTAAACTTTTTCAAAACCTGGATTTGTATGTAAACTCGTCTACTACCTGGAAGGAGCTCAATCATTGGTAACTGGGCACTGTACTGCTTCTTTTTGATTTATAACAGAAGTAAGAACCAGAGACGTTGAAAGGATAATCCACCAAACATCTACTTAAGATTTTCATACCGTACTTAATTAGTTACTGGCTCCAACATTACTAATAGCTGTCTTCTGTTTATACAGGCTTTACACTCTCATTTCCAGACAACATCCCATTTGCAATGCGCAATCATGTGAGGTTATCTGTTTATCTCTTCTTAACAAATCTCCTCCATGGGAGTATGTCGCATACGCAAGTTATATTTATGGTCCACATCAACTATGTTGCAGATGCTGATGATTTACTGGTGGCCAGTGCCCAAAGCTCCACAACTGCTCTCTCAAGGTTGCTTGCTGCAGAAAGAGAGGAAGCGAAAGCTGTGCTATCGCTGTTCTTAAGGCAGAAAGGTCTGAGAAGTGCGGTGGCTGCACGGATCGCCAACAAATCAGATGGATTCATTGAGCACCTGAGTTCAAAGCTCCAAAGTGCTTACAGATCTCGATATGCTGAAGGTTTGCATCGTGAAGTTGCTATCTATAAACTTGTACCTTATTGGTTCTGAACATTTCACAACATATTTATTTTTCAGGAAGGGAGCTGAGTACACCTGAGATCAGAGATGCTCTCCTTCCCTACCTAGAAGCTCTTTCTAAAGAACATGGGGATAGTTTGGTCGAAGTGGTGGAGAACTTCCCTGATCCTTTTTCTGCGGAAAGGGAGTCCTTGTCTTACTCAATGATACTTACTCCAACGAGCTCAAATAAGCAGAAGGCAATTGCTCGAGTAAGCACACCAACCTCAGGGGGAGCCCTCCCGGAGATAGTGCTCTACCTACTGGACTACGGCATGGATCATGAGGAGATCAAGAATGTCGTGCGCAAGTTCCCAGCATTTGCGTACTACAATGTGGATCGCAAGATAAAGCCCCTGGTGGAGCTACTGCTCGAGCTTGGTGTGCCGAGGTCAGGCATACCCGGAATCATCAGGAAGAGGCCTCAGCTATGTGGAATCAGCTTGACAGATAATCTGAAACCTATGATGGCCTATATGGAGAATATTGGTGTCAACAAAGCTCAGTGGAGCAAGGTGATATGCCGATTCCCTGCATTTCTCACATATAGCAGGCAGAAGGTGGAGATAACTGTGAGCTACCTTACCGAATTAGGAGTTTCTAAGGAAAACATCGGCAAGATCCTCACACGATGTCCTCATCTCATGAGCTATAGTGTCAATGACAACCTCAGACCAACTGCTGACTACTTCCGGTCTATCGGCGCAGATGCTGCATCTCTTATTCAGAAATGTCCCCAGGCTTTTGGTTTGAACATAGAGTCAAAGCTGAAGCCGATCACAGAGTTTTTCCTGGAGAGGGAGTTCAGCATCGAGGAAATTGGCATTATGGTAAATAGATTTGGGATTATTCACACACTCAGCTTGCAAGAAAATTTGATTCCCAAATATGAATATTTTCTGACGATGGGGTACCCAAGGTATGAGCTTGTGAAATTTCCGCAGTACTTTGGGTACAGTTTAGAGCAGAGGATAAAACCTCGGTATGCTCGGATGACTGGTTGTGGGGTGAGGTTGATTCTGAACCAGATGTTGTCAGTCTCAGAAACCAGATTTGAGGAAATTCTACAAAAAAAATCAGGTGGATTTTGAGATGATCACAAGCTCAGAAAAGCACAAGTTTTGACAAGTTCACTTGTAGCACAAGCGTTAATAGCCTGGTAGATGGATAGTTTTCAGCACACAAGAACTATGTTGGAAATTTGTACTTCGCCATGCTCTTTTGTAGTTGAATGGCAGTTGATGGACGTGCGGCATTTGAGAGGAACAGTTTTGATATATATAACTACTTCGTCATGCTCTTTTGTACTTGCACGGCAGTTGATGGACTCGCAGCATTCGGAGAGGAACAACTTTGATATAGAACTGTTTAGTTCGTGGCTTAGGTGGCAAGTTTAGGTGATTTCCCTCTTCCTGTTCTGAGATAAATACACTGATGGTCATTGTATTTGAGGCAAAAGCACACTACGGTCACTGGACTTTAGAATACACTCGTTACGGTCATTGTATACGTGTTGAGGTGATTATACGGTCACTCATCAGCCGTATAGCTCTGTATTCCACCGAGTTGACTGGTCAACCTATCCAGTCAAATAGTATACGTGGTCATGCCGGTCAACCTATCCAGTCAAATAGTATACGTGGTCATGCCATCACAACGCACGGCAAACATGCATGCAGATTTTGAAGAAAAAAAAAACACGCACGCACAGGCCAGACCGCCGGAGTGCTCAGATCGGGGCCGCCCGGCCACAGAGCATAGACCAACATCGGATCTGGGCGCGGCCATCTCCACTGCGCCGTCCCCAGCCACCTCGCACTACGCTGCCCCCTAGATCTGCGCTCGTTGGGCACCGCCGGCCCGCTCTCTTCTCCGGCTGTTGGGAGGAGGGGCAAGGCCTCCCGTATTGCCATCCACCCACGGTGAGCTCCCTCCCCGACCGGATGCGCCGTCTCCCCTTCGCTCCTTTCTTCCACCTTGCCAGACGAGGTTGCAGCCGTGAGCGAGCGCGTCGTCGACGAGTTTGGTAGCGCACCACCGTGGCCTCCCTCCCGGCGTCGAGCACGCTAGCATCGCCTCACCTCGAGGGCGCCGATGGCCACCGCAGCGCGTCGGCCTGGAACATGAGCTCCACGGCGTCCCTGAAGGCCGCGACGTTGTCCACCCCGTCCACCTCGATCCTCCTGGCCCTGCCGCCGGCGCCACTGGCATTGGGCTCGAGCGCCATGTCGGCATGCCCGCGAAGAAGGCGCTGCTCCTGTATAGCACAGCGGAGTCGAGGTCCATGACGATGACGCAGCCGCCGTCCCTCCCCTGCAGGCAAAGCCTCAGATCCAGCCCCTCCCCTGCCCCTCCTCCTCCTCCCGGCGCCATCGGCGCCGCCGGCTGCTCCTGGTGGTGGTGGGGCTGCTCGGTCAGGGTGGGGGTCGGAGGGTAGGCGTTGGGGTCGATGGGGGAGACGCGGCCCAGGGAGAGGATCTGGCGCGGGTAATCGATAAGGCCCGCCAGCTTGGAGGAGGGCGAGCCGTGGAAGGACGAGGGCGACTTGGGAGGGAGCTGCTGCGACTGCTTCCGCGGGCCCTCGCCGGCGACGGATCCTGCTGCAGCTGGCGTCGCGGGGGCGTGGAGAGGGTGCGGTACTGCGGTGCATGATAGGTTGACCGGTCAACTGAGCATAATACAGAGTTATACGGCAAGCCAGTGATCGTATAATCACCTCAACACGTATACAATGACCGTAACGAGCGTATTTTAAAGTTCAGTGACCGTATTATGCTTACGTCTCAAATACAGTGACCATGGATGTATTTATCTCTTTTTTTGCGAGGGTAGGTGTTGTATGTTGGCGATGGCAAATGCGGTTGTTCGATACTGCAAGTTCTTGTTGGCCCGTTTATGTTTTTGATCTGGTACTGATATATTTTTTATGAATGTTATTTCCTCAATCATATATTCTACTCTATCTGTAGAGAATGATTTGGTGCATCGTTACCTACGTCAACACCCCCCCCCCTAGTTGAAGCGTCGTCCCCGGTGACGAAGAGACTGGACCGAAAGCCCTTGAATGTCGAGGTGGGTAGTCCCTTCGTCATAACATCGACGAATTGCTGATCGGTGGGTACGTGGAGAACGCGAACACGACCAAGTACGAGGTGCTCCCTGACGAAGTGGATGTCGAGCTCAATATGCTTCGTCCGTCGGTGATGAATAGGGTTGGCAGCGAGGTACACCGTGGAGACGTTGTCACAGTAGACAAGTGTAGCCTTGGTAACCTCACATAGCAACTCTTGAAGTAGTTGTCGTAGCCAAGAACACTCCACGACGGCGTTAGCACTGCCATGTACTCAGCCTCGACGCTCGATCATGAGACCGTGGGTTGTCGTTTAGATGACCACGAAATCAGAGAGGGCCCGAGGTAGACGCAATAGCCTGAATTGGAGCGTCGAGTGTCGGGACACCCAGCCCAGTCGGCGTCGGAGTAGGCGACAAGGCTGGTATCAGGTGATGCCGTCAGGGTGAGACCCATAGCTGTGGTGCCACGTATGTATCGAAGAATACGTTTCACCAGAGCCCAATGAGTATCACGAGGAGCATGCATATGAAGGCACACCTGCTGGACATCGTACTGAATGTCCAGATGCGTCAGCGTGAGGTACTGAAGAGCACCGACGATGGAGCGGTAGAAGGGAGCGTCAGACGCCGGAGACCCCTCGACGGCGGACACCTTGGCCTTTGTGTCGACAGGCGTAGGAGCAGGCTTGCACTTGAGCATGCCCGCTCGCTCCAGAAGCTCGTAGGCGTACTTCTGCTGGTGCAGGAAGAATCCAGTAGCCCGGCGCACAACCTCGATGTCGAGGAAGTAGTGGAGAGCCCCCAAGTCCTTGAGGGCGAACTCGGTGCCGAGGCGAGCGGTGATCTGCTGAAGGAGCGCTGGCGAGGACGCAGTCATGATGATGTCGTCGACGTACAAGAGGAGGTATGCGATGGCGGGGCCCTGGTTATAAACAAACAGGGAGGCATTGGACCGTGTGGACCAGAACCCCTGCTGCTGAATGAAGGCCGCGATCTGCTGGTACCAAGCCCGAGGTGCCTGCTTCAGCTCGTAGAGAGAACGGGAGAGCAAGCACACGTGGTCCGGATAGGCGGCGCCGACGAAACCAGTAGGCTGCTGACAGAACACCTGCTCGTCGAGATGGCCAGGCAAGAAAGCATTAGACACATCGAGCTGGTGAACAGGCCAGGCACGAGAAGCAGCAAGCTGGAGGACAGCGCGAATCATGCCCGGTTTGACAACCGGGGCGAAGGTGTCGGTGAAGTCCACGCCGGCACGCTGGCGAAAGCCACGCACCACCCTACGCGCCTTGTAGTGCTCGAGAGAGCCGTTAGGGTGAGTCTTATGGCGGAAGACCCACTTGCCAGTGATGACATTGGCACGGGGAGGCCGCGGGACAAGCTGCCACGTACGGTTGCGCTGCAGGGCGTCGAACTCCTCACGCATCGCAGCGAGCCAGTTCGGATCCCGAAGGGCTGCGCGAGCGGAGGTGGGGAGCAGCGACGGGGCCGAGGTAGATGCGGCACACGCGTACTCGTCGGCGGTGTAGCGTGTGCTGGGGCGAAACGTCCCAGTCCGAGCCCGAGTGACCACACCGGTGAGAGGTGCGGCTGCAGCCGGCGGAGCCGAGGGGGCGACCGGCGAGGAGGAAGTCGAGCCGGTCTCCGAAGACTCCGAGGGCCACCCGGGGCGGCGCCAGAGGCTACGGCGTCGGGGGCAGCCGAAGGGGCCGCAACGACGGGGGCGGCCGAGGGGGGCGTGGCGACGAGGGCCGGGGCGATGGGGGGCGCCGAGGGGGCCGGGGCGACGGGGGCAGCCGGCGCTGGGAGTACGGGCAGGGCCGAGCCCGGTGCGCGGCTGGGTGGTTCGTTAGAGATGGAGGCAAGGGCGAACCGCGCCGCGGGAGACGCCGAGGGTGGCGGTACCTGCTGAAACGTGAACACCAGCTCATCAAAGTACACATGCCGCGAGGTGAAAACATGGTGGGACACTGGATCATAGCACCGGCAACCTTTGGTGTTGGGAGGATAGCCAAGGAAGATGCAAGGAAGCGACCGAGGAGCGAGTTTGTGAGGAGCAGTGGATGCGGTGCTAGGATAACAGAGACACCCGAAAATGCGAAGATCATCATAAGATGGAACCGCACTGAAGAGGAGCTGGTGGGGGTGTAGTACCAGCGTGGACGACATGGGCGAATGTTAATGAGAAGGCTGGCAGTCGCGAGCACGTCCGGCCAGAACCGAGGAGGCACATAGGAGTGGAAGAGCAACGTGCGGACACAGTCATTAAGGGTGCGGATGACGCATTCTGCACGACCATTCTGCTGTGACGTGTAGGGGCAAGTGAGTCGAAAGATGGTGTCGTGGGACGCAAGGAGATTGCGGACGGCGACGTTGTCAAACTCTTTGCCGTTGTTAGTCTGCAAGGCAAGAATATGACGACCAAACTGTGTGGTGACATGAATAAAAAGTTGTGAGTGTGGCGAGAGCGTCGGACTTGCGACGGAGAGGGAATGTCCACACGTAATGGGAAAAATCATCCAATATCACCAAATAGTATAAATAACCCGTGTTGCTCGCAATTGGGGACGTCCAAACATCACAATGCACTAATTGAAATGGGAAAGTGAAAATGTCTATAGACTTGCTAAAGGGAAGACGAACGTGCTTGCCAAGGCGGCAGGCCTCACAAGAGTGGTCGTCAACCTTGTTACATGAGAAAGAAAAAATCTGAAGAATCTAACGCATAACTGTGGAGTTGGGATGGCCGAAGCGGGCGTGCCATAGATCGACACTTGTGGCGAAGGCGGTAGGACGGGTGGTGGTGGCGCCGGAGGGATGCATCAGGTTAAAGTCATCCGGGCTGTCACATCGGTGCAGCACCATCCGTATACGGGCGTCCTTCACAGAAAAGCCGATAGCGTCAAATTCAATAGTGATAGGGTTCTCACGAGCAAGGCGACGAACAGAAACAAGATTGGTAACTAAGTCAGGAGACACAATAACATTAGACATGTTAATGTGAGTAGAAGTAGAAGGAAGCGACATATGACCGACATGTGTAATGGGTAAAGAGGAACTGTTACCAATGGTGATGCGATTCGGGGTATGAACAGGGGTGGCAGACGTGAGGTTACCGGGATAAGCAGTCATATGAGCAATGGCGCCCGAGTCCATGTACCAGTCATCTCCGCCACCGTAGTGCCTTGGTGACGGAGCCGAGTGCAGAGCAGCGAGAAGGGCTGGGTCCCACGACGGCGGCACCTGGGGAGGGGGTACTGTTGGGGATATAAGTATTTGATATGACCCGCCCAGAAGGGGCCGGGTTACCCAATGGCGGTTAATGGGCCAAGCCCAGAAGCATGTTGACGATGGCGGTTCAGTGAGAGTAATTGATAAAGGGCCCGAAGCCCGGAGCGGCTTAAGGCCTGTAAGTATAAACCGCCATATATGTTAACTTGTATTGTAAGGCATGTAACAAGAGTCACCAGGCCGGACACGATTGTATGAGCCATCTGGGACTCCGTAGGCCACACGCCGTCAACCTGTGTATATAAGGGGACGACCCGACAACGGCTTAGGGCAAGAAACAATAGATCGAGAGCTAGGCAAGCGTATTCGCTCCCTAGCAATCGACACCCTAGCAATTCCACCTCAAACTGGATTAGGTTTTACCCTCCCCACAAGGGGCCGAACCAGTATAAATTTCCCGTGTCTCTTGTCCCGTTTTAACCCCTTTAAGATAACCACGTCGCTATGGCTCCGCAACTAAGTCCTTCCCTTAGGACATCTGCCGTGACAACTCCACGACAGTTGGCGCCCACCGTGGGGCCTGCCGCCTATGGTTTCGAGTTTTTGAAGGGCAACTTCGAGGGGCTCAAGGGATACGATGTGGGCCGGATGACCAAGAGTCATCACGGCAAGCTCTACATCGACGCCGCAGGCTGGGGTCCCAAGGCCGGCTCAATTGAGTACGGGTACCGGATCCCCTTCGGCGGAATCCACGTCTTCATCGGCAAGATCGGCGAATCGAGCCCTGAGCCGGACACCTGCACCGACCTCATCGAGACGGCTCAACGCGCGCGACCCGTCCGGGTTCAGCCCACTGTAAAGCGTGCTTTTGTTGGATACGTCCAGGGCACCGGAGGTTCTAGATCTCGCGGTGAGACGGACGTTCTCTCCGACGGCGAGTCGTCCACTAGTGAGACTAATTCAATGTATCAGATGCAGAGCGGACGGCTTGGGGGCTGGTCCGATAGTAGAAGTATTCCGGACCCCTGTGAGTCGTCGAGCAGGGTGGCGATTTTCATGACTAACACCCAGCCGTCTCTCGGCTCGACGGTCGCCTAGGCTATAACGCTCCGCGCGACAGCAATCGCGGCAGGCGTGGACGGATCAACGCGCCCACCGGCTCAAGTCTTGGCAGATCTGTTGGAGGCTCTGGCGACTCTGATGGGAACAGAGGTAACCCCAGAGAACCAGGACCAACACAAGGCGGATATGGATAAGCTGCGACTGGAGATAGCACAAGCCAAAGTGGACCTGTCAGCGGAGAATGCCAGGATGACTGCAGAACGGGCTGTCTTGGACGCCCAGGCTCAGCGGTTTCATACCGGCTCTCGGTGGATCAGAACGTTGCTAATGAGATCATGAGGAGGAAGCAAAGGAGTCATCTACCTTTCGTTTATGAGCTGAGGAATCTTTTCAACACAGCTGGAGTAGGGGGCAGTAACCCGCTGGGGGCAAACCGGACGACTGAAGCGCTAGGGCCGGAGGGCCGGTTCAACCACGTATGACAGGCTCTCTGTATGCAAATCAAAACCGCCCGACACCTCATTACCCGGCGATGTCGGCGGGTCACTATTCCCACCCTCTGGATAACATGATAGTAGCGGCAACGAGATTGGCAGCTTTGCCAGTTGAGGGCGAAACTCCGGTAGCAGTGGAGACCTGGAGGGCCCAGGAACTGCTTCAGACGGCGCTGCAGCAGCAACAAGCTTATTCTTATAGTCGAGACCGGATTCATTCAATCCCCCGTCCAAGTGCTAGATATAGCAGGCATGTTGACTCGCCAGAGGTTTCAAGCACAGAGCGGCACCGTAACCCGCCCCGGGGCATAACCCGGTGCGGCACGACGCCAATGCATAGGACTTAGTGGATCAGGGCAGGATGCGCGGAGAGGCCGAGCTGGTGGCTCAGGCGGCCGATCATCAGCCGGCACCATATTACCCGACAACTTCAGTGGAGACAGGCATGACTTCTAGAGCTTAGGGTGTGCCATGCTTAACGGCGGCTATACGGAACGAGCGGTTGCCCAAGGATTTCAAGGGCCCTCGTAAGGTGCCTAATTACACAGCAGATCAGCCCCCTGAGGCTTGGATAGAGAGTTATGAGATGGCTATGGATATGCTAGACGTAAGCGAAGCCGCATGTGCTAAGTATTTCACCATGATGCTAGAAGGCACGGCTCGTAACTGGTTGAAAGGATTGCCCATCAATTCCAATGGGTCATGGGCACAGCTGAAGGCCAAGTTTATCAAGCATTTCAAGGATACATGCAAGCAGCCAATGTCAATTGTGGATCTGGATTCTTGTGTTCAGAACGAGGGCGAATCAACGACCAGTTGGGTGCGCCGGGTCTCAACCATTATGCATTCTTCATATAAGATCAACGATGAATCCGTGATATTAACGTTGGAGAAAAATTGCCGGTTCCTTCCGCTCAAGCTAAAGTTGGGGTGGCTTAAGCGTCATTGTGACAATATGGGGAGCTCATGGCGGCTATCGTCAAATATGCTGACTCTGATAGTACTAAGGACCCCGAGTCCGAGGCTGAAAGTCTGGGAAAGGTAAAGAAGAGTAATGACCCGGGAGGACAACAGTTTAACCCGGCCAATCAAAATAGTGGCAACAAGCACAAGGCTGACACTTTTGTAGCTAATACTGGGACACGGAATTTTAACCAGCATCGCAAGGGGAAGCCGCCTCCAAGGTATTACATTGATGAGGTGATGAACCAGCCATGTCCGAAGCATGGAACGGATGAAAAGCCGGCTACCCATATGTGGAAAGATTGCGGCATCGTGAGGTCTTACAGGGAGTCTATCCAGAACAACTACGGGCCGAACGGCGGTTCAGGATCCGGTTTTCATGGTCTGGGTCATGGAGGCGGCGACTCAAACTCCGGGTTTCAGGGCCAAGGAAATCAAGGCGGCAACAACCAGCAGAACAATCAAGGGAATCAACAGCAGTCCGGTTATCAGAGTAACCCGAAGCAGTTGAGCAGTGGGCAGTACCACGTCTTTACCACAAGTCGGTGCAAGCGGGACCAGAAGCTTCATAAAAGGGCGGTGAATGCTATTGAGCCGGCAATTCCCCGTTTCTTGCGATGGTCTGAGCAACCCATTGTGTGGAGCCGCGAGGATCACCCGCCCCGAGTTGATAATCCAGGTCAGCTGGCTTTGGTGGTAGCACCTCAGGTCAGAGGATATAAGTTCACCAAGGTACTCATGGATGGGGGTAGGAGCATCAATATCCTTTACTACAATACTTTCCGTCGTATGGGATTAACTGACAAGAAACTTAGACCGTCCAACACTGTCTTTCATGGAGTTGTGCCTGGTAAGTTGGCGTACCCGGTGGGCAAAATTGATTTGCAGGTGACCTTTGGAGATGAATATGATGCCAGGACGGAAACTTTAACGTTTGAGGTTGTTAGGATCCACAGCCTGTACCATGCTCTGTTTGGGAGGCCGGCTTATGCTAAGATCATGGCAAGGCTGTGTTATGTTTATTTGCAGCTTAAGATGCCGGGTCACAAGGGGACCATTACAGTGCATGGGAGTCGCACGATAGCCTTGGAATGTGAAGAAGGCGATGCGGCTTACGCAAAGTCAGTTTGTGCCATAGAGGAGCTTAAGTTTTACAAAGACAATGTTGACCCGGCAGATATGACGTCTTTGAAGAAGCCAACCATAGAGCATGACCTGTTGCTGAAGTTTAAATCGGCGGATGACACCAAGCTAGTTGACTTTTGTAATGCCCAGGATGGGACTATACCTCCTACGTGTCGAGGCACGACTTAAAGGTATAAGCCCATCCTAGAATGATCTCAAGTTTGGTATCTTTGCACGACTCATGTAAAAGAGGGATTAAATTGCAAAAGGAGATAGTTGGCTTACACTCGCCACTTCACACAATACATTACATAAACAATCATCATTCGAAACATCACAGCCCATCTAAGGGTAAGATCCAAAAGACAAGATACCAAACAACATAAAGCCACAGGCCTAGATCAAATCCTAGTAGAAACCACTACTGATCGTCGAAAATGTCACAAGCATACGGCCAAACTCTCTTCATGGAACTCCTGGAAGTACTTGAACCAGCTCCTGCGTCAAACTCGGCTGAACCTGCATCTGGTGTTGTAGAATCTGTGAGCCACGAGGACTCAGCAATCCCATAACCATGGGTATCAAGACTAGCAAAGCTTTGTGGGTAGGAAGACGTAAAGTGGTGAGGTTGCAGCAGCGGCTAAGCATAATATGGTGGCTAACTTACGAGTACCAGAATAAGATGAGCATCTACGCAAACGGTCGCAAAAGTAGTGATCGCTAAAGATCCTGAACTACATACGAATCAAACATAACCCCACCGTGTTCTCTTCTCAAAGTGAAAAGAGACAGTCACGGTTACTCACACAGTTGTGTGTTTTACTTCGGATCATCTGTCAAGTTTTCTACAACCGAACATTAACAAATTCCAATCTGCCACATAACCGCGGGCACGGCTTTCGAAAGATTATAACCCTGCATGGGTGTCCCAACTTAGCCCATCACAAGCTCTCACGATTAGCTGAAGTGATAAATATAATATCATCACCCCTTATCTTAGGGAAATCTGATCAGGCTCGGCATCCCGGTAGCACAAGACATTTCGACAATGGTAAAACAAGTCCAGCAAGACCTCCAGGCTTGCCGACACCCTGATGGTAGCTGCGCGCATCTCGTCTCAGGCCACGTCCGGATGAGCGCTACGTACAGTAACCGAAGACCCCAGATAACTGGGTGGTACCGCAAGTGGCTCTAGTTTGGGACCAACACCATCAGCACTGGCCCCCCTGCTATGTAGAATTAAGAACCCGAGGGTGCGACCCCCTATGAAAATTTAATTAATTAATTAAGTTGTTATTATGAGGCAAAATAAAACCAATGTTGGGCCTTGCTGGAGGAGTTTTATTCAAAGTCGAACTATCAAGGGGTCCCCATCCACCCATCGTGTAAGGAACGCAAAATCAAGGAACATAATGCCGGTTTATCGGCGCCTAAGGTGGCATGAGTGGAACAAAACACCGAGCAAAAGGCCAAGCCTTCCACCCATGGCCAGTATATAGGTGTGTTAATAATAATTATAGATATTGTGATAAAAAACCAACAACAAGTTCCCACCTGGAACGATCTTCATCTTCACCTGCATCTAACAACGCTATAAGAGGGGCTGAGCAAGCGGGTAACATAGCCAAACAGTGGTTTTGCTAGGAAGGTGTCAAAGGTTAGAGGTTTCATGGCAACAAGGAGAGGCTGACATAAAAGATGGGTAGCGCGACATGTAATGATAGCATCGAGACAACTAAGCATGGCAATGGTAGTAAAGGTATCCAAGGGTATGATCATCTTGCCTGGGATTCCGCAAGGAAGAAGAACAAGTCCATGAAGTAGACGGAGCAACACAGTCGAGCGAATCCTCACAACTCCGGAACGAAACCGAAGCTAACAAGAGAAGCAACCGGAAAGAAGAAAAACAACACGGTAAACACACATAACATAAACATGGCATACGATGCACAAACAAGTATGATGCATGTCCGGTTTAATTATGCATGGCATGGCAAGGTGCACAACAACACTACAAGTTAAGTGGAGCTCAATATGCAACGAGTTGCATATTGACGAAACACCACATTTTAATTATTTAATTGACTCTCGTTAATTACAAGACAAGATTAAATGTTTGTTAACATGGCAAGAGGTGAAGCATAAGTAAACTAACTATTTAGACATTTTAAATGAGGCCGGAAATAACAACAACAATTCCGGAAAATCCCCATGAGCATGTTTAGTAATTATATGCAAACAACAATTAAACATTCTCATGTTGTTATCATGATGCGGATGACATGATTAAGTTTTATGCAATTATTATTAAAAGTTGATATGAAGAAGATATGAAGTATATGTCACCGTGGTGGAAGGAAAAGGTGCCACGGCAACGATCCGAAAATGATGCAACACATCATCTCGGTTCCGGTAACTCGTTGAGAGACCGGTGCAAAAGAAAGGTGGCGTGAGCGAGACGGACGAGATGAAAGGTGGGGTGATCCCGTCACCGGGTTCCCACGAGTCGGCGACGAGGCAACCGAGGAGCATGACAAAAGACTAAACGGGCACGGTGCACACAAGGAAAAACATCTCATACACACAACAAGCATTCATCCACGGGTCATCGTCTCGGATTATACCTTCGAAACACTCGTTTCGGGGCGGTTCAAGATCGTCGAGGGACGTATTGGAAGTAGTGGTACATGGGTCGTAGAGGAAGTAGTCATTCCGTTATCATGTCGTGGTACTTGTCGCGGCATCGGACATCTTCGGGGCGACGATAGTCGTTCACGTTGGTGACGGTAGTGGAACTTGGCGCGTCCTTGTTCTTTCGGGTTCGTAGTGGTACATGGCGTTCGTCGTGTAGGTGTACTCGGGAGTCGTACACGGGGCGACGGTAGTCGTACTTGTTCACGAAGTCGTTCATGTTTCTCGGTCTCGCGTCGATCTTGCCGGTCTTGACAAAAATGAAGGGGTACTTGTTGTTTCATCGTGTAGTCGAACTTTGATAGCGGTCTTGTGTAGAGGTACTCGACTCGGCGATGAACTTGACAAAATCTGCTGGACCAAACAAAAACACGCAGCCGACGGACGAAACACAGCAATGGCAGGTCTTGGCACGGGCGACGCACGGACGAGGTGGAGGAGGCTGGACGAGGCATGGAGGCTGCAGCATGGCGGGTCCTGGCCGAAGGAGATGCGGCAGGGTTGGTCACGGCTTGAGGCAGCAGAGGAGCTGCCAGGCAGCGCGCAAGGAGGCACTGCCTCGCGGCGGGATTGGCGAGGACGGGCGCGGCTGAGGCGGCCGCGGGCGTTGGAGACGGAGGCAGGGGCGATGGGGGACGCCGGAGCGGCGAGAAGGAAGCTTGAGGGCCGGAGGGAGGCGGTACGGGGGCTTGGCGAGGCGAGTAGGAGAAGGGCCTGAGGTCGCGGCCTGGGGCTCCTGGCCGGCGAGCTGGAGGACGGAGCGCCGACGGGGCAGGCTGGAGAAGGCGGGGCTCCTGGCGTGGACCAGCCCTGGCGAGGAGGGGCGACGAGCCCCTGCGGTGCGACGAGGACGGGAAGAGGCGGGCCTGGCCTGGAGGGCGCGCGGGGACGGGCGGCTCGGCGCAGGGCAGAGGGAGCCGCAGAGGAGGGCGACGGCGCCCTGGGAATCGGGCAGAGGAGCGATGGGGGCTCGGGGAGAGTGGTGGCGAGGGGAGATCGAGGAAAAAAAAGATGGGGATCGGGACGAGGGGAAAAGGTGCGGCGCTGCGAGGGATCCAGAGGGAAGGAGCTGCGTCGGGCTGCTAGGGCTAGGGTTTGGGAATTGGGCCGGATGGATGGGCCTGAACGGCCTGGAGAAGGCTTGGGCCTAGCCTGGCGGCTGGGATGGCCTAATAGGCCGGCTGAGGGAGGCTGGGTCCTCTCTCTCCTTTTATTAAATCGCTTTAACAGAAAAGAAGAAAGAGGGAAAAGAAAAGAGAGGCTTAGGGAAAAAAATAGCACATGGGACTATATTTCTCGGGCATCATAAAATGAGCACGGTCCGAGAAAAATATAAAAGGCATGATCGGAAAATAATTCAAACATATTTGAATTTAATCAAATGGGTTTGAACTAAGACTTGATTATTGAAGTGTCCAAAAATGTTCGAATTTTCGGAGGAACCTCGAAACAGCGGAAAAGAATTATTGGCAAGGTTTTTGAAGGAGAAACTCGAAGTAGGAAAAGCATGGGGAAAATTATGCACGTGTGTTGGTTAATTCCAAACAAATGGAATATTATTATATAGCTCCCTAATAATATTGAGAGGCTTTTATATGTTTTAAAGAGAAGACATCCTTCCCTCGGTTTAAATGGACCGAAGGTCCACACGATTTATTTAAGTTGAGATGCAAAATAAATATGACATGATGGCATGATGACATGATGTAATGCAAAATAAATAACGCAAGCACAAAGAAACACACGGGAAACCCGGAACATCTGGAATCTTCTGGAATCTTCTGGGACGTCGGTCTTCGGGCGTCACAACTCTCCCACACTAACAGAGGATCTCGACCCGAGATCCTAGAGATATCACCGGGTAAAAACGGAAGAGGAAGAGGTAAAACAAAGTTGCTTCTTTGATAGACGAGTGAAACCAAAGAACCTTGAGAGGTTGAACAAGTTGAAAGAAGAATACCAAGGATACGAACGAAGAAGAAAACACTCCGTTAGAAAAGAGGAACAAGGAGCATTACCAGAACCTTGCAGGTTGAAAGGCATGAAACAAGAGCTTACGAACCAAAAGAATATGAAACTGCAATGGTATAGCCAAGGAAAAAGAATGACATAATTTGGACAGCACTCCGTCTGAAAATGGAAGGAATTAACAAGAACTTGAGGAGATGGAATGATAGTTGGTGAAAACAACAACACACAGCCTCTGAAACAATTGAAAGAAAGACACAAGGGTAAGAGAGATTCAGACAGCACTCCGGTTGAAAAGAGAGGCAAAACTAGATAGATGAGAGAAATAGAATGGAGAATCCAATGCTCCGGATAATGATAAGCAAGGGAAAGAACATGATCTCGATAAAACGATATGATGGTTTGGAGAGAGCAACATCACAAAGCCTCCGGAACAAAAGAATAGATGCAAGATCGTTGGGAAGAAAGAACGGAGAAGAAAATGACAACTTCTCTCAAAATTGAATTTGAAATAGCATCCTTACGAAGAAGGATTGAACGTAGTTGTTGGAAAAATCAACAACGAAAACGAATAAGCTTGATGTGGGCTTATGGAAAACATCTCAAAATTAAGAGGTGACAACCAGCCACTAACTTAAACAATTGATTGGGTAGAGATCAACAAGGAGACGAAAAACTTATTTCGTCGGAATGATAAATGAAGAACTTGGGTCATTTATAAGTACCACAATAGCAACAATCCTCAAGGAAAGCTTTTAGGTGAATTATAACCCAAGTTAACTCCAATGAATAAATTGAAGGGTTGAAAAGATCTCCTGAACAAAGAAAATGATGGTTTTAAATATCTCATTCTTGATAACTCGTGAATCATGAAACGTGAAGGAATTGTCAAGAATGACATAACACCATCTGAAAAAATAAGGTAGAAAGGATTGCGATTGGAAAGCATGATGAAGAATGCTTGAGCTCCAACAAGAAACTTGATGAAGACTTCAAGGATGAATTAAAACATGATGAACCACCATGAAAACTCCGGTAATGAAAGCATGAGAAGTGAAAGATGAAAAGAATAAGATTCAAGGCCTGCGATGAATTAGATGAAGGTTGAAATGATATAATTGAAATCACTTGAAGCTTCGGAAAACAAGATGAACAACTTAAGACCGAGAATATGATATGATGAACAAGCTCCAGACAAAAGAATTAAATCACCTTGAAGGAATAAGAATAAGAATTATGTCATGCATCTCCTTCACCAATTTAAATTGATGACAACCAAAGGATTTGGCATACTACTTATTCTCGTTGGAAAGAATTAAAGAGAGATCTAGCACAACCTCGGATAATTATTTAACGAACCACCGGTAGGATTATGAAAAGAACAAATGAATTGATACGATAACAAGGAAGAGTAATCTTGAAAGAACCACCGTAAGAATATGGAGACGAACGAAGAGACATCAATGAAGAATATTTGGAGGACGAAGTTGCAAACTGAGAATGAAGAAATCTTCTGAAATGATGGCCTTCGGAGGATCACAAGAAAAGAATTCATGAAGAATCTTGAGAGAATGGGCCAAGATTTAAGAGAAACTCTTCTCCGGTCTGCAAACGCTGAGAATAAAGACGAGAAATGCCATAAGAATTGTTGAGCACTCCGGAATGAAGAATTAAAAAGGTTGAACCAATGATGGAAAGAATTTGAAAGTAAACTTGGAGAAGGCATATGACTGATGGAAATCATTCTTACGTCACACTTGAAAAGAATTTCAGAATACTCCGGAAAAAGGAGAGTCAGGTAAGATCCTGGAAAAGACCTGTGGGTTAGGGCCCACTCAAAAGAATTCACCGTTGGAAAAGATTGCTTGAGCGATATTGCACCGGTTGAATTAAATGGCTTGAATAAGATGACAATCCTCAAAATAGTTTGAACGGATTAAGAATGGAATTATGAATCTTCAGCACTCCGGATATGAATAGCAAGAGGAGAATGATTAATTGGTGCACCGGAATAAGAAAGCATTGTGAAAAGAGGAAAGGGATAAGATCAACATCGTAATCTTGAATTACATCCACCGGCAGAATTTGAGAACAAAAGAATGATGAACTTGAAGCTCTTGATCATCTTCGCGATAAATCACCGGATAAGAACATTGAAGGAAAAGAATGAAGAAACATCACATGAATAAAATGGATATTTCATCTGAGAATTTCTGACTCCAAGAAGAAGAAGGGTGGGAGGGTGGGGAAAACAAAGACAACTTGAATGAATGAAACAGACAAAACATCGGATTTCTCAACGGCGTCTGTATGGAATAACTTGAAGAGAAGGCACACCGGTTGACAGGGATTAACATGAAGATCTCGATGGTTAAGAAGAACTAGCACTCCCATAGAAATATGAGAACACCGATTAGGAAAGGTATGGAATCAACATTTGACATCGAAGCAACTCGAATACCAGAACCAAAATAAAAACAGAGGATAGATATGTTTATGAAGAAGATTATGTTGCAACATATCTATCCAAACAGAGAATTGAACGAATGAATTCCGTAGGTACATCAACTTGACGAGAAGCCACTTGGGAGAACAAAAGATAAATAAAAAGGAACAAGGAGCAGATAGAACAAATACAAGATAGAAGCTTCGTCCCACATATTCGTGCTGAAAGCTCATGGAACGTGTCACAAAAGGGTTTTGCAATCCCCGGATCAGCATAGCCAAGGACCCTTTAAGATGCAACTCCCGATCGGAACAAGCCCATAAAACCACTTCACTCAATGTAGAACCCCAAACTTCATATCGTGCATCCGTTGGAAGAATGCCTAGAACTACTGGATGAACCCACCTATTAATTTCCGAAAGTTTCGAGTTATGCAATCAGGTGTTGGGGATACAGGGGAAGCACCGCGCACTCAACTCTAATCCTACATCCAGCCATATCCATCCTTCAACACATAACCAGTCTTTCTCAGAAACCGTTTACCTCGGACCTTCGAAACGCATCCACTATACAAGCTATGGCAATACTCCCGAACTACCTCCCCAGTACTGGGTGATGTCGGGGTTATCTTGCGACTAACCGCATAGGAGAGTTTTCGATGTCGGCCGTCTTAAGTATTCTAGTACTGCCGCGATGAATTTGTGACGACAACACCTCGGAGCTCAACTCCCCGGGACACTGCCACAACCCCTAATGACAGGAGGCATCGAGAACAATGTTCTCATCACAAAGACATCGAAACTATCCAAACAATACTCGCGTGATCCTAAAAAATTTGGTGCAATTTTTGAAAGTAGAAGAGGCAAGAGTAGTCGCCAGGAGTCCTCACCAGAATGAAAGGGGATGAGGAGCAAAGAAACTCCTACTCTCCGATATATATATATATATATAGGACTCAAAACATTTTCAGTGTGTGCCTAGACTCAACCGTCAACGATTCGATCAATCAGTGGGGGCTTCTAGGTCGGAGAAGGCTCTGAATACCAACTTATAATGCCCAGGATGGGACTATACCTCCTACGTGTCGAGGCACGACTTAAAGGTAGAAGCCCATCCTAGAATGATCTCAAGTTTGGTATCTTTGCACGACTCATGTAAAAGAGGGATTAAATTGCAAAAGGAGATAGTTGGCTTACACTCCCCACTTCACACAATACATTACATAAACAATCATCATTCGAAACATCACAGCCCTTCTAAGGGTAAGATCCAAAAGACAAGATACCAAACAACATAAAGCCACAGGCCTAGATCGAATCCTAGTAGAAACCACTACTGATCGTCGAAAATGTCACAAGCATACGGCCAAACTCTCTTCATGGAACTCCTGGAAGTACTTGAACCAGCTCCTGCGTCAAACTCGGCTGAACCTGCATCTGGTGTTGTAGAATCTGTGAGCCACGAGGACTCAGCAATCCCATAACCATGGGTATCAAGACTAGCAAAGCTTTGTGGGTAGGAAGAGGTAAAGTGGTGAGGTTGCAGCAGCGGCTAAGCATAATATGGTGGCTAACTTACGAGTACCAGAATAAGATGAGCATCTACGCAAACGGTCGCAAAAGTAGTGATCGCTAAAGATCCTGAACTACATACGAATCAAACATAACCCCATCGTGTTCTCTTCTCAAAGTGAAAAGAGACAGTCACGGTTAATGACACAGTTGTGTGTTTTACTTCGGATCATCTGTCAAGTTTTCTACAACCGGACATTAACAAATTCCAATCTGCCACATAACCGCGGGCACGGCTTTCGAAAGATTATAACCCTGCAGGGGTGTCCCAACTTAGCCCATCACAAGCTCTCACGATTAGCTGAAGTGATAAATATAATATCATCACCCCTTATCTTAGGGAAATCCGATCAGGCTCGGCATCCCGGTAGCACAAGACATTTCGACAATGGTAAAACAAGTCCAGCAAGACCTCCCGGCGTGCCGAGACCCTGATGGTAGCCGTGCGCATCTCGTCTCAGGCCACGTCCGGATGAGCGCTACGTACAGTAACCGAAGACCCCAGATAACTGGGTGGTACCGCAAGTGGCTCTAGTTTGGGACCAACACCATCAGCACTGGCCCCCCCTGCTATGTAGAATTAAGAATCCGAGGGTGTGACCCCCTATGCAAATTTAATTAATTAATTAAGTTGTTATTATGAGGCGAAATAAAACCAATGTTGGGCCTTGCTGGAGGAGTTTTATTCAAAGTCGAACTGTCAAGGGGTCCCCATCCACCCATCGTGTAAGGAACGCAAAATCAAGGAACATAATGCTGGTTTACCGGCGCCTAAGGTGGCATGAGTGGAACAAAACACCGAGCAAAAGGCCAAGCCTTCCACCCATGCCCAGTATATAGGTGTGTTAATAATAATTATAGATATTGTGATAAAAAACCAACAAGTTCCCACCTGGAACGATCTTCATCTTCACCTGCATCTAACAACGCTATAAGAGGGGCTGAGCAAGCGGGTAACATAGCCAAACAGTGGTTTTGCTAGGAAGGTGTCAAAGGTTAGAGGTTTCATGGCAACAAGGAGAGGCTGACATAAAAGATGGGTAGCGCGACATGTAACGATAGCATCGAGACAACTAAGCATGGCAATGGTAGTAAAGGTATCCAAGGGTATGATCATCTTGCCTGGGATTCCGCAAGGAAGAAGAACAAGTCCATGAAGTAGACGGAGCAACACAGTCGAGCGAATCCTCACAACTCCGGAACGAAACCGAAGCTAACAAGAGAAGCAACCGGAAAGAAGCAAAACAACACGGTAAACACACATAACATAAACATGGCATACGATGCACAAACAAGTATGATGCATGTCCGGTTTAATTATGCATGGCATGGCAAGGTGCACAACAACACTACAAGTTAAGTGGAGCTCAATATGCAACGAGTTGCATATTGACGAAACACCACATTTTAATTATTTAATTGACTCTCGTTAATTACAAGACAAGATTAAATGTTTGTTAACATGGCAAGAGGTGAAGCATAAGTAAACTAACTATTTAGACATTTTAAATGAGGCCGGAAATAACAACAACAATTCCGGAAAATCCCCATGAGCATGTTTAGTAATTATAAGCAAACAACAATTAAACATTCTCATGTTGTTATCATGATGCGGATGACATGATTAAGTTTTATGCAATTATTATTAAAAGTTGACATGAAGAAGATATGAAGTATATGTCACCGTGGTGGAAGGAAAAGGTGCCACGGCAACGATCCGAAAATGATGCAACACATCATCTCGGTTCCGGTAACTCGTTGAGAGACCGGTGAAAAAGAAAGGTGGCATGAGCGAGACGGACGAGATGAAAGGTGGGGTGATCCCGTCACCGGGTTCCCACGAGTCGGCGACGAGGCAACCGAGGAGCACGACAAAAGACTAAACGGGCACGGTGCACACAAGGAAAAACATCTCATACACACAACAAGCATTCATCCACGGGTCATCGTCTCGGATTATACCTTCGAAACACTCGTTTCGGGGCGGTTCGAGATCGTCGCGGGACGTAGTGGAAGTAGTGGTACACGGGTCGTAGAGGAAGTAGTCGTTCCGTTATCATGTCGTGGTACTTGTCGCGGCATCGGACATCTTCGGGGCGACGGTAGTCGTTCACGTTGGCGACGGTAGTGGAACTTGGCGCATCCTTGTTCTTTCGGGTTTGTAGTGGTACATGGCGTTCGTCGTGTAGGTGTACTCGGGAGTCGTACACGGGGCGACGGTAGTGGTACTTGTTCACGAAGTCGTTCACGTTTCTCGGTCTCGCGTCGATCTTGCCGGTCTTGACAAAAATGAAGGGGTACTTGTTGTTTCATCGTGTAGTCGAACTTTCATAGCGGTCTTGTGTAGACCGCTATTCACACTCTCAATATTGATCCGAAGAGAACTCGCTGAGCACACTCTCAATATTGATCCGAAGTATAAGCCGGTCAGACAGTTTCTTCACCATTTTAATGAGGAGAGATGGAAGGCCATTGGTGAAGACGTGGACCGGCTCTTAGCGGCCGGGTTCTTCATTGAGGTTTTTCATCCTGAGTGGTTAGCTAACTCGGTTTTGGTGCTTAAAAAGAACGGCACTTGGCGAATGTGTGTGGACTATACGGACTTAAACAAAGCTTGCCCAGCTGACCCGTTCACATGCAATGTTCATCAAAGATAGATTTCCTATCAAGATGTGTGCCGGTTCATAAAGGAGTCAATTACTACACATATTATTCTTAGTCTACATCATATTCACTTCTATCATATCCAATAGACTTGGGGGTTGGAAGGATGTATATAATTTGGTTATGAGTCTTACCTCAAACTTCTTGTGCATCTGCTTCACCATGTCAATCTCAAGGTCACGGCTGCTGTGGACCTGACTGAGATATCCACAAAGTACTTTACCGCTGCTCAGTTGGGCGTATTGAGACATGTCGAACCTTACTCTCCGTTTTTCAACTAGCTCTTGCTTGGCAGTGTGTTTGGCCAGAATAGTTGGATTGCCCGGCTCTCTAAAAGCAGTACCAGTGATTGTAACATCTCCAGTTTGGTTCTCTGCCGGCTCAGACGGGGTCTGGGGTTCAGCAGTTGCAGAATCAATCTTGGCAGGATCAATAGAGGCGTCGGGAATTTCAGGAGGAGCATCATGAGTAGCTTCCTCTGTTAGCCTCTGAACATCTGTTGCTAAAACTTGCGGCTCCGGCTCAACAACTTTTGGATCAGCCGCCAATTTACTCGCCTTGGCTCTTTTAATGGGCTTGGCTTGGCCACTATACGGGTTAAAGTGAGTCAGTACAAAGTTATAAAGATTTAAGGAGAGATGAATAGGGAGGAAATTGTTACCCAGGGGCAGTCTTGAAAGCCAGTAGGTGACTTTGAGATGAATCACCAGAGGAAGAGCGAGAGACCTCCTGGTAATTTGAATCGGAAGAGTACAGTGGTTGACGAATAAGACCCGCCAGTGGGTAAGGAGAGTTTAAGTGTGGAAAGACCTCATTTCGACGCTTCCATCGAGTTGGAGTATTCGGTAAGCCAGAGGACAGTTCTTCTTCCCTGGAGTTCCGAGTCTAACGCCGGCTCTCGTGTTGCTGTTGCTTCAAAAGAAAGTGAGGATCTAAATGAGCTGAAGGGTGTGAAAATCTTACTTTCTGGATTACCCGTCGAACTTTTTGTCTTGGCAAGGATTCTGAGCCAGAGGAAATAGTAATTACCTCTTCATCAACGGCCTGGCTGGCCTCCATGTCATCCTAACAGTAATCAGTGTCAATAAGATAGTTGAAAAAGGAGCCAAGAGAGTCAAGGGTTACCTCCGACTCAGTATTGTACTTCAGTTCAAATAGATCAGAAGGGCTGGTTTTCTTCTTTGTCTTTTTACAGCCTTTTTGGTGGCTTTCTTGATAGCTCTGGCCTTTTTAGAAGCTTCATGGTCATAAGCCTTCTTCCAGAAAGCCGACTTAGCCTATGAGGAGCGGTAATTGTAAGATGACAGGAGAGTCAGAACGATAAGGAAAGGACAGGTGAAGTTGAGACTCGCCTTTGGTGCCGGGTTAAGTTTGTAGAAGGGCCTCAGACCCACTTTGTTGCAGTCTCCCAGGATCTCGTTTAAGAGGGTCTTGGTCATATCCGCGATTACATCCTCCTCCAAGTCATCGGGGCTGTGACGTAATGGATCTGAGGTTTCACCAGTGTAGTTGCACATTAAGCCGGTCCTACGGCTCAAAGGAATGATTCGCTAGGCGATCCAGCACCGGGCTAAGTCAATTCCGGTTAGCCCATTTCCCAGTAGGGCTCTGACCTTTGCAAGAGTAGGAGCAAGTTTTTTGCGTTCTGAGGCAGTGAGTTTCTCCGCAAGAGGATGCTTTGTGTCTAACCGCTCGACATGGTAACCCGGCATTAGATTCTCATCAGCCGGAGAAGTATCTTCGCAGTAAAACCAGGTTTGATTCCAGTCTTCAGGGTGACTCGGCAGACAGGCATAAGGGAATATAGAGTCTCTTCTTCTTTGAATTGAGATGGTTCCAAGTTCCAAACTGGGACCGTTGGTGTACTCATTCTGGCGGTTTAAATAACAGAACTCTCTGAAAAGCAAGAGGTTGGGTTTCTCTTGAAGATACACCTCATAGAAGACCTAGAAGTTGCAAATATTTGACACGTAATTGGGTCCGATATCCTGTGGATGGAGTTGAAAGGAATGCAGAACGTCCCAAAAGAACTTAGAGCCGGGCGGTGAAAAAACCGGTTCTTGTGATCAGTAAAGACAATAACTTCATGGTCCTCCGGATTAGGTCTCTCTTCGCCCGGTTTAGGGGCGTAGTAGTGCATAACTGATTTCTTTGGCAGGTATCCAATGTTGACAAAATCAGCAAGCGTAGCCTCAGTAACAACGGAAGGGACCCAGTTGCACATGGTGACTGACTTTGGCGGCATTGTGAACAATGAAGCCTAAAGAAGGAAAATTTATTGCCGGTTCAAAATTGATTCATTAAACCGGAAGAGCAGGTTACAGTATAAGTTCAGCATGGCGGCTTAAATGGGGCCTAATGGCATAAGAATAGTGATAAACCGAAAGTTAAGCCGCCATGAAAGCACGGATATTCAGGAGAGTAGATTTTACTAAGTGCGGGAAAAACAGTTTTCACAGATTGAAGCTGGCAATTTGGATCTACAGCAGTCCAGAAAATAAAGCAAAAAAACGATGACCAGGCAGACCTAAGATTAGTATGGCGCAGTTCGTGGAGATGAATCATTCTTTTCAACTAGATGAGGCATTACAGTATTTGCTAAAGAGATGCTATCAACACTAGCGTACGGAGGAATACAAAGTTCGAGAGGAAAGCCATAGTTGCAGAAGAAGAAGGAGGCAAACTCCGGTGAATTTTGCGATAACCCTAATAGATCTAAGAAGGGAGGAAGGAGAAGAGCATACCTGGCCGAGGGAACGACGGCGGTGCGCAGAAGAAGTCTGGACGCATCAGGTTGATGCGGCAGCTGCTGTTGAAGACGAAACAAAGGACGGCGGCGCCGACGGAGTGTTAGGGCATCTTCTGCCTTAGGGTTTTGGTGATGATGACAACACACATTTGTTCTAATCATGAGCAATAGTTTTCTCAGGTACACACTGTGGGGTGCAAGATGGTTATGTTTTCCGTCTATGCAGAAAAGATCGAAGACGGAGTTCCCGACGTTTTTATTCCTTTGGTCATAGGATACCCGTACTATTAAGAGGGAATCCACATTGGAAGGTATTGGGTGAATAACTTCACGTACACATTCCGTGCACCCACCATATACCCTCCGTTCGAGGAGAGAGAGGTTCCCCATCCTCTGTTCTGTGCAGTTCTGGCCATGGCGGTTGTACCGCTATCTTGAGCGGTTGTACGGCTGGCCGGTAGTTCCGGTCCTACTACCGCACCAAGTACCGGTCAAGGGTGATTTCCTTCTATACCGGGAACGGTGGTAGTGTAGCGACCACGATCCGAATGGACCGAAGTCTCTATGTTTCAGTGTCATCCCTGGATCGGTAATGCTGACACACACAGTACTTGAAGGATTTATAACAGAGTGGCAATCACACACTTATTACATCGAATGTCTCCAAAGAGAACTTATTACAAATGTCTATGGCTTAAGGCCATCTAACAAAATAACAGCGGAAGGCTTGGAAGATAAGTGAGTCCATCAACTCCAACGGCATAGCTGAGTGCATGACAAACGACCTAGAATGTCTTACTCCTCGTCTGAAAAGTCTGCAACATAATATGTTGCAGCCTGAAAACGGGTCAGCACATGGAATATGCTGGCAAGATAACACAGAAGATGCAAGTAACAAAATAAAGGCTATACTATATGCATATTTGGCTGGTGGAGGCTCTAAGGTTAAAGTTTTTGCGTGAAGCCAATTTTTCCCTACAACAAAGGAATAGATTTTATTTTAAATATCATGGTGGTTGAAACATCATTGAGAAGGTACCTCCAACTCCATCCCAAATTAAAGTAATCATTAACCCAACAAATTAACTTTAGAGTGATGAGATCAACCAATAATTCAAGTACCAGATACTCAAGATGTCCATAACCGGGGACACGGCTAATCATGATCAGTTTGTACACTCTGCAAAGGTTTGTGCACTTTTCCCCACAAGACTCGATCTCCTCCGTTGGATTTCTCGCACTGCATGGTGTTTGAGAAACGGATGACCGAGACACGGTCTTTCAGAAGCATTTACTCTTTACCCCGGGTGGACCCATACACCTATTTTCCCCTACATCTGCTAGTCCACCACTGAAAGAGCTCACACAACTTACTCATACTATGCCAGAGCCCATATTGGCATTGTGGTTGCACACGGAAGTTTCTAGCATGAATAGTTTTATGATCCCTTTGAGCCTGGGTGGCATTCCATAGGAAAAATCACACTGAACCCCGGGATTTCCTAGGACAACACTGGATTCTCCAGGTGCCCTGCAACCAATCCACCCAGATGTGTATTCAAGTAGCCACCTTAAGTTGAACCATAAATTAAAATCTCACATCTGTCATGGATTTCACTCAAACCAAACCACGTCTACGAGCATAGCATGGTAACCTAAGCAAACGTAGAAGTATCCCCCAAGGGTTTGAAAAAAAAATGTAGGTAATAGGTTCTACCTCAATCTACTTCCCAGTCCCACAAGTTATCAGATCCTACTCATGCAATGTGTGAGGGTTTGATCTAATGCATAAAAACTGGGTAAATAAAAGGGTATGATCAAAGTGTTACTTTCCTTGCTGACGATTCGCAAAACCTAAAGACTTGTAGTAGCACGCTTCATAGTCCGGGTATTCTATCGCAAGAAAACAATAGCATACATAAGCAATCAATCAATGATGCACAAAGAAAACTCCAAAAGACTAGATCTAACCAGAAAGTTCAACTTAAGAACTCCGGTTTGCAAAAAGAATCAAATCGAAAGAAGCAACGAAACTCAAACTACGAAAGAAACGAGATTCGCTTACTAATTTGATCTAAAGTCAAATTTTATAGTAGCCAAAACTTTTTTCAAGTTGGTTAAACGAAAAAAGGGCATCGAGACGAAGATCTGGGATTTTGAATCACCTGATTCCGACTCTCGAGCGAAAAGAAAAACGGAAAACAAGATTAGGGCAGAAATCGCGATCGAAATAATCGCGGATAAATACCCCGAAAAAGAAAACTGACGAACAGGCTAACGAACGAACTTTCGCGGTCTGCGGCTAACGGGCGAACAACGTTCGTTAAAACGAACGTACGGACGAACATCCGCTGAATAGCTAAACCGAAAAAAACGATCTAATCTAAAAAAATGAATCTAGGGTTTCCTAAAAAAACGATCGGCTTTTTAAGAAAAACCGATGGCGGCGGCTACCTCGGAGAAGACGGCGGCGGCAGCTCCGGCGAAGGTCCGGCGGGCGGCGGCGGCGAGTCCGACGGGGTGCGGCGGCGGCGCGGCGGCTAGCGCGGCGGCGAGTGGCGACGGTGGCGCTAGGGTTTTCGGGGCAAGGGGCTTGCGGGCTGGCGGCTGGCGGGCCTAGGCTTATAAAGGCCCTGGCCAGAGGAGTCCTGGCCGAACACGGCCCAAAGGCGGTTTCGTTTTTTTCTTTTAAAAAAACCGAGTCCTGACATAGAAAAACTAACAAAAGAAATACTAAACGGACTCCAAAAATCCTGAAATAAATTTTCACCGTTCTCTAATAATATTTAGGACAAAGTGAACATTTTTCCGGACCTAAATGCAATTTTGGAAAACGTGTATTTTCCTATGCAAATAAAATCGCAAATAAATCCAGAAAAATACCAAAAGTGATTTTAATATATTTTTCCTCCAATATTTCTGTTATTTTGGAGAAGTCATATTATCTCCGCTCATATATTTTGTTTAGAAATATTTTTAGGAGAGAAAAATAATTAAAACCAACACTATCCTCGCATCGGTATTCGAGTAAACTCAAATACAAAACGGTAGAATTCCCAACTCTCTCCGTAGGTCCTTGAGTTGCTTAGAATTTCGAGGATCGCCACGCACAAAATGCAAAGAAATATGCAATGCAGTATGATCTATGTATAACATTCCAAATTGAAAATTTGGGATGTTACAAACCTACCCCCCTTAGAATGAATCTCGCCCTCGAGATTCGACTTGGCTAGAGAACATGTGTGGGTGTTCCTTGCGTAGATCATCTTCTTGTTCCCAGGTGGCTTCTTCCTCGGTGTGGTGACTCCACTGAACTTTGCAAAACTTGATAACCTTACTGAGGGTGACTCTGCTCGAAAATTCGAGAATCCTTAACATGCTTCTCCTCGTAAGTCAGATCACTATCTAACTAAATTGCTTCCAGGGGTACTGTGTCTCTAAGCGGGATATCGGCCATCACCGCAAGGCACTTCTTAAGTTGCGAAACGTGAAACACGTCGTGCACTCCTGACAATCCTTCAGGCAACTCCAACTTATAGGCAACCTCTCCCATGCGTTCCAAAACACGGTAAGGTCCCACAAATCTCGGGGCCAGCTTTCCCTTAACTCCAAAACGTTTAACTCCTCGCAGAGGCGATACTCTCAGGTATGCTCTGTCTCCGATTTCGTAAGCTATCTCCTTGCGCTTCGAGTCTGCATAACTCTTTTGTCTGGACTGTGCTACCTTCAGTCTATCCCGAATCAGCTTAACCTTCTCTTCAGACTCTTTGATCATGTCTGGTCCAAACAACTGTCGATCTCCAACTTCATCCCACATCAACGGTGTTCGACATCTTCTTCCGTACAATGCTTCGAACGGTGCCATCTTCAAACTGGCCTGGTAACTGTTGTTACACGAGAACTCATCATAGGGCAAACTGTCATCCCAACTAGATCCATAATCTAGCGCACAAGCTCTCAACATGTCCTCCAGAATCTGGTTGACTCTCTCGGTCTGTCCTTCAGTCTGCGGATGAAAAGCCGTGCTAAATTCCAGCCTCGTTCCCAAAGTTTGGTGTAGCTGATGCCAAAACTTTGAGGTGAACTGTGTTCCTCTATCTGATACAATGGTCCTCGGAACTCCGTGCAGACATACGATCCTGGTCATGTATATCTTTGCCAACTTCGCACTGGTGTATGTGGTTTTCACTGGGACAAAGTGGGCTACCTTGGTCAAACGGTCCACTACTACCCAGATTGAGTCATATCCCGATTTGGTCCTGGGCAATCCGGTGATAAAGTCCATGCCATGCTTCTCCCACTTCCATTCGGGTATCGGCATAGGCTGTAGCAATCCTGCTGGCTTCTGATGCTCCGCCTTTACTCTCTGGCTTACATCACATACGGCTACATACTCGGCAATATCCTTCTTCATTCCCGTCCACTAGAAACGTTCCTTCAAATCCAAATACATCTTGGTGTTTCCGGGGTGTATCGAGTATGGGGAATCATGTGCTTCCTGCAGTATCAACTTCCTGATCTCCGGGTCGTTGGGCACATAGATTCGACCCTCAAACCATAAGGTGTCGTGCTCATCCTCACGAAATCCCTTGGCTTTTCCTTCACTCATCCTCTTCTTTATCTCAGCAATCTCTTTGTCATCCTTCTGGGCTTCACATATCTTTCCTAGCAATGTAGACTGAACCTCCAATGTTGCAACAAAACCTCTAGGTACTATCTCCAATCGAAGCTCCCTGAGATCCTCCGCTAACTCTTGTGGCAATCCCCCTTTTACTAGGGTGTTCGCATAACTCTTCCGGCTTAGAGCGTCTGCAACAACATTGGCCTTTCCAGGGTGATAGTGTAGCTTCATATCATAATCCTTTATAAGCTCCAACCATCTCCTCTGTCTGAGGTTCAGTTCCTTCTGAGTGAAAATGTACTTCAAAATCTTATGGTTCGTGTACACATCACAACGATTTCCAATCAGAAAGTGTCTCCAGGTTTTGAGTGCGTGTACTACAGCTGCTAACTCCTGATCATGCGTCGCATAATTCAACTCGTGCGGCCTCAGTTGACGAGATGCATAAGAAACAACTCTTCCTTCCTGGATAAGTACTCCTCCAAGTCCTAAGCGTGAAGCATCGTAGTATACTTGGAAATCCTTGCGTATATCTGCCAATATCAGCACTGGGGCTGTCGTCAACCGTTTCTTCAACTCCTGGAAACTTTCTTCGCACTCCTCAGTCCAATCGAACTTTGTCTCCTTCTTCAACAATGTCGTCATTGGCTTAGCAATCTTGGAGAAATTTTCTATGAATCTCCGGTAGTATCCCGTGAGTCCAAGAAAACTATGGATCTCTCCAACTGAATTGGGTGCCAACCATTCAGTGACTGCCTGCAATTTGACGGGGTCCACTGCTATACCTTCTCCCGATATAACATGCCCTAGGAATCCAACTTCCTTCAACCAAAACTCGCATTTGCTAAACTTGGCATACAACGGATGTTCTCTGAGCTTCTCCAATACCAAATGCAAATGTTGTGCATGTTCCTCTTCGTTCCTCGAGTACACCAAAATATCATCAATGATTACCACGACGAACTTATCCAAGAACTCCATGAACACCTTGTTCATCATACTCATGAAATAGGCGGGGGCGTTAGTCAATCCAAATGACATAACCGTATACTCATACAGCCCGTACCTTGTGGTGAAGGCTGTCTTAGGTATATCCTTCTCTCGGATCTTCAACTGGTGGTATCCAGATCGTAGATCAATCTTGGAGAATACTTTCGCTCCCTGGAGTTGGTCGAACAAATCATTGATCATCGGCAGCGGGTACTTATTCTTAATAGTCACTTCATTTAGTGCACGATAATCAACGACCATTCTTAACGATCCATCCTTCTTCTCGACCAAAAGCACTGGGGCTCCCCAGGGTGATGAACTTCGGCGAATAAATCCTTTCTCCAATAACTCCTTAATCTGCTTCTTAATCTCCTCCAAATCATTTGCTGGCATCCGATACGGTCTCTTAGATATTGGTCCGGTGCCAGGCAACAGCTCAATGAATAACTCAATATCCCTATCTGGTGGCATGCCTGGTAACTCCTCTGGATACACATCCGGATATTCCTTTACTACCGGCACTTCCTCCTGAACAACTCCCGTGAGAGAATGTACTTGTGTCCATATAGGCGAATGCCTAGATACATACTTAATCCTTTTTCCCTCCGGGGTGGTGAGCAAAATAGACTTGCTGGCACAATCGATGTTACCTCCGTACTTTGATAGCCAATCCATACCTAATATCACATCCAATCCTCGTGACTCCAAAACTATTAGGTCTGAGGGGAAAACGTGGCGTCCAATGGTCAATGGCATCTGAAAACATCCTTGGTTTGCCATACATTCCACTCCGGGTGAAGTTAATATCATGGGGGCCATGAGGACTCTAGTGGACAACTTATGTCTATTTACGAATCCCCTTGAAATGTATGAATGCGATGCACCCGTATCGAAAAGAACTACTGCGGTAAATGACTTAACCAAAAACTTTACCGATTACCGCATCTGGCTGCTCTTCAACCTCCTCCACGGTCACGTGGTTCACTTGTCCTTTGTTGAACGGGTTGGGCTTCTTCCCGACGCTTCCATTGCCGTTCCCATTCTTAGCTTCAGGGCGGTCCGTGGCATAGTGTCCATTCTTCCCGCACTTGAAACAGGTGATGTGGCTGAAATCCTTCTTAGCGGGTGTGGACGGGGTAGAGCGACTCTGGTTTATTGTTTGCTCCATTCCCATTCTTAGAGCCATTGTGGTTGTGGGAACCTCCTCCAGTGTGGTTGTGGCTTCCATGGTTATGGGTATATCCTCCCGAATTCGGAGTGAATCGGGGCTTCTGCTGGGCTCCAGAATTATTCCTTCCTTGTCCATACTTCCTCTTGTGGCTTTCAATCTGCTGCTGCCTCCCTTCAATCATAAGAGCTTTATCTACCAACTCCTGGTAGTTGTTGAAAGTTGCCACCATCAACTGTACGCTCATCTCATCATTCAGCCCTTCCATAAATCTCTCCTGCTTAGCGGCATCTGTGGCCACATCATCCGGGGCATAACAAGATAGGGTACTAAACTCATCCACGTAATGAGCCACAGTACGATTTCCTTGGCGCAAGTTGCGAAACTCCCGCTTCTTCATGCTCATAGCTCCAGTCGAGACATGGGCAGTATGGAAAGCTTGCTGAAACTGCTCCCGGGTGACATTGGCTATAGGGAAGGTGGACGTGTAATTCTCCCACCATGCTGCGGCTGGTCCAGACAACTGGTGTGCGGCAAATCGCACTTTCTCAGCATCCGAGCAATTGGCGGTGGTCAAATCCCTTCCAATATTGTGCAGCCAATCATCAGCAACGATTGCCTCAATGCTGCTAGCAAACACCGGTGGTTGCAACCTTAAGAAACGTGTCAGGTTGTCCACGGGTGGTGGTGATGGTGGAGGGTTGTTGTTGTTCTGGTTGTTCTGAGTGTTCTAGACAAGAAGTTGCATCAAAGTGTTCTGCTGCTAGATCAACTGAGTGAGCTCAGGGGGAAACTCAAATCCGGGCTCACGTCTTGGAGGCATCTGATGGGTGTAGAGGGAAGAGATTAGAATAGAATTGAGGTCTAAGGGAAAATCACTACCCATATGCACATGAGACAAACACAATCATATCACACCAATCAATTTCAAACAAGGTCTTACAAGATCTAACTAACGTTACAAAGTGCTCTAAATACTACTTTGTGGGGGGGGGGACTACTAGTCATAGGGGGTCATCTAAAAAATTTGATCGGCGGAAGATTCCATGATGTCTGCTCCAGCTTCATCTTCATAGTCCTTGCCTTCACTATCATCGGGGTCTAAATCCGTGTCGTCTATGATGATATAATCTTCAGAACGGATCTCCTTGGGTTCTTCTTCCTCTTCTTCTCCTCCTGGTGCTGGATCTCCCATGAATACTCCTAGCTTCCTTGTCAAATCATCATTCTTCTCCACTAGTATCAACATCTCCTCCTCGTATCCGTTATGAGTAGACTTAAGTTCTTCTTCTAGCTCCAAGTTCCTGTTTAGTGCCTTCTTCAAATCTATCATCCCAGCGCACATCTGGTGCTCCCGTCGTCGAATGTGCTAGTTTAACTCCTAGATGAACGTTGCAATGGACCTATCCTTCCGGGTGCTGATCATGTCCCAACGCTCATCTCGGCATCCACAAATCTGGTAGATAGTGTCCTTCAGTTCCTGCTTGTAGACTTCACTGATCCTTCCCATAGTGATGTGGGCTGCCATACTCTTGCCTAGGCTCCAGGTTGGTGCATCAAAAGAAAACTCTATGGGCTCAGTGGATGGTGCGAAGGTTCTCTCGGGAATTTGAACTTGAATGCTCCATCGCTCCTCTTCTGGTAAAGTGGCGGTGTAGGTCCTGGTAAAGCTTGGTATTCCTATGTTCAGGTACCTAGTGACTTCCTTCAAGTGTCGGCCAAAAGGTGTGTCTTCATCCGGTTGCGTGAACTTGTTTCTTGGGTCCACCATACTAAAGAAGTAGAAATTGGAGAGGAGTCAGAAATGAGTAGAGAAGAGTGATCGTGTTTATCTTAGTGGTCGTGTCCTACATTCAGCATGTGCTCTGATACCATCTTGTAGCGACCACGATCTGAATGGACCGAAGTCTGTGTGTTTCAGTGTCATCCCTGGATCGATAATGCTGACACACACAGTACTTGAAGGATTTATAACAGAGTGGCAATCACACACTTATTACATCGAATGTCTCCAAAGAGAACTTATTACAAAAGTCTATGGCTTAAGGCCATCTAACAAAATAACAGCGGAAGGCTTGGAAGATAAGTGAGTCCATCAACTCCAACGGCATAGCTGAGTGCATGACAAACGACCTAGAACGTCTTACTCCTCGTCTGAAAAGTCTGCAACGTAATATGTTGCAGCCCGAAAACGGGTCAGCACATGGAATATGCTGGCAAGATAACACATAAGATGCAAGTAACAGAATAAAGGCTATACTATATGCATATTTGGCTAGTGGAGGCTCTAAGGTTAAAGTTTTTGCGTAAAGCCAATTTTTCCCTACAACAAAGGAATATATTTTATTTTAACTATCATGGTGGTTGAAACATCATTGAGAAGGTACCTCCAACTCAATCCCAAATTAAAGTAATCATTAACCCAACAAATTAACTTTAGAGTGATGAGATAAACCAATGATTCAAGTACCAGATACTCAAGATGTCCATAACCGGGGACACGGCTAATCATGATCAGTTTGTACACTCTGCAGAGGTTTGTGCACTTTTCCCCCACAAGACTCGATCTCCTTCGTTGGATTTCTCGCACTGCATGGTGTTTGAGAAATGGATGGCCGAGACACAGTCTTTCAGAAGCATTTACTCTTTACCCCGGGTGGACCCGTACACCTACTTTCCCCTACATCTGCTAGTCCACCACTGAAAGAGCTCACACAACTTACTCATACTATGCCAGAGCCCATATTGGCGTTGTGGCTACCAACGGAAGTTTCTAGCATGAATAGTTTTATGATCCCTTTGAGCCTGGGTGGCATTCCATAGGAAAAATCACACGGAACCCCGGGATTTCCTAGGAAAACACTGGATTCTCCAGGTGCCCTACAACCAATCCACCCAGATGTGTATTCAAGTAGCCACCTTAAGTTGAACCATTAATTAACATCTCACATCTGTCATGGATTTCACTCAAACCAAACCACGTCTACGAGCATAGCATGGCAACCTAAGCAAACGTAGAAGTATCTCCCAAGGGTTTGAAAAAAATGCAGGTAATAAGTTCTACCTCAATCTACTTCCCAGTCCCACAAGTTATCAGATCCAACTCATGCAATGTGTGAGGGTTTGATCTAATCTATAAAAGCTGGGTAAATAAAAGGGTATGATCTGTAATGCCCAGGATGGAGTTATACCTCCTACGTGTCGAGGCACGACTTAAAGGCATAAGTCCATCCTAGAATGATCTCAAGTTTGGTATCTTTGCACGACTCATGTAAAAGAGGGATTAAAATGCAAAAGGAGATAGTTGGCTTACACTCGCCACTTCACACAATACATTACATAAGCAATCATCATTCAGAACATCACAGCCCATCTAAGGGTAAGATCCAAAAGAAAGATACCAAAACAACATAAAGCCACAGGTCAGGATCGAATCCTAGTAGAAACCACTACTAATCGTCGAAACGTCACAAGCAAACGGCCACGATCTTCAACGAACTCCAAGTGAAGAACTGGTCCAACTCTTGCATCAAACTCGGCTGAACCTGCAACTGGTGTGGTGGAGTAACTGTGAGCCACAGAGGACTCAGCAATCCCGTTCCCGGGTAACACGACTATTTAAGCCTTGGGTGAGGACAAGTCTGAAGAAAGAACGAGAGGTGAAGGAACAACAAGAGTCTGCAGCAGCAACTAGGACTATCTTACGTAATAGAGAGCGAGAAGAGAAGCGCATCGGTCGAAAGATGATCACGAAGTGATCCTAGCTAAAGCCGGTCAAACATAACCCCACCGTATTCAACTCCCGAATCCCTATTCGGAAATTGACAGTCACGGTACACACGCTGGTAGTGTATTGAAACATTGTGTCAAGTTATCTACAACCGGATATTAACAAGCTCCCATCTGCCACATAACCGCGGGCACGGCTTTCGAAAGTTCAAACCCTGCAGGGGTGTTCCAACTTGACCCATTACAAGCCCACGATCCGCGGAGTCGCAACTCCAAGGTGGGAAGGCCCGAGTATTCTCGGAATCCCGTGCTCAAGTTAAACCGAACTAAGGTAAGGCTAATCCAGCAAATCCTCCCGGCGTGTCGACACCCTGATAGTAGCCGCGCGTATCTAAGTCTCAGGACACGACCGGATGGGCGATGCTACAGGTTATACCAGATACCTCGGGTTTCCCCAAGGCGGCCCTGCAGGACCCCCGTTTGGGACCAACACCATCGGCACTGGCCCCCCCTGCTATGTAGAATTAAGAATCCTCGGGGACGCGACCCCCTATGCAAATTTAATTAATTAATTAAGTTGTTATTATGAGGCAAATAGTACCAAATGTTGGGACTTGCTGGAAAAGACTTAGCACTTAGCGGTTTATCAAGGGGGTCCCATACACCCCAACCGTGTTAGGAACGCATAATCAAGGAACATAACACCGGTTTATACGGTTCCTAACGGCATGAGTGGAACAAATCACCAAGCAAAAGGCTTAGCCTTCCACCCTGCCAGTATATAGATGATTTCATTTTAAGCATTTATATAGTGTGATATAACCCGACCAAACTTCAACATGAAGCAAGCATCTTCAATCTTCACCTGCAACTTGCAATGCTATAAGAAGGGCTGAGCGAAGCGTACTTAGCCAAGCAACGGTTTGCATAGGTAGGGTGGTTAAACTTGGCAATGGTTACAAGTAGGAGGCTGACAAGAAAGACATGGGCATCGAGGCAAAACTATAGAGCGGAACTACTAGCAATAGGCAAAGATAGTAATGGTATCCAGGTTCGGTCATCTTGCCTGGGATTCCACAAGGGAGAAGAACGGATCCATGAAGTAGGCGGAGCAACACAGACGAGAGAAATCCTCACAACTCCGGAACGAAACCGATGCTAATAAGAGAAGCAACCGGAAAGAAAACAAGCAACACGGTAAACACACAAGCATAAACATGGCATACGATGCACATCCAAGTATGATGCATGTCCGGTTTAAATATGCATGGCATGGCAAAGTGCACAAACAACACTACAATTTAAGTGGAGCTCAATATGCAACGAGTTGCATATTGACGTAACACCACATTAATTATTTAATTGACTGTCGTTTATTAACAAGACAAGATTAAATGTTTTTAGCATGGCAAGAGGTGAAACATAATAAAACTACACTATTTAGACATTTTAAATGAGGCCGGAAAATAACAACAACATATTCCGGAAAATCCCCATGAGCATGTTTAGTAATTATAAGCAAACAACAATTAACATTTATAATGTTGTTAAATGATGCGGATGACATGATCAAGTTTATGCAAGTTTTATTAAAAGGTTGACATGAAAAGATATGACGCAATTGTCACCGTGGTGGAATGGAAAGGTGCCACGACAACGATCCGAAAATGATGCAACGCAACATCTCGGTTCCGGTAACTCGTTGAGAGTCCGGTGCAAAAGATAGATGACGTGAGCGAGTCAAACGATATGAAAGGTGGGGCGATCCCGTCACCGGGTTCCCACGGGTCGGCGACGAGGCAACCGAGGAACAAGCCAAACGGACGAAACGGGCACGGAGCACACACGGGAAACATTTCATACAACACAACAAGCATCACACGGGTCACGGGGTCGTCTCGTTATACCTTTGAAGCGTGCGTTTCGGGGCGGTTCGAGACGTAGAGGAAGAAGGCGTTCACGAGGCGGTAGTTGTACTCGGGCGACGGTAGTGGAAGTAGTGGTACACGTTTCCGAAGAGGAAGTAGTTGTTCACGTCATCGTGTCGTGGTACTTGGCGAATTCCTCGTTTCCGGGCGACGGTAGTGGAACTTGGCGCATCACACATGTAGTCGTACACGTTCATGTAGTCGTTCTCGAGGTCGTCGACGTCTTGGTACTTGGTGTCTTCAACTCGCCGGTCTTGACAAAATGAAGGGGAACTTGATGATTCCTCGTGTAGTCGAACTTGCCGAACTTGGGGTCCTCGTCCACTTGGCGGAAACAAAAAAACAAAAAAAAACAGCAGCAGGTCTTGCGGGAAGGAACCAAGGCAGCGGCACGGCGAGGTGGCTGCAGCTCCTTGCGAAGAGGAGACAGGGCGCCCGGCCGGCGCTGAAGAAGGTCTTGGCGCGGGGAGGGGCGGCTCGGCGAATCCGGGCGGCGACGGAGGAGGGCAGGGCCGAGACGGCCTGGGCGCGCGTCGGCGCGGGAAGCAGAGCGGGGCGAGGGGAGATGGAGAGGGTGGCGTCCGGCTCCGTGGAGAAGAGGCGCGGCGGTCCGGCTCCCTGGAGAAGAGGCGCGGCGGTCCTGGCTGGATCGTGGCCGGGGGCGCTCGGGGCCGCTGCTTCTGGCCGGCCGGAGGGAGCGGGGCTCCTGGAGGCGCTGGGGATGCGCGAGGACGGAGGGAGCCGAGGGGAGTGGCGCCACGGCGAGGCGAGAACCAGGCGAGGCGAGGCCCTGGAGGGCGTGCTCGGGGAGCTGCTGCCTCGGAGATGGGGCGAGGGGGTTCGAGAGAGAGAGAGGCACGAGCGCTGGGAGATGCGGGACCGATCGAGCAGAGGGAGGAGGGAATCGGGAGAGGAGCGGGGAGCGGGGTCGAGAGGTGGCGGCGGTGCACGATGGGAAGAGAGGGAGCGAGGGAAAGAGGCTGCGGTTGGGTTAGGGTTAGGGGAATGGTGGGCCGGCCTGGCTAGGCAGCCAGCTGGGCCTCAGGCCTGCTGGGCTCTACTTAATACCAAGAAGAATAAATAAAAAACAGAAGGAAAGAAGAAAAAGGGAAAAGAAATTGAGAGAAGATAAAAGAGAAGGAATGGTTATGACAAAGGTTGAACAAGAGGTGATTTTTCTCGGGCCTCGTAAAAAGAGCACGGTCCGAGAAAAATATAAAAGGCATGAACGGAAAATAATTCAAACATATCTGAATTTAATTCAAATAGGTTTGAACTAAGACGTGATTATTGAAGTGTCCAAAAATGTTCAAATTTTTGGAGGAACCTCGAAACAACGGAAAAGAATTATTGGCAAGGTTTTAAGGAGAAACTCGAAGTGAAAAGACATGGGGAAATATTGCAAGTGTGTTACGATGAATTCCAAAGAATAGAATATTTATTATATAGCTCCCTAATAATATTGAGAGGCTTTTATATGTTATAAAGAGAAGTCACCTTCCCTCGATTTAAATGGACCGAAGGTCCACACAATTTATTTAGGTTGGGATGCAAAATAAAAATGACATGATGGCATGATGACATGATGCAATGCAAAAAATAAATAACACAAGCTCAAAAGAAACACATGGGCAACCCGGAACATCTGGAATCTTCTGGGACGTCGGTCTTCGGGCGTCACATGATCAAAGTGTTACTTGCCTTGCTGACGATTCGCAAAACCTAAAGACTCGTAGTAGCATGCTTCACAGTCCGGGTATTCTATCGCAAGCAAACAATAGCATACATAAGCAATCAAGCAATGATGCACAAACAAAACTCCAAAAGACTAGATCTAACTAGAAAGTTCAACTTAAGAACTCCAGTTTGCAAAAAAGAATCAAATCGAAAGAAGCAACGAAACTCAAACTGCGAAAGAAACAAGATCCGTTTACTAATTTGATCTAAAGTCAAATTTTATAGTAGCCAAAACTTTGTTCAAGTTGGTTAAACGGAAAAAGGGAGTCGAGACGAAGATCTGGGATTTTGAATCACCTGATTCCGACTCTCGAGCGAAAAGAAAAACGAAAAACAAGATCAGGGCAGAAATCACGATCGAAATAATCATGGATAAATACCCCGAAAAAGAAAACTGACGAACAGGCTAACGAACGAATGTTCGCTGTCTGCGGCAAACGGGCGAACAACGTTCGTTAAAACGAACGTACGGACGAACGTCCACTAAATAGCTAAACCGAAAAAACGATCTAATCTAAAAAAACGAATCTAGGGTTTCCTAAAAAAACGATCGGCTTTTAAAGAAAAACCGACGAAGGCGGCTACCTCAGAGAAGACGGTGGTGGCGGCTCCGGCGAAGGTCCGGCGGGCGGCGGCGGCGAGTCCGGCGGGGTGCGGCGGCGGGGCGGCGGCTAGCGCGGCGGCGCGGGGCACAGCGGCGGCGGCGGCGGTGCTAGGGTTTTCGGGGCGAGAGGCTGGCGGGCTGGCGGCTGGCGGCTGGCGGGCCTCGGCTTATAAAGGCCGTGGCCAGAGGAGTCCTGGCCGAACACGGCCCAAAGGCGGTTTCGCTTTTTTTTAAACCGAGTCCTAACGTAGAAAAACTAATAAAAGAAATATTAAACGGACTCCAAAAATCCCGAAATAAATTTTGGCCGTCCTCTAATAATATTTAGGACAAAGTGAACATTTTTCCCGGACCTAAATGCAATTTTGAAAAACGCGTATTTTTCCTATGCAAATAAAATCGCAAATAAATCCAGAAAAATACCAAAAGTGATTTTAATATATTTTTTCCTCCAATATTTCTGTTATTTTGGAGAAGTCATATTATCTCCGCTCATATATTTTGTTTAGAAATATTTTTAGGAGAGAAAAATAATTAAAACCAACACTATCCTCGCACCGGTATTCGAGTAAACTCAAATACAAAACGGTAGAATTCCCAACTCTCTCTGTAGGTCCTTGAGTTGCTTAGAATTTCGAGGATCGCCACGCACACAATACAAAGAAATATGCAATGCAGTATGATCTATGTATAACATTCCAAATTGAAAATTTGGGATGTTACAGGTAGACCGGTGGTGGCATGGTAGTTCTGGTTTGTCTTGACAAACCGGTACTACCGGTGCTCGGGGCGGTAGTACCGCCTCGGACCCCACCACCCAGGGATTACTGGCCCAGCGGTAGTTCCAGCCCAACCTCCGCTCTAACTACCAGCCTGAGTGTTGTACCTTCTGAATATGGCCCGGTAGTTGAGCGGTAGTTGCGCGGAAGTTCTGGTTTATCCCGATAAACCGGTACTACCGGGTGCGCCACTGGAAGTACCACCCTGGTACCCTAGCAGGGGTTTCCCGCATGCACCGGTTGTACCGGTGTCTTCTGCAGAAGTACTGTTGCTATGCTTATCTGCACATAGCGGTTGGATCTGTGGGAGGGGGGGGCTATATAAAGAAGTGCTTATCCTTCCTCCCACCTACCTCTTGCCACTCTCTCCTCCATTACTGCCATTAAAGCTCTCTCGCCCGATCTCTCTCTCTCTAGACACTCAAACGCATTGATTCGCTAGGGATTGAATGAGGAGACCTAGATCTACACTTCCACCAAAGGATATGTGATTCCCCCATACTTTCTTGTGTGGATTTTGTTACTCTTGGGTGTTTGAGCACTCTAGACGGTTGAGGTCACCTCGGAGCCATATTCCATTGTGGTGAAGCTCCGTGGTTTCGTTGGGAGCCTCCAATTAAGTTGTGGAGAGAGCCCCAACCTTGTTTGCAAAGGTCTGGTTGCTGCCTTCAAGGGCACCAATAGTGGAATCACGGCATCTCGCATTGTGTGAGGGCGTGAGGAGAATACGGTGGCCCTAGTGGCTTCTTGGGGAGAATTGTGCATCAACACCGCTCTAACGGAGACATACTTCCTCTCAAAGGGAAGGAACTTCGGTAACACATCCTCGTCTTCACCGGCTCCACTTTTGGTTATCTCTCACCTTTACTTGTGCAAGCTTCATTGTGTTAGTATCTTGTTCTTGCTTGTGTGTTTATTATTGTTGCATCATATAGTTTGCTCACCTAGTTGCATATCTAGACAACCTATATTGTTCCTAAGTTTAATTTGGTTAAAAAAGCTAAAAATTGTTCGTTGCCTATTCACCCCCGCCCCCTCTAGTCAACCATATCGATCCTTTCAATTGGTATCAGAGCCTCGTCTCTTTATTAAGGACTTTACCATCCAAAGAGTATGGGTGACAACGTAGTCGAGACGGAGGGACACTCCGGTGGAACTCCGCCCTTGCCTACGTCTGATGGGGGAACCGCGGTCTCTCGTGAGGAGTTCAATGTGGCTATGGACACATTGAAACACTCACTTGCGACCGAGGTCAAAGGCATGTTCAAAGAATTTCTTGAGGGACTTAAATTACCCACCGCACCATTGGAAGTGGTTCATCCAACTACCAATGTGTCGGATGCTCTTCCCGACAAGGGAGAAGCTAGTAGTGAGCAAGTCTCGGTAACTAAGAATGGGAGTGGCATTTTTTCTCACTCCGCTCCTCCCATAAACTATGGAGGACCCATTCCTACTCCGCATTTAAATTCGGTTGGTCCTCCTCCTAAGTTTGTGAAAAAATCTGATTTTGCTACTTGGACATTTCGCTTTAAACGTCATTTAAATCATTGTTCTACTAATATTTGGAGAATCATTGAGCAAGGTTTCTACCCGCATGATCCTTACAACTAAACTCCAAGAAAAGTTGCGGATCATCAATTCAATGAGTTCGTTCTTTGCATACTTCAAGAAGGTATCCCTCCCGAAGACATCGCACATCTTCGACCCTTCACTGTGGCCAAGGAAGCTTGGGATCATGTTGGTTCCTTGTACAAGGGAAGCGCAAGCATTCAACGCTCAAACTATGAAGTTGTGCAACATGAAGCCGATGAGACTGCCATGATCGAAGATGAAGATCCCCGTGAACTTTATCAGAGATTGACCACTCTTGCGATTTCTCTTCGAGATCATGGGAGCAAGGATACAGATGACAATTGGATCAAGTGCAAGTTTCTCAAGGCCATGATGCCTTATCACAAGGCCATGTCCTCTGTCATCCGCCAAAGACCAGACTTCCACACTTTGTCATCAAGTGAAGTGTTGGATGAGTTTGTTGCCATGAGGATCTTGGATAAGATCGCCGACAATGCGGTATTGCGAGCTCAATGATCAAAGAATCCCAACCTTGCTTTGAAGGCCAAGGATTGAGTGGAAGAAGAGGATGAAGATGGTGTTGCCCCGAAAACACCAAATATGCTTATCATGAGCACATGGCTCTTGCCTCACGGAATTTTTGGGGCAACATGAAGAACTCAAGGCCAATTTCAACAAGAACAATTCAAGTGGCATCAAGGGCAAGCAACGAGTGAGGACGTGCTACAATTGTGGCAATGTGAGTCACTTTGTTGTTGATTGCCCATATGAGAAAATAGAAGACAATGGAGGCAAGCTTATTCGAAAGGACAAGGCCAAGTCTTATCCCAACAACAACAACTTCAACAAGAAGACCCCTCCCAAAGGATTGGTGGCCCAAGAAGAATATGTTGAGGATGATGATGATGATGATGATGAGATGGTCACTATGGCCACCATTGCTATTGCAATAACTCCACGGTCATCCCTCTTTGACTCACCAAATGAGAACATCACCGCCAAGTGCCTCATGGCTAAGGCCACCAACAAGGTAACCCCCAACATCAATTCTACCATCACTTATAATCCTTCATTGACGGATTGTATTGATGAGAGTGAGGGGGCAGAGGAGGAGGAAAATGAATTTGAGTTGTTTATGAGTAAACTCAAGGGCAGACCCAAGAAGCACTTCGTTGCTCTCTTGGAACAACTGAGTGAAGCCAATCACATAATCAAGGATCACGAGGAGACCATTTCTAAAATGGAGGTTCATAGTCGAGACTATGCCGATGAGATATCGGATCTCTCTAATGCCCTTGAGGAAGAGCGTGGTCTTCGTTTGGCTCTTGAGGACTCACACAACGATGATCATGCTAAATTAAAGAAAGATCATGATCATGCTTTAGTTGTCTGTTGTGTGCTCAATTCCGAGAAGGCAAAGCTTGTGGTTGACCATGCTAGACTCAAGGAGGAGTTTGTTATGCTTGACAAGGCTCACAAGGTCTTAAAGAGTGTACATACTAGCCTCAAAGAGTCTCATGATCAACTTCAAGTTTCGCTAACCAAGGAGAAAGCTAACTTTCCTCGCATGGTTTTAATTGATAATGCAAATGCTACTAACCCATGTTGCGAGCATGTGCATCTTATTGAAGAGAATGCCAAGTTGAAGAATCAACTTGAGAAAGGCCTTGTGTCTTGCATACAAGGTGAGAAGAACCTCAACGATCTTTTGAGCAATCAAAAGGAAGTTGTGGCAAAGGAAGTAATTGGGTTTGCTCCCAAGCCCAAAAAGAAGAAGAATTACAAGACCAAGCAACCTCCTCCTCTCAAGCAAACCGTTGTAAAAGAGGGAGATGGTGCTCCTAAGAAGAAGAAGAACATTGTGAAGAGTGGTGGAGTCAAGAAAAACACTGCCACTCCATCCAACAAAGCTGGCGACCTTAATCCTTCTTATGTTCTATGTTGTGCTAGTGATGGACATGTTTTTGCTAAATTTGTTGGTTCTTCTTATGAGTACATTGAATGGTCTATCTGGGTTCCTAAGACCCTTGTTACTAAACTCAAAGGACCCATTACAAAATGGGTACCTAAATCCAAGCATTGATCTCTTGTAGGAGTTTTCTTCCGGTGGGGGGTCATGGTTGCTCGATAGTGGAGCCACAAATCATATGCCTGGAAGCAAAGACTTTGTGGTGGACATGCACCAAGCTTCATCTATGGCCACCAATGTCGAATGGGGTGATGCTTCATCTTCTAAGTCATTGGGGTTTGGCAAGGTTGTTGTTTCTCATGATCTCACGATCGAGAAAGTCATGCTTGTTGAGTCCCTTGCATACAATTTACTTTATGTTCGTCAACTTGCACTCATGGGCTTTTCCACATTCTTTTGTATTGATACCATGGCCCTCTTGTGGAGCAAGACTCTTAAAGTAGCCTATGTTGGGCATGTCAAGAATGGTCTATATGTGGTTAACTTCTCGAAGCAACCCACTAAGACCGCGACTTGCCTAATGGCTAAAGTTGATGCGGGTTGGCTTTGGCATCGCCGGTTAGCCCATGTCGATATCAGATCTTTGCATAGTCTCCTCAAGGGGGACCATGTCCGTGGACTAACACTACACAAAAAATACACTTCTGTGATGATACGTGTTTTTCACGGTAGGTCACGTTTTCTATCATGCATGTACATCCATGACAAATTTATGACAGAATCAAGATAGTCATACATGTGCCATCGAGAAGTGTTCCATGACATTACGAAAATTATCATCATGGAAGTGTTCACTTCCATGACGATAAATCGCGCGTCACAGAAGTGCTTTCGTCAAGGGTGACCGACACATGGCATCCACCGTAATGGAACGCCGTTAAGCTATCGGGTCCGGTTTTGGATCTGATAACCCGTTAACAGCCCTGACCAATGGGAATTTTCCACGTGTAAAATCATCATTGGCTGGAGGAAACACGTGTCGGCTCACTGTTGGGACAGATGTCATCTACTCATTGGACCCAAAGCGCCTATGATACGTCGACACATGGGACGGCCCAACAGAGGCCCATTCCAGTGAAAAGGTCGGCCCGTTTGGCTTGGTCAAAAGGTGGCGGGCCGGCCCACGGCAAGCCTGTGAACGGCCTATTCGCATATAGCCCATTTACAGCCCGCTAACCCAGGGCACGTTTACGGCCTCCCCGAATTAGGCCCAGTAGCGTCATCTGGGCCGTCCAATATAATTCCAGCCCGTTTTAACTTCTGTCCCATGTATGGCCCATGACGTCTTTCAGCCCATATGAGGCCCTTATTACTCTCGGCCCATTAACGGCCCGTGGTAACACTGGCCCGTAATGAACAGTGTATCACTTTATACCCATTAACTGCACGTGGTGAAACTAGTCATGGCCCAACAGAGGCCCATTCCTGTGCAAAGGCCGGCCCCTTTGACTTGGTCAAAAGGTGGCGAGCCGGCCCACGGCAAGCCTGTTAACGGCTTGTTCGCATATAGCCCATTTACAGCCCGCTAACCCAGGGCCCGTTTACGGCCTATCCGAATTAGGCCCAGTAGCGTCATCTGGGCCGTCCAATATAATTCCAGCCCGTTTTAATTTCCGGCCTATGTATGGCCCATGACGTCTTTCGGCCCATATGAGGCCCTTAGTAACCCTTGGCCCATTAATGACCTGTGGTTAAACTGGCCCGTAATGAACAGTGTATCACTTTATACCCATTAACGACCCATTATTTCGTTGGGCCGTTTCCAGCCCATGTTATCTTCCGGCCTTCTCAGGGCCCATTTATTCGGGGGCTAATTTCCAGCATTCGTTTACTTTCGGCCCGTTACTGCCATTTTCTGCTTGTGGGCCAAATTCAGCCCGTGGTTACAGTCGGCCCGTTTGTGGCCCGTTAATACGTTGGGCCGTTTTCATAGCATCATCAAATACGGCCGATTAACGACGGCCCGTTATGGTCGGCCCGTTATGGTCGGCCCATGAATGGACGATTTCAACTCTAGCCCATTTACGACCATAATGTGGTCTGTTATTGGCCCATGTTTGGCCAACCAGTCATACGACCCGTAGAAGGCCCATTGATGATACAGCCCGTAGAAGGCCCATTGTGTCTACGGCCCGTATAAGGCCCATTGTTTCTACGCCCTATAGAAGGCCCATTGTTTCTACGGCCCTTAGAAGGCCCATTGTTTCTACAGCCCGTAAGAGGCCCATGTTAACTACAGTAAATATGTAGCCCATGGTTAATGTGGCCTAGTTTTAAAAAATAGGCTATTTCCGCCACTAGCAAACCGCGGAAAAAGAACTGCACTGACTACAAGAAAACAAATAAACAATACAATAAGGAAATAAATATGCAAGCAACTTACGCTAGGCTATCATGGCTATTACACATATTACATCCACTGGGCATCAAAGTTCGCCACCAGTGCAAATATAGGGAACAAAGCAGCATATAAACGCCGCAGCAAAACAAGTCCAGAACTGAAACCACTTCAGAAGAGCTCAAGAAACAATATCGTGGGTACCCATAATGCTGGCAAGATGCTTAGCAAGCTTATTAACTTTCTCTTGTTTGGCACTTAAATCCTCCAACACTTGCTGTTGCACCAGAAAGTATGCATATGAATTCTGCAGGGACTTCCTCTGTCCTTCAGCTTCCTGTCGCATAACATCTGATTGATGTCTTTCAACTTGAAGTTGAGACTCAAGAAGCCGAAAGGATTCAGGCAGCGAGTTCGAAGAGCTGGTGCCAGCAGTAGTAGCCAATAACTCGAGCACTACATCAAGACAAGACTTTGGGGTTGTCTTAGTGTCTTCAATATAGTTTTTATTAGATTTCTTGGGGACCAACAGGGATGTCTCACTATCTTGAACCTTGTATGCATTACTTCCTGTACCATTGCATAAAGGGGTACTCTTCTCCAATATTTTATCCGCATTCTAAAAGAGAAACAAACAAACACATCACAGGTTTACAATGTAGTATATGAAACTCATTTTGGTAAACCAATTCAGTAGTAAGGTGGACAAGATAACGGCATGAAACAAACATATATCTTTGTAGTATGGTCACTGTATGGTCTATATTATTCTAGTTTATGTTGCCAAATCAAGATAGATACAGTTCGAATCATATCTATCTAAGACAAAGCAGCTTAGACATAATATAAGTGTGGGAAACTACACAGCAATAACAACACTTGTAAGGTGCATGGCATGATAATATAACTATTTATTCAATTGAAACTGTAATCAACATAGAGCAAGTTACAACAGCAAACACGTTAAAGAAACAGGTTTAAAACATACCTGTTGCGCCATTGGAGTTTCGATTGCATCCTTCAAATTTGAAATTAGTTGGTATGAGTAAATATAGTGATGCAAGAGCAAAGTAGTATGAACCATAGCTATGGAACCTGACCTGAGAACAATTCTTCTTCTGCTTTAAGCGTTGACTTGGGGTTCGGAGTGGTGGTCCTCGTGCTTTGGGCACTGCAGTTGCCTTACTAACTGCTCGTGCTTGGGTGCTCTGTGGTGAAGACGGTGTTGTGTCAACGGGAACTGGGTTACTATCTCCTGGGGTTGGGGTTAGAAGGGGTGTAGCTGGTTCTCTGCCCAACTAGGTAGGGGTACAATCTGCGTGAGTCTGGGTTATGTGTGGTGGGGCTGGTTCTTGGGCAATTACAACCGTGGTTCTATCTCCATCGACAGGAAGCACGGTCTCTTCTGAAGACCATGTTTTTACTTCCACAGATGCTGCCATCACCCCCTCCAATTGAAATGGCTGATAAACAAGAAAAGTAATTGAATGTACAGACATTGTAAGATAGATAGGTGCAATGGATAGTAGGGAAGAAAACAGGGCATGAAATAATTCACATTTATGTTGTCTAACCAAATAGAATAGCAGGACATAATTTCACATATATGATGGCTAATTAAACGGGATAGCATGACACAATTTCACATGTATGATGGCTAACTAAACAGGATAGAACAACATACTTCAAAATATGATGACTATGTAAACATGATGACATGATATAACTATACGATGTGTCTATTAAAGTGGTTGGCATGCCATAAATCACAAACATGACGTCGATGGAAACATGATGGCATGATATAATTCACGGATAGAATGACATAATTTAAAATATAATGAGTATGTGAACAGGATGAGATGATATAACTATATTATGTCTTTAGAAAATGGGTTGGCATGCCATAATTCAGATACATGTTGTCTATGTAAACATCATGGCATGATATAATTCAAATATATGATTTATATACTAAGGAAGTGAGCAGAGGGCAATCGCATATATGATGTGTCAACTAAGGAGATGGCATTCAATATCGTGTATATGATGTAAAAACTAAGCATTGCAATACAACATATGCATGATATGAGTAATATAACCCTGCCAAGTTTGAGCATACACCTCAGGGGGATAATAGGACTGGTCATCTGCCTCTGAATCCTCCTCTGAAGAGCTATCTGTAACCAGGAAGATATCTGCTTCACTAGGTAGCATTGTCTGCTCTAAAAACCTTGTTTTCAATCCAGATTTCTCCATCACCAATTCAAATGGCTGATGCACAGGAAGAGCAGTTGAATATACAAACATTGTTGACAAAAGCAATGAGAAATACAAAAAAAGGATGGCATGATATAATTCACATATATGACGCTTGGCTAAACATCATGGCATTGCATAATTCACATATATAATGCCTTGCAACAAGATAGCATTGCATAATTCACATATATGATGTCTTGCCACAAGATGGCATTGCATAATTCACATATATGGTAATTAGACACTAAACAGATGGCATTCTAACAAAGCATGTCTAAACTAAGCAAATGACATAGCAATTCAAGATACCATACGCACGATATGAGCATCATAACCCTGCCAAGTTAGAGCATGCACCTCGGGGGGGAAATATGACTGGTCATCTGTCTCTGAATCCTCCTCTGAGGAGCTATCTGTAACCAGCAAGACATGCGCTTCGTCAGATAGCATTGTCTGCTCTGAAAACCTTGTTTCCACTCCAGATTTTTTCCATGACCGTGCTGAATGGCTGATGCACAAGAAGAGTAATTGAATGTACTAAAATTGTTGACAAATTTAACTCATAATAAAAAAATGATGTCATGATATAATTCACATATAAGATGACTGGCTAACCAGGGTGGCATTGCAAAATTCACATATATGATGCCTGGCTAAACAAGATGGCATTGCATGATTCAAATATACGATAAAGAAACTAAATAGATGTAATTGACACAAAGCATGTCTAAACTAAGCAGTTGACATCTTTAATGTATACAGTAAGCAATGCAAGGCACCATATGCATGATATTACCAACATCAGCATGCCAAGTTAGAGCGAAGACCTCATGGGGTAAATAGGAGTGGTCTTATGCTTCTGGATCCCGCTCAGAACAGTTATCTTCCCCTTGATTACGATCCGAAATGGGTGGAGGGGGGCTGCCTTTGCACCCACCATGGAGCGACGTCTGCATGAAATTTTATTGCCACGCAAGGCTCGTCTCTTTTGCTCTGCATGTTCAGTTCCATTGTGTACAGTAAATGACATGCATAGGAATAAAACATAGTGAGATTATGTAAGGAGTGCATGCACAAATCCAGAGTGATGGTAGCAAACTGTGGGTAGACCCAAAACAAATGATAGCATGCAGATAATAGCTTTAGTTAAAAAATACAGATAATGGCTCCTTTAATGTTTGTTTGCACCCAACATGAAACTCATAGTAGACACCCGAGATTAACCAAATAGTAGACAGATAGTACTGATTGCTGCCCCAATATGTACCCCACAACCATTTAAAAACTCAAGTTTCAGCATAAGTTTGGACCTGAGTCTGAGTCTAATAGGTGAACACGACGATAAAGTAGCATGTCATCATATTAACCGATGCATAACATAAGCAGACACGAAAGAGTGTGACCTCTCTTGCGGACCCGTGTAGTCCTCAAGGTCATCTGCTCAATTGATGATGGTAATGCAGTTGTCGTGGCTGCCGGTGGCGGGGAAGAAGATCTGAGGCGGCAAAAGACAGTCTGGAGAGCGGATCCCTACTGTGGTGAACCCTTCCGACGTTGGAGAAGCTGAGCTGGGGTGGAACACAGCACCGCAGGAGCAGGACAAACCACACAAGGTTTTCTTTGACACATATCTGTAACAGAAGTAATTGTGTAAGGGCTTGTTTGAATTTGAGGATTCTAACAATGCAGGGATAGGAAATAGATAGGAATAGGATAGAAATGCACGTGCAAAATAGAAAATTTAAAAACACAGGATTTTTGCCAATCTTGGTGTTTGGTTCATAAGAATTGGAAGATCACATGATGCAAAGAAGCATGGTGAGATTAAGTCAAACCACAAGAAGTGTACAACCTCTTTGGAAAAGCCATGTTGATCTCAGCGTGATTGGGTTGTCCAGTGAGGATGCTCCGGCTGACTTGGCTGTCATAGGAGGGGAAGAAGATCTTAAGCGTCTGGAGATGGAGCCCGAGGTACTGCTCCGCTGTGATGGAGGGTTTCGTCATTGGAGCAGCTCCGGTGAGTTGTACGACGCCGAGGCTGAAGCAGGACAAGAGAGACAACGTTAACCTGAGTGGAATTCCAATAGCATCTCCAATAGATTACGTAAAATACATAACCACAAAGTGCTAGATGTATACATCAGCCGCTCATCTCTGAACTTAACTGTCGAAACTGAATTTAACTGTCGAAAATGAACTTAACTGTCGAAACTGAATTTTACTGTCGAAACTGAGCGCACTAGAGGTGAGGCTACACGTCAGTCGATTGACTTTTTCATCTCTGGTCAGTCGATTTTGCAGCCGTTGGATATGAAATCAAGGGCCTGCAGTTCACCTTCAACCTCCAGCCCCCTGAGCCGCCAGCCACCACTGGCCAAACAGCCGCCCCCCGTCGCCCGCGGCCGGTGGTGCGCCGCCCCGCCCGCCCCGAAAACACTCCCCACCATCGGTCCTCCGCCATCCCGGCCACCCCTGTAGCCCCCCTCCCCCGGTGAGGCTTTTTCTCTGGTGATCCCCACGCCACCGCCCCACCACCGCCCCCACCCTGAACCCTAAGATAGATACTGGGGTACCTCTTCGGTGAGCCCCCTCCCCACTGCGGCTGATTCTTCCTTAACTCCGGCGAGCCCCCTCCCCCACCCCTTGAAAATCGACTGACCCAAAAGTTGATTCATTCGACTAAAGTGTAGCTAAATCGGAGCAGCATCGCAAGCAAGAGCAAGAGCGAGAGCAGCAACGCGAGCAAGAGGAAGAGCAAGAGCAGGAGTAGACCAGACAGAGGACAGAGAGCAAGAGCAGAGTAGAAGCGCGAGCAAGAGCTAAAGCAGCAGCAACTCCTACTGATGTGGACGTCGCCGCCGAGGGAGTGACGACGTGGATGAAGTGGCCGGCGACGCCGCCGTGGATGGAGTTGCGCCGTGTCGGCTCGGGACCGAGTGCCGATAGCACCATGAGATCGAATCAAGAAGAAAATGCGGCGATTAATGTACAACCTCTTTGGTGGCACCGATTAGGCCGCAGCTTCATCCGAGGAAACGGTGATGATGATGTTCTTCCGGTGGTGCAGGTGAAGACGGTGGTGTGGTAATGGAGGTGGCGCGAAAGACGAGGGGAACGTCGGGGCAGCTCCTTGGAGGTGGAGGACGGGGTGGCTGAACCGGCAGGAAGACCAGATCGACGACGGATCCTCATCCGGTACGATGGATGAGGGATGTTGAGGTGTTGCTGTGGACGACGTCGTCGGGGAAGAGGCTCCGGCTGGGTGGCGGACGGAGGAGGGTGTGGGGCTTCGCGAGTTTTGCCGGTCTCGGTGTACGAATGGGTGGGAGGATGGGATGGGAGTGGGGAACCATAGCTTAGGGACGCACTTGTCCGAAATGTGGGGTAAGTTACGAAAGTACCCCCACCGATTTGAGGCGGTTCTTTCGGTTCAGGGGTATCACGGGCATTTCGCATGTCGGGATTTCGTAGGAGGTGGGAGTTTTCGCGCGCGTTGTAATTTTGGAATAGCAAGGCGCGGGTTGAGATGGAGGGAGTTATCGGAGCACAACGAGACAAAGATATATCTTAAATATTTCAGGCTAACATGGCACGGGTTGAAGAGGCGGGAAGTTTCGCATCATGATAGACAGAGACGCTAGCTTGAAATTTCGGCATAACAAGGCGCGGCTTGAAATTTCGGGAGAACAAGCTAACCGTGTACCCAAAAAAAGACAATTTAGACTAATATGATATACTACGTACAATGTGTTTAATACGCAGAACACACATAGACACCATTTAGACTATTAAGGTACACTTGCATTGCACGCATGAGATTTGGCAACCAAATTGTGAATAAATACCATATTATAGCATGTAAGCTTTGAGTCATATATGCAAGATGTTCATTTCTATACCTAATATTAAAGGACGGAAGATTTCATAGTTCTCCATCTGTCATCCTTTTGTATCCGTTGATCTTTTGTGTTAACATAAAGATTGACGGTTGAGATTTAAAACGAGGAAATCTATACCTATTTGCTAATATTTACCACAAAACTGTATCGGATCCAAGCATAGAAGCAGCCTGATAAACTCTGATGCCCAAACCACCTGGCCTCGCGTACGTCATTATCAAAGAAGAAAACATACTTTTGATATCTTATAATTTTAGCCTAAAGTATTTCTGGTAATATTTTTATCCGTACCAGAAAATAAATAATAAATAATCTGTTCTTTCCTATAAGCCGTGGAACAGTTGGAATTCACCACGGGTCTATATCTGGCTCGGGAAAAATCAGTCACCGAATAGGATAAGTTTAGCGTGCGTAACGTACGCGTTCTAATCACCGTCGGATCAAAAGAAAACAACAGACCCAGCCTTAGCACGCGCCCCCATGCTAAAAACGTACATTGCATAAATCTAGAGAAAACGAGTTGGGTGCTCCTTCCCAGCGCGACCTGGAGCAGTCGCTACAGACGCCGTATTGCGTTCCCACGCCCCCATCTCTCCATGTGGAATTCACGCTCGTAGAGTCGCATGCCATGCATATGTCGCCCATACATCCTCGCATCCATGACTTGCGTCGTCACAGACATCCCTGCCCGTGCAACAAAAATTGTCCCATCGGTTGCCATGGTTGTAGCCAATGACGGCCTCTCCATTGATACCCATCAGTGTGGTCGATTGTAAAGATTGTTAACGCATAGCAAGATGCTTACCTCTTCTTTGTCGCCTCGCCGTCCTACGCAGCTTCCCAATCATTTTTTGTTTTGGTTCTTCTCCCGTCCACCAACGGAGGTGAAAACCCTCCGGCCCCTCCTGCTTAGTCACTACGCTTATTGTACGCGTGCTTCATGTCCTCATCTTGAACCCTACTTACCCCTCAATAACAAATTGACAAGTCGAGGCTCTGATCCATGATCAGATGCGCCAGAGCTATTTGTAAGGGTGCAGGGGGTGTGGTACGTACAAACTGCAGCATTGGGAGTGTCCAAACTATCACCGTGGGCAAGCAGACATGCAGCTGGATGGATATGGGCGTTCCGTCAGGAAGGAACCAATCGATCCAAAGGTAGCTTCTGATGCGGCCGAATCAATCAGAAACTATGCACCGAGTCGCAGCCTACGCCAATGAGAGACACGACACAAGATCGAGCTCGTCAACATGTACAGGTTGTCGGCGGAGGCCTCAGCGATGTATGAACCGTCGACGACGGCCGGGTCGCTCAAGACCCCGACCGCAACTGTATCTAGAGACCACGGCAGGGTCAACGGATTGGGTCACCTCAACGCAGATGACATCCGTCGATGTTCTAATTCATCCGCTTTGTTTCTTAAGTAGCACGTTTTGTTTTCTATGATTATTGACCTTCGTGGATTAGATTATGCAATCTTTCACTAATTAATCCGCTGATGATGCCTCCTTCAATCTCTAGACGGTTGTGGCTGTGGGGGCAACCTTAATTAGGATCATTAGGTGTAATGTAGTTGCAATGCAATATCTATGCATGCATCACAACCGAATACGGTTGCAGCTAGAAACTGCTGTCAAGGCTGAACATTTTGGATAACTATGTTTTAATCAACTAATCTTTTTTTTCTGGCGCCATTAGTTCTGGTCTCATGTTAGCATCAGTTGATATTCTTATTCGTGTGTGCATGCATCGACCTAGCCCTTAGATTGATTGCTGGACACCTAATTGTGTTGCTTATTTTGCCATCTCGTCAGCTATTTTCTTCTTCTTCTAATGGATAGAAGTAATATCTGGAATGAATATTTCGAGAAGCTTCATAGAAGAGATTGCTACGTTCCCGTAGCACCTCCCTGCGTCGCGCCGGGATCTGGTCACTCGAGATCACAGAGAAGACGTGGGGAGGAAGAAGAAACCACTCCAGGAGGAGGAAGAAAGCTTAGAATGGAATATCTGTTTTACAGACTGGCAATCCCTGAATCACACGCACGCCACCCACTAGGCTATATAGCTGACCGTTGCCATACATGGGCTGAGCCCACACACACACACCACCTACGTACATGGGCCGAGCCCAGGTCGTTGCACTCCCCTCCTCTTAAGGAACAGCTCGACCCCGGCTGTTCATCATCAGAGCGTTGTTGGCGTCGTCATGGCTGTGGACCATTCCCAGGTCGCCATTTTCACTGGCAGACCACTCCAGGCGATCTTCCATTGCGTGCGGGTATGGCCTCCCACACGAACCAGGCGTGACTGCAGAATTTGAGCAGGTTTGGACAGCTTGTCGCCTAACAGAAACAGTGAATCAGAGGCTTCTGTGTCAGGAGCAGGTGGAGTTGCTGGTTTGAGTAAAGAGACGTGCACCACTGGGTGTATTTTACTAGCTGCTGGTAAGGCCAATCGGTATGCCACGGCTCCCACTCTTGCAGTGATCTGATATGGTCCAAAATATTTGAATCCCAACTTGTGATTGGAGCGTCTGTTGACCGTTTGTTGTGCATAAGGCTGTAGTTTCAGAAATGCCCAATCGCCCACCTGAAATTCTCTGTCAGAGCGATGCTGATCTTCTTGTTGTTTCATTCGTTGCTGAGCTCGGAGGAGGTGTTCTCGGATCAATCCTTGCATTAAGTTCCGTTCAGCCATCCAGCCAGACAGATCAGAGGCCAAGTTACTCTGAAGATTAGCGATTCCCAGATGTCTTGGTTGATACCCATAGAGCACCTGAAACGGTGTTGTTCCCAGGGCTGAGTGGTAGTTAGTGTTATACCAATATTCAGCCTGAGGTAGCCAATATGCCCATTTCTTAGGAGTAGAGTGCACAAGGCATCTGAGGAAGGTCTCCAGACACTGGTTGAGTTTCTCAGTCTGCCCATCTGTCTGTGGGTGGTTGGCAGTGCTCATGTTCATCTTGGTGTCTGTAATCTTGCATAAATCCTGCCATATGTTGCTGGTAAAGATGGGGTCTCTGTCAGTGATCAACACTTGAGGCAGTCCATGTAGCTTATATATGTGATCCACATACAGCTGTGCCACTTGAAGAGCAGTGAATGGATGGCACAGAGGAATGAAGTGCCCATATTTGCTAAATTTGTCAATGACCACCAGTATTGTATCATAATTTTTGCTTTTGGGGAGTCCACCAATAAAATCCATACTGACCACATTCCAAGCTTCCTTAGGGACAGGTAGAGGACTTAACAGCCCTGGCTTTTTGATATGTTCAGCTTTTGCTTGCTTGCACACCACACAGGCCTGTACATAACTTTGGATGTCTTGCTTCATTGCTGGCCATGCAAACAATCCTTTGATGCGTTGGTATGTGCCCTGGAATCCTGAATGTCCTCCCACTCCACTGTCATGCAAGGAAAGCATGATAGCTTGATGTGCTTCTTTGTTATGACCTAACCAGATTCTGTCCTTGTATCTGATCACCCCTTGATGCAAGGTATGGCCCTTATCGTTGGTCCCAGTAAGAGCAAGTTCTTGTAACAATTCTTTATCAGTTTCATGTTGCTGGTAGCCTTGGGTAACAGTGGACAGCCATTTAGGTGTACAAAAGGAGATAGCAGATAGTTCCATTGGGGCAGGTGTTCTTGAGAGTGCATCAGCTGCAGCATTTTCCATTCCTTTCTTGTATGTTATTTTGTATTGCAGTCCTAACAATTTGAGAAAAGCTTTCTGTTGCATAGGCCCACTGAGTTTTTGCTCCTGAAGATGAGTCAAACTTTGGTGATCTGTAGCTATTGTGAAAGGAGCATGCTGTAGGTAGGGTTTCCATTTTTCTACTGCTAGCAAAACGGCTAAACACTCCTTCTCATAAGTAGAAAGGCCTTGAGCTTTGGGTCCCAATGCCTTACTCAGATAAGCCAAGGGATGGCCATCCTGGACCAGCACAGCTCCAATGCCCTGATTACTTGCATCAGTTTCAATAAGGAAGTGTTTGTTGAAATCTGGTAGTGCCAACACTGGGGCTTGAGCTAGTGCTGATTTCAGGTGCTGAAAAGCAGCTTCATGTGTTGGTGTCCAAGAAAACAGGGTATCTTTCTTCAAAAGATCAGACAGACACTTGCTGATAATGCCATAATTCTTAATGAATTTTCTGTAATACCCTGTGAGTCCCAAAAATCCTCTGATGTCTCTGGCACAAGTAGGTGTGGGCCAGCTTTGCACAGCACTAATTTTAGTTGGGTCAGTTTGCACTCCTTTTCCACTGATAATATGCCCAATGTACTCCAGTTCTGTCTGAGCAAATGAACACTTGCTAAGTTTTACATAGAGCTGGTTGTCTTGTAAAATGGTGAACACTTGTGTGAGATGATCAAGGTGTGTTTGCCAATCTGGACTGTAGATCAGGATGTCATCCATAAAAATCAGCACACAGTGTCTCAACAAATGTGAAAACAGTTCATTCATAGCAGCCTGAAAGGTGGCAGGGGCATTTGTAAGGCCAAATGGCATAACTTTGAACTCATATAAACCATGGTGGGTTTTGAAAGCTGTTTTATATTCCTCTCCTTCCACCACTCTGATTTGATGATACCCTGCTCTTAAATCCAGTTTAGTAAAAAATGTGGCCCCAGCCAACTCATCTAACAGTTCATCCACCACTGGCATAGGGTATTTATGTGGTACAGTGACAGTATTTAACATCCTGTAATCCACACAAAAACGCCAAGTTCCATCCTTCTTCCTGACCAACAGAACTGGAGAAGCAAATGGACTAGTGCTCTGTTGAATTACTCCTTGCTCCAGCATAGTGGTTACCTGTTTCTCAATCTCATTCTTTTGCATAGGATTATATCTGTATGGCTTGACATTAACTGGTTTTGTTCCAGGCAGAAGGGGAATCTGATGGTCAAAAGATCTGTGAGGTGGCAGTTTGTCTGGTTCATTGAAAACTTGCTTGTGTCTGTCTAAGATTTCCTGCACTGATGGGGGAATGAGCTGGTCATGGTCAGGCTTTTCCACAATATGGTTGAGCTGAATGACTTGTTCCACAGCACCAGTGTTGAGTAGACCTTGTAAATGTTTTCCAGTAATGCCACTGCATGAGGTCAGTTTTTCCTTAATGCCCCTTAAAGTGATTCTGGTGCCCTGATATTTAAACCTCATCACTTTCTTTCTCCAATCCACCCACATTGGACTCATTGTTTCCAACCATTGCATTCCTAGAATGATATCATAAGTACCCAGGGGTAGTACTTTCAGGGATGTGTTGAAAGTGTTACCCTGACAGAACCACTGAAGATGGGGAACTTGTTTGTTGCAATTGAGCATTCCTCCATCTGCCACTGTGACTTTGGCAGCTGGGATTTCATCCACTGGGCACTGCAGTTGCTTCACCAAATCTGCATTGATGAAATTGGTAGAACTGCCAGAGTCAACCAAAATCAGTAATTGTCTCTTGCCTACCATTCCTTGTAGTCTAATACTGTCCTTGGATGTTGTGCCTTGAGCTGCATTCACAGAGAGTTTCATGAAGGCATCCTCAGCAGTCTCCTTTTGTGCAACTGGTTGTTCTCTTTGTTGTTCAGTCTCAGAATCACTGTCAGATAGTTCAGATATCTGCAGAGCTTCAATTAGCTCCTCTAACACATGAAGTTGCACTGTGGTGGGGCATTTGTGGCCTGGTCCATACTTCTCTCCACATTTGAAGCATTCTCCTCTTGCTCTTCTTTGTGCTCTGAGACTGTCAACTCTGTCTGGTGCTCTGATATGTGTGTCAGGTGGTTTATCTTGTGCTGGAGCTGCTCCCATTAAGCCTTGATGCACATAGGTCTTTGTATTTGCTCTGTTTTCCCATCTCTTGCTGTATCTAGATGTATCCTCAGCTAGCAAGGCCTCCTGTGTTTGAGCTAGAGAATAAGCCACATCCACAGAGTTGGGTTGCTGTAATTTGATCGGGGCACGGATTGCTGGTTTGAGACCCTGAATGAATCTGTTGATGAAAAATGTCTCATCATACGAGTGATTGTACACCAGCATCTTGTGCATGTTCTCCTCGAAGACACGAGCATATTCGTCAACTGAGTCAGTTTGCTTGAGTGAGAAGAACAGATCAATGGCCCTGGAGTACTTATCCTTGTTGAACTTGCTGTTAACTGCAACACACAGAGCCGCCCAACTGTCAATGGTGTGCATTGCTTCATACGTCTGTAGCCAGAGCGCTGCATTTCCAGCAAAATGCATCGTTGCAAAATCAACCCATAACTCTGGCTGGACGTTGTACATACGGAAGTATTTCTCGCACTGCTTCTTCCACCACTTGGGGTTGTCCCCATCAAATCGGGGAAACTCTGAACGAGGTATGCGAGCAGAGTATTTGCTCAGAGTGCGTGGGAACTGAGAAACTGGGGAACCAGCAAATTCATCGTTGTCGTCTGACAGATCTTCCTGATAGAGGCCTGGAGTTCTGGAATTCTCACCGCGATATTGCTGCTGCTGCTGGGAACCTGCTGGCCGATCGGGTCGTCTCTCTGGTGGGCGCGTTGTGAGCGGTGGCATGGACGGGCCGGTGCTCGGCGGCTGCTCCAGCGACTCAACGCGGCGCGCCACGCCGTCCAGTGATTTCCGCATCTCTGTTATCGCTGCATCCAGGGATGATTGCGCCATAAGTACCCTTCTGAGCGTGCCGTCTGTACGGGCCAGCGAGGTCGTGGTGGTAGAGGCGAGCGCATCGAACGCCTTGGACGTTGAGGACGCGTACTTGTCGATGGAGTCCTGAAGGCCATCCACTCGCGCCGCCGTCGCCGTTGCGGCATCGGAGACCGCCTTGCTCTGCAGAATTGTGTCCTGGACCAGCTTCTGCAGATCTGCCAGGGAGAGCTCCGCTGCTCCCATGCGTGCGGTCAGCGATGGCTTGCTCGAACGCGCTGTTGGATCCTTCGGATCGACTCACCCTGACGCAGGTACACCGAAGTGTTTTGCGCAGAATCACCCGAGGGGATCTGCACCTTTTGCCAGGAATTACGAGCGAAACCAGACGGATTGATGAGATGCAGATGAAAAATTCGGCCGCGGAAGAGGATCGATACAAGCTCTGAGTACCAAATGCTACGTTCCCGTAGCACCTCCCTGCGTCGCGCCGGGATCTGGTCACTCGAGATCACAGAGAAGACGTGGGGAGGAAGAAGAAACCACTCCAGGAGGAGGAAGAAAGCTTAGAATGGAATATCTGTTTTACAGACTGGCAATCCCTGAATCACACGCACGCCACCCACTAGGCTATATAGCTGACCGTTGCCATACATGGGCTGAGCCCACACACACACACCACCTACGTACATGGGCCGAGCCCAGGTCGTTGCAGAGATACACAAATGAGCAGCTTATGTTCACTTTTTCAGACAACTGTTCGTAATTACACCCCCTGCACCTTAGAAACATAGGGAACGTACACCAATATATATTGGTATCCAACGCTGCTCTGCTCTGTTGGGTGAAGATTATATGGCTCTTGTAAGTTTGGGATGAGAAGGTAATATCATAGAATCATATTAAATTTTCTACTTGATACTTCAAATTCATTGATAATGCTATTTATTTCTGTTCTAATTGTAGCATTTTTCACCCCATATCAATCGATAAGAACAAGGAATGGCATATCAGGCATGTTCTAACTTGAATTTTCCCTTTCATGTTTGATCTTATCTTCCAGAGACTTTTTTGTGTTGATGATAGTTGTAGCAAAACTAATTATGAAGTGCATGGTGTCTTCTATTACTATTATATTGACCCTTTAGCAAAAATGGATAGGATGTTGATAGTCCATTTGCGTGAATGCTCACAGGGTGAGATGTATTCCTCCTTGACTGGTATGGTACGCAACCACACAAGCTGATCGGAAGACGACGTGCACGACAGCTGGGATCCCTATGTGACCTCAGGAGTCACATAGACGGACTGCGGGCCCAATGTGCATGCAAATGGTACGTGAAGATGGCAATCCGTCCTCGGCAATGTTTTTAAAGCCAGTCAGCCCGAAACATGAGATTTTTTCTCCCGTTGCAACGCACGGACATATTTGCTAGTAATTCTTATAGTTCATTTCATTCAAAATAATCTAGTTTTTATAAGAAAGCTAATATATTTTAAGATTCATGGAATTGTGCGTTGTAAGGCATAAAGTAAAAAACAAATCATGTAGAAAAACATTTGGGCAAATCTGATACGGAAGATTCTAGAACAAATAAGAAGTGCTTGTGTTTTGAGGTTTGTGCATTATGCTTAAGTCCAACCATAAAGTCTTCTAGATTGTACATGTGGCAAAATCTGGTGAAATCTAGATGATATCCAGCGGCCAGTGGTGCTCAAATTTGCCAGATCTGCACCATCGGATTGGCCTCATCCAACGACCATCTTTCAAAGTTAAAGTTATCTGCACACTATAAAAAAATATAGTAAATATATATAGGGGTATAGATATAGATATGTGATGCCAAAGCCATCCATCATCTCCAATTAGAATAGTGTGTCCATGAACGGATGCAATGTGGCCAAACGATGTCTGCCATCGGTATCTCAAATTCAAACCAATCTGACCTTGTTCGTGTATACATTGCAACATGCTCGTTTCCAAACCACACCGCGTAGATCTCCGTTATATTCATGCATGCATGGGTTTGAAACATCATGATCTCTTATTCAAATATTTGAATTCAACTTTACATTGATTATGACCTCACCTAGTCTTTTACACCGACACCTAGTCTTTTACACCGACACATTGGTCTTCTCTTTATAATTGTACCACTAACTTTCTCTCGTGCATGCATGCACACACACTACCAGTCGGCATTATCCATCTCACACATGCAATCTTTTTCTTCAGGTCGGTCTCCCATGAAGGCACACACACATCCCCCTCTCCATCATATCGGGCATTCTTTATCTCTCACATGCATGCGCAACGATCGACGTTCCTCTATGTGTGTGTGTGTGTATAGCTAGGTTTTTCATAGTTTTCCACATATAAGCCGATCAATCTATATATCTAGTGAGGTCTCACCATCTTTCCCACGTCCACATCGATCAATCTATACCTCTTTATATAGGATTACATATATAGCTAATATACCCACATTAATTAAATATCCAACGCCCCCTATCATCATCCATGCCTTCCGCTTCATCTCTCAAACGCGCGCACAATGGCGAAGACAGGGGGCAACAAGGGCCCTGCCCCCCCCCCTAACATCACTATATATCGAGGCTAATATGAATGTGATCATTAGACAATTGCTGGTAAAAATGATTTAAGTTGATGAATTGGCCCTCCTCGTAAAGGATTAGCAATGCTTGGCCCCCTAGCTCATGGGACATTTTTCATGGCTCCGCCACTGCGTGCAACAGCGCACGTTCTCGCCCCCTCTCTCTAAATATCGATCTCACAGTTGTGCACTCCTTCATAGTCTCCCTCCACTCGGCCCCTCGCACCATCTTCTAGCCCCTCACCGGATTTTGCCACATGTACAATCTAGCAGACTCCATGGTTGAACTTAAGCATAATGCACAAATCTCAAAACAACAGTGGTTCTCCTTTGTTTTAGAATGTTCCGTACCATAACTGCCCAAAAAAAATTCTAGTTGAATTGCCATTATTTGTTTTTACTTTATGCTTTACAACGCACAATTCCATGAATCATAAAATGGATTAAGGGCTTCTTTGATTCAAAGGATTCTCGAAGGAATTTTGGAGGATTCTAATCCTTAGGAATTTTTCCTATCTTGGTTGTTTGATTCGTAGGATTGTAAACCATAGGAACTTTTCCATATGATTCATTTGCACTAGATTTCATAGGAAACATCCCATCCACTCAAACCTCTTTGAAAGAATTCTGCATTTTTTATGCACAATCAAACACTCGTAGCATCCTGTAGGATTCAAGACGACATTCCACTCTAATCCCATGTTCCTCCTACTCCTGCATTTTGGAAATCCTACGAATCAAAGAGGCCCTAGGTTTTTTATAAAAACTAATTGATTTTGAATTAGATGAAATATAAGAATTAAACGAAGGTCTACATGAGGCATATATAACTCTGAGCTTACATGCTACAGTGTCAGGACCCCGATCGTAAGTAACACCGATCTAGCTGTAACACGTCATATCACTTTGCGACCTCACGCACGGTAACCCCACGGGTGCCACCTTACCTGGCCCGGGACCGTTTGCGCATTTTGGCACACGTATATGACAGTGTCGCTAGCATCCATATGACAGAGAACCCGGGCCGACATGGCTAGTTATAAACCAAAAGTGGCACTAGATTACAGAGACAGACATCCATGACCCAGCAACGAACGTGCCGGTCATCAAAGTAAGAACCCAAGTCGTAGCAAGCTACATGGACTTAAAGGAACAACGTGTGACATTTCCCCTAAGGGACAGACACAGGAACGAAGAAGGACACATGCCGGCCAGCCTACGTGTTCCGAGAAGTAGCAAGCTACCAAGGCTCATTGGAATCACTAGGAGGCATTTCCCTGTAAGGTAGGCTACCAAAGGCAAACAACTAGGTGTCGGATCCCACACATACCAAGCATTTCAACCATACACACAATATGCTCAATATGTGCAAATACAACATTGCATCACAACAGAACTATATGACTCAAAGTACTTTATTTAAGAGGCTCCAAGAGCCATACATAACATATCCATACAGGTAGGGGTCACATGACCCAACACTCAAGTCATACAGTCATACAAGCACAAGCGGAAGCTACATGTCTCAGTACAGACAACTTAGAAAATAAAACAGGCTTGGTGAAGCCTGACTGTCTACAAGGCCCTTCACAAGCTCCAGATCTCCGTCTGGGTGTCAAGCTACTCGTCGACGTCAACGTCTATATAGAACCCATCAGCAGGGGCAGGGTTCTCCTCTGCAACAGTTATTAAGCAAAAATGAGTACAAAGGTACTCAGCAAGTCTTACCACAGAACCTATCATACGTGCAACATTATCAAGGGGGTAGTGGAGTTCATAGCAGAAAGCCAGCTTTGACTCTTGGCTAACCTATACTACAACTCTCAACGGATTGCAAGATGTTATTACGAACACGAGTCCTCTACTCACCATAATAATACACTACCGAGGATCCTCTTCCGTCATCCTACGGAAGGGCCATCCACGGCACTCACACTTATCTTGAGGCTTTTAGTAGTATCCATCAACTTGTCTATGAACTGTAAGAGTAACCAAGTACTCCGTACCGCGAACAACGGCTATTCGAATAGATTGATAACCCTGCACGGGTGTACTTCTTCACACATGTTTTCACCACTTAGCGTCTGCACACGACATGTGCTCGGCAGACTTCAAACGAAAGCCGACGTGGGTGTAGACCACGACCTAACCAACCACTCAAGTCTCTCGTCCAGGTTTATCGCCTATTTGGGTTCCATCCGTGGGGAGATCCGGCCGGGGTGTCGCTCACGGCCCCAAACGATGTGTACAGGGTTCCCGAGTCACCAAACGGGCAACCGGTACACCGTGCCATGTACCTGTCGCATCACAACCCACCCCGAGGGTCAGCGCTGTGCACAACCTCCAGTAAACTACAAACACCAGAAACTAGTTACAACTCCTGGACAGAGAACATGGCAGTCGATAAGTCGAGCGGGGTCATATTTCAGGGCCCAATGTGTGGTAGTAACTGTAACTTGAATCACACACACAGATCTCGGGTCCTATGGACGATTCCAATGAAACAACCCACCACGTACTCCTACATGGCCTTTCATCGATACCTTTACCATGCATATTCCGCACTTCCTTCTCTTTATCGGTATGATCATTTCACTCTGATCCATCACCCAGATGAACCAGACCTGACACAACTCTAAGCATAGCAGGCAACATAAACAAATAGCATGGTGGATCACACATCACATGGCTCAATCAACTCCTACACATGCTAGTGGGTTTCAACTATTTACTGTGGCAATGACAGGTCATGCAAGGGAATAGGGTTCAACTACCGCAGCAAGTAGCAGTTCACACGCTGTTGCCTTAATGCAGTAAAAGAGAGCAGGAGCGAGGAGATTGGGTTTTATCGGAATGATCAATGATTGCTTGCCTGACAAAGTGGTTGTCGGGTACTGCTCTTCAGCTGGATACGCAGCAGTATCCTCGGGAGCAGGACCTAACACGAAGAATACCGGCGATACAATCATTAAACAAACAAATGCAACAATATGATGCATGCTCATGACATGGCAAGATGCATGTGTTTTGGCTAATGCAACTAAAACCAGAAGGGTTTGAGCCTATTTGAATCAAAGATTCAAATTGGAATTCAAACTATTATTTAATTAAATGCATTATCATGTTTTAATGTATACAGCAAGGTTAACTTGCTCAAACATGCGTGAAACTAGTGCCATTGGAAAGATTGGATTTTTCTAATCATTTTTCATATATAAATTATTTCCATCTGAGCTACGGTTGATTTTATATGATTTTTAGAAGTTTTGGGTATTTTCCGAAATTCATAAATCATTTAAGATTTAATTAAATTCCAGAAGCTCTTTACTGCGTCAGCATGACCTCATGCTGACGTCAGCAGGTCAACAGGAGCTGGTCCAGGTCAAACATGACATGTGGGCCCGGCATGTCAGTGTCATAGCTAAATAACAAAGTTAATTAGTGTTAAGCTAAAGACTAATTAGCTGTCAGTGGGGTCTGGGCCCACGGTCAGTGACTAAACTAATTAACTAATTTAATTAACATTTATTTAATTAAACTAGCTAATTAGTGGAGGGGTGGCCCACGCGTCAGCGACCTAGGGGTGGTCAACCCCCCGGTCAAACGAGTCAAACTCGTCGGCGAAGTGACGCCGGCGAGGCCAGACACGGCGGCGTGCTTCGGAAAACGTCCACAGGGCTCGGTTCGAGCCGCGGTTGGGCGCGTTGGAGAGCCCTTGCCGAAGCGCGGCGAACGGTGGTGGTCGCCGGGCCTGTGGTGGCCGGAGACGACGGCAACGAGCTCGACAGCGGCGGCCGGCGTTCGGGCGTGTGTGGAGACGCAGCTACGGTGGACTAGGCGAGGCGTGCGTTCTACCTAGCTCGTCTACGTGTTGCGGCGAGCGAGATGGACATGTGCCAGTGACCAAATGGTCACCTGAGCATCGCCGGCGGCAAGCACGGCGGCGGTGAGTTTCGGTGATCAACGGAGCAGCAGCTACACGGCGCAAACGAAGCAGAGGAAGGAGGGATTCGGCGTAGTAGCTCACAGCGGTGCTAGCGAGCTCGACGGAGGGGTCGGGGACGCTCTGCAGCTTCTTAATCGACGGCGAGGTGCTCCGGCGATCCGAGGTTGGGGACGACGGCGTGAAGGCGTTGCAGGGCTCCCATTGATCCGTGGCTCAGCGAGGAGCTAGAGGGCGTCGCGGCGAACCTTCTGGACATGCTCACGGGACGAGGGGGAGGCTCTAGGTGCGGCAACGGCAAGCGGCGGCGACGGGCGGCTCGGTGGTGAGAGGGGAGAGAGCCAAGGGAAGGCGATGAGGACGAGGGGAAATGAGAGAGAGGTTGGGACAGCTGCGTGGCGACGCATGGAGGCGTCCAGGCCGTCGGGGAGGCAGGCAAGCAGGGTGGAGGTGGCCGAGCGCGTGCCGGCGCGCGGTGGCCATGCGCGCTGCCTTCTGGCGCGAGGAGGAAGGCGATAGAAACGGGGCTGGTGGGCTGGGCCGGCCTGCAACAGTGCTGGGCTCAGGTAAGTTCTTTCTCTCTCTTTCTTTTTTCCTATTTCTTTTTTGTTTTATTTCTTTTGCAACTTTGTTTAATTAATAAAAATGCCAGAACATTTTTATAACTCATAAAACTAGTCATGTCCACTTTATATAATATGAGCAGTATGGAACATTATAGTTTATGATTATTTGAGCATTTAAAATATTTTATAGCATTTAAATGCCCAAATACAAATACCATATGATTTAATATAAAGACCTTAGAGGTCCTAGAAAATTGTGCACCATTTTTGGCAGAGGTTTAGGACCAAGGCAGAAATGATGAACATTTTTGAAGGGCATTTTGGGTACATTGGAAAAGGTTTTTATCAAACCCTAGTTGTTAGGAAAGGGGTGCTGGGGTTTCTGTCATTCCCATTTCAAGTTTCTTTGATAAGTAAACATGATGCACACTCTAGCTAGCCCTAATGCAAGTGCTAAACTAGGGATGTGACAACTCACCCCCACTTAAAAGAATCGCGTCCCGAGATTCGGGTTCCTCCGGAAAGAGGGTGGGGTACTCAAGTCGAAGACGATCCTTCCTTTCCCAAGTAGCTTCACTCTCGGAATGATGTGACCATTGAACCTTGAGAAACTTGATATTATGGCGTCGAGTGGTGCGCTCGGTTTGATCAAGAATACGAACGGGGTATTCTCGATATGTGAGATTGTCCTGGAGATCAAGCGTTTCGTGGTCCACTCCGCGGATAGGATCCAAGAAGCAACGCCTGAGTTGAGAAACGTGGAACACGTCATGAACTCTGGATAGGTGTGGAGGTAGTTCCAATTGGTAGGCAACTTCTCCTCGTTTGGCAAGAATGCGAAAAGGACCGATGTAACGAGGGTCCAATTTGCCTTTGATACCGAAGCGATGGGTTCCCTTAAGAGGAGTAACCCAAAGGTAAGCCTTATCGCCGACTTCAAAAGTCACAGCCTTATGATGACTATCATATTGGCTCTTCTGGCGAGACTGGGCTGTTTTCAATTTCTCACGAACGATGCGAACTTGCTCTTCTGCTTCCTGAATCATATCCGGGCCAAAGAATTGTCTTTCCCTGGTTTCTAACCAGTTAAGAGGTGTTCGACATCATCGTCCATATAGAACTTCGAAGGGAGCTTTACCCAGGCTGGCTTGATAACTATTGTTATAAGCAAATTCGGCAAATGGGAGACACTTTTCCCATTCCATACCGAAAGAAATGACAGAGGCTCGAAGCATGTCTTCCAGAATTTGATTGACTCGTTCCACTTGACCACTTGACTGCGGATGGAAGGCAGTACTGAAGGAGAGATGAGTTCCCATAGCATTCTGGAAACTTTCCCAAAATCGTGAGGTAAAAAGACTTCCACAGTCTGAGTTGATCTCCAACGGCACACCATGAAGTGATACTATCCGAGAGACATACAAGTCTGCTAGCTGGCTAGCGGTAATACTCTCTCGAACAGGCAGGAAATGAGCTACTTTAGAGAGGCGGTCGATAACGACGAAGATAGCATTATTCCCTTTCCTGGTCCTGGGAAACCCAGTAATGAAGTCCATACCGACTTTGTCCCATTTCCATTCAGGAAGCTAAAGGTTGAAGGGTGCCAGCAGGCCGTTGATGCTCTGCTTTGACTCGACGACAAACGTCGCAGTTAGCAATGAATTGAGCGATTTCTGTCTTCATCCTAGTCCACTAGAATCTCTGACGTAGGTCCTGATACATTTTGGTACTACCGGGATGAATTGTGAGAGGAGATTCATGAGCCTCCTTAAGGATTAACTGTCGTAGATGGTGGTTCTTGGGAACCACTACACTGTTCTCAAAGAAAACAACACCTCGATCATCCATAGAGAAACTTTTAGCGAGTCCGCTAGCAATGCTCTCTTGGAGTCGGGATATACCTTTATCACGCTTCTGGGAAGCTATAACTTGATCCATAAGGGTAGGTTTCGCCACCAAGGTGGAAAGGAATCCTCGAGGAACAATGTGAAGGTTAAGCTTACGAAATTCCTCGTGGAGAAGTGGTTGCCCTTGTTGTAACATTAAGTTGTTACAATAAGATTTACGACTTAGTGCATCAGCCATGACATTGGCCTTTCCAGGGGTGTAAGTGATTCCTAAGTCGTAATCTGTGAGCAACTCGACCCAACGTCTTTGCCTGAGATTTAGATCCGGTTGGGTGAAGATGTACTTCAAACTTTGATGATCAGTGAAGATTTCACAGCGATTACCAAGAAGGTAATGTCGCCATGTTTTGAGTGCATGGACTACAGCTGCAAGCTCTAGATCATGAGTAGGATAGTTATCCTCATGTGGACGCAACTGTCGAGATGCGTATGCAATCACTTGACGATCTTGCATGAGTATGCAACCTAGTCCTTGTCGCGAGGCGTCGCAATAGATTATAAAATCCTTGGAAAAGTCTGGTGGTACCAGTACAGGTGCAGATGTCAGGCGTCCTTTCAGTTCCTGAAAACTGGACTCGCATTGTGGGGTCCACTCAAACTTTTTATCTTTCTTGAGGAGTTCGGTTAGAGGTTTAGCAACCTTGGAGAAATTCTCGACGAAGCGTCGGCAATAGCTTGCTAAGCCAAGAAAATGTTGGGGAATGTAGTATTTTAAAATTTTCCTACGATCACGCAAGATCTATCTACCAGATGCATAGCAATGAGAGGGAAGAGTGTGTCTACGTACCCTCGTAGACCGGAAGCGGAAGCGTCAAGTGACGCGGTTGATGTAGTCGAACTTCTTCGCGATTCAACCGATCAAGCACCGAACGTACGGCACCTCCGCGTTCAGCACACGTTCAGCTTGATGACGTCCCACGAGCTCTTGATCCAGTTGAGCTTCACAGGAGAGTTTCGTCAGCACGACGGCGTGGTGACGGATATGATGTATCTACCGGCGCAGGGCTTCGCCTAAGCACTACAATGGTATGACCGAGGTGTGTTTCTGTGGAGGGGGGCACCGCACACGGCTGGAACAATTCAACTTGTGTGTCTTTGGGTGCCCCCCTGCCCCCGTATATAAAGGAGCAAGGGGGGAGGCCGGCCGGCCCTCCTATGGTGCGGCTAGGGTGCAATCCTACTAGGAATAGGATTGCAATCCTATTCCTAGTAGGAACTACCAAAGAAGGAAGAGAGGGAAAGGAAAAGAGGGAGAGGTGGCGCCCCCCCCCCCCCCCCAATCCTAGTCCAACTAGGATCCCTAGGTGGGGCGCCGGCCAGCCTCTATGGGCTGCCTCTCTCCTATCCTTAAGGCCCACTATGGACCATCCCCCCTCGTAGGGGGTTCCGGTAACCCCCTCCGGCAATCCCGTTAAATCCGAAACTTTTCCGGAACACTTCCGGTGTCCGAATATAGTCGTCCAATATATCAATCTTTATGTCTCGGACATTCCGAGACTCCTCGTCATGTCCGTGGTCTCATCCGGGACTCCGAACTACCTTCGGTACATCAAAACTCATAAACTCATAATACCGATCATCATCAAACGTTAAGCGTGCGGACCCTACGGGTTCGAGAACTATGTAGACATGACCGAGACTCATCTCCAGTCAATAACCAATAGCGGAACCTGGATGTTCATATTGGCTCCTACATATTCTACGAAGATCTTTTATCGGTCAAAACCGCATAACAACATACGTTGTTCCTTTTGTCATCGGTAGCTGTCTCTAATGCATAACCCCAAAAGCAATAATGGTAGATCGGTAAGAGACATCATCGATCGCACCATATCTAATAAAGTACGGTTATGACGTTCGGACACACAATTACACTGTGGTGTTCCAGGTGGCGTGAGTAGTGAAACTATTTCACATTGTTTTTACTGAAGGCCAAACTCGCTAACTCAAATATTTTACCTCTACGATCATATCATATAAACTCTTATTTTCTTGTTACGATGATTCTCCACTTCACTTTGAAATTCTTTGAACTTTTCAAATGTTTCAGACTTGTGCTTCATTAAGTAGATATACCCATATCTGCTCAAATCATCAGTGAAGGTCAGAAAATAACGATTCCCGCCGTGAGCTTCAACACTCATTGGTCTGCATACATCAGTATGTATGATTTCCAACAACTATGTTGCTCGCTCCACAGTTCCGGAGAACGGAGTTTTAGTCATCTTGCCCATGAGGCATGGTTCGCAAGCACCAAGTGATTCATAATCAAGTGATTTCAAAAAGTCCATCACTGTGGAGTTTCTTCATGCGCTTTACACCAATATGACCTAAACGGCAGTGCCACAAATAAGTTGCACTATCATTATTAACCTTGCATCTTTTGGCTTCAATATTATGAATATGTGTATCACACGATCGAGATCCAACAAACTATTTTCATTGGGTGTATGACCATAGAAGGTTTTATTCATGTAAACAGAACAACAATTATTCTCTAACTTACATGAATAACCGTATTGCAATAAACATGATCAAATCATATTCATGCTCAACACAAACACAAAATAACACTTATTTAGGTTCAACACTAATCCCGAAAGTATAGGGAGTGTGCGATGATGATCATATCAATCTTGGAACTGCTTCCAATACACATCGTCACTTCATCCTTTAACTAGTTTCTGTTCATTATGCAACTCCCATTTCGAGTTACTACTCTTTAGCAACTGAACCAGTATCAAATACCGAGGGGTTGCTATGAACACTAGTAAAATACACATCAATAATCTGTATATCAAATATACCTTTGTTCACTTTTCCATCCTTCTTATCCGCCAAGTATCTAGGGCAGTTCCACTTCCGGTGACCATTTCCTTTGCAGTAGAAGCACTTAGTTTCAGGCTTGAGTTTAGCTTTGGGTTTCTTCATGGGAGTGACAACTTGCTTGTCATTCTTCTTGAAGTTCCCCTTCTATCCCTTTGCCCTTTACTTGAAACAAGTGATCTTATTAACCATCAACACTTGATGTTCTTTCTTGATTTCTACCTTCGCCGATTTCAGCATTGCGAAGAGCTCGGGAATTACCTTCGTCATCCCTTGCATATTATAGTTCATCACGAAGTTCTACTAACTTGGTGATAGTGACTAGAGAACTTTGTCAATTACTATCTTATCTGGAAGATTAACTCCCACTTGATTCAAGTAATTGTAGTACCCAGACAATCTGAGCACATGCTCACTGGTTGAGCTATTCTCCTCCATCTTGTTGGCAAAGTACTGTCAGAAGTCTTATACCTCTCGACACGGGCATGAGTATGAAATACTAATTTCAACTCTTGGAACATCTCATATGCTCTGTGGCGTTCAAAACGTTTTTTGAAGTCCCGGTTATAAGCCGTAAAGCATGGTGCACTAAACTATCAAGTAGTCATCATACCGAGCTTTTGTCAAAACGTTCATAACGTCTACATCTGCTCCTGCAATAGGTCTGTCACCTAGCGGTGCATCAAGGACATATTTCTCTGTGCAGCAATGAGGATAATCCTCAGATCACGGAACAATTCCGCATCATTGCTACTAACATCTTTCAACTTTAGTTTTCTCTAGGAACATATAAAAAATAAACGGGGAGCAACATCGTGAGCTATTGATCTACAACATAGATATGCTAATACTACGAGGACTAAGTTCATGATAAATTAAAGTTCAATTTAATCATATTACTTAAGAACTCCCACTTAGATAGACATCCCTCTAGTCATCTAAATGACCACGTGATCCAAATCAACTAAACCATGTCCGATCATCACGTGAGATGGAGTAGTTTCAATGGTGAACATCTTATGTTGATCATATCTACTATATGATTCACGCTCGACCTTTCGGTCTCCAGTGTTCCGAGGCCATATCTGCATATGCCAGGCTCGTCAAGTTTAACCCGAGTATTCTGCGTGTGCAAAACTGGCTTACACCCATTGTATTTGAACGTAGAGCTTATCACACCCGATCATCACGTGGTGTTTCGGCACGACGAACTTTCACAACGGTGCATACTCAGGGAGAACACTTATACCTTGAAATTTAGTAAGGGATCATCTTATAATGCTACCGTCGTTCTAAGCAAAATAAGAAGCATAATAAGATAAACATCACATGCAATCAAAATATGTGACATGATATGGCCATCATCATCTTGTGCTTTTGATCTCCATCTCCAAAGCACCATCATGATCACCTTCGTCACCGGCGCGACACCTTGATCTCCACCGTAGCATCGTTGTCGTGTCGCCAACTATTGCTTCTACGACTATCGCTACCGCTTAGTGATAAAGTAAAGCAATTACATGGCAATTGCATTTCATACAATAAAGCGACAACCATATGGCTCCTGCCAGTTGCCGATAACATTACAAAACATGATCATCTCATACAAAACCGTATAACTCATCATGTCTTGACCATATCACATCACAACATGCCCTGCAAAAACAAGTTAGACGTCCTCTACTTTGTTGTTGCAAGTTTTACGTGGCTGCTACGGGCTTAGCAAGAACCGTTCTTACCTACGTATACAAAACCACAACGATGTTTCGTCAAGTATGTGCTGTTTTAACCTTCACAAGGACCGGGCGTAACCACACTTGATTCAGCTAAAGTGAGAGAGACAGACACCCGCCAGTCACCTTTAAGCAACGAGTGCTCGTAACGGTGAAACCAGTCTCGCGTAAGCGTACGCGTAATGTCGGTCCGGGCCGCTTCATCTCACAATACCGCCGAAGCAAAGTATGACATGCTGGTAAGCAGTATGACTAGTATCGCCCACAACTCATTGTGTTCTACTCGTGCATATCATCTACGCATAGACCTGGCTCTGATACCACTGTTGGGGAACGTAGTATTTTAAAATTTTCCTACGATCACGCAAGATCTATCTACCAGATGCATAGCAACGAGAGGGAAGAGTGTGTCTACGTACCCTCGTAGACCGGAAGCGGAAGCGTCAAGTGACGCGGTTGATGTAGTCGAACTTCTTCGCGATTCAACCGATCAAGCACCGAACGTACGGCACCTCCGCGTTCAGCACATGTTCAGCTTGATGACGTCCCACGAGCTCTTGATCCAGTTGAGCTTCACGGGAGAGTTTCGTCAGCACGACGGTGTGGTGACGGATATGATGTATCTACCGGCGCAGGGCTTCGCCTAAGCACTGCAACGGTATGACCGAGGTGTGTTTCTATGGAGGGGGGCACCGCACACGGCTGGAACAATTCAACTTGTGTGTCTTTGGGTGCCCCCCTGCCCCCGTATATAAAGGAGCAAGGGGGGAGGCCGGCCGGCCCTCCTATGGTGCGGCTAGGGTGCAATCCTACTAGGAATAGGATTGCAATCATATTCCTAGTAGGAACTACCAAAGAAGGAAGAGAGGGAAAGGAAAAGAGGGAGAGGTGGCGCCCCCCCCCCCCCAATCCTAGTCCAACTAGGATCCCTAGGTGGGGCGCCGGCCAGCCTCTATGGGCTGCCTCTCTCCTTTCCTTAAGGCCCACTATGGACCATCCCCCCTCGTAGGGGGTTCCGGTAACCCCCTCCGGCAATCCCGTTAAATCCGAAACTTTTTCGGAACACTTCCGGTGTCCGAATATAGTTGTCCAATATATCAATCTTTATGTCTCGGACATTCCGAGACTCCTCGTCATGTCCGTGATCTCATCCGGGACTCCAAACTACCTTCGGTACATCAAAACTCATAAACTCATAATACCGATCGTCATCAAACGTTAAGCGTGCGGACCCTACGGGTTCGAGAACTATGTAGACATGACCGAGACTCATCTCCGGTCAATAACCAATAGCGGAACCTGGATGTTCATATTGGCTCCTACATATTCTACGAAGATCTTTTATCGGTCAAAACCGCATAACAACATACGTTGTTCCTTTTGTCATCGGTATGTTACTTGCCCGAGATTCGATCGTCGGTATCTCCATACCTAGTTCAATCTCGTTACCGGCAAGTCTCTTTACTCGTTCCATAACACATCATCTCGTGACTAACTCATTAGTCTTTTGCTTGCAAGGCTTATTCTGATGTGTGTTACCGAGAGGGCCCAGAGATACCTCTCCGACACTCGGAGTGACAAATCCTAATCTTGATCTATGCCAACACCACGAATACTTTCGGAGACACCTGTAGAGCATCTTTATGATCACCCAGTTACGTTGTGACGTTTGATAGCACACAAGGTGTTCCTACGGTATTCGGGAGTTGCATAATCTCATAGTCATAGGAACATGTATAAGTCATGAAGAAAGCAATAGCAGTTAAACTAAACGATCATAGTGCTATGCTAACGGATGGGTCTTGTCCATCACATCATTCTCCTAATGATGTGATCCCGTTGATCAAATGACAACTCATGTCTATGGCTAGGAAACATAACCATCTTTGATCAATGAGCTAGTCTAGTAGAGGCATACTAGGGACATACTGTTTTGTCTATGTATTCACACATGTACTAAGTTTCCGGTTAATACAATTCTAGCATGAATAAAAGACATTTATCATGATATAAGGAAATATAAATAACAACTTTATTATTGCCTCTAGGGCATATTTCCTTCAGAAAACTCCTAACTTGCTTGACCGATTCAGGGGGAGTCCAATCAAGGACGGCTTGAACTCGCTCGGGATTGACAGCAATACCCTTGCCAGAGATCACATGGCCTAGATAGGTTACTTCCGGCAACCAAAATTCACATTTGGAGAATTTGGCATAAAGGCGGTGCTCTCGAAGTTTCGTCAATACCATCCTTAAATGCTCGGCATGATCTTCCTTGTTCTTGGAGTAAATGAGTATATCATCGAGGTATACCACGACGAATTTATCCAAGTACTCCATGAATATAGAATTCATTAACCGAGAAAAGGTAGCTGGGCATTGCTTAATCCGAAAGACATGACGGTGTACTCATATTGGCCATAACGAGTAACAAAAGCCGTTTTAGGAATGTCCCCGTTCTTGATTTTGATTTGATGGTAACCCAACCTCAAATCCATCTTAGAGAAGACTGAGGATCCAGCGAGCTGATCATACAGGTCGTTGATCCCGGGGAGCCGATACATGTTCTTTATGGTGACCAGATTGACAGGTCGGTAATCTACAACCATCCGCTCCGTTCCATCCTTCTTCATGACGAAGAGGACGGGGCAAGCCCAAGGGGAAGAACTAGGACGGATGAAACCTTTTTGCAAGGACTCATCGAGTTGTTTCTTAAGCTCAGCTAATTCTAGGGGTGCCATCTTATAAGGTCTCCTAGAGATTGGGACAGTTCCAGGGATAAGATCTATCACGAACTCGACATCTCTGTCAGGTGGAATTCCTGGCAGTTCTTCTGGAAAAACATCCGGAAAGTCACGGACTACCGGGATATCTTCGAGTTCTGGTAGAGGGCTGGCATTAAGAGAGTAAAGCTGATGCTCAGCCATTCGGGTCAAGACATTGACTATCTTGCTGGATGGACGTGTAAGTTGAACGGTCCTAGTATAGCAATCAATCTTGGCGTAATGAGTTGTCATCCAATCCATACCCAAAATGATGTTTATGTCCGAGGACTTGAGAGCGATTAGGGATGCTAGGAAAACAAGTCTATCGACAAGGATTTCATTTCCATGGCTTACCCTAGAGGTTTGCCACTTTGAACCAGGAGTTTGAATAACCATGGAAGTAGGCATGTCACAAAAAGTCATGTTGTGCATTCGAGCATAGCTCTCAGATATGAATGAATGTGATGCTCCAGTATCGAAAAGAACAGATGACGGATGGCAGTTAACGAGAAGCGTACCAAGAACGACGTTAGGATCCTCATAAGCTTCCTCAGCAGAGACGTAGTTGACATGACCACGTGCAGTGGGGATTGGCTTGACATAATTCACCTTACCGGTTGGCTTACCACGGCCAACGGGTTTTCCTGGTTGGTTCTGGGGACACTCACGCATGTAGTGTCCCGGTTCTCTGCACTTGAAGCAGGTCACAGTGCTAGTGCGTGGAGCAAAGTTGGAAGGTGGTCCTCCATAGGTCTTAGCAGGTGCAAACTGTTGAGTTGGGCGAGGCTCCTCATAGGATGGCCTCGGTGTGTACTTGGGTGGCAGAGCAGTGTTAGGAACCCACACACGGCGCTTGTGAGAGCCAGAGCCGGATGAGGAACCAAAGTCTCGAGTATGCTTGCATGTGGCCTCGAAGTCGGTCTGGCCCGTTTCAGCACTGATAGCCTTGTTTACCAACTTCTGGAAGGAAGTGCACTCGTGCAGACGTAGATCCCGGCGGAGTTCAGGGCTGAGTCCCTTGCGGAACCTCGCCTGCTTCTTGGCATCGGTGGATACTTCCTCAGGTGCATAGCGTGCCAAGTTGCCAAACTCGCGACTATAGCCATCTACAGTTAACCGGCCCTGGGTGAAATTGCAGAATTCCTCCCGCTTGCGATCCATGAGACCTTCCGGGATGTGATGTTCACGGAATGCCTCACTGAACTCAACCCAAGTACTGATTTGGCTAGCAGGACGCATAGCTTCAAAGTTTTCCCACCAAAGACTGGCAGGGCCCTCAAGATGGTAGGCGGCGTAGGTAACCTTGTCAGCTTCGGCCACACGGGAAGAGTGTAGCTTATGGGTGATACTACGTAGCCAGTCATCCGCATCCAGAGGTTCAGTGGAGTGATGGAACTTCGGTGGGCACATCTTTATAAAGTCATTGATTGACACCACGTCATTCCTCTGACGGAACCCAGTGTTCTGCTCTATGCGTTCCAGCAGACGGTTGGTCTCTCTCTTGTTCCGTTCTGCCTCGAGCATAACTTCCGCCAAGGAGGGTGGCTGGGGCAGATTCCCATCTCTAGCCCCACTAGCCTCACCCTGCTCCTGAGCAGCAGGAGTGTTGCGAGTGTTGACCATCCTAGGAAAACAAAACAACGGTTTAGACAAGGATGGCAAAAATTTGACATAGAAGTGCAGAATGTAATGGATGACACGGAATGCAGAGATGTTCATCCGTACGACATGGTAATATAGAAACTGCTATATATACACGAGTGGTCATACACACCATACATAGTTTAGTACAAGCCAAGGCTAAAGTACAACTACGGTGAAAGACGTTACATCCCATCAGAGGCATTCCAAGCTCCTATACATTATTTTACTACACCTCCGGAACTCAGTACACACTAAGTCATATTCCACAAGACGCGCAGGACTGTGGGAATACAACTACTACAATACTACTACTGCCACGGTCTAGCTCAGACATTCCCGTAGTAATCTTCGTAAAGATTACCACCGTAGCCTGGAAGTGGAACAGATGGATCTTGAAACTCGCGAGCACTCGAAGGCTGTGGACCATAGGGACATGGATGTGGCCTCGGTCCCGATGCTGGTGGTAACCGACGCCCACGTGGAGGTGTAATACCCCCAACGTCACGCTAATCCATGCGATCAGGCAGACGAGTCCGCACAGGGTACAAATCCCGCATGTCCAGATATCCGGCGTGCACAGCAGGTGCAAGCCGTGTCAAAGTAGTCCAGTGGGCGGCTCGAGTGTTATTCAGCTCCATTCGGAGGGCACGGACCTCACGGTCCCTATCCTCCAGCATCTGAACAGTAGTCTGAAGCAGTGGTGCTTCATGAGCAGCATCAGTATACAGACCAGTGTAGTAGCCTTCCTCTCCGGGAAGTGAGGCTCGCATGTAACAGAACTCAGTGTTCAGCAACAGGGCATGCCTAGCCCGGAGAATAGTCATCATCGAATAGGCGGCATCCTGCACTGGCATCTCGATGGTAACCCCAAGTCCATAAGACCAAAGGATGGGGTCGTTAGCTCCGGGATATGAGGGGTATATCCGGACTGTGCAGAAATACTGACTCTGATTGAAATCCCGGTATTGTTCCTCCACGGTGTACTCAGGATACCAGCGATAACCGGTCTCAGTCAGCACACGGACTAGCATGGCCGTGTGACCGGGCACATTAATGCACCGCGTCAAACGAACCACTTGGTGAGGGGTGCAGCCAGACATCTAAAACACGAGGTAATGCAAAGGCATTAGTGTTTCTGGAAGAAATCGGGCAGCATAACAACTGTAAATGCTCAAACAAAGATTTGAGACATCATACAAATGATAGCATAGCCACTCAACAATTCCATATCAAGGTTCCGGGTCCAACAATCATCATACTAAAAGGATAGAAACTAAACTGAGGCTTAAAACCAACAATCCTAAGAGTCTACGGATTAGTAACACGTGAACCTAGTAAGGATAAGAGGCCTAGTCCTAAATCCCCGTAGAAAGAATAGACTAACTCGGATCAGAAGGGCATAAGGTAAAGGAGTAAAAAGAGCCTTACGTTCCCTTCCACAATCAATTCCCCTACATATAACTAAGAATTTTTCTAGACTCAACATCGACCAGTTTGGCTTGAGAAACCTACAGGCAGTCCAGCTCTGATGCCAACGCTGTCAGGACCCCGATCCTAAGTCACACCGATCTAGCTGTAACACGTCATATCACTTTGCGACCTCACGCACGGTAACCCCACGGGTGCCACCTTACCTGGCCCGGGACCGTTTGCGCATTTTGGCACACGTATATGACAGTGTCGCTAGCATCCATATGACAGAGACCCCGGGCCGACATGGCTAGTTATAAACCAAAAGTGGCACTAGATTACAGAGACAGGCATCCATGACCCAGCAACGAACGTGTCGGTCATCAACGTAAGAACCCAAGTCGTAGCAAGCTACATGGACTTAAAGGAACAACATGTGACATTTCCCCTAAGGGACAGACACAGGAACGAAGAAGGACACATGCCGGCCAGCCTACGTGTTCCGAGCAGTAGCAAGCTACCAAGGCTCATTGGAATCACTAGGAGGCATTTCCCTGTAAGGTAGGCTACCAAAGGAAAACAACTAGGTGTCGGATCCCACACATACCAAGCATTTCAACCATACACACAATATGCTCAATATGTGCAAATACAACATTGCATCACAACAGAACTCTATGACTCAAAGTACTTTATTTAAGAGGCTCCAAGAGCCATACATAACATATCCATACAGGTAGGGGTCACATGACCCAACACTCAAGTCATACAGTCATACAAGCACAAGCGGAAGCTACATGTCTGAGTACAAACAACTTAGAAAATAAAACAGGCTTGGTGAAGCCTGACTATCTACAAGGCCCTTCACAAGCTCCAGATCTCTGTCTGGGTGTCAAGCTACTCGTCGACGTCAACGTTTATGTAGAACCCATCAGCAGGGGCAGGGTTCTCCTCTGCAACAGTTATTAAGCAAACATGAGTATAAAGGTACTCAGCAAGTCTTACCACAGAACCTATCATACATGCAACATTATCAAGGGGGTAGTGGAGTTCATAGCAGAAAGCCAGCTTTGACTCTTGGCTAACCTATACTACAACTCTCAACGGATTGCAAGATGTTATTACGAACACGAGTCCTCTACTCACCACAACAATACACTACCGAGGATCCTCTTCCGTCATCCTACGGAAGGGCCATCCACGGCACTCACACTTATCTTGAGGATTTTAGTAGTATCCATCAACTTGTCTATGAACTGTAAGAGTAACCAAGTAGTCCGTACCGCGAACAACGGCTATTCGAATAGATTGATAACCCTGCAGGGGTGTACTTCTTCACACATGTTTTCACCACTTAGGGTCTGCACACGACATGTGCTCGGCAGACTTCAAACGAAAGCCGACGTGGGTGTAGACCACGACCTAACCAACCACTCAAGTTTCTCGTCCAGGTTTATCGCCTATTTGGGTTCCATCCGTGGGGAGATCCGGCCGGGGTGTCGCTCACGGCCCCAAACGATGTGTACAGGGTTCCCGAGTCACCAAACGGGCAACCGGTACACCGTGCCACGTACCTGTCGCATCACAACCCACCCCGAGGGTCAGCGCTGTGCACGACCTCCAGTAAACTACAAACACCAGAAATTAGTTGCAACTCCTGGACAGAGAACATGGCAGTCGATAAGTCGAGCAGGGTCATATTTCAGGGCCCAATGTGTGGTAGTAACTCTAACTTGAATCACACACACAGATCTCGGGTCCTATGGACGATTCCAATGAAACAACCCACCACGTACTCCTACATGGCCTTTCATCGATACCTTTACCAAGCGTATTCCGCACTTCCTTCTCTTTATCGGTATGATCATTTCACTCTGATCCATCACCCAGATGAACCAAACCTGACACAACTCTAAGCATAGCAGGCAACATAAACAAATAGCATGGTGGATCACACATCACATGGCTCAATCAACTCCTACACATGCTACTGGGTTTCAACTATTTACTGTGGCAATGACAGGTCATGCAAGGGAATAGGGTCCAACTACCGCAGCAAGTAGCAGTTCACACGCTGTTGCCTTAATGCAGTAAAAGAGAGTAGGAGCGAGGAGATTGGGTTTGTATCGGAATGATCAATGATTGCTTGCCTGACAAAGTGGTTGTCGGGTACTGCTCTTCAGCTGGATACGCAGCAGTATCCTCGGGAGCAGGACCTAACACGAAGAATATCGGCGATACAATCATTAAACAAACAAATGCAACAATATGATGCATGCTCATGACATGGCAAGATGCATGTGTTTTGGCTAATGCAACTAAAACCAGAAGGGTTAGAGCCTATTTGAATCAAAGATTCAAATTGGAATTTAAACTATTATTTAATTAAATGCATTATCATGTTTTAATGTATACATCAAGGTTAACTTGCTCAAACATGCAGGAAACTAGTGCCATTGGAAAGATTGGATTTTTCTGATCATTTTTCATATATAAATGATTTCCATCTGAGCCACGGTTGATTTTATATGATTTTTAGAAGTTTTGGGTATTTTCTGAAATTCATAAATCATTTAAGATTTAAATTAAATTCCAGAAGCTCTTTACTGCGTCAGCATGACCTCATGCTGACGTCAGCAGGTCAACAGGAGCTGGTCCAGGTCAAACATGACATGTGGGCCCGGCATGTCAGTGTCATAGCTAAATAACAAAGTTAATTAGTGTTAAGCTAAAGACTAATTAGCTGTCAGTCGGGTCTGGGCCCACGGTAAGTGACTAAACTAATTAACTAATTTAATTAACATTTATTTAATTAAACTAGCTAATTAGGGGAGGGGTGGCCCACGCGTGAGCGACCCAGGGGTGGTCAACCCCCCGGTCAAACGAGTCAAACTCGCCGGCGAAGTGACGCCGGCGAGGCCAGACACGGCGGCGTGCTTCGGAAAACATCCACAGGGCTCGGTTCGAGCCGTGGTTGGGCGCGTTGGAGAGCCCTTGCCGAAGCACGTTGAACGGTGGTGGTCGCCGGGCCTGTGGTGGCCGGAGACGACGGGAACGAGCTCGACAGTGGCGGCCGGCGTTCGGGCGTGTGTGGAGACGCAGCTACGGTGGACTAGGCGAGGCATGCGTGGTACCTAGCTTGTCTACGTGCTACGGCGAGCGAGATGGACATGTGCCAGTGACCAAATGGTCACCGGAGCATCGCCAGCGGCAAGCACAGCGGTGGTGAGTTTCGGTGATCAACGGAGCAGCAGCTACACGGCGCAAACGAAGCAGAGGAAGGAGGGATTCGGCGTAGGAGCTCACAGCGGTGCTAGCGAGCTCGACGGAGGGGTCGAGGACGCTCTGCAGCTTCTTAATCGACGGCGAGGTGCTCCGGCGATCCGAGGTTGGGGACGACGGCGTGAAGGCGTTGCAGGGCTCCCGGCGATCTGTGGCTCAGCGAGGAGGTAGAGGGCGTCGCGGCGAACCTTCTGGACACGCTCACCGGACGAGGGGGAGGCTCTAGGTGCGGCAACGGCGAGCGGCGGTGGCGGGCGGCTCGGTGGTGAGAGGGGAGAGAGCCAGGGGAAGGCGATGAGGACGAGGGGAAATGAGAGAGAGGTCGGGGCAGCTGCGTGGCGACGCATGGAGGCGTCCAGGCCGTTGGGGAGGCAGGCAAGCAGGGTGGAGGTGGCCGGGCGCGTGCCGGCGCGCAGTGGCCATGCGCGCTGCCTTCTGGCGCGAGGAGGAAGGCGACATAAACGGGGCTGGTGGGCTGGGCCGACCTGCAACAGTGTTGGGCTCAGGTAAGTTCTTTCTCTCTCTTTCTTTTTTCCTATTTCTTTTCTGTTTCATTTCTTTTGCAACTTTGTTTAATTAATAAAAATGCCAGAACATTTTTATAACTCATAAAACTAGTCATGTCCACTGTATATAATATGAGCAGTATGGAACATTATAGTTTATGATTATTTGAGCATTTAAAATATTTTATAGCATTTAAATGCCCAAATACAAATACCATATGATTTAATCCAAAGACCTTAGAGGTCCTAGAAAATTGTGCACCATTTTTGGCAGAGGTTTAGGACCAAGGCAGAAATGATGAACATTTTTGAAGGGCATTTTGGGTACATTGGAAAAGGTTTTTATCAAACCCTAGTTGTTAGGAGAGGGGTGCTGGGGTTTCTGTCATTCCCATTTCAAGTTTCTTTGATAAGTAAACATGATGCACACTCTAGCTAGCCCTAATGCAAGTGCTAAACTAGGGATGTGACATACAGTGTGGTATTTATTTAAATTTGGTTGCAAAATCTAACCGTGCAATGCACGTTACCTTACTAGTACTTCGAGTATGTGCAAAACACAATGGTATGCTACACAGTGTCTCTCTTACAGTTCATGAAGTCACGTTGCACATGTGGAGGCGTTGTCGCGACATCCTTGTGTGGATTGATCACAGTGACATGCTGCTGGTTCCAAAAGAATGTACTCGTCCTCCCTGAGCCGCACTGGCGGTACATGCACGAAGCGAAGATGTGCACGCATGCCACGCATGCACTGATTCCCTCGCACGCACATGCGGGTACACGGGCGGACCCAATTTTGTAACAAGAGCCACCCCATGTGTTAATTTGATGCGTGTAAAGTCCTTTACTTCATCGATGGTCAATTAATACAGCGTATGCAAATTGAGTGGATGTGAGGGCGGAAGAAATACATTACTATCCACTGCGCGCATGCGAGTAGTTAAATAATGGGTTGCTAGTAGTACTTTCATTGGTCTCCTTCGTATTTTGTGCCAATTTTTGATAGTAACATAATATTTATGCATCTGATCAGTGTAGTCTACTTGAAATTTATGTTCCACTAAACTCATCGGGAGCCGTTTCGGGCCTCGAAACCAAAAACCATCAATTAATCTTTACCTTGTTCCCATCACATTCGAAAGTACTAGTGCTACAACTAAGTGCAAGCCTGCTCACACCTACCAGTACGTACCAAACCTGAACCTGTTCCATGCAGGTTTTAGTACTAGTGCTTGTACTTAGGTTATAAAAAGGGGAACTACCTAACCGAAAATTACTCTACATTCCTCCTCATAAGTCCTCCTTCTTCGTCCATCCTTGCCATGGCCGGTGTGCAGAGCTCTAGGTCGAGAACTACTCATAACAAGGGAGCGGCAACCATGGCTGCAGAAAAAAAAAGAGGGCTCGCCGCCACACAGAGACCTCGAAAATCTCTCACAGGCAGGCGATGGCTCCCAGGAGCGCCCGAGACGCGGAGGCGAACATGCCGAGCTGGCGGCACTAGAGTCGTTATCCCTCGACGGCATGCCCGATCAGCTCAATAAGCACCTCAATAAGCAGAAGGAGTTCATCCACGGCTTGGTGGAGCTACTAAAGGAGAGCCTCGATGACATGCCCGCTGAGCTCAATGAGCAGGGGGAGTTGACCGCTGGCTTAGTCATGTTGCTGAAGAAGAGCATTGCCTCGGAGAAGAAGGCGACCAGCAAAATCCTGCAACTTCAGCAGGACAAGGCGAAGCTCTGCCATGAGCTCGACCTGCTGGAGGAGGAGAACGCCAGCTGGAAGAAGCTGCATGAGAATAGTAGTTCCTCAATGAAGATGTTGCAGGCCCTCGTCATGGAACAGAAGGAGGAGTTGGCGAAGCTCCGCATCGAGCACCCAGCTGCTGTCAAGGTACGTAATGCGGCCGTGGAACAGATGATGAAGGCTCACGTCGAGAAATCCCGCATCATGGACACAGTGATGAAGATGGCGGAGGAGACGCGCAAGGTGATGGATGTCGTGGAGGCGATGAAGAAGCAGTTACGACTCTGCGGCCAGCAACCCTTCATGTAGTGAGATAAGTGCCCCAGACTTGTGTGTGCGTCTTCCTTCTTTTTTGGGGGTGATAATCCTCCTTCTTCTTTTGCTCCTGCGTTTCTTACTTTGCTTCGGGTGTTTCGCCCCACGTGTCACCTTCCCTGCGAGGCATGAATAGAACAATGCTAAGGCCATGTTCGGATCATGGGGTTAGAGCTAGTTTGGGTTAGTTGGGGGCTTAAATAACCCAAAAGTATCCAAACAGGTAGGGTTAGAGTGGGTTAGTTCCATCTAACCCAACTATCCTGGTGGAGAGGTGATTATTTGAGTTAGAGTGGGTTAGAAAATAACTCTAACTCTAACTGTGTTAGAGTATCCAAACAGGGCCTAAAAATGAGATAACTAGCAAATTAGATCATTCTTTATCGCCAATAGAATAATGCCTCTTGCTAGTAATATATAATAAGAGTAGAGAGTAGAGGATATGGCACTGAGTTGCCGTGTTTCGTGCTCCTCCATCGTACTCCAGTGGAAAACTTGAGTATACCGCACGGTTCTTTGCTCCTCCTCAGGTCGTCGGCACATTTATACGAGCAGTCAAATCACAAGGCCCCGCCTTCCAGTAGTAATGAGCCGTCAAATCACAAAGGCCCTCGCCTCTCGTGCAAAGGACCAAGCTAGATTGCCCCGCCCTCTAGCCTTTTAAAAAATGTATACATTTGTACAGTAGTAGTATCGATGGATTGCACCATGGAGCAAAACTAACAAGATGTAATTAAAGAAAAAAGGTGGTACATATAGAGAGCGCTCGTCGCCAAATTATGCATATACTATATGACACTACCCACTATGAAGGTACTAGTAACATAGACTAGTAACTGGTCTATGTTACTCTCCACTATGACTAGCCAAAGTCGAGGCGCGGATACCAACGAGGGCCTGGTTGTGTCTATACTTGGACAACTCACCCGACTGCATGCGCACCAGGTAGACGAAGCTCGTGTCGTGTTGGTGCCGTGTGCGGCCTGCACATTAACCAAAACCTCGCGCCTCCATTTTAGCGTTTAAAACATCTCAATCTCAAGGCCAAGGAGCAACGTGAAACCTATGATAGAGCCAATCGGATGGTTGAGAACACTACAATTCGTAGCTACAGATGCGTGTGTGAGAGAGGACGAGTGCGTGCGTGCACCTCTTCTCAGAGTACAACTGTATGTGGCTGGCATCGACCTAGGGAGCAGTGATGGTGCATGCGAGAAGTCCCGAGAGATAGGTGTAATGTGTCTGAAAAAAAGACTAGTCTATAGCTCGCCGCGAGGCTATTCCTGTCGAACGCCAAGCGTAAGATATGTATCTGATGGTGCCAGTTTTTGCACGTACACAGCAGTAAAAAAGAACTAGTACCCTGGCATATGCTACACCACGGCCGAGAAAATGTGCCGACGTTACGCCATCCGGGAATAGTGCCGCACTTCGAAACTAGAACTGTCAATAAATTTTGAGCGCGTCTTGTCACATTCCAAATTACTGCTACTACCACGCTATATTTAATTGCAAACCTGTTCACAACGATCACAACCTAAACGGTTTCCCACTTAGGAGTGTATTAGTAGTACTCGGTTATAAGATGATTGCACATTCCTCCTCAACTCCTCATCCACAAAAAACAATCAAGTCAATCAAGCCATAGCCAGCGTGAGTTCTGGGTCGAGAGATTTCCACCAGGGAGAGGTGAGCATGGAAGAGGAAGCACGAGAGATGTCCCGCCTCGCCATGAAAGCAGCCGACATGTCCAGCCGCGCAGCAGTAGCAGCGCAAAGGTCCCGCCGTGTCGCCGAAGCAGCACGGAGGTCCCGCCGCGCCGTTGATGTAGCAGACTAGTCCGGCCACACCGCAGAAGCAGCAGAGATGTCCCGCCGTGCCGCCAAAGCAGCAGGGAGGTCCCGCCGCGCCATGGCGGCCAGGGAAAATTTCTCGCGGGCAGGCGAGGACTCTTACAGGCGCATGCATGCGATGGTCCATAGCCACATGGATCAGATCTCCGGCTGGGCGAGGATGCAGGACGAGGCTACCAGCGTCGTCCGGCAACTGGGGGAGGGCAATGTGAAACTTCGGGACGAGCGCGACCTGCTGAGGGCGAAGATCGCCCAAAGGGCGAAGTAGGAGGAGACCGCTGCTGTGTTGCACAGGACGGGCGTCATCATCAAGAAACTTATGGACGAGAATGACATACTCCGCATCGAGCGCAACAGGCTGGTGGAGGAATCCATGGATGCTGTCAAGCAACGGATTAAGGACATGAAACTGATGAAAGAGATCATCGCCCGCCGCGAGAACTAGTCTCTGCGACCTGCAGCGCATAAAGAAAGTAGAGATCAGCGAGCCAGATCATTGTATGTGTCTTCCTTCTTCTTCTTTTTTTGCGCGAATATCTTCCTTCTTCTTTTGCCCTTGTGTACTTCGGGCATAGCCGCATGTGGCTTTTTTAGTTATCTTCCTAATTATGTAAGACAATTATTATCCACTCTCGCCATCCTTATATATATTCATTAGTCTTGCTATAAGTCGCATTAGATGCTATATAAGTCAAAGGGCTCTCCTCCCGATAAGCACGCGCAGGGGTCTGATCGCACGCCTCCTGTACTCAAATAGCTACCCTGCACGGCACTTCCTAGCTAATAAAAAAAGGGGACGCGTGGCGGCACGTAAATGGTGAATAGAACGCCCACGGTTTCAATAATACTTGTGTTTCCGATTGTAACGTGACAGCACTTGTTCCCAAATGACTTTATTGATAGTTAATGTGTGCGCCTTCGCAAATCGGACAGCAAAATTACCATAGCTTGTTGGTGCCATGTCATGGCACCAAGCCAAGTTTCATGATTTTCATGCGTGTTTCGGATTTACAGGAATTAAAAAACCAAGTTTCTCAATGTTTCCAGCCAAGCCATGACGCCCAGATGTTTGAATTTCATTCCCATTTCTGGCATGGGACCTAGAAATTTACCCGAGGACACACATGTGATTTTTCAACCAGCTTTGGTGCACTAGAGCATGTGCTTGTATTTAAAATTTGAATTATGCACACAAAGGTGACACGTTCCCTCTGAGAACCACGAGCCTTCTTTAGAGAAGCTCCGGTTTGCAAGAAACTTATACCAAAACTTGTTCCTATTCTGCAATTTTTTTTACCACAACATGGTAGTACCATGACATGACACCATGCCAAGTTTCATGATTTTCAGGCATGTTTTGGATTTACAAGAATTTGTAAACCAAGCTTCTCAACATTCTCGGCCGAACCACGATGCCCAGATGTTTAAATTTCATTCCCATTTCTTGCATGGGACCTAGAAATTCACCCGGGGACACACATGTGATTTTTCAGTCAACTTTGGTGCGCAGGGTCATGTGTTTGTAGTTAAAATTTGAATTATGCACATTAAATGACCAGAAACTCAATTAATGTATAAAAAAGGCCAAACGAACCCGGAATAGTTCCAAAATTTAACAGGTCACTCATATAGTTCTATGTTGCCTCTGTAAAGAAAATCTGGCGGGAGGCGGCATATATGGTTTCGCACACAAAGGTATAAAGAAATAAAGAAATTAGCCCTACTTAATTCTTGGGTTCTTATTATTTATGCCACTAGTTGTGTATCACTACTCAGTTTTGCCATTAGAAGTTACAACTACTCAAAAAATGTCATCGATCCGTGAGATGCCTGCTCAAAAATGCAATTAGATATCTAAAAAATGCCATCGTTAAGTTAGATGTTTGCTCAGAAATGCCATTAGACATTGTTATTTTCACGTCAAACCCGTTGACCATGTTACATGACAAAAATAAGATGATTCTCACAATGATAAGTTAATGGTGTCCAGCACAACACACCCCTCAAATAAAACTAAGCACCCTGAAATTCTTTGACAACTAAACTGTTGGCTATATGATGTTGGCCATATATATTGTACGTATATAATGTCAAGAAACGAGTGGTAGTACTATAAATATAACGAGAAGAAACATAACATAGTTCTGTTGGGGGCTTAGGACAACACAGCCCTCAAATAAAACTAAGCACGCCAGAAATTAAACTAAGCAACTAATCCGATAGACATTGCATTAGAACCACCATGAGCAACGACACGGCCACCTTACTCGTAGTCCTCGTCCACGTCCTCGACTTCGTCCTTGTCCCTCTTCCTCTTGGGCGATACTTCTTTGCTTGAACCACACACTTGGCTCTTGCTCTTCATCCAACCCTTGTAGATATTGAAACAAAGGTAGCCATCCATTGCAGAGTAGTGGATTTGGTATATATCTAGTACAGTCCACTGCCATGCACGATGAAACGTGTGCGGAGCTTTCTTCAGTTCACCATACATAGGATGAACCATGGCTCCTGTCAGCGTCAGCATTGAAGGTTGATCAAGGGAGGGCACTAGCCCTTCCTTCTGGAGGTCGAAGGGGTCGCCTACAATGAGGCCTATTCGACCCAGGATTTCCTTGTCGTTCCTAAAGTCTACAATAGAGAATTTGACTCGGCCGCCCTTGAGGAAGTTCTTAAATTCCTTGCACTCAACGTCGGCATGGCATATGTGGTAGGCCAAGCATAAGTCATGCGCGCTAACCTGGATCACGACGGGCTTCTTCTTCTCTGCCTCCTTTAGTTTCTTCTCGCTTCCCAGGACTTTGGTGTACTCAACATCTAGCCCAGCGACCCACTCATCATTTGAGTTTTCGAACATGCGTTTGAAGCGAGCAAGGCATTCTTTCACCGCTGCGGAAGAATGGGTGTAGATGACGTCGAACTCATCGTCGGTGATGGTTCTAACCTTGTACTCACCGCCGATCATGGAGATTTGGGACGCCATGGATTTGGGAGGAGGGTTAGGATTAGTGGAACTGCCGTAATGTGAAAGGACGGGACGACTAGGAGCGGTTTATCGATTGTAAAAATGTCGAGTGAGGGGTCGCGTGCGAATGGCAGGGTAGTGGCTTGCCTGGTGGATAAATGGATTCATGCACAGTACTATGGGGGCCCAATTAGATGGCATGTCTACTCGATGCCCAATTAAATTGCTTTCGATGTCATGTCAAGCGTCGGGAAATTTACATGTGATACAAAGCTTTCCATTCTCCCATGATATGGGATTCCGAGAGCTCTTGGATCTGAGATCAAACGGTTGCATGGCGTGATCTAGACCTATGGGTGAATATCCTATCCTGGAGGGTTATTCTGCAAAATTTCAGCAACTTAGCATGCGACCATTCGATCTCAGATCCAAGGGCTGCCAGCAGCCCGTATCATGGTCGCGCCTACCACGACCATCGCCTCGCTCGCGCAGTCGCGCCCTTGGAGATTTAACACGGTGCGTTAGGCTATCTGATGTTGGCATGTCATACATAGTCATCACTTAGTCACTCATACAACAAGGTTAGCTATAAGGTTGGCTATAAGAGTATTTTTTGTTTACTTCTCTCTATCTCTTTCTTCGTAGTATTTATTGCATTTGCCAAGGAGTGACCTCTTCCAATGAAATGGTGCTTAGATGAGGTGCTATGGGCATTAAATGTCTTAGCAACTCAAGTCCCCAATGCATAGGTGCTTAGTTTTTTGTTGCTAAGTTTGCTTCATCTAGGTACACACGCTTATCACCGTTTCTTCCTGGGGTCACCAAACTAGTCTCTCTCTTCTTAATTAACTTGCCACATCAGACTTTATGCCTATGTGGCAGGCTTAGCACATGTAGGATCAAGTACAATAGTGGGCTATAAGCCCGCTTTACATGGCATTTTTGCATATGTGGGGGAAAGAGGCAAGGAAAAAGTGGAGGAGTGGGCTCTCAAGCAAGAGCCAACCTCTACATGGTGGAGCATCGGGAGAGGCACATGTATGGAGGTGGTCAGGAATCCGGCTTGGTAGTTAAAATGATAATGGCAAGTCAAATCATCGGCCCCACCTATCCAGCAGTAACTCACTGTCAAATCACACAGCCCTATGTTTGCAGTAGCCTACTCCCTCATCTTCTCGCGTCTTTGTCGAACCGACTAGGCGGAACTGCCCCGCCTACCGCGCGGGAAAAGCCCCGCCCTCGACTTTTAAATAGTACAATATACTAATTTTGTATCCATGGATTGCACCATGGAGCAACGCCTCAAGAAAACGGCGGTACACATGTACGGAGTATACAGCACGCCCGTCGCGTTCGCGTCGCACCCCACACAGTCGGTCAGCCTGGCACGCCGCTCTCCGAATGGAACGCGCGTCATATTGCGTTTGCACACACATATGGGACCGCAATTGAGAACCGACCATAGGCACACTCCCCGGCCCCGCAAGTCGGGTGAGTTAATAGAAGTACATACGTTGGTACCTATACAATCTCTGCAAGACACGGAAGATCAGTCCGTCCATGCATGTGACCAGACTCCAGCAGACACGCCTGGATTGGCTATCATCTACATATCGTGCAGGCTGTGTTGTACAGGGCTGTAGTTCTGGTAAGAAATCTAAAAAAAGGTTTCTTGTCATCTCGCAAAATTAGGTGTCATGTGCTTCGGATCACTACAAGGGTTAAACAGTGACAAGTGAGTTGGGCTAGTCATTGGGGGCACATGCACGAAGACTACTCGGCTGCCATCTAGGTCAGGCCGGCTATGTTAATTAGGACATCTATCAATGGACCCCTTTTCTGCGAGTTTATCTTTAATTTGAGCTTTGCTCCTCGTCTAGTTTGTCCGTCGGGATTCATCTTGTCTCCTTTGGGCGGTGAGGTTATGATTTCTTGTCATGTGGCATTTTTCGTGTTATATGTTATAATCCGGTGCTTCAGATCAAAATGACGACAACTGCGCCTCCGGGGCACGTGCGTGAAGACTTCTCGGCAGTCATTACCGAGGTCAAGCCGGCTCCGGCCGGTAGACAAAAGAAAACTAGTACTCCACTATACTGGCAGGAGCCTGCTTGCTTGCTAGTGTTTCTCTCTTCACACTATCTCGTCCTCTCCATATCTAAACACGACAGCTATGGCCACACTCTCTCTCTCTCTCTCTACTCACCGCTTGTCACAGATCTAGCTGGATCCTCTCTGCCGGGGAAGGTGAGAAGGTGCAACATTCACGCGGTCGTCCTCGGCGACGGCTCTTACCCACTGTCCGCGCGTCCCGATCAGCGTGCCTTGTTGTTCTCTCCCAAGCATCACTGGCGAGGGAGGGCCTCCCACCCCTTCTTCCTTGCTGCCGTAGTGTGGGCAGATCCGGCCTCCCGCTGCCCACCTAGCGACATCCCGGCGACTCTCAGGTATAACTTCCTTTGAAACCGGCCTTGCTCTACTTCCCGAGCACCTGACGTCGCTGCATTTGTATCTTTGACTATTTCTCAGTTCCCCTCGTGTAGATAGGATCGATCAGCTGTTCGGAAACCATCTAATTTTTTACTGTTAAGAGGTAAAACTAGTTCGTGCACTCGAAGCTAGTAGTACTTGGTTCAAACAATGAAGAAAGGGGGTGGGGGTGGGGGAAGATTTGTTACCTAAATCTAGGACTTGGTCGAAAGAGGAAATAATGGGGGCGAAAAGTAGCAGAGACTGGCTATCCAACTGGTCTCTAGGTCTAATAGGGAAATAAAGGGAACGCAGTACACACTCAATATAAACCCAATCTATTGGTTGAAAAAGGGAAGAAAGTGGGGACTGGGGGACAAGTCAACAGAGTAAGTCCAGCACTAGATTTGCTAGCCTCACACAGTATAAGGTGGCTATATACCGAACAAAAATGGAACCAACCCAGATATCCTCTTCTGATGTTTGTTGCCCCGAGCCGCTCTTATGTAATGCCACTGGTAAAATGTAGCTGTCTCACTGTTAAAAGTAAGGACACGTTAAACCAATGTTGTTTTCAATGTAATGCCTCCAGTAATATGAATCAATGGCACTTTTTTTCATGTCCTGCTAAATTTCCCATTAAGATAAGTTGCTTCTTTTCGTTAGAGATGCAACTATCCTGGTCCGCCTACTCTCCAGGAGCTTCATGACCAACCTTGATGTTGCTCAATTTTATTTCAACTAATGAAGAAGAAGCTTTGTGGGTTTTGTTTTCTGATGGAAATGGAACCGGGGCTGGAGCCCTTTTCTTAAAAAAAAGAAGCTGCTAGCTCATGTGACATTGCTTCATTTTAGGTGAACTGCACCAAAAGGTCCCATGAATTGAATCATCCATGTTGGTGAATGGTGTCATCCCTTCTACGATGGCGTTGACTGCACATATGGTTCCCATCACGAGGTATGTTCCTTTTTGGTCTGACTATTTGCCAAAGATCTTGCATGTTGATCCTGCTCTTGTGCTACTGTTTTTGCACTGCCATGATAAAGCAGTAGTGTTATTATTTTGCACCTTAATCTAGTGGCACTATTAATTTAAGGCAATGTTTAGGCACCGCTAGTGCCACTGTTTTTTATATATCGAAAGGGGGGGTTCCCTCTGATTTCATTAAAGAAACCCAACCATAGAGAACCATTATCCAACAACATCTCAGTGTAAACGGGCAGTTATGCAACTACTACTAGAACGGACTGAGTACTAGCAGGAGACAAGTTCGCCACATAAGCTAGGTAGGTAGGGGGACGCAGCACCAGCTCGACCAAGTTTGGAATACAACCCAAATGCTACCACAGAAACATCAGGGGGAAGATAGGGATTGAAAGAGCCAGCTTCAGCATCCCAGTCTAAGCATCCCCGGCCTTCATCCTTGCAACGCACGGTACACCTCGTTTGCCACCTGCTCGACCCTAGTGTCACTGATAAAATGAAGTAATAATACAGTTAAAATAGAGCGAGTGTCCTCTCTATCATTTCATTTTCAATGTAGATAAAGAAAGTGCTTCTCTTTGTTGATGTATGTTTCATCAACCAGCTCATTGTTAATGTTTAAGCGTTTCTGCAAACTGGGGTGCTTAATTTTAGTTGATCTACATAAAAATAGAGATTTGAATGTCTCAAGGCCCCTCCTTGTACTACCGCTGTACACTGCTGTTCATCACTGGCAGAAGGTGTATCGGGAAAACTTGGGTCGATTTCCAGTATGATGTAATATTTTCTTATGTTTATTAGTGTATGTTTCATCAACTAGTGCCACTATAATCTAATCACGCCTTTTCATTATCTGTGCAAACAGGGCTATTCAGCTGCATTTTGGTGGAATTGCACAAATGTACGGATGGAACCGGCATATATGCAGAGTGCGAGGTGCCAAGTAAAAATTACCGACACCAACCCTGCTCCATCTAAGCATTGGCATCCACCACCATCAGTGGGATGTGTGACGCTCACTGTGGAGTATCGATCCCAGATGACGCATCCACCGGACATTGAAGGATCGAGCATCTACAGGGTGCCATTTGTGAGGGTGTCATGCCAGAGCGAGCTGGTGGAGTCTTTGTCGACCGAACCCAACTACAAGAGGAGAAAAACAGTTGGCCCAAGGACGCTTCCCCGCCATCCTCTCCCTCGCCATTCATATTGCCTCACGGGGTGGCTGTCTGTCGCCGAGGAATAGGAGGGATTCCCCCCCCCCCCGACCAATAGTCGGGCAGGTTGTGAATTGTCAGGAGGAGCTTAGGGTTGTTAGTATTTGCAGGTTGTGAATTGTGTTTTGTGTTGTGTATTTTGAGAGTACTTTCAGATATGAATGTCTTCTGAATTTCAGATTTGCAGTATTGAGCATATGAAGTATTTTATTAATTCTAGAGGTCTATTTTTAGCACTTAAAAAATGTATTTTCATAGGAGTATAAATGTGCAGACAATGTGATTCTCAGAGAAGAAACTGCAAGTTTCAGTTTCAGATAAGAAACTCCAAGTTCAGTTTCAGATAAGAAACTGCAACTTTCAGAGGCAGAGCATTTATATTAACACAGCCTTTTCAAATAGTGTTAACATCTTGCTGGAAGTTTTATTCATGGTCGAAACTGGAACTACCAGCCAGTTAACATCATGCTGATCAACATTCATGCATAGCACATCTTCATATGATGCAGTCAAAAAGATATGCTATTTTCAAAATACCCACACAATATCGAGCGTGCGAAAAACAGTGAAAACGAGGGACGAAGTTTTGGCAAATGTAGGATGTGGTGTGTGTAGATGACAATTGGGACCCACATGTCAATAAAGGCAGAGGCAAAAATCTTGGAGATATTTTCTCTGCACTTAAAAAAATGTAGTTTCATAGGAGTATAAAAGTGTAGACAATGTGATTCTCAGAGAAGAAACTGCAAGTTTCAGTTTCAGATAAGAAATTCCAAGTTCAGTTTCAGATAAGAAATTGCAACTTTCAGAGGCAAAGCATTTATATTAACACGGCCTTTTCAAACCGTGTTAACATCATGCTGAAAGTTTTATTCATGGTCGAAACTGGAACTACCAACCAGTTAACATCATGTTGATCAACATTCATGCATATCACATCTTCATATGATGCACAGTCAAAAAGATATGATATTTTCAAAATGCCCACACAATGTCGAGTGTGCGAAAAACTGAGAAAACGAGGGATGAAGTTTTGACAAGTGTAGGACGTGGTGCGTAAATGACAATTGGGACCCACATGTCAATAAAGGCAGAGGCAAAAAATTTGGAGATGTTTTCTCTGCACAGGTGGAATCGAACCCGGGCGGAATAGCTGTTGGGTAGTGTCACTCGGCCACTGGGCTAGTTCAGTTGTTTCGTTACTAATAAGGCACTTCCTCAGGTGGTCGGATCTCCTCCTGCGCCTTTGTGCGCTCGCCCCGACACTGTTGTCTACCATTGTGAACATGCTGAACAAACAGGAGGAATCTGGAGAGGACTGTAAGTGGAGAGGCGGACAGTCGGGACCCACCTGGTCTATGGCAGTATGCAAGCAAGTGGCTCATCGAAAAATACTTCCTCCGAATGCTATACTAACGTTGGGGGCCATGGGTTTGTCAACATAGTTACATTTTTTTAGGTGCTTCAATGTAGTTACTATAGGAGATAAATTCACAACGAAGCCGGGGAGCTGACAGGTATCATTTATTATCACTGGGGCAGCAAGTATCAGCTGGGTTTTGGGCTGCCCCGTCTAGGCTTTCATTTTTAACAAGCGCAGCCCACGACCTCGGATGGGAGGTCCATAGGCATGTTTGTATTTTCTTGAGGGCCTTCATGTATCGACCGGCCTATGGACCTCCCATCTGAGGTTTTATTTTTCCTGAAACATCGGTAGCCCAATTTATGTATTTTTTTTAAGAAAACGCAGAGGTCTGTTCTATTTTTCTATATAAGAATAGGAATGCCTGGTCCAACTTATGTTTCCCTTCTAACTATATTATATATATTTAAATTATTTTGTATGTAACTGTATATTATTGTTATTGCTAACATATATTTAATAGATACGTACATATGTAAGAAAACAATATCCCACATCTTGTTAACTTATAAAAATAATTTCTTAATCCTGGATTTTTTTTGGCAACGAAAATCCTGGTGATTGTGTACAAAACCTTGGTAAGATTTAAGGACCAATGTAATAATAAATCACTTATTTTATATATATATATAACAAAGTGCTCAGCCTCTGTTTATTTTTTGATAACATTGTTGCGCCCTCCCCAACATTATAATTCGAATCAGCCCAGCAAAATCGTGTATTTCGAGAAAGTGCAAATGACCTGTAATTTTTTAGGAAAAACATAAATGGGCTGCATGGACGCTACATTATTTGTTCACCCAGCTCAGCTAATGGACTGTGATTCAAAAAAAAAGATCAAATGGACTGTAAATTCTACCCCGCAAAAAATGACTGTAAAATGGGTTGACTACGTGCCACGTTTTTGGAGGCTCAAATGTGGGCCAATAGGCTGAAGCCAATGCAAGTCGTTGTCAACTTACCCAACAAATGATTCTGACATCGTTAGCCGTTGGATTTACATCCAACAACCGGCATCCATCTTCAATCTCTCGTCTTCTTCCTCCAGCGCCGTCGGGACCACCTGCTCCCGCCTCCTCCTGCTAGCAGCTCTGCTTAGCACGCTTTGCTGTGAAGCGCTACTCCACCGTTGGCCAAGACATCCCTCCACCCATCCACACCTCCTGTTCTTCTCCACCAACTGCCGAACCACAACGCACTAGAACCAGTTAACCCTCGTACACCTCTCCGTCTGCGACTCTACTCCCTCGTCTTCCCATCTCCGGGTCGTTGCTGTCCGGGGCCTCGCCGTCGTCCACCACCTTGGATGCGCTCGGCACGGAGTGGTCAATGTGGTCAACAAACGACACCATCGAAAGTAGACTATGCATGGAGAGGCTGACAGCAGGGTCCATGGCCGCACGCAAGAAAATGCCTCCTTATTACGCGCTAAATAATGATTCCTCCACCTGACAGCTGGGACCCACCGGAAGGTCCTCTGTATTTCGTGAAAAAAATGTTCCCACCGCTGACAGGTCGGACCCACCAGCTATATCTTCGCACGCAAGGAAGTGCCTCCTTGTTACGCACAAAAAATGAATACCCCCCTGCTAGTTGGGACCCACTGTAATGCCCAGGATGGGACTATACCTCCTACGTGTCGAGGCACGACTTAAAGGTATAAGCCCATCCTAGAATGATCTCAAGTTTGGTATCTTTGCACGACTCATGTAAAAGAGGGATCAAATTGCAAAAGAAGATAGTTGGCTTACACTCGCCACTTCACACAATACATTACATAAGCAAGACATCATTCAAAACATCACAACCCGACTACGGGCGAAGATCCAAAAGAAAGATACCAAAACAACATAAAGCCACAGGTCAGGATCGAATCCTAGTAGAAACCACTACTGATCGTCGAAGCGTCACAAACAAACGGACACACTCTTCATCGAGCTCCCGGTGAAGAACTTGAACCAGCTCCTGCATCAAACTCGGCTGAACCTGCATCTGGCGTGGTGAAGTAACTGTGAGCCACAGAGGACTCAGCAATCCCGTTACCGGGTAACACGACTATTTAAGCCTTGGGTGTGGAACAAGGCTGAAGAAAGAACAAGAGGTGAAGGAATAACAAGAGTCTGCAGCAGCAACTAGCACTAACTTACGTAATAGAGAGCGAGAAGAGAAGTGCCTCGGTCGAAAGATGATCACGAAGTGATCCTAGCTAAAGCCGGTCAAACATAACCCCGCCGTGTTCAACTCCCGAATCCCTATTCGGAAATTGACAGTCACGGTACACACGCTGGTAGTGTATTGAAACATTGTGTCAAGTTATCTACAACCGGATATTAACAAGCTCCCATCTGCCACATAACCGCGGGCACGGCTTTCGAAAGTTCAAAACCCTGCAGGGGTGTTCCAACTTGACCCATTACAAGCCCACGATCCGCGGAGTCGCAACTCCATAGGTGGGAAGACCCGAGTATTCTCGGAATCCCGTGCTCAACATACTCCGAACTAAGGTAAGGCTAATCCAGCAATCCTCCCAGCGTGTCGACACCCTGATAGGTAGCCGCGCGTAGCTAGTCTCAGGACACGACCGGATGGGCGATTCTACAGGTTTTTACCAAACCTCGAGTTTCCTCGTGGTGGCCCCGCAGACTCCCCGTTTCTGACCAACACTCATGTGGAGCACTGGCCCGGGGTTGTTGAATTAAAATAAAAGGGATAGCTAGTCCACATGCAAGTTTTATTAGTTATTAGGCGAATAGTACCAAATGTTGGGACTTGCTGGAAAAGACTTAGCACTTAGCGGTTTATCAAGGGGGTCCCATACACCCCAACCGTGTTAGGAACGCATAATCAAGGAACATAACACCGGTTTATACGGTTCCTAATGGCATGAGTGGAACAAATCACCAAGCAAAAGGCTTAGCCTTCCACCCTTGCCAATATATAGATGATTTCATTTAAGCATTTATATAGTGTGATATAACCCAACAAAACTTCAACATGAAGCAAGCATCTTCAATCTTCACCTGCAACTAACAATGTTATAAGAGGGGCTGAGCAAAGCCTACGTATAGCCAAATCAATGGTTTGCATAGGTAGGGTGGTTAGACAAGATCATGGTTACAAGTAGGAGGCTGACAAGAAAGACATGGGCATCGAGGCAAAACTATAGATCGAGACTACTAGCAATAGGCAAAGATAGTAATGGTATCCGGGTTCGGTCATCTTGCCTGGGAATCCACAAGGGAGAAGAACGGATCCTCGAAGTAGACGGAGCAACACAGTCGAGCGAATCCTCACAACTCCGGAACGAAACCGAAGCTAACAAGAGAAGCAACCGGAAAGAAAGAAAGAACACGGTAAACACACAAGCATAAACATGGCATACGATGCACATCCAAGTATGATGCATGTCCGGTTTAAATATGCATGGCATGGCAAAGTGCACAAACAACACTACAAGTTAAGTGGAGCTCAATATGCAACGAGTTGCATATTGACGAAACACCACATTTTAATTATTTAGTTGACTCTCGTTATTTACAAGACAAGATTAAATGTTTGTTAACATGGCAAGAGGTGAAGCATAAAAAACTACACTATTAAGACATTTTAAATGAGGCCGGAAATAACAACAACATATCCGGAAAATCCCCATGAGCATGTTTAATAATTATAAAGCAACAACAATTAAACATTTTAGTGTTGTTAACATGATGCGGATGACATGATCAAGTTTATGCAATTTTATTAGAAGGTTAATAAGAAGATGATATGAAGCATCGTCACCGTGGTGGAAGGAAAAGGGTGCCACGGCAACAATTCCGAAAATGATGCCACGGCAAAATATCGGTTCCGGTAACTCGTTGAGAGTCCGGTGCAAAGCAAAAGGTGGAGTGAACGAGTCGAACGAGACGAAAGGTGGGGTGATCCCGTTGCCCGGTTCCCACGGGTCGGCGACGAGGCAACCGAGGAACACGACAAACGGACGAAACGGTCACGGAGCACACAAGGGAAACATTTCATACAACACAAGCATCTCACGGGTCATCGACGGGGTCGTCTCGGGGTTATACCTTCGAAGCGTGCGTTTTCGGGGCGGTTCGAGACCGTAGTGGAAGTAGTGGTACACGTTCGTAGAGGAAGAAGTCGTTCTCGTTTCCGAAGAGGAAGTAGCCGTTCTCATTCGTAGAGGAAGTAGTGGTACACGGCCGTAGAGGAAGTAGTCGTTCCGATATCGTGTCGTGGTACTTGCGGCGTCGGACATCTTCGGGGCGACGGTAGTGGTACACGTTCCGTAGGGGTACTTGTCGCATCGCCATGTAGTTGTTCACGTTCATCGGAGAGGTACTCGCCATCGTAGCCGTTCGGTCGTCGTGGTACTTGGTCGTGGTACTTGGCATCGGTAGATGTACTCGTTCCGTTCGGTCTTGCCGGTCTCGTCTCGAGTCGTAGTTGTACATGTCATCGAGGTACTTGCCGCATCGATGTGTAGGGGTACTTGGTCGGGTCATGTAGATGCTCCAGTCGTCATGTCGTGGTACTTGGCAAAAACAGCACGGCAACACAAAAACAACAAACAAAAGAACATGGCGGTCCAACATGGAGCAGCAAAGGCCCTGGCAGCGGCAACTTGGCGAAGAGGGGCTCGGCCTTGGCGTGACGAGGAGGGCCCAAGCGCTGGAAACAGGTGCATGAAGGAACGGCCGGGGAAGCTGGTGGCCGGCGCGAGAGAGCTCCAAGGCGCGGGAGCTGGAGGCTGCGTCGGCTGCCGCCTGAAGATGGAGAGGAGGCACGGGCTTCGCGCGCTGGGGGAGCTGCTCGGCGGAGGTCGGGCACGGGCGCGGCTCCTGGCTTTGGGTCTGAGGATGGGCGTGGGGAGGGACGACTGCTCGAGGGAGCGGGCGCCGCGGCCAGAAGGCGGCGGACGGAGCATGGAGGCGGGGGCCTGGCCGACCTGGCCTTGGGGCTCCTGGAGGCGACCACGCGAGGGGGGGGCGCCGCGAGGCAGCTGGGGCGCGGCCTGGGGCGCGCAGGCGGCAGCCATGGCGACGGAGATGGGGAGCGAGAGGGAGATCGAGAGGGCCGCGAGCTGGGTTGAGGGGATGGGTGGCTCGGGAGGTCGAAGGGAGAGGGAGGCGAGCGAAGGGAGTGCGGCGCTGAGGGGCGACTGGGACGAGCGGAGGGGTCAGCGCGCTAGGGTTGCGAGGGAGCTAGTCGGGCTAGGGAGGTCTGGGCCTTGAGCTGTTAGATGGGCCAGGGAGGGAAGATGGCCTGATGGCTGGGAAGCTGAGGCCCATGGCCTAGGGAGGAAAATGGCTGGGAGCCTCTCCTATTTTAAGAGTGAAAAGGAAAAAACAGAGAATGAAAGAAAGGAGAAAAGAAAAGAAAAGGAAGCTTAGGCAAGAATTTGCACACGAGGTCAAATTTATTGGACTCACAAAAAATGTGAGGAATTTAATTAAAATGGCTGGAGGGTTTTTGGAAGGACCTCGAAAAACGGGAAAAGAAAAAAATAGGGAAGGTTTAGATGGAGAACTCGAAGTGAAATAGGCATGTGCAAATATGCAAGTGTGTTATGCTTAATTCCAAGAATGGAATATTTATTATATAGCTCCCTAATATATTGGGATGATATGTTTTAAAGAGACGACATTCTTCCCTCGATTTAAATGGACCGAAGGCCCACACAATTTATTTGGTTGAGATGCAAAATAAAATGACATGATGGCATGATGACATGATGCAATGCAAAAATAAATAACACAAGCACAAAAGAACACACGGGCAGCCCGGAACATCTGGAATCTTCTGGAATCTTCTGGGACGTCGGTCTTCGGGCGTCACAACTCTCCCACACTAACAGAGGATCTCGACCCGAGATCCTAGAGATAGCACCGGGTAAAAACGGAAGAGGAAGAAGTAAAACAAAGTTGCTTCTTTGACAGACGAGTGAAACCAAAGAACCTTGAGAGGTTGAACAAATTGAAAGAACAAAACAACATGGGTGCACGAAGATGAAACACTCCGGTAAAAGGAGGAACAAGGACACAAAGAGAACCTTGCAGGTTGAAAGACATGAAACAAGAGCTTATGAACCAAAAGAATCAGGAACCGCAATGGTATAGCCAAGGAATAAGAATGACAGAATTTGGGCAGCACTCCGTCTGAAAATGGAAGGAAATAACCAAGAACTTGAGGAGATGAGATGATACTTGATGAAATAAACAGCATATTGCCTCCGAAACAATTAAAGAATGCACAAGGGGTAAGAAAGATTCAGACAACACTCCGGTTGAAAAGAGAGGTAAAACTAGATAAGATGAGAGAACTAGAATGGAGGACACAACACTCCGGTTAAATGATGAGCAAGGGAAAGAACATGATCTTGACAAAACGAGATGATGGTTTGGAGAGAGCACAACAAAGCCTCCGGAATGAAAGAATAGAATATAATCAAAGAAAGAAATGAATGGAGAAGAAAAAGACAACTTCTCTCAAAATGAATTAGAAAATCCTCCTTACGGAGAAGGGTTGAACAGAGTTGTTGGAATTCAACAACGAAAAGAATAAGTTTGAAGTGGGCTTATGGAAAGCATCTCAAAATTATGAGGTGACAACCGGCCACTAACGGAAACGATTGATTGGATTGAGGTCAACAAGGAGACGAAAAACTTATTTCACCGGAATGATAATGAAGAACTTGGGTCATTTATAAGCACCATAATAGCAACAATCCTTAGGGAAAGCTTTTAGGTGAAATACAACCCAAGATAACTCCAACGAATAAATGAAAGGTTGGAAAGATCTCCTGAACAAAGAAAATGATGGTTTTAAATATTTCATTCCTGACAACTCGTGAATCATGAAACATGAAGGAATTGCCAAAAATGACATAACACCATCTCAAACAATAAGGTAGAAAGAATTGCAATTGGAATGCATGATGAATAATGCTTGAGCTCCAACAAGAATCTTGATGAAGACTTCGAGGATGAATTAAAACATGATGAAACATGAAGAACTCCGGTAATGAAAGCATGAGAAGTGAAAGATGAAAAGAATAAGATTCAAGGCCTGCGATGAATTAGATGGAGCTTTGAAATGATGTAATTAAATAACTTGAAACTCCGGAAAACAAGATGAAGAACTTGAAACCTAGAATATGATATGATGAACAAGCTCCGAAGGAAGGGATTAACCTCTTGGAAGAAACTAGAATAAGATTTATGTTATGCATATCCTTTACCAATTTAAATTGATGACAACCAAAGGATTTGGCATACTACTTATTCTCCTTGGAAAGAATTAAGAGAGATCTCGCACAAGCTTGGGTAAATCTTCAACGAACCACCAGTAGGATTATGAAAAGAACAAATGAATTAATACGATAACAAGGAAGAGTAAACTTGAATGAGCCACCGTAAGAATATGGAGACGAACGAAGAGACATCAATGGAGAATATTTGGAGGACGAAGTTGAAAACTGAGAACGAAGAAATCTTCTGAGATGATGGCCTTCGGAGGAACAGAAAGAAAAGAATTCATGAAATGCTTCGGATGGGTATAAAAAAAATTCCTCATAATCGGAACAATAATGAGGATGGCAAGAAGCTAGAACCACGAATCTTCAAGAAGACGGGCCAAGATTAAGAGAAACACTTCTCCGGTCTCCAAATGTTGAGAGTGAAGACGAGAATGCCATGAAGAATTGTTGAGCACTCCGGAATGAAGAATTAAAAAGGTTGAACCAACGATGGAAAGAATTTGAAAGCGATCTTGGAGAAGGCATATGACTGATGGAAATCATTCTTACGTCACACTATGAAAGAATTTGAGTACAAATCCGGAAAAGAAGAGTCAGGTAAGATCCTGGGAAAAGACATGTGGGTTAGGGCCCACTCAAAGAAATCACCGCTGAAAAGATTGCTTAAGAGATATTGCACCGGTTAAATTAAATGGCTTGAATAAGATGATAATCCTCAAAATAATTTGACAGGATTAAGAATGGAAACACGAATCTTCTGAGATATCTTCAACACTCCGGATATGAATAACAAGAGGAGAATGATTAATTGGTGCACCGGAATAAGAAAGCATTGTGAATGAGGAAAAAGGATAAGATCAACACCGAAATCTGAATTACATCCACCGGCAGAATTTGAGAACAAAAGAATGATGAAATTGAAGCTCTTAAGCATCTTCACGATAATTCACCGGATAAGAACATTGAAGGAAAAGAATGAAGGGAGGGAGGGTGGGGAAACAAAGACAACTTGAGACGAACAATATGGACACCGGTTGGAAAAGAATTTAACATGACCTTCTTGATGATCAAGAAGAACTAGCACTCCCATATAAATATGAGAACACCGATTGGGAAAGGTATGGAATCAACATTTGACATCGAAGCAACTCGAATACCAGAATCAAAACAAGAACAAAGGATAGATATTTCGCAGCAGCATCTTCACAATATCATCCGAGCAAAGAATTGAACGAATGAATTCCGCAGGTACATCAACTTGACGAGAAGCCACTTGGAGAACAAAAGGTAAATCAAAAAAACAAGGAACAAATAGAACAAATACAAGATAGAAGCTTCGTTCGACATCTTCGTGCTGAAAGCTCATGGAACGTGTTACAAAAGGGTTTTGCAATCCCCGGATCAGCATAGCCAAGGACCCTTTAAGATGCAACTCCCGATCAGAACAAGTCCATAAAACCACTTCACTCAATGTAGAACCCCGAACTTCATATCGTGCATCCGTTGGAAGAATGCCTAGAACTACTGGATGAACCCACCTATTAATTTCCGAAAGTTTCCAGTGATGCAATCAGGTGTTGGGGATACAGGGGAAGCACCGCGCAATCAACTCTAAACCTACATCCAGGTGTATCCATCCTTCAACACATAACCAGTCTTTCTCGGAAACTGTTTACCTCGGACCTTCGAAACGCATCCACTATACAAGCTATGGCAATACTCTCGAACTACCTCCCCAGTACTGGGTGATGTCGGGGTTATCTTGCCACTAACCGCATAGGAGAGTTTTCGATGTCGGCCGTCTTAAGTATTCTAGTACTGCCGCGATGGATTTGTGACGACAACACCTCGGAGCTCAACTCCCCGGGACACTGCCACAACCCCTAATGTCAGGAGGCATCGAGAACAATGTTCTCGTCACAAAGACATCGGAACAATCCAAACAATACTCGCGAGATCCTTAAAAAAATAAAAAATTGGTGCGATTTTTGAAAGTAGAAGAGGCAAGAGTAGTCGTCAGGAGTCCTCACCAGAATGAAAAGAGAAGAGGAGCAAAATAAATCCTACTCTCCGATATAATATAGGACTCAAAACATTTTCAGTGTGTGCCTAGACTCAACCGTCAACGATTCGATCAATCAGTGGGGGCTTCTAGGTCGGAGAAGGCTCTGAATACCAACTTGTAATGCCCAGGATGGGACTATACCTCCTACGTGTCGAGGCACGACTTAAAGGTATAAGCCCATCCTAGAATGATCTCAAGTTTGGTATCTTTGCATGACTCATGTAAAAGAGGGATTAAATTGCAAAAGAAGATAGTTGGCTTACACTCGCCACTTCACACAATACATTACATAAGCAAGACATCATTCAAAACATCACAACCCGACTACGGGCGAAGATCTAAAAGAAAGATACCAAAACAACATAAAGCCACAGGTTAGAAACCACTACTGATCGTCGAAGCGTCACAAACAAACGGACACACTCTTCATCGAGCTCCCGGTGAAGAACTTGAACCAGCTCCTGCATCAAACTCGGCTGAACCTGCATCTGGCGTGGTGAAGTAACTGTGAGCCACAGAGGACTCAGCAATCCCGTTACCGGGTAACACGACTATTTAAGCCTTGGTGTGGAACAAGGCTGAAGAAAGAGCAAGAGGTGAAGGAATAACAAGAGTCTGCAGCAGCAACTAGCACTAACTTACGTAATAGAGAGCGAGAAGAGAAGTGCCTCGGTCGAAAGATGATCACGAAGTGATCCTAGCTAAAGCCGGTCAAACATAACCCCACCGTGTTCAACTCCCGAATCCCTATTCGGAAATTGACAGTCACGGTACACACGCTGGTAGTGTATTGAAACATTGTGTCAAGTTATCTACAACCGGATATTAACAAGCTCCCATCTGCCACATAACCGCGGGAACGGCTTTCGAAAGTTCAAAACCCTGCAGGGGTGTTCCAACTTGACCCATTACAAGCCCATGATCCGCGGAGTCGCAACTCCATAGGTGGGAAGACCCGAGTATTCTCGGAATCCCGTGCTCAAGATACTCCGAACTAAGGTAAGGCTAATCCAGCAAATCCTCCCGGCGTGTCGACACCCTGATAGGTAGCCGCGCGTATCTAGTCTCAGGACACGACCGGATGGGCGATTCTACAGGTTTTTACCAAACCTTGAGTTTCCTCGTGGTGGCCCCGCAGACTCCCCGTTTCGGACCAACACTCATGTGGAGCACTGGCCCGGGGTTGTTGAATTAAAATAAAAGGGATAGCTAGTCCACATGCAAGTTTTATTAGTTATTAGGCGAATAGTACCAAATGTTGGGACTTGCTGGAAAAGACTTAGCACTTAGCGGTTTATCAAGGGGGTCCCATACACCCCAACCGTGTTAGGAACGCATAATCAAGGAACATAACACCGGTTTATACGGTTCCTAACGGCATGAGTGGAACAAATCACCAAGCAAAAGGCTTAGCCTTCCACCCTTGCCAATATATAGATGATTTCATTTAAGCATTTATATAGTGTGATATAACCCAACAAAACTTTAACATGAAGCAAGCATCTTCAATCTTCACCTGCAACTAACAATGCTATAAGAGGGGCTGAGCAAAGCCTGCGTATAGCCAAATCAATGGTTTGCATAGGTAGGGTAGTTAGACAGGATCATGGTTACAAGTAGGAGGCTGACAAGAAAGACATGGGCATCGAGGCAAAACTATAGATCGAGACTACTAGCAATAGGCAAAGATAGTAATGGTATCCGGGTTCGGTCATCTTGCCTGGGAATCCACAAGGGAGAAGAACAGATCCTCGAAGTAGACGGAGCAACACAGTCGAGCGAATCCTCACAACTCCGGAACGAAACCGAAGCTAACAAGAGAAGCAACCGGAAAGAAAGAAACAACACGGTAAACACACAAGCATAAACATGGCATACGATGCACATCCAAGTATGATGCATGTCCGGTTTAAATATGCATGGCATGGCAAAGTGCACAAACAACACTACAAGTTAAGTGGAGCTCAATATGCAACGAGTTGCATATTGACGAAACACCACATTTTAATTATTTAGTTGACTCTCGTTATTTACAAGACAAGATTAAATGTTTGTTAACATGGCAAGAGGTGAAGCATAAAAAACTACACTATTAAGACATTTTAAATGAGGCCGGAAATAACAACAACATATCCGGAAAATCCCCATGAGCATGTTTAATAATTATAAAGCAACAACACTTAAACATTTTAGTATTGTTAACATGATGCAGATGACATGATCAAGTTTATGCAATTTTATTAGAAGGTTAATAACAAGATGATATGAAGCATCGTCACCGTGGTGGAAGGAAAAGGGTGCCACGGCAACAATTCCGAAAATGATGCCACGGCAACATATCGGTTCTGGTAACTCGTTGAGAGTCCGGTGCAAAGCAAAAGGTGGAGTGAACGAGTCAAACGAGACGAAAGGTGGGGTGATCCCGTTGCCGGGTTCCCACAGGTCGGCGACGAGGCAACCGAGGAACACGACAAACGGACGTAACGGGCACGGAGCACACAAGGGAAACATTTCATACAACACAAGCATCTCACGGGTCATCGACGGGGTCGTCTCGGGGTTATACCTTCGAAGCGTGCGTTTTCGGGGTGGTTCGAGATCGTAGTGGAAGTAGTGGTACACGTTCGTAGAGGAAGAAGTCGTTCTCGTTTCCGAAGAGGAAGTAGCCGTTCTCGTTCGTAGAGGAAGTAGTGGTACACGGCCGTAGAGGAAGTAGTCGTTCCGATATCGTGTCGTGGTACTTGCGGCGTCGGACATCTTCGGGGCGACGGTAGTGGTACACGTTCCGTAGGGGTACTTGTCGCATCGCCATGTAGTTGTTCACGTTCATCGGAGAGGTACTCGCCATCGTAGCCGTTCGGTCGTCGTGGTACTTGGTCGTGGTACTTGGCATCGGTAGATGTACTTGTTCCGTTCGGTCTTGCCGGTCTCGTCTTGAGTCGTAGTTGTACATGTCGTCGAGGTACTTGCCGCATCGACGTGTAGGGGTACTTGGTCGGGTCATGTAGATGCTCCAGTCGTCATGTCGTGGTACTTGGAAAAAACAGCACGGCAACACAAAAACAACAAACAAAAGAACATGGCGGTCCAACATGGAGCAGCAAAGGCCCTGGCAGCGGCAACTTGGCGAAGAGGGGCTCGGCCTTGGCGTGACGAGGAGGGCCCAAGCGCTGGAAACAGGTGCACGAAGGAACGGCCGGGGAAGCTGGTGGCCGGCGCGAGAGAGCTCCAAGGCGCGGGAGCTGGAGGCTGCGTCGGCTGCAGCCTGAAGATGGAGAGGAGGCACGGGCTTCGCACGCTGGGGGAGCTGCTCGGCGGAGGTCGGGCACGGGCGCGGCTCCTGGCTTCGGGTCTGAGGACGGGCGCGGGGAGGGACGACTGCTCGAGGGAGCGGGCGCCGCGGCCAGAAGGCGGCGGACGGAGCATGGAGGCGGGGGGCTGGCCGACCTGGCCTTGGGGCTCCTGGAGGCGACCACGCGAGGGGGCGCGCCGCGAGGCAGCTGGGGCGCGGACTGGGGCGCGCAGGCGGCAGCCATGGCGACGGAGATGGGGAGCGAGAGGGAGATCGAGAGGGCCGCGAGCTGGGTCGAGGGGATGGGTGGCTCGGGAGGTCGAAGGGAGAGGGAGGCGAGCGAAGGGAGTGCGGCGCTGAGTGGCGACTGGGACGAGCGGAGGGGTCAGCGCGCTAGGGTTGCGAGGGAGCTAGTCGGGCTAGGGAGGTTTGGGCCGGCTGGGCCTTGAGCTGTTAGATGGGCCAGGGAGGGAAGATGGCCTGATGGCTGGGAAGCTGAGGCCCATGGCCTAGGGAGGAAAATGGCTGGGAGCCTCTCCTATTTTAAGAGTGAAAAGGAAAAAAACAGAGAATGAAAGAAAGGAGAGAAGAAAAGAAAAGGAAGCTTAGGCAAGAATTTGCACACGAGGTCAAATTTACTGGACTCACAAAAAATGTGAGGAATTTAATTAAAATGGCTGGAGGGTTTTTGGAAGGACCTCGAAAAACGGGAAAAGAAAAAAATAGGGAAGGTTTAGATGGAGAACTCAAAGTGAAATAGGCATGGGGAAATATGCAAGTGTGTTATGCTTAATTCCAAGAATGGAATATTTATTATATAGCTCCCTAAAATATTGGGATGATATGTTTTAAAGAGAAGACATTCTTCCCTCGATTTAAATGGACCGAAGGCCCACACAATTTATTTGGTTGAGATGCAAAATAAAATGACATGATGGCATGATGACATGATGCAATGCAAAAATAAATAACACAAGCACAAAAGAACACACGGGCAGCCCGGAACATCTGGAATCTTCTGGGACGTCGGTCTTTGGGCGTCACACCCACCTTGGTGGGAGGCTGACTTGTGGGCCTACTAAGTTGACGGGGACGGAGTGCTTTGTCAACTTAGTCAATATGAACGATTCTAGCTCAAGTGACCATACGATGTCCATCCAACGGCCGTAGTGCTTCTTCAACTGCTGGTCTTCTTGCTCCAGCCGCCCAAAGCAGCGTCGGTCGTGCTGCATGCTCCTGAATCCCGTGGCCGGCTATGCTGCCGCGGAGGCCTCACCGCCCCTACTATTCCCACCACTGGCCAGGCCCTGCGGCGACAGCAGCCTCACACCGTAGCCGAACCAGTGAACCCTCGTACTCCTCTCCGCGCGGGCTTCCACTTCCGTGTCTTCCCCGGCTCCACGTCATCCCCTTCCTAGGCCTCGCCGCCGTCCACCGCCCTGGTGCTCTCGGTGTGGCATGGTCAACGTGGTCTAGGAACGGCTTCCATCGGACGTGGAGTGTACGTGGAGAGGCTGAGGGCTGGGTCCACGATGGCAGCAAGGAAGTGCCTCCTTATTACACGGAAAATAATGATTCCTCCACCTGACAGCAGGGACCCACCGGACGGGCCACCATATTTCGCGAAAAAAAATCGTTTCCCCCCTGACTGCTGGGACCCATCGGACGGGCCACCGTATTGCACGAAAAAAACGTTCCCCCACTGTCAGCTCGGACCCACCGGAAGTGCCTCCTTATTACGCATAAAAAATGAATACTCCCCCTGCTGGTGGGACCCACCTTGGTGGGAGGCTGACTTGTGGGCCTACTAAGTTGACGGGGATGGAGTGCTTTGTCAACTTAGTCAATATGAACGATTCTAGCTCCAGTGACCGTACGATGTCCATCCAATGGCTGTAGTGCTTCTTCAACCTCTGGTCTTGTTGCTCCAGCCGCCCAAAGCAGCGCCGGTCATGTCGCATGTTCCTGCCTCCCGTGGTCGGCTGTGCTGCCGCGGAGGCCTCACCGCCCCTACTATTCCCACCACTGGCCAGGCCATCCCTCTAGTCACCCACACCCCCTGTTATTCTGCGGCGACGGCAGCCTCACACCACAGCGAACCAGTGAACCCTCATACTCCTCTACGCGTGGGCATCCACTGTCAAGTCTTCCACGGCTCCGCGTCGTCCCCTTCCTAGGCCTCGCTGTCGTCCACCGCCCTGGTGCTCTCGGCGCGGTGTGGTCAACGTGGTCAAGGAACGACTTCCATCGGACATGGACTGTACGTGGAGAGGCTGACAGCTGGGTCCACGGCCGCAGCAAGGAAGTGCCTCCTTATTACGCGCAAAATAATTATTCCTCCACCTGACAGCGGGGACCCACCGGACGGGCCACCGTATTTCGCGAAAAAACGTTTCCCCCTGACTGCTGGGACCCATCGTACGGGTCACCGTATTTCGCGAAAAAAATGTTCCCCCTACTGTCAGCTCGAACCAACCGGAAGTGCCTCCTTATTACGCAAAAAAATGAATACTGTCGCTGCTAGTTGGGGCCCACCTTGGTGGGTGGCTGATTTGTGGGACTACTAAGTTGACGGTGATGGAGTGCTTTGTCAACTTAGTCAATATGAATGATTCTAGCTCCAGTGACCATACGATATCCATCTAACGGCCGTAGTGCTTCTTCAACCTCTGGTCTTCTTGCTCCAACCACCCAAAGCAGCGCCGGTCGTTCCACATGCTCCTGCCTCCCATGGCCGGTTGTGCTGCCACGGAGGCCTCACCGCCCCTACTATTCCCACCGCTGGCCAGGCCCTGCGGCGACGGCAGCCTCACACCGCAGCCGAACCAGTGAACCCTCGTACTCCTCTCCGCGCGGGCTTCTACTATCGCGTCTTCCCCGGCTCCACATCATCCCCTTCCTAGGCCTCGCCGTCGTCCACCGCCCTGGTGCTCTCGGCGCGGCGTGGTCAACGTGGTCAAGGAATGACTTCCATTGGAAGAGTATTGTACATGGAGAGGCTGACTGTTGGGTCCACGGCCACAGCAAGGAACTGCATCCTTATTACACGCAAAATAATTATTCCTCCACCTGACAACGGGGACCCACCGGACGGGCCACCGTATTGCGTGAAAAAAACGTTTCCCCCTGACTGCTGGGATCCACTAGCTACATCTTCGCACAAAAGGAAGTGCGTCCGGGAAAACAAAATGATTCGCCCCCCTGACTGCTGGGACCCCCCAGCTACATATTTGCACGCAAGGAAGTGCCTGACAGTCGGGACCCACCTGGTCGAAGCGTACGTAGCGTTGTCATTCTGGTCGCGAACCTGTACGTACATACTAGTCGATGTAGAGACGCGCACGTGTCGTAGTAGAGGCGCACACGTAGCATGTACACGTAAGTACAGCGGCAAGTGTGCAAGAAAGAAAATACGGCCACGTACGTACATACGGGCAGGGTCTCGAACGCCTACTCGCGCATACGTACGGCCAGGGCTCGTGTACATGGCTGGGTCGGAACGGAGAAATAGCGTCGTCGTCGTGTTCATGGGGAGCCAACCGGCTGGGTCAGAACAAAATGTGTCGTCGTGTTCATCGGGAGGGCTTGGACGGAACAGCCGATGGAAACGAGGCATGGCGCACTGCAGAACAGAGGAAACGGCCTTGTGTTCGACCGGCCACGGTCGAAATGGGATCCTGTTCATCGGGAGGGGTCTGCCGTACCGCAAAACGGAGGAAACGGACCTCCTACGGTCGAAACGGGGGTCCTGTTGATCGGGAGGGGTGTGGCGTACCGCAAAACAGAGGAAACGGACTTGTGTTGGAGCGCTACGGTCGAAATGGGGGTCCTGTTCATCGGGAGGGGTGTGGCGTACCGCAAAATGGGACTCCACGGGATACTGTTCATCTCCACCGTCGACCCCCTCTAGCCTCCACGGGCTACTGTTTATCCACCGTCGACCTCCTCCAGCCTCCACCTGCGACTGTTCATCCACGGGCTCCTGTTCATCCAGCCTCCACCGTGCGCTACTCCACCGGCTACTGTTCAACCAGCCCTCTACACGGGCTACTGTTCATCCAGCCCTCCACCGTCTACTGTTCATCCAGCCCTCCATGGGGTGGTCCTGTTCATCCTACCCTCCATGGGGTCCTGTTCATCCAGCCCCAACCAGCTCGATCGATCGGGGTCCTGTTCATCCAGAGGCAACACCACGGTGTCCTATTCA